>OX422220.1:269514236-270714236 GCA_949130495.1 Sambucus nigra
TTTTCAAAACCTTTTAGGTGTCCATCCACATGGACACCATAATTTTTTAATTCCAGGATTATGTAGCTACGACATTTGTTGATGTTGCAGGATTTTGACTTAGCCACTTCAGTCATTTCATTTCTAGACTAGGATGTAGTTAGTATTCTATTTGTGCATGTCGCCCTAGTTTTTCCATTTTAGTCTAGTTAGTTGATGAAGTCATTTTATTATTCTTGTGGTTTATTTTTGTTATTCGATTGGTAGTCGGTGGTTGCCTCGGCAAGAATTATATGTATTCATTCTTAGTAGTGTTTGATTCAGTGTGTGTATGGTTTATTATATATTCTTTCGCATGTTGTTAGTGAAGTTAAATAAAAAGATAAAATATGGAACCATGTCTTTTGAATATTAGGTGGTAAGTAAGTTTTAAAAAGTTTTCGACAGTGATGCTAAGAATGAACCAGATAAGATTCCTATTTAATTTGATATAGGAATGATCACCCTGTATTTTATTAGGCGGGGTGCCACAAAAGATTGATCAACTAATCGACTCCACAGCAGCTCATGAGAGGATGAGATTTTTAGACGCCTACTCTGGATACCACCAAATCCCCCTTCACGTGCCGGACCAAGATAAGACATCTTTAATAAACACTTTTGGTTTGTATTGTTACAAGGTTATGCCTTTTGCCCTCAATAATGGAAGAGTGACTTATCAGCAGCTAGTTTCAAATATGTTTAGGAGAAAATGGGGAGACTATAGAGGTTTAAAATGACGACATGCTCGTTCTTTGACCTAGAAAGGACTTTTGATATCCTCAGGAAATACCGAATGAAACTCAATGCAAGTAAGTGTTCTTTTGGTGTCCAGTCAAGAACATTCCTTAGATACCTCGTCAGCAAGAGAGGAATAGAGGCGAACCCCGACCAGATTGACGCCATCAACAAAGTATATCCCCCTCAAATGATAAGGGATGTACAAAAGATTATCAGAATGCTCGTCGTGCTTAATCGCCTCATTTCAAAATCCTCAAAATGATGTCATCCAATCTTTGAGTTGTTGAAAAGAAACAAGGGCTTGACATGGAATGAGGACTGCTATAGAGCCTTAGAAGAGCTCCAGGCCTATCTCAACAGGACTCTTTTACTGGTAATTCCTAGATAATGCGATCCTTTATACCTTTACGCTGATGTATCAGACCATGTCATGAGCTCTGTCTTGGTATGTGAAAGAGAGGGGGGCCAGCATCCGGTCTACTATGAAATCAAGACACTTTTGGAAGTTGATCAGTGGCATCTTCCTTAGAAAAGCATGCCTATGAATTGGTGATAACCTCGAGGAAGCTAAAACACTATTTCGAGGCTCATTCCATCTTAATGGTCACTTCACACCCTCGCAAACCCGTTTTGAGGAAAGATGACCTCTTCGACTGACTATCAAAGTGGTTAGTTGAGCACGGAAAGTTCGACATCACTTTCAACCAAGAACAACCATCAAGGGGAATATTCTAGCCAATTTTATCACTAAATTCATAAGAAAATAACCTGTCGATCATCCAGGAACTAGTCGACCAATGGAAAGCATACATGGATCTAGTATTTGGACCCCATACATTGATGGAACCTACAATTCAAGGGGGAAGGGGTAGGCATCTTACTGGTAACCCCCAAAAATATGATGCTCGATCAGGGTATCAAACTTGGATTTTAAGCCTCCAATAACGAAGTAGAGTACGAGGCGCTGATAGCTATCCCGCGCAAAGCACAAGTGATGGGGACAAGGAACCTTTAAGTCTTTGTCTATTTGCAAATGGTATCCAACTAAATAAGCAGTGATTTTACTGCAAAAGATGAAAGTATGGAATATTACCTTGCCGTTGTAAAGGGAATCATGTCCAACTTCGATCGGGTTGACGTTTAGTAGTTCCCTAGGGGAAAAATAGCCATGCAGATGCCCTAGTATCTCTGAGTTTTGTAATATACTCTGACCTGAAAAGAATGATCCAAGTAGAATTCCTCGTGAAGACCAGTATTGATCAAGTTACTGAACCCAAGCAAGTCCTCCACATCGAAAGATCACCAAGTTGGATGGGCCCCGTCATAGACTACTTACGGAGTGATATGCTGCCAAGCGACAAGAGGTCGGAACATCAGATAAGATTCAAAGTTGAACGCTTTCACTTATATCCTGATGGGAAATTATATCATAGGTCATTCACTATCCCCTACCTCCAGTGCGTTCATCCACAAGATGTCCAGCAGGTTCTGCACCAACTCCATGAGGGCATTTATGGAAGTCATACAGGAGGAAGGTCACTGGACTTTAGATCAATGAAGGGAGGATATTAGTGGCCATATATGCTGAATAATGTTGGAGTCTATGTCCGAAAGTGATAAAAATGCCAAAAACACTCACCTATGGTCCACCAGCCTGCCAGTGACCTCAAGTCATTGACCAGTTCATGGCCCTTTGCCCGGTGGGGTTTGGACATCATAGGGCCACTACGTACCATAGCAGGAAATCAAAAGTATATGCTGGTCTCCACTAACTACTTAACCAAGTGGATAAAGGCAGTAGCTAATATCCAGGACACAGACATGACGAGATTTATATGGAAGAACATCATTACCCACTTCAACATACCAAAAACCATCATTACTGACAATGGGACCCAGTTCAAGAGTGGTTTCTTCCAAAGTTTGTGCAACGATCACGGGATTATGCATTATTTAAGCTCTATAGAATATCCCCAGAGCAATAGTCAAGATGAAGCTTCCAAAAAGACAGTGATCGACGGACTAAAGAAATTCCTGGAACGGACCAAGGCAGCATGGGCGAACGAGATGGCCCACATTTTTTGGGCCTATCTCACAACCCCTAGGTGAGAAATAGGGGAAACTCCATTTTCCCTCATGTACATAATGGAGTCAGTCATTCCATTATAAGTCGGGCTCCCTACCATGAGATCTACGCTAGTCGACCAAGGCCACAATGATGAAGCATTACTTACTGAACTTGACCTAGATGATGAGTGACGAGAATTTCCTCTAGTTAAATTATAATCCTACTAGAAACAACGAGGCAAATAATATAATTAAAACGTAAATTCAAGGAAATTCCTGGTATGGGACTATATCCTAAGGAAAGTACCCAGCAGTGTTGTGAAACCATCGGATGGAAAACTCGGACCAAACTGGGAAGGACCCTTCATAGTAGTAAGAGATGACCCGTAAGGAGCCTATCACTTAGAAACACTAGAGGGGAGGGAGATACCATGGGCTTAGAATGCGTCCAATCTGAAGACGTTCTACTTCTAGACTTTCTTTATCTTTGCATCATTAGTTTAGGAAAATTTTTATTTACAAACTGATGTTGCTCTTCATTAACAGTTTTGGTTAATAAAACTTAATTGGCCTTCGCAATTTACATGTATTGGTTTTCTCAATAATATTTTGATATCCACCCTTTCTAAGTTATAGGCTTCACTCCTTTTACGAGTATAGTAGGATTCCTGGACTATAGTAAGTTGTCTAACTTACTTCAGTCAAAGGATCTAGTAAACTACCCCCCTATGATTGCAATATAGTGTTAGGTCTATCCTAACTAAAGACATCCAAAGCATAATTAGTAGGGCCGATAGGTAACCCTCCTCATGCTTTTGTCCAAGAGCATAATTGGCCTCTTAGGTTCCTCCGGTAACAAATAAAGACCTATAGGGGATCCTTAGGCAACATGTCCAACTAAGGTTGGTCACCAACATAGCTTGGCTCCAAAATCTGCTCCGATGGATTTACTATTAATCAGGTGCATTCTCGCCATTGCCATACTTAGGCCTAAGGTAGTGTGACGGCACGACCTAAAAGGTAAAGTAGACGGAATGGTATGTCTAAGACATACTGGACTGGAGGAATGCTCTATTAAAATTAAACTTTAAATAACATTTAGTCGGTTGAAGTGCCTAAAATAATTAGAGTTTACTAACTAATAAATGGGAAGCAAGCAACGAATGTTTAGTTGGCCTATGCCCATGTAAAGATATAAATTTCTAATTGAATCCCTGTATTGTTTTAACTTAATTTCGTGAACAAAACTGTGTTTGTAATATGTCATAGGGAGATTTTATTTTGTCACGATCCCACTTGGTCTATGATGTATTGAAGAAATTGAAGACGTTGCGGCAAACCTTCAAAGAATTAATCATGATGAAGTTTAATTAGTGCAAGTTTATTCGTCTTCAAAGTTAATTTCATTCCGAGATCACACAGGTATGAATGCGTATAATTAATGGTGCTCGTAATTGTTTTTATAAAAGATAAGGATGTAATTTTATAAAGAAAAATGTTTTAAAATGTTTTTAAAGTGTTTTAAATGGTTTGCACTACGTTTTTGTTCTGATAAGCTCGAAAAGGAGTTTGACTAACTTGGATCTCTTTTGGAAGAGACGTTTTAAATAAAAATTCAAAAAAGTCAAATCGTCGCTCAAATGACATAAAATCTCGTTTGAACGAGATACGTATGTCACGCGAACGATGTGGATCTGTCATTCGAATGACACATTTTTTGAGGCGGTGTTTAATTCCTATTTAAAGCGTGTTTTGGTCAGAGTTTCGTTAGGGTGCGTTCTGGAAAAATAGTATACCATCCGGTACGAGTTTGGCATATGTTTTCTAGGTTTAAAAAGCTTAAACACATCCTTAGAGTTTGCAAAGATCCGAGATATCATTAGCTTATTTTTATGTGATCTTGCTTCACCAAGAATGTTTGTTCTACCATTGAACATCAGGATTTTGCAGTGAAAAAAAGAGAAGGACTTCTTATTCGACATCGTAGACCAATCAAAGCGAATCGGTGGACACCAAGACATTTGTGGGGTCGAGTGTTGTGGACATGTATCGTGCAAGATGGAATTTCTGCGTGGGCACTATTGAAGAACGGTAGAAGATCAGAAGGAGCGTCAAGACCCGTGGGGATCGAGTCATTGAGTAAGGATAATCTGTCTTTGCAAAACCTTTATTCATAGTGATTGTTTGGCTTGGTCCGTCCGAGGATGTTTTCCCGTTTTGTGTTTTTTCCTCGTACATCTGGCGTTGTAAGTATTCTTTACTTTAGTTTACTTGCTTCAATGACTAGATGCTGTTTAGGATTAATCAATGTAAAATTGGTTTAAAGTAAGAATTGTTTTTTCACAACTTGGCTTGGTGCAAATTAAATGTTGGACAATTTTTGGTGAAAACTTGCTTGATTTGAAACACACGCATAAGGGACCACCTCAGGGCATTTCACAAATTGGTATTAGAGCTAGAAAACATATTTTATTTGTTTTGTGATCCCATGTGTTTTCAAATATGAATTTTGGACTTAACGAACTTTCTCGAACTCCTATTTTTTATGGCACTAATTACACTTATTGGAAGATAAGAATGAGAAGTGCATTAAAATCAATTGATGAGTGTGTGTGGCTAGAAGTTGAGAAAGGATGGATACACCCTGTCACTAGTTTAAAGCGTGTCGAGTCATGGACCGAAACTGAACATAGACTTTCATAATATAATTCTAAAGTCCTGCACAGTATTTCTTCACATGTTACACCGGAAGAATATAATAGAATTATGACTTGTGAGACATCAAAAGAGGCTTGGGATATTTTGGCACTCACTCACGAGGGCACTAGCACAGTTAGGGCGTGAGAACTTCAAAATCTCACTACACAGTTTGAGACTATTAAGATGTTAGAAAGTGAGACTTTTGATGAGTTTTATGATAGGTTGTCCAATATTATCAACTCGTTGTTTAACCTAGGTGAGAAAATTCCCGATAACTGTGTCATTAAGAAAATCCTTAGGTCGTTGCCTAGTAGGTTTGATGCGAACGTGGCCATTTTAAACTCCTTGGGTAAGTTAGAGTCGATGAAACTATAAGAGATTGTAGGTGACTTCCAAACCTATGAAATCGACATGATTACCTCCAAGCAAGTGCCTAAGAAAGAAAAGGGTATTTCTTTGAAAACCCGAAAGGAGGGAATCAAAGTTTCGAATTTCGACTCCGATTCCAATTTTGAGGATGTTCCTTTCTTGGCAAAGAAATTTAAAAAATTTATTAAGTTTCAAAAGCAATCGAAAGATGCCAAGAATTTTGAAAAATTCAAGAACAACAAAGTTGATACCACCTCTAAGGATAAGTTTGAGAAGCCTAAGAGAGATGGGTCGGATAAGTGTTTTGGGTGTGAGGGGTACGGTCACAAGGTTAAGGAGTGTCCCACTAGACTTAAGAAAGAGGGAAAGCAACCCATTGTCTATAGTCTCAGCTTAAGTGATAGTGATCCGAAAGAGGGAGAGAGTTCCCTCCATTGATTGTAACTTTGTTGAATTTATGGCATGACATGATAGCGACGACGATTCTCATGTGCATGACACTTACGAGGAGGTTTTTGAGTGTATCCCATGTTAGTGAGGGCGAAGAGAGTGAATATGAGGAGGTAGATGTGAAAGAGTTGCAAGTTGCATTTAATGAGTTGTATGCCGAAACTATGAAAGTGAAATAGGCAAATACAAAATTGCAAGCTAAGTTGAATGAGTGTGCCATAGAAAATAATGATAGTCTGATTGAGGATATTAGGGCACGAGTGAAGAAGTTGAGGGAGATACTAGAGTTTTTGGAGAAAGAGAGAGATAATCTCCGCGGTTTGATGGAGTCTTTGAAAAAGGAGATTTTAGAATTTGAGGAGTCTAGGCGTTTGCTCGAGTTTAGGATTCACGAGTTGGAGGAGAGATTGAAAGACTCGTCTAGAGTTAAGTTAGATTTGGAGGCTAGGTCTAAGAAGTTAAATAAGATCCTAGGCACCATCCAAATTAAGGGAGATAGGGGAGGTATAGGTTTTGGTAAGAGAGTTATTCCTATTCCCCCCACACGTGTGAGAAACACTAGGAAGGTTAGAAAAGGTCCACATATAAGTAATCATTCCCACCATCTCTACACTTGCTCATTTTGTGGTAGGAAAGGTCACCTTAGGCATTATTGTTACGAACTTAGACAAGCTCCTAGTAAGTTTAGGAATAAAGTTTCCCCGGTTCCCCAAACCCCCATGCGTCGTTTTACACCTACTTAGGTTAGGAAATTGGATTTAGTGGATTTAGGAATAAAACTTCATGATTCTCGTTTGAGTGCACTTGATTCTTCCCATGCTAAATCTAAAGGATAATAGTGTTGTCATGTTTGTCATATTCTAGTTTGCTTCATGATTGATATACCCATTCCTGGCATTATGACTTGTGTATCATTTTGTATTATAGTTTTCATTTGTTTGAGTCTTATTGAAAAAATACAAAAAGATTTTGTTTTTGAGAAAAATTTTGAAAATCCAAAAATATTTTGGTTTTGAGAAAAATTTTGAAAACCCAAAAAGATTTTGCTATTATTTGAGCAAAATATAAAATGCCAAAAAGATTTTCGATTTTTGTTTTTGAGTTTACATATTTGATGTGGCATATTGGTGTGCTTGGACCCCCCCCCCCCCCATCGTTTCATTACCCATGTGGCTAAGATATTTTGTAATTATTATCGATGCTTATAATGATCTTAACCATTATTTATATGGGGTTGTTTCGAAGTTCCTTGGCATTTTTATTCGACTTTGTTTATATGCCAGCATTGCACACATGAATGAGTTTATATGGATGTTTGACTTCTCTTGCATATTTGAATTTGATGAGGCATTGTTATCTCAATCCTTTCATCTATGCGTAAGTAGACTTAAGGAGAAGTGTGCATGTAAGAATCGTTTACCATGAGGATTTTAATTGAAAAATTATTGAGTAATTCACAGGAAAGGGCTGCGAGAGTTCAAAATTAACTCGTCGTGAAACCCACCATTTAAAAGAGCCCAAAAGAAAAAGAAAAATGCTAAGAAAAGGGTCAATAAGATTTTCTCTAAGTTGAGAATGCTAGAAACCCCAAAATAACTTGAAAAAGTTTTTTTATGAGGGAGTTTGGTTGGAGAAAATTTAAACGGGTTTGTACAACTAATCCTAATGCCGAAATATTGCAATTTGACGCTATTATTTGTAGAATCGTCAAAATTATGGATTTGTGTGCATGTAGTATGTTTAGTTCATTAAGCTCACACTTTAATTATCATATGGATATGATAAAGTTTGATGACTTATCACTATCAATTAGGGCTTCTTGATCGTTTCGATGTGTTGGCATTGTGACTCATTTGTTGTAGTTTCACGCCCATACATTCCATGTCCATGTTTGAGCACATCGGTACTATGTTTGCATGTAACTCGCATTTTTAGTTTTTATGCGTATTGTGTTAAAAGCTTACTATTTTAACACTGTTTTGCTGTTGTCTGGCCCTTCCACAGATATATTTTTGGAATTTTTTTCACTAGGCAAAATATAAGATATTTCTGGGAAAATGTGAAAATTTGGCTGGTCGCGAGAATTCGTTCAAACAACATCTTCATGTTGCGCGAACGACATATGTACTTTGTTCGAGCGACGTCCTCATCTCGTTTTAGCAACATCCCTGGCTCGTTCGAATGGCATCCTGAATTCTTGCTTCTTATTGGTTTATAGACCATTAGTTTATTTTGGTGATATTTTTTGGTACTGCTGGAAGTGATTCTGAACTGACTGGTTTATATACAGGTTTTAAGTGGTTCAAAATTCATATTTTGCATATAATTTTGTTTATCACACCTGATGAGTTTGATATATTCTTTGTGTGATTCATTGGTTTACCAGCTACTGATTTGTCATTACTTGATCATATTTAGCTGGTTGTTTCATGATTATCTAGCGATTTCATATTGATTCAAATTGGTATATTCTCATGCTAGATACTTGTTGATTGGTTTATCTTTTCACCGGAATGTCTATTCGAGACAAAAAGGGGAGAGATATATGTGATGTAGGGGGGATTTGAGCATGTTTTGGTTTACATATTTTACAAATTGGTATTTCAAATTGGTAGTTTAAATTTGGTATCATTTTGTGGTCAATTGTTTAACAAATGACTTTTCAGAGTTTATTCATATTGATATCTATTGTCGTTTGGTATCACTTGGATATATATTGGTTTCATTTGTTCCTCTATACTTCACTGGGTATTTTTTTGTCTGTTTCATGTGTGTAGGTATGCTTCAGTGATTCACGATTTCAAGTCTACATCACATTTAGACAGCTCATGCTTGTCGGTGCTACATATTATAGTCCATGTCGTGTATTGGTTATTTTGGGTTTATGGGATGGGCTTTAGGCACCATAAGGCTTGATAGCCTATCTTACGCATTTCACTGGTTAGTTTTGTCCCAAAATAGTCAAAGGAGGAGATTTTTAAGGACATGAATTTCCAATTGAGTCCCTGTATTATTTTGACTTAATTCTGTGAACAAAACTGTGTTTGTAATATGTCATAGGGAGATTTTATTTTGTCATGATCCCCTTTGGTCTATGACGTATTGAAGAAATTGAAGACGTTATGAAAAATCTTCAAAGAATTAATCATGCCTAAGTTTAATTGGTGAAAGTTTATTCATCTTCAAAGTTAATTGCATTCTGAGATCACATAAGTATGAATACGTATAATCAATGGTGCTCAGAATTGTTTTTATAAAAGATAAGGATATAATTTTATAAAGAAAAATGTTTTTCAACGTGTTTAAAGTATTTTAAATGGTTTACACTATGTTTTTATTCTGATAAGATCGAAAAGGAGTTTCACTAATGTGGATCTCTTTTAAAAGAGACATTTTAAACAAAAGTAAAAAAAGTCAAACCGTCGTAGGCTCGTTCCAACGACATAAGATCTCGTTCGAACGAGATACCTATGTCGCGCGAATGACGTGGCTCTATCGTTCAAAAGACACGTTTTTTGAGGCAGTGATTAATTGCTATTTAAAGTGTGTTTCCATCAGTGTTTCGTAATTGTGCATTCTGGAAAAATAGTATACCATCCAGTACGAGTTTGGCACATGTTTTCTTAGGTTTAAAATGCTTAAAAACTTCCTTAGAGTTTGCAAAGATCATAGATATCATTAGTTTACGTTTATGTGATCTTGCTGCACCAAGAAGGTTTTTTCTACCATTGAACATCAGGGTTTTATGGTGAAGAAAAGAGAAGGACTTCTTGTTTGACATCGTAGAAGAATCAGAGCTAATCGTTGGACACAGAGACATTTGTGGAGTCAAGTGTTGTGGACATGTATCGTGGAAGATGGAATTTCTGTGTGGGCACTATTAAAGAACTCTAGAAGATTAGAAGGAGCGTCAAGACCTGTGGGGATCGAGTCATTGAGTAAGGATAATCTGTCTTTGTAAAACCTTTGTTCATGGTGATTGTCTGGCTTGGACCGTCCGATGTTGTTTTTCCGTTTTGGGTTTTTTCCTCGTACATCCGGTGTTGTGAGTATTCGTTACTTTACTTTACTTTACTTTACTTTACTTTACTTGCTTTAATCACTAGATGCATGTTTAGGATTAATCAAGATAAAATTGGTTTAAAGTAAGAATTAGTTTGGTGCAAATTAAAAGTTAGACAATTGGTTTGATTTGAAACACACGCATAAGGGACCACCCTTGGGAATTTCACAACCCAAAACATAAATATTTAATTTCATTTTTTAATAAAGAGTTACATGGTTACATGTACAACATTAAAAAAAATCAACTAAGGCCTATGAACGTTTAGGTCAACAAGCAAGATAATTTTCTACTCGATCCCTCCAACCATCATCTGGAGGAAAAGAAAAACTCTCCACACCCCCTCTGGTCTTGGCTCAAGTAGCTAACTTGGAATAGCATCTATAGGGATCCAGCAGTCGTCCCTTTGAAAAGGATTTAGCTCCAAGATTAGGGGAGTGATCTCATACCTATACCACATGGGAGAGTTTTTGGGACCCATCAACTCCCTGAGGGAACTTATCCACCCTCTAATAAAGGCCATCTCCTCGACCTGTTTCATCTTTATGGGGGAATCAATCCATCCTTGATCATAGCCGTTAGCCCACACCTGCCAAGGACCCTTTCAAAATAAATGCCATAGGCTTATGACATCTCTTTGGAGTTCGAGAATGATTACGTATGCTCATCAAATGCCCCCTTCAGCTCGACAATCTCCTTCTTGATACTGACATCATAACACCTAGCACGTGGTATGGATGACGATGAGGTACCTCAGATAATTCGAGGAGTGTTGCTTGGAGCATTCTCCTTAAGGTGCAAGACCTCCCTTCTTATGTCGTCATTCTCTCTTTGCATCACTTCCCCTACCTGGTTAATCAAGGATGCATCTAGAAGCATCATTTTTAAGGCATTCATTTCTTCCTGAATAAAAGCACAAATACCCTCCATCTTCACAAGTCTGTCCTTTATCTTTGCATTCACCTCAGACTGATCCTTGAAATCATTATTTCTTGCCCAAAGGGACATGCAAATCCGAAAAAAATATTAGGGAGCTTGGGCACTTATGTTTGAACAAAGGATTTGGGTCAGATGGGAACTAGTAGGAATATAGTCATCAAGATTAACAAACTACAAGTAGAGAACACAAAATAACACATGAATCAGTGAATGCAAAAGTGAGATTTCTTCCACTCATCATAAAGTGGCATCGGCAAAATACAAAGTACATCAGTTAGCCAAAAAGAAAAAACACACAAATGGAAAATAAGGCCTAGAGGTCTAACTAGTGGTGTCAACCTTCTCTAAAGAAGATGGCTCTTTACCCTTCTTAGAAGAAGGATTATCAGTGACTTCGCCTATGGCAGCACCTAGTGCATCTCCTTTTATTGAGAAAGTATTCGCTTCCTATCTACTAGAATGAGCGTTAATAGTAGGGGTAGTAGGTTCCACGATAGCTCGACTGATAGGGGCATCCTTATTTATAATGGGCTTAGGCCCCGAATGGTGCTCGACAAAGAGTGGAGAGTCACCAGCAACTCCACTGGTGACCAGGGCCCGATCCTACCCTCTCTTAAAATTTGCTTGGATGATGTAATTGATCTGGCCATTAGCATCTTCGTACACTGCCTTCCAACCCTCATTGTAATCGCTCTCTCGAACGGTGGAAGCCTCTAGCTCTAGCTTCACCACCATCTTGGCCAGCTGCTTATTTGCATTCACCAATACCTTATTCTCCTCTGTGGTAGCCATCTTGGCTTTAACCACTAAATAATAAGCCTCGCATAATTCATTCAGCTCTTTACCCGCATCAACCTTTTCTTGAGAAAATAAAGCTTTGGATTATGTCAGAGCTTTCTCGAAAGACTTTTAGGCCTCTTGGGAAGACGTCAGACCCTCTCCAAGATCAAAATTCATTCTTGACAGTTCATCTCGGTTTCGCAACAGGATAGTGTAATCAGACACAAACTAAAAAGAAAGATCATCTGGAGGAAAAGAAAAACTCTCCACCCCCCCCCCCCCCTCCGGTCTTAGCTCAAGTAGCTAACTTGGAATAGCATCTATATGGATCCAGCAGTCTTCCCTTTGAAAAGTATTTGGCTCCAATATTATGGGAGTGATATCATACCTATACCACAGGGGAGAGTTTTTGGGACCCATCAACTCCTTGAGGGAACTTATCCACCCTATAATAAAGTCCATCTCCTCGACCTCTTTCAGCTTTATGGGGGAATATATCCATCCTTGATCGTATCCGTTAGCCCACACCTGCTAAGGACCCTTTCAAAAAAAATGCCATAGACTTATGACATCTCTTTGGAGTTCGAGAATGATTACGTATGCTCATCGAACGTCCCCCTTCAGATCGGCAATCTCCTTCTTGATACTGACATCATAACACCTAGCCCGTGGTATGGATGACGATGAGGTACCTCAGATAATTTGAGGAGTGTTGCTTGGAGCATTCTCCTTAAGGTGCACGACCTCCCTTCTTATGTCGTCATTCTCTCTTTGCAGCACTTCCCCCACCTGGTTGATTAAGGATGCATCCAGAAGCATCATTTTCAAGGCATTCATTTCTTCCTGAATAGAAGACCAAATACCCTCCATCTTCACAAGTTTGTCCTTTATCTTTGCATTCACCTCAGACTGATCCTTGAAATCATTGTTTCTTTCCCAAAGGGACATGCAAATCCGAACAAAATATTAGGGAGCTTGGGCACTTATGTTTGAACCAAGGATTTGGTCCAGATGCGAACTAGTAGGAATATAGTCATCAATATTAACAAACTACAAGTAGAGAACACAAAATAACACATGAATCAGTGAATGAAAAAGTGAGATTTCTTCCACTCATTATAAAGTGGCATCGGAAAAATACAAAGTACATCAGTTAGCCAAAAAGAAAAATCACACAAATGGAAAAGAAGGCCTAGAGGTCTAACTAGTGGTGTCAACCTTCTATAAAGAAGACGGCTCTTTACCCTTCTTAGAAGAAGGATTATCAGTGACTTCGCCTATGGCAGCACCTAGTGCATCTCCTTTTATTGGGAAAGTATTCGCTTCCTGTCTACTAGATTGAGCGTTAACAGTAGGGGTAGTAGGTTCCACGATAGCTCGACTGACAGGGGCATCCTTATTTATAATGGGCTTAGGCCCCGAATGGTGCTCGACAAAGAGTGGAGAGTCACCAGTAACTCCTCTGGTGACCAGGGCCCGATCCTAGCCTCTCTTAAAATTTGCTTAGATGATGTAATTGATCTAGCCATTAGCATCTTCGTACACTGCCTTCCAACCCTCATTGTAATTTCTCTCTCGAATGGTGGAAGCCTCTAGCTCTAGCTTCGCCACCTTCTTGGCCAGCTGCTTATTTGCATCCTCCAGTACCTTATTCTCCTCCGTGGCATCCATCTTGGCTATAACCACTAAATAATAAGACTCACATAATTCTTTCAGCTCTTTAGCCGCATCGACCTTTTCCTGAGAAAATAAAGCTTTGGATTATGTCAGAGTTTTCTCGAAAGACTTTTAGGACTCTTGGGAAGACCTCAGACCCTCTTCAAGCTCAAAATTCCTTCTTAACAGTTCATCTCGGTTGCGCAACAGGATAGTGTAATCAGACACAAACTAAAAAGAAAGATAAAAGTTAGTAAACAGAGTAAAAGGAAATTACAAGTTAGAGAAATAGAGAAAATAGAAGCAACCTTACCAAAGAAATCCCTTGAGTTGATTTCAGGGCTAACTGTTCAGGGACCATGCTCGATGAGTGCTCACAGTCTGCATGAGCACTACTTTCTTAAGCATCATTGGGGCAAGGTTAGGTGCCATCGCCACAGAGGCTCCCTCCACTAGAACAGTCATAGACACTAGAGAGGTATGTGTCTTCTTTGTCCTCTTTTCTCTCATTCTCTCTTCTTCGCAACCTATTTTTTCACTTCCTCTTCTCTTTTCTTCTTTCTATATTTCTCTCTCTTTTCTTCTTCTTCTTTCCTCTTCTTATCCACCACCTTCTCGAGGGCTATTGTCTTGGAACCACTAACAAAATCCCTAGGCTTTTGCTTCTAAAACTTCAGCCTATTGGACAATAAGACATCATCATCATCATCTTGGATCAGGTTCGTTCTCCTTGGAAGATCCATATCTTCCTCACTGGACTCTCCTGTACTGGATCCTGCCTCGCTGAACTCTTCCCTACTGGATCCTTCTTCGCTGGATCTCTCTTCACCAGATCCTACCTCGTCGCTACCACCTCTGCCATTTTTAGCAACACCAGCCTCTGAGCTACTCTCCCCCTCATTGTATAGCTCGATGGGTTTAAGATAACCTTCTTCTTCTTATGGGATATCAAGGTGAGGAATGGTATCCACTAGGCGAGCAATAAAACTGGTGACAATATTCTTAAAATATAGCAAGAAAGCAGCAAACTTAGGATGTTCACCCTCAGCTACGGGGTCCCTTATCTCCTAGGATTTTACTAGATTATCATCCCGGATCTCTCAAAGAATAAGTTATTGGTTTATAGACCTTGCTGAATAAGGGAAAGAGAGGAGAATATTAGAAGAAAAACACGTTAAAGTAAACAATGCGACCACTAAATGACAAGGTTTGGTAACAACCTATGTACTCCTCACCATAAGTAGGGATCTGAGGTCCCCTGTACCTTATGCCCTCTGTTTGGATAGAAAATTACCAGTTTCTAGCAATGAACCCTTCAGACCAGTAGTCCTTGTGGGAATCAGGTAAATTTCCTACCAATACCCTATTTGTACTTGTTGCCTTCAGATATAAGAGACCCATGCTTGTGCGAGAAAAAGTATAATAGTAGCATATTTCAACTAACCCTAAATTGGTGCCATAGAGCTAATTTACTAATGGACTTAATTAACTATCTTCCAAACATTTGGAGAACATTGAGCAGGAACAATGTCAAAGTATTGAAAAAATTGTAAAAACAAATCGTTTGGGGGAAATGTCAAACCACCTTGAGATAACAGGAGGACATATATCCAACATCCATCCTTAATATCACTAACATTACAGTGAACATGGTCACACTAAATATCTACCCAATTGGGGATATTGTATCCGTTTCTAAATTCAGTCGAGATATGTTATCGATTTTTGCCATGAAAAAACCCTAGCTACAGTGGAATAAAAAGAAACGACGAAAAAAAATTAAGATAAAGAAGGGAACTAGAGACTTACGAAGTGAGAATCAAGATAGAAATGTTGAAAAATTTTAAATTTGTGAAGACAAAGAGCAAGAGACAGGTTGAAAGACAAAGAGAAAGAGACAACTTGGTAAATAAGAGAAGCAAAGAAGTTGAAGTGACGATATAGTTCGTCCAACACTATAGTTTAAACTTCTCAATGATATATCACACTAATCGAAGAATATTTTCCACTCAAATATCCAATAAAATGATAATTCACACCCCCCTAATCGTATGAACTGCAGTAGTGCCATCACAAGGGAGACAGTACCTTTTTAAAATTTATGGGCCCAATTTATCACCCAAAAAGTTAAGGGGAAATTGTGGGTACCTATTTTTTATTAGCCCATAAGAGTAGCCGACCAAGACCATAAAGTCTATTCAAGTGTCCAACCCAAATTATGAGGCTTGATTATGAATTAAACTCGAGATAGGACCGAGTCTATCCCCAAGAATCTCGAAGAGATATTCAAGGGATTCAGGGTCTATCGTGTTGGTTACAACCATATTCAATGAACACAATATATTGTAACCCCCTGTCCCAGGGCATATGGGCATGTAATAGAGACCTTCCTGAGAGATACTTAACAAAAATTGTAACCTCTCCGTGGACGTAGTCAATTTGTCGAACCATGTATATTCTTGCATTGTGATTGTGATTGAATGTTTTTCTTAGTGTTATTGTGATTTTTTTCTCTTATTATTTGTGTTGTGATTTTTGTCACTACAAATATCATGACATAAACTAAAATAAGTATCCAAGTGGATACATACTTGGCTCCTCCATATACATATAATCGCAAACCTTCACATGTAATTCATGTAACACAAAAAAAGAATTATCAGTAATCAAATATACTAGAAATTAAATCAAGAAGATATCATAAACACATTTACAACGTATACTCAAGCCGGGAGCCCCGTGTTTACGCGGTCAACTTCTATGAGTTCCATTGGGGTCGTGCGAGGTGTTCGTGTGCCTTACGAGACCATTTTGTGGATGATTTACATTTTCACCCTTGCATGTTTTATGCCTAAGTCTAACTTTTTGCAAATTTACGTCATATACTCATTTTGGGAGTCTTGTGACTACGCGATAGATTCTTACGAGTTAAATTAGTCATGTGCAAGGTGTTTGTTCCTCTCATAACACCATTTTGTGGTTGTTTTACGTTTTCACCCTTTGACGATGTGTTTTTATGCTTAAGTTTAACTTTTTGCAAATTTAGGTCGTACACTCAAAATGTGAGTCCCGTGATAATACGATCAATTCCTACGATTTACATTGGTCACGTACGAGGTGTTCGTGCCTCTTACGGGACCATTTTGTATTTATTTTATGTTTACACCATTTGATTGTATGTTTTCATGCCTAAGTCTAACTTTTTGCAAATTTACACCGTATAATCAAACCATGAGTCATGTGACTATGCAGTCGGTTCCTATGAGTTACATTGATCTCGTACGAGGTGTTCGTACCTCTCATGGGACCGTTGTGTGGTTTTTTTATATTTTCACCCATGTTAGGGATGTTTTTATGCCTAAGTCTAACTTTTGACAAATTTATGTCATATACTTACACCGGGAGTCCCGTGATTATGAGGACAATCTTATGGTTTACAATGGTCTCATGTGAGGTGTTCGTGCCTCTTACATTACATTTATGAATGTTTTTATCCCTAAGTCAAACTTTTTGCAAAATTACATCATATACTCAAACTGGAAGTCCCGTGACTATACGGTCGGTTCCTATGAGTTACATTGATCACATACAGGGTGTTCGTGCCTCTTACAAGACCATTTTGTGGTCGGTTTAAATTTTCACACTTTGACAACATGATTTTAGGCTTAAGTCTAATGTTTTGCAATTTATGTCGTACACTAAAATCGGGAGTCCCGTGACTATGCGGTTAGTTCCTACAAGTTACAGTGGTCCCTTACGAGGTGTTTGTGCCTCTTAGGAGACCATATTATGGTTTTTTTACATTTTCACCCATTGATGGCATATTTTTATGCCTAAGTCTAACTGTTTGCAAGTTTATGTTGTATAATCAAACCGGGAGCCCTGTGACTACACGGTTGATTTCTATGAGTTACATTGGTCCCATACAAGGTGTTCGTGCTTCTTATGGGAGGTTTTTGTGGTTTTTTTTATGTTTTCACCCTTTGATGGCATATTTTTATGCATAAGTCTAACTTTTGGCAAATTTACATTGTGTACAGAAATCAGGAATCCTGTGACTATGGGATCGGTTCCTACGAGTTACATTAGTTCTGTAAGACGTGTTCATGCCTCTCACAGGACCATTTTGTGGATGTTTTACATTTTCACCCTTTGACGACATGTTTTTATGCCCAGGTCTAACTTTTGACAAATTTATGTTGTATACTCAAACCGGGAGTACCATGACTACGCGATCAGTTCCTGCGAGTTACATTGATCCTGTACGAGTTGTTTGTGCCTCATAGAAGATGTTTCTCTTTTACATTTTCACCCATTGATGGTATGTTTTTATTCCTAAGTATAATATTTTTAAAATTTACATTGAACAATCAAATTGGGAGTCTCGTAACTATACGATAGGTTCCTACGAGTTACATTGGTCCCGTGTGAGGTGTTCATGAGACTCGTGATTACATGGGTTGTTTGTACATGTTACTTTGATCATTTATGTTGTGTTTTTGTCTCTTTCCATAATGTTTGATTGTTGTTTTAAGTTTTCGTCCACCAAAGCTCAATTTTCATGCTTTAACATTAAGAATACTCAATTTTTTTTATTAAAGTTCCAACCCGTGAGTCGCATGACTACACAGGTTATTTACACAAATTATTTTGATCCCATGTGAGGTGTTTGTGCCTCTTTTAGAATCATTTTGCTCTTATCCTAATTTTTTATGCTCCAACCCCTAATTCTAAAGTTTTATACTTTGAAGTTTGAAATTTTTAACAATAGGTGAATGGATGAGACTTGTGACTACACGGGTTATTTGTACAAGTTGTTTTGATCATGTATGAGGTTTGTGTGCCTCTTTTTGGTATTTGTATAAGTTATTTTACGTTTCCATCGACCAATATCAATTTTTAAGCTTTAACACTAAGAAAACTCAGATTTTAGTCAAAGTTCCAACCCATGAGTCACATTAATACACAAGTTGTTTCCACAAGTTACTTTAATCCCTTGTGAGGTGTTTGTGCCTCTTTTGAGTCCTTTTGTTCTTATCCTATGTTTTCACGCTCGAACCCCCAAAATTTAAAGTTTTAATTAGAAATTTGAATTTTTTGAATGACATGTGAATAGATGAGACTCATGACTACGGGAGTAGTTTGCACAAGTTATTTTGATCATGTATGATATGTGTGTCCTCATTCTGTTATGTTTATAAGTTGTTTTACGTTTATGTCGACCAATGTCAATTTTCAAGCCTTAACACTAATAAAACTTAGATTTTGGTCAAAGTTCCAACCCATGAGTCGCATTACTACAATGGTTGTTTCCACAAGTTACTTGGATACCATTTGAGGTGTTTCGGCCTCTTTTTGGATCATTTTGTTCATATATTAGATTTTAACACTCTAATCCCTAATTCTAAGATTTTATACTTATAAGTTTGAAATTTATAATGACATTTGATTCCATGAGACTCATGACTGCAAGGGTTATTTGTACAAGATACTTTGACCATGTATGAGGTGTTTGTCCCTTCTTTCAGTATGTTTATAAGTTTTTTTACGTTTTTGCCAGTCAAAACCCAATTTGCAAATTTGTATATGTTCGAATCAAATTCAAATTGGGCTCGGGTGCATCTTCCATTATAGATTGAAAGCCCCCAATATCTGTACATATACATACCCAAATATACAAATAAAAATGCTCGAAACCTTAAAAACAAACAAAAGAGAGAGATCCCCGTTAAAAACAAATGATTTAAACCAATGCAAACAAAAAAGTTGGTGCATGCCTCGCTCTACCTGCTGATATCACATATACAAATGGTCATTACATGGAGAAGTGTATTATTTCGATTTGTGTGTGTACACTATATGTGTGTGTGTGTGTGTGTGTGTGTGTGTGTGTATATATATATATATATATATATGTATGTGTGTGTGTGTGTGTGTGCGTGCATGCGTGCGCGCAACTGTTTTTAAGTAAATTAAGTCGTATAAAGACAAAAAGAAATAGATATGGTAATAGATATGGCATACTCTCACGAGTCTAGAGCACAAGCGCAACTATCCTACAACATAACCATGATATTAAAAGACTATCTAGTTCACAACTCATCCCATGTGGTGTGAACCCCCAACCAACAAAATAACCAAAACAAACATTGGAACCAAACAAGACTCAGGGGATCGAAAGACCAAAGTCAATCACTTCTTATGAAAGTAAAGTATAAATTTGGTTTTCGTATAAAAATAGACTAAATTTCACTTTTTAGATGAAGAATTGGTATTTTATTTATAAATAAAAGAGTCAACATGAGATACAAGGTTGGTTAAAAAAAGGATAAGGGAAGATTAAATAAGAATGAGAAAGTTTCACTAGTGATTTTGTTCGGTGATATAGTGTTTATACTTTAGGTGCAAGTTCACTATAAATTTGATTAAAATGCCTAACTTTGGTGTATGGGACATCTAAATAATGTCACGGGAATATGTGGTTGATCACTTACATGTTAATCAATTTTGGAAGACTTGAAAATGATCAGGGGATTGTTCTAGTGTTATTGTTTTGATTCAAAATCTTGCTTTGCATAATCAAACAAATCATGTGATATGAAAATGCTACATAATTACTAATAAAATAGAATATGATATCACTTACAAGAACTGAAGATTTTTAAGATTTCCAAGGGAAGATAATATTTCTCTAGTTGAGAGGTTGTTTTCCAAATCCAACATAGTTAGGCTAGTCAAATTCCCAAATTATGTCTATATCTCACCCCTTATATCATTTCCTTGCAATGAACTGCAAAATGAATGCACCTGATAAGTATCCATAGTCGATACATAAAAATAAAATAAAATAAAATAAAATGCACAAAACATGTTCCGATTGTCTCGTTTGCATCACCCAATTTGGTAATTTCCATTAAAAGTTCCTGTGTTTTGACCTAAATGGGTCGGTTTAGGGATTTAAATGAAAAGGATTTGGGCTGAGTGGTGCCCTCAATGCTCCGGTTAACCCCCCCCCCCGGCCCCACCCTATTTAAAAACCTCGTAAGGGCTCAAACTCGCCCTAAACATTTTCTATGATATTATTTAAATTATTTGAATGAAAAAAATAATTTAGGGTAAATTATAGTATACCCCTAAAACTATAGCAATTTACAAATCAACCCCTGATTAAAAAAATAGCAAAGTATCCTAAACTGTGGTATTATGACAACTAACACATACTCATTAAAAATGTTTTTATGATCGAGATCAAGTTTTATCATCTTTTTTAATGGAAATGTGTTAGTTGACATGGTTCAATAGTTTTAGGACACTTTGTTAGATTTTTTAGATCAGGGGTTGATATAAAAATCAACTATAATTCAGGGGGTTTACTTTTATTTACCCAAAATTAATAATAACTATTTTATTTAGATATAATATATGAACTCATTCAATAAAAGTGTTTATGATAAGTTTGGATCAAAGAACAAAATGAACACGATAATATAAGAAAGTAGATACAATTAAACATCACCAAATCCTTCATATGAAAAACAAGAAAAATGGCATAAACGAGAAAGAGAGTTTGAAAATGCGTAACCGATACTACACTGTCAAATGAGTTTGTTAGTATATCCTTAACAAATGTTCAACTCAAGTAGAGTTGAAATACCTTAAACACAATATGACTCGTAAATTTCTTCATCCCAACATCTTACTATTAAAATTGTTATGTGGAACTTATCAAAAGGTCAAGTCACAGTCCTTCAACATGGTAGTATCTCCAATAAATTGATGGTTGGGTCATTTTTTATTTAGTTTCTAAGAAGTTAATTGTTCATCTTGATTCCTTTACATTAGGTTGATAGGAGTTATATATATATAATAAAATAGAAAACTTATGTATGTCATAAGATGAAAAGATGATGTCATCTATATGAGTATGTTTGCATTACCTATTTTTTCTTGTACAAATTTGAATTCCCCCTCTTTTGACACACACTAATTTGTTTCCCTCTTTTTTTCAAAATTCAAACATAAGGGTACAATAGTATTTTACTATTTTGGAGATTTCGATAGCCGAGCTTGATCTGATTTACCCATTTTTCCTCCGTTTCAAAGATTTTTCTACCCCCTTTCTCATACATACCTCTCTCTCTCTCTCTCTCTCTCTCTCTGCAATGATCCACCACCATTAACGGCTTCCCACTCTCCCAATTCCACCCAGCTTTATCAATATTTACCAATGTAAACCCCTTTACACCTGACATCGACTTGATTAATCTTTGCCCACGCAAACACCTTTCCACCCAGTTGTCATCCGTCTTCTTCTTAAAGGTGATATTTCTGGCCGTTTGACTTTTTTCCCTTTTTTTGGAGCAAAATCTACCTGGTTAATAAATCCAAAGTTTTTTCTTTTTTTTTTAGCAATTTCTACCCAAATTTCTCTTTGCTGGTGATAGAGAAGAAAATTTTGTTTATCTGTTTTATTAGGGCTTTTATTTTCAAATTAGGGCTTTTAATTTTGTTTTGAAATTAGGGCTCTGTTTTGAGCTCTTTAACTGAAAATATATCTGGGGTGCTCTTTAATGGAGAAAATATATCACTTAGCTCCATTACTTTTGCATTTCTACTCTTTTGATTTGTGAAAGATATATTGTGTTACCATATGTTCACGAGTTCCATTTAATGGAGAAAATATTATGGAAGTATTGGATAATTCTCACAGCGTTGTTGGGATTTCAAAGCACTGTTGGGGTTCCATTTACTAATTTCTTTATTTGATAAAAGTCCTAGATCATTGTTTCATATAGTTTTTTTTATCAAGTTCATGCTCTGCTAAAACAATAAGGTTTCATTATGTATGAATTGCATTAGTTTTGTTTCTACTAAAGAAGTAATTATTGTATGTTTTTAATTTTTGCACATTTTCTATACTGTCGTTGGTAAAAATAGGTAAGTTTATGAGCAAGGAAGATTTTGAATACTGTTGTTGTTTTATTTTTGTTGGTTAATATCAATGCGATAGTTGTTGGTTTATTTATTAAATATTTCAAATTTCATTATATTAAACAGATGTTTGTAGATTATTAACAACAATGAGCAGCATTGAAGATCAATTATATATTAAACAAATTTCACTATGAGGTAAATGACTATCAACAATGGTTAATACATACAAAGGTCATCAACAAATGCAACAAAATTTTTCCATGACTTAACATCCCTACTATTGAAAACTTAACTCAGATTTATTGCTAGCATTTATTATATTTTTGCAATCAATGCATTTTTCATAAATTTTAATGCATATATAACATAAATGCATGCATGGGTTGTTGTTGTGTTGGCTATAATCATAGGAATCAATACAGAATATGGATGGTATTACATGGCTTGCAAATATTATAGTAAATGGCTTAAGAAGCTCAACATTGGTGCATATCATGCAAGACAAATATAACATTTCAACTATGTGGTAACTTCAAATTTCACACATAAAAAATCACCTATTAAGTTATTATTCTCAACTAGAATTTACTCTCTAACACAATTAAAATCCATTAATCATTTTAGTGCAATGCTGAGAAAGTAAAATAAGCTTATGAGATCCTTTGGGAGAAGAAAAAGGAAAGGGATTAGGCCAGATGTGTCGACGTATAATTCTTTAATGCAAGACTATTGTATAGAAGATATTCTCCATCCTGCAAAACGTATGTTGGATGAAATTTTTGCCAATGGATGTGGTGGAAATTTAAAGACCTGTAATATCTTTATCAAGAAATGGGTCAGGTTGAAGAAGCTCACAGGCTGTTTTGCCACATGTTGGCTAAATTTGTACCACCTGATAATATAACATACACGTCCATCCTTAAAGGTATTTGTTAAGAAAAAGGTCTCGAAACAACCATTCAAGTCTTCAATAAGTCTGTTGTACAGGACAACATGCTTTCAAAGACTATTAGATACATTTATACTCCACCTATGTAAATCTGGTTATTTTCTCGCTTCTTCTTCTTTACTCTGTGATTGCACGTGCATTAAAGGAGATTTAGGCTCTCAAGTGATGCTCCTGAAAATTTTAGCTTATGTTAGAGAGTTTTCAATTTCCATTCAACACATAAAATGGGTTGCAGACAATTAACCTTTAATGTTATATGCAATTAGTTACGAACTTCTGGGATCACTTTCGTCATATTCAAAACCAGAGGCTATTTTATAGTTAATTCAAGCTCTGCAGTAAAATTATTAAGTAATTCGAGCCATTGCCGTCGATCGAATGCCGCACTATATAAGGTAATATTTTTTAAGATTATTGGGTTACGGATCTGTCAATAATTATTGTTCATTGTGTGTTTATTTTGTAAGTTTTTGGAATGTGTTCTTTGAACTTATCCCATAATTTTTTTGCAGATCTGAACTTACTGTAATTAACACAGTTATTACAGTTAAAGATATTATTTCTCATAGACCTTCAAAGTAAATGGATATAATGTAACTGAAGAGTTATTGAATTTATTTTCAATGAAGAAATCAGTAAAACGTAGAAATAGTGATAGTTTAATACAAATGGAACGTCCAAGGTGTGTCTAAGAGAATGTGGTTATAGGGGTGTTCATAGAAATGAAAAGGGGTTCTTTTTCATGGGGATATTCGGTTATTGGTGGTTCCATTACAAGCAGTGTCGATGAATTTTTGGCTATAAGATATGGAATCAGGCTTTGGAGGGGAACTTCTTGACAGTTGACATTGAATCAAATTCAAAGCTATTAGTAGATATTCTCAACAAAAAGGTGGTAAAATTCCTAGGAAATTGAAGAAGTTAATAAACTAGATCCAACTGTTGTGAAGGTATGGACGTATAAAATATTCAGTTCTTTAGAGAGGTTAATTCAGTTGCAAATTTTTTTGTTTTCTAATGGTGTTAAATGTCATCAATTTTCAATTTTGAATCATCAATCTTCAATCAATTAGGTGAGATGCCTCATAATGCTAATGGGCGGTGGTTATTAGACAAATTATAAATGCCATCCATGAGACTAACTTATTACATTGGATCTAAGGAAATAATATATTTAGTTTACTATTTACTAACTTATTTACATTAGATCTATGGAAATAATGTTCAGTCGTTTGAGCGCTGCTCAACTACTTGGTAGCTATGACGATCATTAAATTTTATGAATGAAAAGATAGATATTTTATTTCTCTGTCGTTGTTAAATTGTATTCCATATGAGTATTTGAGTTGGTGTTGATGCTTGAGTTTGTAATAAGCTACATACTAACGTTTTGCAGTTTATAGGGTTTTGAATTTTTAGCCCTGCTCTATAATATCATAAAGTAACCCCTGATATTGTTATGGATTTTTCAATTTTTAATTTCATTTACATGCATCAAAACTTGGATGTGGTGTTTAATGTACACATTTAGTGAAGGTGGTTCTCTTTCCATGTATGTTGGTAATGCTCCACCAAAAGGTTGTTTTTATATTTCTCATAGGACTGGATGTTAGTGTGATTGTATCTTGAATCAAACATTCTTGTGAATTCAAACATTATTATTTCTCTGTTCTCAAGAATTATATTCAATATTTATATGTTATATCATAGGGAACCCATTGGTAGGGAATACCTTATGCAATTTCTATATATTATTTGTTATTGCAGAGTATGTTCTTTCCATATTCTATCTACTCACACACGAGGGATATTATGAACACTAGAGTTGTTCAAGTTTCCATCTTTTTTTTTTTTATTGTGACAGTGTGCATTATTTTTTTTTATCATTGACATATAAATTGTGAATTTGGTATTATTGGACTCCAAAATTGGAATCCATTTACCAGCGTACTTTATTCATGTTTAGCTTATAGGATCTTTTTATTTTATTTTAACTTAATATGATTCGATGATTTATCCATTGCAGTCCTACATGGTTTGGTCCCAAAAATTGTGTGTGACGAGAAGACACGTGAATGAGGACAAGGCGCATGGAATGTAGAGAAGCGTTTGTGTGCTACAAAAGATGACAATTGTGCCACGAGTGGTTTGATGAATCGACGTATTTTTAGTTATATGGAAAATTTGTGTTTGTATGATATCTTCATTATGTTGCTCAAGTTGTCAATAGTGTCCTATTGTATACTCATATAAGTATCATGTTCTTGAATAATGACAAACTGATGTGTTTGGTTATAAGATGTCCGAGATGGACTACTATCATTATTGTTGAAGTATATTTTATTTCTTAAACATGTGGATAGATGTATAAATAAAGGAGTTTTTGCCCAATTTTTTAAAACTGTATACACTTTGTTTTGTTTTGAGATAAATCTTTGTAAACTATTGACAATTATCCTATTAAAACATTTTGAATATTTCATTACTAAAGATGCCAATAAGGGTCTATATACGAATATTGTTAAATAGTGACGTCATTTATACTAGGTCTTGGATTGATTGTTTATGTGGTTGAAGTATTTTTTACCCTTTAAATGGGTGGATACTAATATTAAAAATGGAAATTATGTATATATTTTTTCTTATACTTTTACCTTTATTTGTATTGAAAATAAAATTTTGGACTTAAAATTACATTCAACTAAATATTTTTGAAAAAAATATCTGCCATACAGGAAAATTAACCACGATTAATAATTTGCAAAATTGTATTATAATACAAAAACTTTTATGACTTGACCACCCGATTTGTACTTGGGAGAATTGTTATCATGCCTTCAGGCACGGGCATACCCTATTGCGCGCGCGTGTGTGTGTATATATATATATATATGTGTGTGTGTGTGTGTGTGTGTGTGTGTGTGTGTGTGTGTGCCTCTATAGTATATAACTACACATGTAGCTTGAAAGCCTCTTGACTTGATACATGGCATATCATAAATTAATTAAATATCATTAAGTCATTTAGGAATATAAATGTTTTCAATTATTGCCTCGATTCACTCTTTTTTTAGAGATGAAAATACTCCATGTATTAATTGGGTGTATACATATGTTTAATCACTTTCATTGGTTTTAACAAAAGGGGGGTCTCCAAGCAACATTAAATTGTATTTTAACTAGATCCAATCGTTAAAGTACAAATGAACTTTTGTTTTTAAACGATTGGCAACTGAACTATTTTACGTGCATAGAAGTGCATACAATTGAGTTCGTTTCCTTTCCACGGCACCACTGCTTAAAAAATGGCAACCAATTTTTGGACTTTAACGCACCAGTAAGTTTAAACCCAATTTTTCTAGGGTTATCTTTAGTTGTTGTGTATTTTTTGTTTGATTTTGTTTTACTGTTTTGATTGATTGTTTTCTTTTTTGATCGTGGTTTGTAGAAAATAACTTTTAGAACCGAAAGAGGTGGATGTTGTGCATCCGCTGGATAAGGAGAGGGGTTTCACTCTTGATGATTTTAAGCTCATTAAGATGCATATGTCCAATTATAATATTCATTACCTTTCTCTCTGCTTCTTTGTATGTTCAATTTTGGGCTCATTGGTGTTTGTTTTTTGGTATTCATTTAGAGGTCTTTATGGAGGTGTGGAATGAGTTGCTACTGTCAAAGTTGGTAGCATATCAAAGGTGCAAGATGCTATGTATTTTCATACATACTATGGACAAGACTTAAAAGTCATTAAGAACATCTTTGACGGCAAGAGCTATCTTCTCACACAGGTACTCCTCTTTATATCCTTTGTTTTTTTTTTGGTTATTTCATATTCTGTTTTTAATTTCATAAAGACACCAAAATGCTTCTTTCTTAGGTATAGCATTGGGGTATTTTTGTCATTTCAACTAGGAACATTGAGATATCAAGTTGCTTGAAACATTACAGGAGGATTTGTCCATACGCTATTGTTTTATGTTATTGTCAATCGTCACGAGTTTAGTATAAAAATTGGGTGTATGTGTCTTTTCGTTGGGTGATAAAGTGTGTCCGGTAGTATTTAATTGCCATGACAAATAAATAATTTTTTTCTTATTTTTCTTACTTTTTGAACTATTTAATAATTTTTATATACCATAGAATTTCTATAACTATATAAAAATTGTTGCCTCAAATTGTGTGAATTTCCCACTTAAGTCCTTGACCAGCTGTGAGCTACCTATTATTACATGTATTTCATTATTTTTAACTTAATTTTTATAAAGTGTCATTTTACATCTTATAAAATAGGCCAATTACTGCTTTTTATGTCTAATGCATAATATCTGACAAAAAAAATTCTTAAACAACTGAATTAAAAATTATTTGTTGATTGTTTAGTATAAACTTATTGACACAATCCAAGATATTGCTTATCGCGTTGTTAACAGAGACAATTCATTTGTTTATTGCAAAAGTTTTTTTCCTCTATTGGGCAAAAAATAACAGCTGAATAATTCTGGTGTTTTATGGTTAAAGATAGGATTTTGACATGTTAGTTTGTGTGGATAAGAATGAGAAGAGTGCGCTTGCGTTCAAATAAGGAAGTTATTTAATTAAACATAGTTTTTACCACTCAAGTCCTAAACATGCATCTATATGTGATTAAATATGATGATGAAACATGCAATAACACATATATAAGGAAAAATCCCCCAAAGGGGCAAAACCTTTTATTTTCACAATAATTTTGTAAGAGTACGGCTTACACGGATTACAATGAAAATATATGATACAGAAATACCCTCGGGTATCGGTTCTATTTTCGGCGACTGGAACTATCCCTTTCCAGTAGGGCAACTGTGAAAAAGAGAGCGACTTCCTCACAAATTACTCCAAATGAGTAAATGATCCTCTTGAAGGCTTAAAGATTCACACACATATATGGGAATGGTTTTGTGAATCAAAAAAGGTTTAGAAAACCTTAAAAAGTGAAGTCTTATTCTGGGCTGTTTTCGCAGAATTTTGAGATTGCAGAAAGACTTAAAAACGTGTAGAAGGAGATCAGATATTTATACAAAAATTGAGGCGGTGGCTCGTTCGAACGAGATAGCCATGTCGCTCGAACGAAGGAGAGAAGTCATTCGAACGATATCGCGCGACATGCCTATCTCGCGCGAACGATTTTCAAATTAGCGATTTCGTTGATCGAGGCAATTCTCTTCTACACTTAGAAAAATTCTACTTTTGATAAAAAAATAAAACCAGACTTCAAAAATAATTTTCAAAAACATTACCCAAATATTTATGCAAATATTTAAAGCTCCAACAAAACATATTACTGATAGATCGTAGTGGAGTAGTGGGAATGAGCTGAGCAGCACGTTGCATGTAGCATGATGCACGTGAAGAAAGTGGATGCATTGAATTCGGATAAAGGTTGTCGAGGATGATCGTGTTGACATGCCGAATGTAGTGGTATCAGACATATAAACTGTGATCTAGGAGAAAACAAAAATTTCCTAGAATCTACCCCGAACATTTATAAAATTATGTCCTTACAAATCTTCCCCTATGTCTATCCTGGTACATACATAAAAAAATCCGAATTATGCAATTAAATGACATACAAGATAATATCCCCAATAAAACCCTCAAACTGAGAATACTAAATGACATGTCTTCCAAAACTTCAGCTCTCCGGTGCCTTCCAAAGCTTTTCTCATCAGGGTGTGTAATCAAATAATGAGCAATGATGTACCTACACACATGAGATGAAGCAAATACTCGTGATAAGAAAAAGATTGAAATATAATGATATGCAAAAATTTAAGCTTAAGAAAATCATTCATGCAGCAACCAAACACCACCAAAACAATTTTCCCCCATAATTCTTCTCACCCTTTTTATGATGTCCCCAAATAGACAGACATGAGAAGCAGAAATGAATGCACATGGAGAATAACACACGGGAATAAACTGCTATTTTTGTATTTTTCAAAATTTTTCATACATAGTATACAATAAATAATCACACAATGAAAGATCACAAAAACAACCAAGTCAATGATAGCGAAAACGAAGGGGTGTGATCAAATTCGATAGGAAAATCAATGCATACAAACATGACATATGTGCATGATGAATATTGGATACTCCTAACGAATTAACTCAAATTCTTCCTTTGGTGTACAAAAATGGTAATATGAGACATTGACTCAATCAAATCAACAAATCAAAGCTCAAAGTGATTTCCACACCAATAACGTCTAAAACTATTTCATGCTTTTTTAGGACTTTCAAGGAAGTGCGAACCCGTTTATATTCTCCAACCAAACTCCCTCAGATTTTAATTTTGAATAGAGGCTTTCTAAATTCTCAAACTTTGGAGAATTGATGGTGAAACCTAATGGCCCATATTTGGCATGAATTGCTTTTTATTGCCTTTACATTTTTTCGGGGCTCTTTTAACCTCTTTAGACCTCGGATAATAAAATTTGTCCATTTTTTAGGTCCTTTAGAACGGTGGCTTTTGCGCAAAGAATAGATAATTACCTTTCGCAGCCCCTCCTCGTTCTTAAACAAACATACACAAAAACAGTTTTTACATGCATTCCAATCTTGTCAAGTTTTATCGCATATTGTTAGTTGTATAGACAGAATTGAGATGGAAACACTTCAGCCAACATATGATAGACAAGTACAATAATCAAATAAAGCTGTCGGAGATAGAAGTCAAACATGTAGACAAGATATCACGAATCACATCTCAAATACTCCAAGCAGTGTAAAGCACATGGATGAAATGATGTAGCGTCTCAAATCTCTATCAAACAGTCACATGAAAAGATGGAATGAAATTGTGACTTGGCTATCTTAAATGTTCATCCATAAAAGGTGTATAAAAAATACAAAAATCTTTTTGGATTTTTCAAAAGAATAAATAAATAACTATACAACAAAGCAAATGTACATGTAAAACAAACTAGCAATAGGGAGCATATGATATGATATGATATGAACATGAAAAAGCATCCTATCTTAGACATAGACCAACCCCTCAGTCAACTGTGCAAATCCCCAAAGACTTCCCAAGACTCTCAAATCTAAGGGCATCTAAAGGTTTTGTGAAAATATCGGCCAACTGACGGTCGGTGGAAACAAAACTCAGGGATACGACTTTCTCCTCAACTAACTGTCGTATAAAGTTCTCACATATCCTGATGTGCTTTGTGCTCGAATGTTGGACTGGATTACGGAATATGTGTATCGTGCTCGTGTTATCACAGGAAATGGTCATGGTGTCCTGTGAAATCCCATAATCCTCCAGCATTTGCTTCATCCACAAGAGTTGCTTGCAATAACTCCCGGCGGTTATGTACTCAGCCTCTGCAGTGGACAAAGAGATGGAATTTTTCTTCTTTCTTAGCCAGGAGACAAGAGCAGAACCAAAATAAAAACACCCACCAGAAGTGCTCCTGCAACCATCTACATCCCCGGCCCAATCGGCATTTGAATAGGCGGACAAACGGTCATCATTATTAAAGGAATACCAAATACCGTATGAGAGAGTCCCACTAACGTATTTAATAATATGTTTTAGAGCAAGTAAATGTGAATCTTTTAGGGACGCCTGATATCGCGCACAGACTCCAACATTAAAGGCTATGTCGGGACGACTAGAAGTCAAGTAGAGAAGACTACCTATTATACTCCGATATAAGGTTTGCTCTACGTCCTTGCCTAAAGTGTCCTTACAAAGCTTGGTAGTGGTACTCATAGGTGTACGTTCATTCTTAGCGGAGTCTAACCCAAATTTCTTCACTAGGTCTCTAGCATACTTGGATTAGGAGATGAACATCCCATCCTCTATCTGACGAACCTGGAGACCAAGGAAGAAATTAAGCTCACCAACCATGCTCATCTCAAACTCACTTTTCATCTCCTCTTAAAAGTGATGATCATGTTGAGAGAACGTGGATCCAAAGACTATGTCATCCACATAGACCTGGGCAACCAAAATGTCACCGTCATCTCTCCTGACGAACAATGTCATATCAATGTGACACCCCGCCTAATTAATCCCGGGTGATCAGTCCTAAATCAAGTTAGAACAGGTTTCTCATTTGGTCCATTCTTAGCATCACTGTCGTCTTATTATTTACTAACCACCTAAGTGAGAAAAATAGACTGGTGCCAATTTTTATCTTTCATTATTTAACAAACACCCATGCGGAAAATAAAACTATCTAATAATCACAAATAACTGAATTAATCATTCACAAGTAAAAATAATTGACCGAAAAAAAACCAACGGTCCAAATAATAAATCCCATAAAGATAAGAATAAAATCTCAACAAGTCTAATACAAATAAATGGAAAGTGAGCAACATGCTCGAATACTAATTATGAACTTCTACATTTAAGAATGAAGAATGAGGCGTCTATCAAAACCCCGCAACATCCACATATGCTGCAGCAACGGATCCCTGGAATATGGTCAAGGCTGGCGTCCCTGTGGTTGGACACCTAAAAGGTTTTTAAAAGTTTTTATAGCAAGGGTTAGTACCCAAAACATTTGAAAAACATTTAACAAATGATTAACTTGCAGTAATAAATAAATATGCATGCTCTTCATATTTTTAGTTAATAACGCACTCTCTTGAGGACTTCCTTACCCTTCCTCTATTATACCCTACGAATGCTTTAATTACATTACCTAGTTACTCATCTCATGACTAGATAATTAACAAAGTTCCTTTATACCCACCCTACTCTAACTGAGTATGTAGTGATTTTGATATATAAGTTATTGGTAACATCAACTTAACTAAATCACTTCCCTTTTTATATTCATATAACTTCTACACTTGTTATACCTGTGAAATAACTCACTTTTCATTAATATTCCGTATATAATCAATTATAAAATTATATACTTATAATCATATTCCAGCATTCACAATCCTACTGTAATATATATAATAACTTGCAACCTCCCGAGTAAAATACTCTCGTAATGTAAATTCTATAAAGTGCTACCCACTAGGTATAATCACATAGCCTAGTTATCCCAAGTCAGAATTTTCACACCAACTTGATAAAAAAAAATAATTGGAGGCGGTCATATTCCTTCCCTGAAAGTGAGTTGTCCCTCACCCATATAACGGACGCTATGACCTCGGGAATATACTCACCCTACTCCTCAAGCTAGGGGATTCATCCACTACGCGCAACCTCCCCCTATAGCACTATAGAAACAAATATCTAATCACTGATATTAATTGAGCACACCATATATATATATACTAACGCCTCCGTATATATAAATATAAAAGTCCCGGCTATACCGTTCACTAAAATCCGTAACATAAGCCTATTAAAATTATTAAGATTTTATGGTCCAACTCTAAGTATTAATTAAATTGCACTTTAATTAATTTAGTTATTTTTGGTGTCGCCCCCACCATAAATTTGGACTTACTCCCGTAGCCCAAAATAAATTTACCCGAGTCACAATTCCCGACTCTAATTTATTACCCTCAAACCCTAATTAATTTATCTACAATTAATTAGATTCAAACTCATGTATTTAATTTCTCAATAATTAATTACATAAGATTTTTATATAAATTTTTCCTCATATATAACCAACTGGAGAAACTGCCAGATTCTGGCGACCGTCGATCGATCGACCCAGACCGTCGATCGATCGATCGAATAGGTCTTCGTCTTCTTCGCGAAGACAGGGCAGCCATGGACGGATTTCCTCAAAACCTAACCTCTTCTAACATGAGTTTTAAGCCTTCTTATCACCAGAGTATACTATAAACCTTATTAGGATAACCCAGAAAGACTACAACAACCATCAATTCTTCCATAAACAACTAATTCATAAATTTTTTTGGGGAAAATCCATCTTTTTCCTTAAACACATTTTTACTCCAAATTTCTTCATCAAATTCGTTCTAATATATCTGGATATCATTCTAACAGATACACATCAATAATCCAATATCAGATTTTTACATAACTCCTCATAATTTCGGCCAAAACAGATTCATGTTTTCTTTATAATTATCTAAGCCCCATGTTTATACCATGAACCCCAAAACGAATTTTAAATTCATAACAGCACACAAATATGAATTGAAAAACAATTTTCAAGCTATTGCAAGTTATTCACTTGCCTTAGGTTTCGTAGTGTCTGAATATGCGATGGATTCCAAGGTTGAAGATGACCTTGTTGGTTCTTTGAGATCCCCAAATTGGCTTTGGCTGCTTCTAGGGTTTCCTAACCCTTTAATTCCTTTCTCTGCTTAAGCTTAGCCAGCCCTTATTTCTTTTTATTAAGTTAATTAATCCATTCCCGTTTTTTGACTAATGGGCCAAGCCTAAGTGACCAAAATGCCCCCGAGTGGGCCCGACTATGTCTAAAAACGTCCCGTGACCCGTTTACTACCCCTGGGTACACTTTTCCGACTATCTCGGCCCATCCGGACTCAACTGTACACTCATAATTTTCATCCGAATTAATTTATAAAAATACTTATCCCCCACCCACTATAGTCTATACCGACTTCCGGATGTGATAAGTACATATCTCGTCATTAATACTCGAAACGACGAAATTACATTATTACTATACACTCAGTAAATAATTTTCCTTAAATATTAACCATTCAATCCCAGATTAATATTTATATATTATTCTATCATAATTAATTCATTAAATTACAACACACTAGTAATTTAGAATTTCCGAATTAATTAAATTTTAAATGTACCAAAAATACGGGGTGTTACATACTCCCCCCCTTATAAAGGAATTTCGTCCCCGAAATTAGATTGTACCTGCGTTGAAAAGCTCTGGATATTATTCCCGCATATCCTCCTCTCGCTCCCAGGTAGACTCGTCAATATTGTGATGACCCCAATGTACTCTAACCAATGGAACAACCTTGGATCGTAATTTCCGCTCACTGTGATCCAGAATAGCTACCGACCTCTCCTTATACGAGATGTCTGGCTGTAAGTCGATATCCTCGAGTGGAATGTGCCAAAAGGCTCTCTCGCTCCTTCGATATTTCTTCAGCGATGCCACATGGAATACATCGTGTATCCGCTGAAGATGTTCTGGTAGCCCAAGCTTATACGCCACCGGTCCCACCCTCTCAATAATAGGGAAAGGTCCTACGTATCGCGGTGCTAACTTACCCTTCTTGCCGAACCTCATCACCCCTTTCATTGGGGATACCCGAACTAAAACCTGGTCCCCAACGTCTATCTCCACATGTCGTCGAGAAGCGTCAGCATAACTCTTTTGCCTGTCCTGAGCTATCCGAATTCTTCCTCGAATCAGCTCTATCTTGGAAGATGTCTCTTGAACAATCTCCGGCCCCAAGAGTTTGTTGTCCCTCACCTCTAACCAACAAACGGGTGAACGACAAGGTCTCCCATACATTGCCTCAAACGGTGCCATGCCAATCGTGAATTGGTAAGAGTTGTTATACGCAAACTCTACCAAAGGAAGATATTTCTCCCATCCTCCCCCGAAGTCCAAAATGCACATTCTGAGCATGTCCTCTAGCATCTGATTAACTCTCTAAGTCTGTCCGTCAGTCTGTGGGTGATATGCTGTACTCAAGCGCAACTCCGTGCCCATTGCCTCCTGAAAGCTCTGCCAAAAGTGGGCGACAAAAATTTTGTCTCGGTCGGATACAATATTTATAGGCACTCCATGCATCTTAACAATCTCTGCTATGAATAGCTGTGCATAACGCATCGTCTCAAAGTCTGTGCGTACCGGCAAAAAGTGTGCCACCTTAGTCAACCGATCCACAATAACCCATATGGAGTCGTGACCCCTCTGCGATACCGGTAACCCTGTGATGAAGTCCATGGAGATGCTCTCCCACTTCCACACGGGAATTTCTAACGGCTGTAGCATCCCTGATGGTCTTTGGTGGTCAACTTTCACAAGCTGACACGTGGCACATTTTGAAACAAACTCCGCTATGTCCCGTTTCATCCCTGCCCACCAATACTGCCTTCTCATATCTTGGTACATTTTATCCCCACCGGGATGTACCGCAAATTTCGAACCATGGGATTCTGGCATAACAGCGTGCTTCAAATCCTCATCCTCTGGCACCATTAACCTCCCATTAAAGCATAGGGCTCCTTCTGAGCTAATCGAGTAACCCTCTGCTCCCTCAGCTAACAACTGGCCCACCCTATCCCGGCAAATCTGATCCTCCGCCCGAGCCTTCACAACTCGCATAATGATCTCGGGTGTGATGGATGAAGCTGACATGCAAGCCCTGGCTACGTCATCCTCATATTGAAGCTCTCTCCACTTCGCTTTCCATACCTCTGCTATCTCCCCAGTCAGCCTTCGGCTCAATGCGTCTGCTACCACATTGGCCTTACCAGGATGATACTGAATATCAAACTGGTAGTCCTTCACGAATTCTAGCCACCGCCTCTGCCTCATATTCAGATCCTTCTGTGTGAAGAGATACTGAAGTGACTTGTGATCCGTGAATAAAGTAAACTGCTCTCCTAGAAGATAATGCCTCCATATCCTCAAAGCAAAAACGACCGCTGCTAACTCTAGGTCGTGAGTGGGGTAATTCCTCTCGTGGGGCTTCAGCTTCCTGGAAGCATAAGCTATAGCCCTTTCCTCCTGCTGGAGCACACCCCCAAGACCCCGTAAGGATGCGTCTGTGTAAACCCGATACTCTAGCCCTCCCTTTGGCAATACAAGCACGGGTGAAGATGTCAACTTGTCCTTTAGCTCGTCGAACGCTAATTGATAACTATCATCCCACTTGAAAGGTACTCCTTTCCGAGTCAGATTCGTCAAAGGTCCTGCAATCTTAGAGAATCCTTTAATGAATCTCCTGTAGTAACCGGCCAAACCCAGAAAACTGCGCACCTCGGTCAGTGTCGTGGGCTGTCCCCACTCCCTCACCGCCGACACCTTATTCGGATCCACTGCAATACCCTGATCTGACACGATGTGACCAAGGAACTGTACCTCCCGAAGCCAGAATCCACAGTTCCCTAATTTGGCATAGAGCTGATGATCCCTCAGTGTCTGTAAAACCATGCGCAAATGCTCTGCATGCTCCTCCTCGGTGCGCGAGTAGATTAGGATGTCATCAATGAACACGATGACAAACTGATCTAAGTACTCTCTGAAAACCCTATTCATGAGGTCCATGAACACTGCTGGTGCATTGGTGATCCCTAAGGGCATCACCCTGAACTCATATGATCCATACCGCGATAAGAAAGCGGTCTTAGGAACATCCCCCTCTCGGATACGCAGTTGATGATACCCTGACCTCAAGTCGACCTTGGAGAAGTAAGACGCCCCTCTCAATTGGTCAAATAAATCATCAATCCGAGGCAACGGATATTTATTCCGTATCGTCACCTTGTTCAGCTCCCTATAATCCACGCACAAGAGGAGTGAACCATCTCGCTTCTTCACAAACAATACTGGCGCACCCCACGGCGATGTACTCCGCCGAATAAAACCCTGGCCCAGTAGTTGCTGAATCTGTTCCCTCAATTCTCGCATCTCTGAAGGGGCCATTCGGTAAGGTGCCCGAGCAATCGGTCTCGTCCCCGGAGCCAAATCAATAACAAATTCGATTTCTCTGCTGGGTGGTAATCCTGGTATTTCCTGGAATACATCCTCAAAGTCCATCACTACAGGAATAGAGTCTAAAGGAACTACCACTTCCTGTGAGGTTTCCTCCTCAATGTAATATAAATGAGCGGTCGAGCCTCCCTCTGGGCGAGGCATCGCCACAACAAACATCTCTTGTCCCGAAATGGCAAAAATAATGCTCCCACCGAAGCAATCAATCATGGCTTTATAGTCAGCGAGCCAATCCATACCGATATTCACATCGTGAACATGCATATCTAATACCAACATGTCCGCAGGTAATACCAAACCACCAATCTCCACCCCCACTCCCCGACATATAAAGAATATAAGCGACCCATTCCCCAATAGTGAGTCGACACACGTAACAGTGCTCTCCGCGGTGGCTAACAACCCTAAAGCCTTCGCGAAATGTGTATCTATAAAGCAATGTGTAGCCCCTGTATCAAACAATACCCGACCCATAGTGCCATGGATAGAAAACGTACCCTCGATCGCGGGCGGCGCCTGCTGTGCTGGGGGATTAGGAACATCCCGAACGTTATACACACGTCCGTAGTGCATCTGCCCCTGCTGCTGTGGGGCGGGTGGGGCTGGCGCTGCTGGCGGCATCTGACCCTGTTGCCCCTGCTGGGCACCCTGCTGCTGGCCTCTGCCCCTCTGCGGGCACTCCCTCTTGAAGTGTCCTGGCTGGCCACAGGAGAAACAGCGTTTCTGGTCGTCACCCTGTCGTTGGCCCTGCTGGCCCTGACGTTGCTGCCCCGGGTGGCCTCCCCCGTTGTTCCCTTGACCCTGTCGGCCCTGAGGAATCTGTTGTTGCTGATTAGGGCCTGGTTGCCCCTGCCTGAACCCCTTTCCTCCCGGTCGGAACCCACCAGGCTTAAACTTCTTAGCCTGATTCCCTTGCTGAATGATAACCTGCTGCTGTGTGCCACTCGTCTCACTACTAGTGACTGCCTTGCCCTGCTGGCTCGGCTCACCTGCCTTCTTATTCCCCTTAGTATGGAAACGATGATCCTGGCAATGTACAAGTGCGGCATTAACGACATCTATATAATTCACTAACGACGGCTTTCCAATCAAGTGTTGCCTGATTCTCCAGGCTAGGCCATCCATGAACTTCGAATTCTTCCGCTCCTCATCGCTCACCTCATTTGGCACAAAGTTTGCCAAACGGGTGAACTCCTCCTCATATTCTGCTACTGACCTGTCACCCTGTACCAACTCGCTGAATTTCTTTCTCATCTCAGACTCTACTGCTGGAGGGAAGTACTTGCGGTCAAACCGCACCCAGAATTCAGAAATCGGCATCGAATCCCGCTCCTCAGCGGTGGTTACGGACTCCCACCACTGTAAGGCTGCCCCTGACAGACGAAAGGTAGCCAGCATCTATTTCTGCACTTCTGTACACTCTAACATGCGCAGATGGCGCTGAATGTTCTTCTTCCAGTCACAAGCCTTGACCATATTGGTGCTACCTCGAAAATCAGGTGGGTGATCCTTCTGAAAGGTCTCCCTCACTCGCTGCCAAGATGGTGTCCCTACTGGAGCCTGAACTGCTGGAGCCAATGGAGGCGGTGCCTGGGGCTGTGGAAAATGAGCTGCCATAGCTCGCATCGCTGTCTCGACCGCTTGGGCCACTATCACTGCCACCTGAGTAGTAGAAATCAACTCGGGTGGGGGTGGTGGTGGCGGTACCTGTGGCACCTGGCGAGCCTCCCTCACCTCATCTCTAGCCTCAGCCTTCTCCTCTCTCTGTCTCTTTGGCGGCATCTGAAATAAATTGAATTGTATAAGTACACAATTTATACAAAAACTAATAGCAGGAATACGATATCTCACAAACGGAAAATATAATCAACAGTCCTAATAATAGGGCTCTATAACAACCGAACGCTACGCTGAAACGTAGAAAGCCGTACAGATCCTAAGGACACTAGAACCTGAGGCTCTGATACCATTTGTGACACCCCGCCTAATTAATCCCGGGTGATCAGTCCTAAATCAAGTTAGAACAGGTTTCTCATTTGGTCCATTCTTAGCAACACTGTCGTCTTATTATTTACTAACCACCTAAGTGAGAAAAATAGACTGGTGCCAATTTTTATCTTTCATTATTTAAAAAACACCCATGCGGAAAATAAAACTATATAACAATCACAGATAACTGAATTAATCATTCACAAGTAAAAATAATTGACCGAAAAAAAACCAACGGTCCAAATAATAAATCCCATAAAGATAAGAATAAACTCTCAACAAGTCTAATACAAATAAATGGAAAGTGAGCAACATGCTCGAATACTAATTATGAACTTCTACATTTAAGAATGAAGAATGAGGCGTCTATCAAAACCCCGCAACATCCACATATGCTACAGCAACGGATCCCTGGAATAGGGTCAAGGCTGGCGTCCCTGTGGTTGGACACCTAAAAGGTTTTTAAAAGTTTTTATAGCAAGGGTTAGTACCCAAAACATTTGAAAAACATTTAACAAATGATTAACTTGTAGTAATAAATAAATATGCATGCTCTTCATATTTTTAGTTAATAACGCACTCTCTTGAGGACTTCCTTACCCTTCCTCTATTATACCCTACGAATGCTTTAATTACATTACCTAGTTACTCATCTCATGACTAGATAATTAACAAAGTTCCTTTATACCCACCCTACTCTAACTGAGTATGTAGTGATTTTGATATATAAGTTATTGGTAACATCAACTTAACTAAATCACTTCCCTTTTTATATTCATATAACTTCTACACTTGTTATACCTGTGAAATAACTCAATTTTCATTAATATTCCGTATATACTCAATTATAAAATTATATACTTATAATCATATTCCAGCATTCACGATCCTACTGTAATATATATAATAACTTGCAACCTACCGAGTAAAATACTCCCCGAATGTAAATTCTATAAAGTGCTATCCCACTAGGTATAATCACATAGCCTAGTTATCCCAAGTCAGAATTTTCACACCAACTTGATAAAAAAAATAATTGGAGGCGGTCATATTCCTTCCGTGAAAGTGAGTTGTCCCTCACCCATATAACGGACGCTATGACCTTGGGAATATACTCACCCTACTCCTCAAGCTAGGGGATTCATCCACTAAGCGCAACCTCCCCCTATAGCACTATAGAAACAAATATTTAATCACTGATATTAATTGAGCACACCATATATATATATACTAACGCCTCCGTATATATAAATATAAAAGTCCCGGCTATACCGTTCACTAAAATCCGTAACATAAGCCTATTAAAATTATTAAGAGTTTATGGTCCAACTCTAAGTATTAATTAAATTACACTTTAATTAATTTAGTTATTTTTGGTGTCGCCCCCACCATAAATTTGGACTTACTCCCGTAGCCCAAAATAAATTTACCCGAGTCACAATTCCCGACTCTAATTTATTAGCCTCAAACCCTAATTAATTTATCTACAATTAATTAGATTCAAACTCATGTATTTAATTTCTCACTAATTAATTACATAAAATTTTTATATAAATTTTCCCTCATATATAACCAACTGGCGAAACTGCCAGATTCTGGCGACCGTCGATCGATCGACCCAGACCGTCGATCGATCGATCGAACAGGTCTTCGTCTTCTTCGCGAAGACAGGGCAGCCATGGACGGATTTCCTCAAAACCTAACCTCTTCTAACATGAGTTTTAAGCCTTCTTATCACCAGAGTATACTATAAACCTTATTAGGATAACCCAGAAAGACTACAACAACCATCAATTCGTCCATAAACAACTGATTCATAAATTTTTTTGGTGAAAATCCATCTTTTTCCTTAAACACATTTTTACTCCAAATTTCTTCATCATATTCTTTCTAATATATCTGGATATCATTCTAACAGATACACATCAATAATCCAATATCAGATTTTTACATAACTCCTCATAATTTCGGCCAAAACAGATTCATGTTTTCTTTAGAATTATCAAAGCCCCATGTTTATACCATGAACCCCAAAACGAATTTTAAATTCATAACAGCACATAAATATGAATTGAAAAACAGTTTTCATGCTATTGCAAGTTATTCACTTGCCTTAGGTTTCGTAGTGTCTGAATATGCGATGGATTCCAAGGTTGAAGATGACCTTGTTGGTTCTTTGAGATCCCCAAATTGGCTTTGGCTGCTTCTAGGGTTTCCTAACCCTTTAATTCCTTTCTCTGCTTAAGCTTAGTCAGCCCTTATTTCTTTTTATTAAGTTAATTAATCCATTCCCGTTTTTTGACTAATGGGCCAAGCCCAAGTGACCAAAATGCCCCCGAGTGGGCCCGACTATGTCTAAAAGCGTCCCGTGACCCGTTTACTACCCTGGGTACACTTTTCCGACTATCTCGGCCCATCCGGACTCAACTGTACACTCAGAATTTGCATCCGGATTAATTTATAAAAATACTTATCCCCCACCCACTATAGTCTATACCGACTTCCGGATGTGATAAGTACATATCTCGTCATTAATACTCGAAACGACGAAATTACATTATTACTATACACTCAGTAAATAATTTTCCTTAAATATTAACCATTCAATCCCAGATTAATATTTATATATTATTCTATCATAATTAATTCATTAAATTACAACACACTAGTAATTTAGAATTTCCAAATTAATTAAATTTTAAATGTACCAAAAATACGGGTGTTACAATCAACTCCCCCTCTCTTGAAGCCACAGGCTAAGAGATAGGAAGTAAGACTCTCATACCAAGCACGGGGTTCTTTCTTCAAACCATACAAGGCTTTCCTCAGATAGTAGACGTGCTCTGGGTGCTGAAGGTCTGCAAACCCTTTTGGTTGTTCCACGTAAACCTCCTCCTGTAGAATGCCATTCAGAAAGGCACTCTTGACATCCATTTGATATAACTTGAAACGCAGATGACATGCGAAGGCGAGTAGTAGACGGACAGACTCAAGCCTCGCAACAGGAGCAAATGTCTCCCCAAAGTCTACACCTTCTATCTATGTGTAGCCTTGAGCGACCAACCTAGCCTTGTTTCTGATTATGGTACCATTTTCATCCATTTTATTCTTAAAGATCCAACTGGTACCTATCACATTTGTCTCACTAGGTCGGGGGACAAGTTCCCAGACATTATTCTTTTTAAACTGAAGCAACTCATCCTGCATAGCAGATATCCAATGTTTATACTTGAGTGCTTCTTTATGATTCTTGGGCTCAACTTTGGATGTGTAGCAAAATGGCTGACAGCGTTCTCTAGCTGGACACGAGTCTTAACCCCTAGAGTGGGATTACCAACAATGTCATAAGGGTCATGACTCTTGCGAACCCAAGCGGGTGTGTCCCCTAACATAGGAGTAGGGTCCACAGAGTGTGGGTGAGGTACAAGTAAATCACTGCTAGAAATATCCTCAACTTCACACTGAAGTTTAGAGTCAATAAATGTCGAAGGTTCGTCATCTTGCACGATGACGTTTATTGACTTCATAACCTTAGAGCTCTTCAGGTTGAAAACCCGGTACGCTCTACTATTCGATGAATATCCCAGCAGTATTCCCTCGTCGCTTCGGGAGTCAAACTTTCCTAATTGCTCTCTATACCGTAGGATGTAGCATTTACTCCTAAAAACACGGAAATATGCAAGGTTGGGCTTCTTTCCAGTCTATAACTCATAAGGAGTCTGAAGTGTGTGTGGAAGCAAATAACCCCTATTCACCGTGTGGCATGCAGTAGACACTACCTCAGCCCGAAATCTCCTAGAAACTTTACGACCTAGAAGCATAGATCTAGCCATCTCCTGGATCGTTCTATTCTTTCTCTCGACAATCCCATTTTGCCGAGGAGTCTTCACAGCAAAAAACTCATGTTTGATCCCAAGGATATCACAATAAGAATCTACCTTTGCTTCCTTAAATTCAGTGTCGTTGTCACTACGTATCCTGTTGATAGTGACTCCGTGTTGATTTTGCAGGACACGACACTTGGTGGTTAAAAACTCCACAGCATCGGATTTCTCTCTCAGAAAACCTACGATGGATTATCTGGAGAAATCATCCACCATCACGAGGATGTACCTCTTACCACCCCGACTCTCCGTAAGAGTGGGACCCATAAGATCCATGTGTATAAGCTCAAGAAGACGAGAGGTAGTAATGGAACGCAACTTCCTATGGGGATTACGAATTTATTTTCCCAACTGACAGGGTCCACAAACCGTCGAAGTTGGCCTTCCAAGAGATGGTAAGCCACGTACTAGGTCCTTTTTAGCTAAGCGAGTTAGATCTCTAATATTTACGTGACCTAGACATTGGTGCCACAAATCCATAGGAGTGATCGTGGCCCTGTTACAGACAAGTGAGGATGTGGACTCAGTCCCATAGAAATTATCCTTTGTCCTCACCCCTTGTACTAAAAGTTTACCGACTTGATTATAGAACTTACAAGCATCCCAGTCAAACTTTACGGCAAAGTCAGCGTCGCACAGCTGGCTAATGCTGAGAAGGTTTGCTTTCAAACCTTTGACGTACAAAACATTTTCTAGCTTAGGAAATCCAAGTAACTCTACAGTACCACGTCCTATAATGCTAGACTTGCTCCCATCTCCAAAGGTGGCTCTATTATCCTGATAATCCTCAAGAGATGTAAAAAATGAGGCATCACCTGTCATATGTCTGGAGCACCCCCTGTCAAAATACCACTGTGAGGTATTATGTGCTTTGAGAGCGACATGAACAACAAAGGCCTTTTTATCTTTCTTCGGTACCCAAGAAGTGGTGACCTTTTGTTTGCCTTTATTGTTGTTGACTTTAGCATGAATGTGAGAAGCATTCACTGACGACAAAGACATCCGTCGGAATTCCTTCATCAAACTCTGAGACGTGGAAGCTAAAAACCCAACTCCCTCTCTCAGACTGGTAAAATCATCAGTATGCTAAGGTGGAGCAGTAGTACGTCGTGTTCGACCCATACTATAGCAAAACTCCCTGAGGTGGCCTTTTCTTTTGCAATAAGTAGAAAAGAACACAGTCAAAGGCGGACATTGGTTTGCTTTTCTTGATCGAACTCTCCTTCGAGGTTTTTGACGATGGCCATAAGGAGTCATAGTAAACTCAGGAACTAGTCCGGGTGCAATTTGGGACGTGGAGGCACCATCATAACCTATTCCATGCCTATCACCAAAACCTAAAGCAGGGCCGAGGAGCATCTTTTCCATTTTCGTAGATCTGTCCTCAATTTGTACCTTGACTTCCGATGCTCTCTCCAGATCATGAGTAAGCTGGGCAATAAGGGCTTCAAGTTTCTTTCGCATCTCCATGGAGGAATGAAGCTCACTAGTAAGACTAGCCACTTGTTTAGTCAATTCCCCTCTCTCTTTTTCAAAACAACTCTCACTTTCTCTAAATAGACTTTCTTTCTGAACACAGGCAGACTCTCTCTCTCTCAAGGTGGTGCAGGTGGAGGACTCTCTCTCTCTTTTCTTAAATCTTCCTCTAAGCCGGTGATCTTAAGAACTAACTCTTTGTTACGCTTTTTAGTTTTAAATGACTCAGAATATAACTCAGCGTAGACACGTTGAATATCACTCTCGCTCTCACTTGTGTCATCCTCCCCCTCACTCACATCGCTCTCACTGTCGAGGTGTCCCTGTGATGCATCATCCTCATCGTCGTAAGGAGAACTAGAAGTGCTCACATGACTGGCCGTTAATGCGGTGAAGTTACACTCATGCGGTGACTAGACTCCAGAATCCACCGACTCGACCTCACTGTCATCACTAAGGGTAGCATTAAGAACATCTTTGGCCTTTTCTTTGTTCAGCCTAGTTGCACACTCAAAAGCTCTATGACCTCTATCGTCGCACTCAAAGCATCTCTCACTTTCTTTCTTAGGAGGATCTTTAAAATCTTTTTAATTTTTCTTTTCAAACTTATATTTCTCAAAATTCTTTGTATTTTTAAAATTACCATTTTTCTTGAATTTGATAATCCTCTTGAATTTTTTTTGCAAAAAGAGCCAAATCATCAAAATCACACTCAGAATCAGACGAATCTGTCTCTCTTTTTCTAGTTGACTCTCCCCTCTTTCTATCCGATCCCTCACTCTTTCTCTCTTGGGCATTAAGTGCAATTCTCTTATCTTTAGACCTAGCAGTTTTAGGGAACATATCAATTTCATATGTTTGCAAGTTTCCTACAAGTTCTTCCAATTTTAGCGTATTTAAATTACCCATAGAATTTAGCGCAATGACTTTAGGGATAAAATGCTTAGGCAGAGAATGAAGAATCTTTTTGACAACTCTAGCATTAGGAATATGTTCACTAAGATTAAAGCTAGTATTAATAATGTCAGAAAGCCTAGCCTAAAAATCATCAAAACATTCAGTCTCATGCATAGTGATGGTTTCAAATTGACTTGTCAAAATTTGCAATTTAGACTCTTTCACAGCATTAGTTCCTTCATGGGTGAGTTGTAAAACATCCCAAGCCTCTTTTGACCTGGTGCACGTCATTATGCGTTTGAACTCATCAGGTGTGACAAACCCAGAAATAGCACTTAGGCCCTTTGAATTGAATGATGACCATTTAAATTCTTCTTCAAGTGACAGGTTTTAAATTGATCACATTATCAACAGTGACGGAGGGAGGTGTCCACCCTCTTTCAACCAAAATCCAGACACGTTCATCAATGGCTTTTAATGCAGATCTCATGCGGGCTTTCCAATATGCATAGTTTGTCCCGTCAAAAACTGGCATTTTATTATACAACTTCTCCATTATGAACACACTCGTTTTCAAAAGTCAATTTTTTTGAAAATTGATATCTTAGAAAAATTTTGCAAAAAATTACACGGTAAATTTGTGTAACTGGCTCTGATATCAATTTGAGAAGAGTGCGCTTACGTTCAAATAAGGAAGTTATTTAATTAAACACAGTTTTTACCACTCAAGTCCTAAACATGCATCTATATGTGATTAAATACGATGATGAAACATGCAATAACACATATATGAGGAAAAATCCCCCAAAGGGGCAAAAACTTTTATTTTCACAATAATTTTGTAAGAGTACGGCTTACATGGATTACAATGAAAATATATGACACAGAAATACCCTCGGGTGTCGGTTCTGTTGTCGGCGGCTGGAACTATCCCTTCACAGTAGGGCAGTTATGAAGAAGAGATCGGCTTCTTCGCAAATTACTCCAGATGAGTAAATCCTCTTGAAGGTTTAAAGATTCACACACATATATGGGAATGGTTTTGTAAATAAAAAAATATTTAGAAAACCTTAAAAAGTGAAGTCTTATTTTGGGTTGTTTTCACAGAATTTTGAGATTATAGAAAGAGTTAAAAAATGTGTAGAAGGAGATCAGATATTTATACAAAAATCGAGGTGGTGGCTCGTTCGAACGAGATAGCCATGTCACTCGAACGAAGGAGAGAAGTCGTTCGAACGATATCGCGCGACATGCGTATCTCGCACGAATGACTTTCAAAGTGGTTTGAGCGATTTCGTCGATCGAGGCAATTCGCTTCTACACTTAGAAAAATTCTGATTTTGATAAAAAATAAAACCAGACTTCAAAAATAATTTTCAAAAACATTTCCCAAATATTTATGCAAATATTTAAAGCTCCAACAAAACATATTACTGACAGAACGTAGTGGAGTAGTGGGAATGAGTTGAGCAACACGTTGCATGTAGCATGATGCACGTGAAGAAAGTGGATTCGTTGAATTCGGATAAAGACCATCGAGGATGATCATGTTGACATGCCGAATGTAGCGGTATCAGACATATGAACTGTGATCTAGGAGAAAACAGAAATTTTCTAGAATTTACCCCCGACATTTATGTCCTTACAAAGAAATAATCTAATTGGTTTTTATTTGGGTGAGTAAAATCAGGGCGAGCAACATGTAAATGTCAATGTTGGGGTACCTAAATAAAGGTTTGAGTCTAAATTATCATATTTTCACACTAACAATTTGATCTATTAAATGGAGTTGACCTAAATTAAAAGAGAAATCCAATTTTAGTGAAATACGTAAGTATGCTTTTGTGTTTCTGTAAGTTTAATTTTAATTAAAAGTGAATAAAAGTTTGTCAAATCCTAATGCTCTAAATTTATTACAAAAACATTGTAGTGAAATACGTAAATATGCCTTATATTTCTATTTGAAGTTTATTTACATAAAAAATTATCAAATTTTATTTTTAATAATTTTATTATAAAACCCGCTATTGAACAACTGTACCTTTAATTCCTATCATAATAAAATAAAAAACTTCGGGTCAACAAATCATAAACCCTAAAAAAACTTTTAACTTTTGGAGGATTGCAACAAATTAAAAGAAAAGAATTAATTAAGAAAATTATACTTACAAACAAAATCATGTACATAAAACAACTTATGCAAATATATTAAAAAAAGGGATGAATAGTTAGGTCACCATTATTGTAGGAGTCATCTCACGTTAAATATGTTCTATAGAAAATATAGAACACAACATATTGTAGGAGTCATCTCTCTCACTTTTTAGTATTGGTTTTGGATTTTTGGGACCTTGGTTTAGATGCTTGGTTTCATTCATCATATATATACAAAGAAATCTTGGATTTTTTCACGTTTTTGTGTATAGTTTTAGCACCATTATTCTGCTCAACATATGTTTAGGGATTTATACATGTTACGAATTTATTTATTTACAAAATATTTCTCTTAATATTTTCAAGGATTTATTCTATTTGGATTGGTGTGTTTGTAATATAAGGGACTATTGAAGGTAGAATTTTGTGTAAATTATTCTATATTGGAGTTCATTATTTTGTAATATTATTCGGTTCATTAGTTTGTTGAATCATAAAATTTAGTCAGTCTTGTCGTAAGTGACTATATCTTTGAAGGATAATTTTGAATTCATTAGACTGATAGAAGGCTCTGCTCAATTTGTTTTTAATTATGCACCTACAAATGCATCCACACATCGCGTCGTGTTCATGGTAGTATAATATTACGAATGAATCATCTACCTCTTGAGTGTTTTATTCTTCATGGAAAATGCTTCCGAGAAAAAATTGTATTTAATGCAAGATTCTCAGGTACCAAGGGAACAGTTGCGTTGCCTCTACTTCAATCCCATTAGTACCCTAAAAATTAAGAGTGCATGATAAGCAATTAAAAAATGTCTTCATCCTAACAGTTGCATTACAACCACAATCATATTAATATAATATGATTAGAAAAGAAAAAAGAATTAAACTGATCAAACCATGTGCATCTCAATAATTAAAACTCAATACTAACTAGCTGGATGACCATCCACGTGATCAGTGGTTTTCATAACTTTTGTATGTGTTACCATATCTAGATATTTAGTGATTTTTGTAAAAGAAGAAATGGTTGGAAAAAACATCCTCAATAGCGTAGTGGGAAATAAGAGAAGGAAGGGAACCATCTCATCTCGGTAGCTATAGGGGTTGCTTCGGGGCTTGAGGCTTCTACCACGACAGCTAATGTTGACACCGTGATTCTCAAAAATTGTCTTCACAGAGATGTCACAGGCTAATCTGAAATGAACAAACATGAATTTAGTCAAAATCTTTAGGTGGCTACCACATAATATATATACTATTAAGTTGATGTTGGATTATAAAAAGCATCTCGATTACAAACTAGAAGTCATCAATGGCATGATGTTCATAGTTGGTGAAAAAATCAAGCATGGTAACAAGTGAATGATACAAACAAGAAAATAAGGTTAATGACTAGATGTAAGAGACGAAAAAAGATGTTGGTTTGCGTATAAAGTATGGAAGAAAACATAATCACATGAAGAAACATTTTCCCAAAGACTAATTTGGTTGATCACAAAACTCCTGCTCTAGCCTTCAACAAACTCTAGATGTAAGCTACAGCAAAAGACGTTGGTTTGTATATAAAGTATGGAAGAAAATATAATCATATACTGTAGAAGAAACATTGTCCCAGACTAATTTGGTTGATAAAAAAAATCCTACTCTAGACTTGAACAAACCTTGTTCTTTTTTCTTAGCGGTTTGCTCAATTAAGGACGGAACCTTAAGTTCCCTTGGCTAGGATGCTAAGGAATGAGGCAGTATGAATTCCCAATAAAACATAGGACTTAGGGTCGCCCTTAACACACCTCTTCACTATTCCTTTTACAAAATATTTTATTTCGCAAAATTTTAGAAGCTTTTAAATAACTTCGGTTCAGTAGTTCAACAGTCCTTAATTGTCCTTAAACACCCCCATTCTTATATGACAATATAAAAAAGCATAAAACGATGCAAGGCATGGAGTAAATGCGAACATAGTTTAAATATGAACATGCATACATTCATTAAAGGGGAGAGAGATTAACAAACACCAAGTTAATGTGAAGCTTGAACACCCTTAAAGACAAAATTTCAGCAAACAATATATTCAAAATATTACAAGGTTGAGATTCACTATTGAGGGCCCTATGAAGGTGGAAGGATGTTGCCAAGTTACCCCCGCATAATGAATTCTAAATGTTCACCTTCGTCCAAGAAGGCAAAGTGGAAACGATTCATTTATAAACCTTTGGTGATCATACCGTTTGCCAGCTGGAGAGATGAAGGCAGGGGCCCCACCATGTCAAAGTCAGAAATATTAAAGTGAGAGACATCCACGCTTGGTAAAAAGGATGAAAAAGTGGAAGAAAAAAATGAGTTATGAACTTCCATAAAAATGAGTTATGAACTTTCTACGCGGAAAGAAAAGAAACCGTCTTATTCTTATTTTTGTTTGATACGAAGGAGGAAAAGAAAATGCTAAATAATACTACCAATTGGACAAAAAGGTGCAATCTTTTATAGCCTACAGGAAAGCCTTATGGTTTCTTAAACTCTCTCCCTAAAATGCTACCGCTTTCCAGAGGGCCCGATATTCTGTGTAAATGTTTCTTTTGATTCCATAAAAAAGACATTTATCTTCATGTTTGGCCGAGCTCTATAAATCTAAGAACCACATGACTATACAATGGCGGCTCGAGGATTTTTGGCCAAGTGAGGCGAAAGCTTCTAGTGGTCTAGGGGGTTCGGGGGCGGGAGCCCCTAGACGATTTTTTTAATTATTATTTCGAGGTTTATATAAATTATAGTTTTATAATGCCCAAATAACTACTTTCAATCATTATTAATAATACATAATTAATTTCAAGAACTAAACAACCCTTAATAAATATTCACAATACCCAAAATGATTTCACTCACCTAGCACCATTAAGGTTCAACCCAAGCACATCTTATAAAACATTAAATTTATATCTATTATCTAACTCACCAAAAATTCAATCATGGAAAAAATATACAAATTGAAAACAATAGAGAGAGATTATTTCAAACCTCCTTTATTAAAAAGAACAATAATAGATGTTAAATGTTAATAATAAACAAATCAGTAGTGGCGGCATAAATAGAGAGATTATATCAACAACAACATATATAGAGAGAGATACGGCACAAATAGAGTGAGATTTAGAGTCTTTAAACATCATACCAGCGGATTTGAGCTTGGAAGTGGTGTCCGGGACGAGAAGTGGTGGTCTACGGGCGGTGGATCGGCGGAGCCGGAGCTTGGAATCGTAGGTGGAAGGGAGAGGTAGCCAGGGCTTGGAATGGAGCAAAGCAGGGCAGTTTTTTTAGGTTTAGAAATTGAAATGAAAAAGGAGGCGGATTAAGTCTTTGAATCAGTGTTTGTATTGTAATTTTTTATATTTACAGTTCCCCCCTAATACTTTAAAACAAATGGGGTGGGCTGAACTTTAAATATAAAAAATTAACCTCTGCTTTTTTCCAAATCTGAACTGGGGCGACTGTGACTATAGCAAATCCACTAATCATTATAGGGACATTCTAACCTCATAAAAGTACAATGAACTGGTCACCGCTACCTCTTCACCACTTCTATGATAACTTGTCATATTAAGGATGACTGAACAACCTAGCCTCTTAGCCAAGTGGTACACTTGGCCTTCAAAAGGAGAATGTTGTTCACAACACAAAAATATAACACCCTTAATGTCATTATATTCTCAACTACCCTCTAACGAAAAACCCTACTTTCTCTCGAGTTCATAACCAGATACTTGTCACTTGACCATCCCCTAAGTCCTCAAACACCTTTGTGGTGCAAAACTTGCCATGTTTCGTCCTACTAGGGTGCATCTAGTGTCATCCTCCCATACCTCCGGCCTTCTTTGCTATAAACTGCATAACTGCTTTTACTCTCCAAGAAGTGTGGTACATCTGACAAGAAAACCCAAACTATACATACATATGTGTGTGCGCGCGCGCACACACATATATAAATAGAAAATAAAAATAAATAAAATTATAAGGTTTGGTCTAAGCACTTAGAATCACAAGTTCAATTAACTAGAAAAATGAGGCGCGTGTTCATGATGAAAGCATGTCATCTCGGGGAAAGCTTACACAACCTCAACAGGACAAGAATGTGGTCACCACACTTAAATGCACTTACTCTTATCTCTATCACCTGGGAAATGAAACAGTAGCTGGTAAGTCCACATTTGTTTCATCAATTTCTAGTTCAAATAAAAAATAAAATCTAAATGTTACGTAACCACAACTCCACCCAAAATGCGGCTCAAGGAGTTCTTTACCTCTGAAGTTGGACATAAGAAAGGCAAGCGCCATCCTAAAGCTAACATGTTGGAAAACCTATTAATAATATGAATGGTACTTGCATTGTTAACCCATGACATATGGGGAGGAGGTATTTGCAGAGATAACTCAGGTAGGTTCATATTTGGTTTCAGCCTAATTTTTGGGAATGGGAATTAAAACACCTTATACTCTTGACTCACTTGAGTGTGCATTATATAAGTTCTCATCTAGTTTCAAAATAGTGACAAAGTTCATTCCCTAGAAATCCAAAAGCCTCAGACACTACTCTTCATTCCTCTTGATTGATTGCTCACCCACACACATTAGGATTGCACTCATTACATATATATTGCATAATTTCTTTGTGTGAGAGTTGTGTTTGTTTAATCCCATTTAAAATTGATTTTTATAATTTTTGGGGATTTTTAATGATTTTTAAATGATTTTTTGGAAATTAAAATTTGGATTAAAAAGCTTTTGGGGTCATTCTGCAATTTCAGGTTTTATGGTTTCAAACCTGAAAGTTGATTTGGGTAGGATCCGAAAGCGTTAAAGACTTGAGGGTGCATTTGTAATTAGTTTCAAAATGCGCGTCTGAGCCTCAATCTCAGCCCTACACCTGTCACAACTCTACCAGCCTGATTTGTGTTTGTTTACTCTCTCAAAATTGTTGTCCTTTATCAGCCCTTGGATCATTGTTATCAACGCTCTACATGCGTTTGAGTTCAATTCTTGAGAACCCCTTTTAAGCCAATCAAAGACTGTTTAATCCACCGCTTTTATGTCACCATTGGATCAAAGTCAATTAGGCAAGACCAAATCTCTGCCCTTGATTTTCAACAAACTTCTCGAATCTTCGCCCCTTCGTATAAAAGGAGGCCTAGCCTTTGCATCTGAGAACTTTTGCCACTTCGTCTAATTAGAGAGAGAAACCCTAACCCGTTTTCAAACCCTAATCTTCCTTATCCTAAAACAGTTTATACCAAACACCATCCTTGTGTTTGGAGTGTTGTTGGTAGGGGTTTGAAGGTCGCTGATAAAGTTTTATCCTCTTGAGTTTAAGATCTTGCGTCCAACATGAACATTTAGGTTAGATCTGTATTTCTTATTCATAGAAATTATAGATCTGGTCATTTTATGTTAAATTACACTTAGATCTGCATTTTTAGTTTTCTCATCTTGAGAAATCAATTTGTTGATTTATTTTCTATAAATGTTTTTCAACTCTAGAATCAACAAATTATTTTCTATTTCTAGTTCTTTTGAAACACGACTTTTGACCTAGTTGGAATCACAATTAGTGGTTTCTAATTTCAAAAACCATTTTTCAAAACCCTCTGAAATTGGATATGACCTTGGCAGTCTTACGAGCAAGGTAACCTTGGATTCCGAGATTCATTAAAAGGTCAAACAAAGTTCTTTTGTTTCCTAAGAAGAGAGAAACTAAAAATCACAGCATATAGATCTGATTTGTAATTCATTAGGACTGTTTGTATAAAATAAGTGCGTGTGTGTGAATGCATGTGTTAGAGCACCATCACAAACACTTGACGCATTACAACACATAAGTGTTGGTTATAAGATCTTGAATCAAAAAGAGTCGGCGTAAAGACAGGAACAAAGTGGAGAAGTTAGCAAACTGGAAAAGTCACATCAATAATCAGAACTGCAGAGAAGTTAGAAGTAAAGCCAGTGGATACATTTCTAAACTTGTATAGGTCTGATTTTTGTGCATGTGTGTTATATATTTTGTAACTTGGATATTTTGTTTTAGTGTATTTTTGGTTTGTGACTTAGAAGTGACCATGGATGTTTCCTCAGTTGGGTGAGGTTTTACCACGTTAAAAATATCTTGTACTTAATCATTCTACATCTCCTCATCTCATTCTCGTGGTTGTGCTGAGTTTAATTGTTTTAAAAAAAAATTCTAAACCTATTAACAAAATCTTAAACAGAACTCGTGCATGTTTTATTTAACACATCTTGTAATTAAACTAATTTGATTTAAAGAAAAGAGTTTCTTCAAAAAACAATTCGGAGTTACTTCAATAGTTTAATCTTGTATTAAACGCCCCAAGTAACAGCTTTTTCAATTGGTATCAGAGCTTGGGAAATTTATTTTCAAAAGATCTTGTGTTTCTAAAATTATTTTCTTAAAATCAAACTTTGGACGAGAAAAATGAAAGATTTGGTAACTTGACTCGACCTCCTCTCTTTGATAGAAACAACTTTGCTTACAGGAAAGTAAGGATGGTTGCTTTCATACAAGGAACCTTGGGAGATGATGTCTGGGATATTATTGAAAATGGATATACTAATCCTACAAAACCATCCACTGAAGGAAGTAATGAGAGGATTAAGAAAGTATAAAGTGAATTCACTCAAGAAAAGAAGCAAGTTTCTCGAAATAATAGCAAAGTAAAGAATGCCATTTTTATGTCTATAAATGAACATGAGTTCAAAAGAATCTCATCTTGTGCTACTTCTAAGGAAGCTTGGGATACACTAATTACTGCATATGTAGGTCACACTAGAGTTAAGGCTGCTAAAACACAAATGCTTGTCCAATAGTATAATTCTTTAATTATGTCAGACTTTGAATCATTTGATGATCTCTACATGAAATTGACTGACATTGTGACCAAATTGCATGCTAATGGGATAACTTATGGCAGACACGAAATTGTCTATAAAATTCTAAGATCATTACAACAAAAATTTGATAATAAAAGATATGATATTGATGAAATGAGTGATCAAAATATTACTCCTGAAATACTCAGTAGTAAACTTAGAACTGTGGAAATGGAACTAGAATTTAAGAAACAATTAACCCAGTCCCATAGGAAACAAAGTAGTTCCAAATTGATTTTTGCCTCTAAGCTGATGACACCTGAGCTTACTATTCCCAATGATGACTCTGATGAGGAATGTGATATAGATAATTTGGATAATCAAATTGCCTTGATGTCAAAACAGTTTAAGAAAATTGTCAAATTTAAAATAAAATGGCAAACAGACCAGGCAAGCTAAATTATCCAACGCAGTCTAATTATAAACCTCATGAGAAAGGTTAAGAAAAACATCACAAGGACACTCATACGAGACCTAACAAAGACTTCGAGAACATTGAATATTTTAAATGTGGGAAATTGGGTCATATAGCACAAGACTGTAGAGTAAAATTAAACACGACCAATAAACATACTAGGGCCAACATTTGCAAAACATGGGATGATTCAAGTGATTCTGAAAATGAGGAACCTGAATCATCTGATGTTTTTGATCCTTGCATGTCCTTTTTTGCTAAAATAATCTATAATGATGATATGCATGTGCCTTTGTATGAGAATGATGATAATAGCTCTACTTATGTTGTGATGAATCATGTTGTTACTGGTTTAGATGCTTTAATTTATGAGAACATTTCTAGTTATACTGCGGGGTGTGTGAGTCAAAGGGAAAGCGATAATGACGATGTCAATGTGTGTGTTAGTTCAAGAATTGAATCTTTAGGGGTCACTTCACACACAACACTTAGTGACTCGGACACTGAATACCTACTTGACATTCAGACACTTTATGCTAAAACTCTTAAGAAAAGAACTAGACTAGAAAAGATTGTGAAAGATCTCAGTAAGAAACTAGAAGACCTTAATCTAATGGTTAAACTTAATGCTGAAGAGTATACTACCCAATGTATAACTCATGAAAGTGAAGTCAAAATTTTCGATCAAAAATTGAAGAATTTGATTGAAGTAAATGAAAATATGGAGAAAAAATATAAAGGAACATTATTATAATTGGAACAATCTAAAGAAATGACAGCAACTATTTTCAAAAAATTTACAAAATTTAAAAATAATTCCAACTGTTTTGATGGTTTTGTTACTGACTTAAAAACCAATTCTGATGATCGAACCGGAATAGGGTGCCTAGCTTTGAAGACACAAACTAAAAACTTTGAACCAATCAAGTTTTTGTCAGGAGGCAAAATACCTATAGAAACTTGTCCAGACTTTCATTCCCTAAAAAATGACTTTGATGAAAAACAACAAAAGTTTGATATTGGGGAATCAAGTAACTCTAAGTGTGTAAGTCCACCTAAGGCTAAATACATCTGCCTTTAGATTAGGAAGAGTGATTCTGCCTTTCAAACTGTTCTCCCTAGGAACAAGGTTCAAAATCAAAATTCTATGAAAATTATGTTTAGAGACTTTCCTAAGGAGATACCCTCATCCATCAATTTATATTGCTCCTACTGTGATATATACGATCATTCTTTTGAAGGTTGCTACTCTAGACGTTTAGTAAAACCTATCTGTAATACTCCTCTATACTAGAACTTTAATTACTCTAGGAGAACCTGTAACAATTATGTTCTGTCTAGACAACCTGAAAAAAACTGTAACTATAAAAAGAGAAAGACCAAACCTAAACGATAATTTCTATGAAGGATAACAAGGCACCTTACTAAACCAAATGCTCATATTTTTCATAAAATTCAAACTCATGCGCAAAACATTTGTCAACAAAAATCTAATGCTCGCAAATTTTATCAAATGAGAGCAAATAAACGCAAAATGAAAACAAGAGCTATTTGGGTTAGAAAAGATTAGCTATTGCCTAGATGAAGTGTAATATTGTGATTACTGCTTTAAAAGGCGAACGCACTCCCTCTGGTTGGTATTTAGACTCAGGTTGTTCAAGGAACATGACTGGAGATAATACCAAACTTTTAAACAAAACCATCTTTGCTGGAGGAAAAGTTATTTTTAGTGATGGTGTATCATCTCAAATCATTAGTAAAGGAACACTCCAAGAAGAAGGATTGCCTTCACTTGAAAATGTTCTTCTAGTAAAAGGTCTTAAGGATAATCTACTTAGTATCTCGCAATTTTGTAACTCAAATCATACTTTCACGTTTTCAAAGAATAATTGCAAAATTTTAAATGATAAAGGTGAGTGCATAATTACAGGGCTCAGGACTCCTGACAATTGTTATGCTATCCAGAACAGTACTGAGGTCTCTTAAATTGTTTGAATTGATGATAATGAGATATGGCATAATCTAATGGGTCACGTAAATTACGAAAATCTTAGTAGGTTATCTTTACAACAAATAGTTAAAGGTATTCCTAAGATCAAACCTATTTCTAATATTGTCTGTGGATCATGTTAGGAAGGAAAAATTGTTAAGACAGCTTATAAGAAAGTTAAAGATATCCTCACCTCTAAACCCTTGGAGCTCATCTATATAGACCTAATGGGTCCTTCTCGAACTGTTAGTCTTTGTAGACATAATTTCATTCTTTTTATAGTTGATGACTTCACCAGATTTACTTGGGTTGCCTTCTTAAAACAAAAGTTTGATACTTTCCAAACTTTTTCAAAATTTTACTTCAGATTTAAAATGAGAAAGACACTCAAGTAAATAGATAGAGGGGGAGAATTATAGACACTGGTATTATAGAGTATTGTGACTATAATGATTACAAACAATAATTCAGTGCTCCCAAAACTCCCCAACATAATGGAGTTACTGAGCACAAGAATCGTACTCTTCAAGAGATGGCACGTATTATGATTCATGACAAGTGCCTACCTAAATACTTTTGGGTAGAATCTATTATAACTGCGTGTTATATCATCAATAGGGTTTTTCTTAGGAATAATTCTAAACAAACTCCTTACGAACTATAGTATGGAAAGAAGCCCATTCTTAAATACCTTAGAACCTTTGGTAGTACTTGTTATGTCTGCAAAGATAGAGAACCCTTGTCCAAATCGCTATCTTTCTAGGATATTCTCCCGATAGTAGAGCATACCGTACTTATAATCTTCGCACTAAGACCTTAATGGAATCCATAAATGTAATTGTAAGTGACACTTATGTTGAGAGAAAGAATGGAGAACTAACTATTGTGGAAGAGTCTGAAAATATTTTAAAAAATAACTTTCTAGAAATAAATGATTCTTTACCAATTGAGACACATGAAGTACCTAACTGGGTTTCTAAATATCATCCCATAGATAACGTTGTTGGTAACCCAAGTGAGCCTGTACGTACAAGATCTCAATTAAAAAACTATGCTCATTATGCATGTTTTGTTTCCCTTGTGGAACCAAAGAATGTAAATGAGGCACTGAATGACCCTCATTGGATTTATGCAATGCAGGAAGAACTTCTTCAATTTGTCATTCATGATTTTTGATATCTTGTACCTAGGCCTGATCATAAAAAGGTTATTGGCACACGTTGGATGTTAAAAAATAAATCTGATGAAAGTGGGATAATCATTAGAAACAAAGCAAGATTAGTTACACAAGGATACTCTCAAATTTAAGGAATAGATTTTAACGGGACTATTGCCCCTGTTACTCGCTTAGAATCTGTTCATCTTCTCTTTGTAATAGCTTGTTACTTGCATTTTACGCTTTACCAAATGGATGTTAAATCTGCCTTTTAAAATGGAATATTGATTGAAGAGACCTTTATTTAACAACCCAAAGGGTTTATTGACCCACAATATCCAAATCATGTTTATCGTCTTAAGAAGGATTAATATGGCTTAAAACAAGCCATAAGAGATTGGTATGAGAGCCTTTCCAACTTTCTCTTAGACAAAGGTTTTAAGAGAGGTGGAAATGATCAAACCCTTTTTGTCAAACATTTTGATAAACATATTACTATAGATCAAGTTTATATTAACGATATAATTTTTGGATCCACTTCTCCCTCATAAGTTAAGTCTTTTTCTGTAATTATGCATAAAGAATTTCAAATGTCTCTTCTGGGGGAGTTACAATTTTTCTTGGGTTTTGAAGTCAAACAGAATTCAGAAGGTTTGTTTGTTTCGTAATCTAAATATCCTTTAGATATTGTCAAAAAATTCGGCCTTGAAAGTGCCAAAGATGCTAAAACTCCCATGATTACTACGATAAAACTCTGTAAGGATGAGAATGGTAAAGCCATAGATCCTACTCTATATTGTAGTATGATAGGAACCTTACTATACCTTACTGCTTTGCATCCTGATATTATGTACGTTGTTTGCGTGTGTGCACGTTATCAAAATAATCCTAAAGAGATCCAGTTAGTGTGAGTTAAAAGAATCATTAAGTACATAAAAGGCACTCTAAACTTAGGAATTTGGTACACCAATGATACTTCTAGTACCATAACAGGATACACTGATGCCGATTGGGCAGGGAGTATAGATGATAGTAAGAGTACATCAGGATCGTGTTACTATATTGGTAATAATTTTGTAGGACAGAGTAGTAAGAAGCAAAATTGCACTTCTTTATCCACAGTGGAATCAGAATATATAGCGGCTGGAAGTTGTTGTGCCCAATTACTATGGCTTAAGCAAATGCTAAGTAATTATGGTATTCAAGAAGATCAATTATATTTATATTGTGATAATCAAAGCGCGATCAATACCTCTAAAAATCTTGTTCAACACTCACGAACAAAACATATAAAAATAAAACATCACCTTATACGTGGATTAGTTGAGACTAAGGAATTAGAAATCAATTATCTTCCTACTGATTTGCAACTCGCTGATATGTTTACCAAACCTTTGGATTATAATAGACTTATTGCTTTACGTAAATTGATAGGAATGGTTTGTGCTGAATAAACTCCTATGACTTAAGTAATATTCCCTTTGTCCATTTGAGACAAAATGGTGGAGAAATTTGAGTCTTATGAGTTCATTTTTTGTACAAATTTCTTATAAGCTTGATCTTAGTGATTGTTTAGAGGATTCTCTGCAGTTGCATTCAACATATGTGATTAGGGTATTAATTTGTAATTAGTTGAGTTAGGTAGATAGAATTTTTTTTAGGAATAGGTTTTTTCTTATTTCTTTGTTACCCTACGAGTCCTAGATGACTCAAAGGAGATTTTGTCTCATATTTCCAAGGGGGGAGATTGAAGGACCTTATACTCTTGACTCACTTGAGTTTGCATTATATAATTGCTCATCTAGTTTGGAAATAGTGACAAAATTAAGTTCATTCCCTAGAAACCCAAAAGCCTCAGACACTACTCTCCATTCCTTTTGATTAATTAGTTAAAGGTATATTCACAATCACCAACACACATTAGGATTGCACTCATTATATATATATATTACATAATTTGTTTGTGTGAGAGTTGTGTTTGTTTGATCCCATTTAAAATTGATTTTTATAATTTTTGGGCATTTTTAATGATTTTTGAAATGATTTTTTAGAAATTAAAATTTGGATTATAAAGCTTTTGGGGTCATTATGCAATTTCTGGTTTTATGGTTTCAAACCTGAAAGTTGATTTGGGTAGGATCCAAAAGCGCTAAAGACTTGAGGGTGCGTGTGTAATTAGTTTCAAAATGTCAGTCTGAGCATCAATCTCATCCCTACACCTGTCACAACACTACCAGCCTGATTTGTGTTTGTTTACCCTCTCAAAATCGTCGTCCTTTATCAGCCCTTGGATCGTTGTTATCAACACTCTGCATGCGTTTGAGGTCAATCCTTGTGAAACCCTTTTAAGCTAATTAGAGGCTATTTAATCCATCGCTTTTATTTCACCGTTGGATCAAAGTCAATTTGGCAATACCGAATTTCTACCCTTGATTTTGAACAACCTTCTCGAATCCTCGCCCCTCAGTATAAAAGGAGGCCTAGACTTTGCATCTGAGAACTTTTGCCACTTCGTCTAATAAGAGAGAGAAGAGAGAAACGAGGGGGAGAGAGAGAGAAACCTTAACCCGTTTTCAAACCCCAATATTCCTTATCCTAAAAAAGTTTATACCAAACACCATCCTTGTGTTTGAGAGTGTTGTTAGTAGGGGTTTGAAGGTCGTTGATAAAGTTTTATCCTCTTGAGTTTAAGGACTTGCGTCCAACTTAAACATTTAGGTTAGATATGTATTTCTTGTTCATAGAAATTATAGATCTGGTCATTTTATGTTATATTTTACACTTAGATCTGCATTTTTAGTTTCTCATCTTGAGAAATCAGTTTATTGATTTATTTTCTATAAATGTTTTTCAACTCTAGAATCAACAAATTATTTTTTGTTTCTAGTTCTTTTGAAACAAGACTTTTGACGTAGTTGGAATCGCAATTGGTGGTTTCCAATTTCAAAATCATTTTTCAAAACCCTCTGAAATTGGATAAGACCTTGGCAGTCTTACGAGTAAGGTAACCTTCGATTTCAGAATTGATTAAAAGGTCAAACAAAGTTCTTTTGTTTCCTAAGAAGAGAGTAATCGAAAATCACAGCATATAGATCTGATTTGTAATTCTTTTGGATTGTTTGTATAAAATAAGTGTGTGTGTGTGTGCATGCATGTGTTAGAGAACCATCACAAACACTTGACACACTACAACACAGAAGTGTTGGTTATAAGACCTTGAATCAACAAGAGTCGACGTAAAGATTGGAACAAAGTGGAGAAGTTAGCAAACTGGGAAAGCCACATCAACAATCAGAACTGCAGAGAAGTTAGAAGTAAAACTAGTGGGTACATTTCTAAACTTGTATAGGTCTGATTTGTGTGCATGTGTGTTATATAGTTTGTAACTTGAATATTTTATTTTAGTGTATTTTTGGTTTGTGACTTAGAAGTGACCGTGGATGTTTCCTCAGTTGGGTGAGGTTTTACCACATTAAAAATCTCTTGTACTTAATCTTTCTACATCTCCTCATCTCATTCTCGTGGTTGTGCTAAGTTTAAATGTTTTAAACTTTTGTACTAAACCTGTTAACAAAATCTTGAACAGAACTCATGCATATTTTATTAAACACATCTTGTGATTAAACTGATTCGATTTAAAGAAAATAGTTTCTTCAAAAAATAGTTCGGAGTTACTTAAATAGATTAATCTTGTATTAAACACCCTAAGTGAGAAATTTTTCAGGAATAACATCCAAGCTGAGGCAAAGGTAATGTTGTTCGAGATTCAAGATGATTTTCAAAATGAATTTCAAAACTTCTTTGTAAAATCAGATTCTTTCATTTCAATCAATCTACTCAATAATGGGGTTAAACCACCTTGGAGAATTTTGGAGGAAAGGAAAATCACAAAACAACTTGCTGTAAATATATCTATTACTTATGTTCACTTCTATGTGAAAGTAATCTATGTTTCTAACTCACTGGCCAATGAGGGAGTGCTATCAAGATCTAACCAATTTTATGATTTTAATATGGTTCTTACAAGACTTGCTAGATGTATTGATGCATCGTACCCTCGTTATGAAAAAGATAAGAAGAAATTAGACACGATTGATCCTAGAGTTAAATTTCATATCCCGGAGTAAATTTTAAAAAAAAAATAGTTCAAAGTATTGATCAATTATTTCATGGGCTAAAATAATTTTAAAATCATGAGAAGTCGCCACATATAGTTTTGATTTAAGCACTGATTAATTTTTTAGAGTTCATCCACACTGTGAACATTCTTGTTTTTATTATGTTTATAATTTTGACAATTATACCCATACTCATAAATAAAATCTCCAAAATATATTTTGCCCAACCCATAGCCAACACAGTAACCCAACTAAAATAAAAATAAAGGCAACACCAATTATAACCAATGGGAAGACCCATACCCAACTCAGTAACCCAATCCATATCATATCCCAACCACCTGATCTTTTTTCAAGGTAGACCCCCCACAACCTCCTCTTTAATCCTCGTCAGTTCCCCATCCTTTTAATCATTTTGAAGTTACCAAGAAAAAATTTATATCATTAGGTACACCTCATAATTATATCAATTTGCTTGAAAACACAAGTAACCAAACAACAAGTACTTTGTCAATATCATCAATATAAACTAAAAAGGAGTTATGTTATTAATCAGATCACTATTCAAATACAATATATATAAAACTTTAAAAAATATACCATATTATAAAGTGCTTTAATGAAAATCTCAATTTTTCCTCTATTCTACAATCTGAAATTAACAACACCCCTACAAATAAAAATTAGAGATATTAAAGATACATTGAAAATTCAACATTAAAACAATTTAGATTAAATACTTACATGTTAAGATCGATAAAAGAACCAATATTTGTTTTAATTCCATAATGATAATTTTTAAATTTATAAAAAGATAATAAAGGGGAAACCCCATGATTTTATATATTCATACGAAATGAAAAAAAGGAAGATCAAGAAATTAGATTTTTTTTCATCTTTACGTGTTTAAATGAAAAATCTCTATGTGTCTGTTGTTCATGTGAGTGTGTGTGTGTGTGCGTGTGTATATGTGTGTGTCTGCAAATGTATTTGTGTGTGTTCGTGTGTTGTACGTGTGTGAGAGAGACACTTTACCAGCGAGAGAATTTAGAGATTCCGGCAGTGATGGGAAGTTGTGAGCAATGTGATAGGTAGGGGAGTGGTCAAAGGTCAGGAGATGAGGGAGAAGAGGAGGATCGGGACATATAGTAGAGGCCTACAACAGGATAGTAAAATGTGTTTGGAGGGTTTTTTGTTGTTCTAAGCTTATTTATTTTTTTTATACAAATATAAATTGAAAATAAAAAATATATTTCCCAACAATGAGTTTATGTTGCCAAAGCCCCCATCCATCGGCAGCAAAGAATTGTGTTGCCGAAATGTTGGCGTACTTTTGGCAGCATGATATCTTGTTGCCAAAACTTGAGAACATTTCCCTTTCATATTTCATTGCGGTTCCATAATAAGAATTGATTCTTAGTAACAAAAATTATTATGTGTTGCCAAAATTAAGAAATTAAGGTTTTCCGTTGGTAACACAAATAATATTTTGTTGAAAAAAGGTTACTTTTGGCAACAAAAATTGACTATGTCACTAAATATTGTTGCTAATGTTGCAATTTCTTATAGTGCCTCCAAAGCCACTTCATGTATTCCTCAGAATCGTGCCAAACGCTGCCAATTGATTGGGAAGGACGGGTGGACGACCGATAATTCTCCCACAAAGAGCCCAGCCACATGCGCATACCTTCCATCAAATCCTCAACAGGGAAGAAGTCCAAAATACGGGAAGGCACAATCTATTCCAATCCAACTTGATGCATGAGACGCTAAGGAAAATAGAAGTAGGTTTACCGGAGTCCAACAAACTGAACATACTGGTATTCCCCTAGTTCCAGAATAGGCTAAACAGCATAAACATCAAGCCCCGTGATACATAAACCAGTTTACTCAGTTCTCGATGATCGGGCCAAAACTAATGAATTAATGGGCAGAGAAATTGGACATAGCTGCCAAGAGATAATTATGGGGTAGCCAAATGGAATATCATAGACAACCACATGAACAGCATAATTGGGCTACCTATCCAAAAATCAAAACGGCCTTTCGACCAAGCATCTAAACCATTTTGGGTCCCTGCCAGTATCAACATCACAGGATTGCGATGATATGACATCCATGCAGTAATGGAAGTAATTTGAGGATCCAACAGTAGTTTTGAAGTTAAGCCATGGGAAAGGTCTCTCGTATAACCCTTATCCTTAACATCCCGCAGAGGCGCACGAAATACAGTTGGGAGGGAGATGATTCCTCCTGTAACCAATGAGCGATCTGTCGTTGGTAAAATATGGAGAGATTCTACCAATAGTGCCCAAGAAGACTGAGAGAATTTGGACATGGATGCTACTACACTAGGATTTACCCTCAGCATAGCAAAAAACTCCTCGCAAGTTGGGCAGACTTTATCCAAGCCAAAACGAGAAACATGATACTAGGGGTACCACAATTGTACCGTCGCAGTCAATATGCTCTAGTCAATGGGTCAGTTATGCCACCAGGAATCCCAATGCAAGTTAAAGGTAATGTAGTTTAAATTGTATGATCACATAGACTCTAAATTCTTAAGGTAGGAGGCAAATTCAACACTTATGGGAAGAGCCATTTTGGAAGAACGAAGACAAAAAGCAAGAAATAAGTAAGAGAAAGAAATGTGGATGACTGAGGAAAAACTCTCCACCATTATCCCTTTTTATACTTGAGAAATTTTTCTATAGACAAGGGTCCTACAAAATCCAAATGAAACCCTACCCCATCAACGACAAAGTACCTGAAAAAAGTGCAATAAAAGCCTTGAGATGATTGGACTGGACTGACATACCAATAGGTCGGACAAGGGGTATGCCGACCTTCATCCCCTCATTTTTAGAAAATTCCCTCTTTCCTTTTTTGTCAAAATTAAAAAATTCAATAAAAATATTTTTTACGCTAAAAGAATTCAAAATTTCCTTTCCTTATATTTTTAACTCATCCTGTTTTAAAATAAATGCTATTTTAAGTAATTCTAATCCTTTTTAAAATCTCAGCAAACAAAGTAAATAGTTCATATTGGTTAAGTCATTTAAAGTGTAGACAAATAAATAAAATACCATTCCATTTCATATATATGGAAATCATTACATCTTATTTGTAAAAACATAAACGGAGAAAAATAACAGGACTTGGCTCGATCCCCCACACTTTATGTCACCTTCCATCTTTTTCTCTCTCTATATATGATCCCCCATCTCCACAACCCGCGCGATTCCCCCAACGACTATCTGAGGAGTCTCTGCTACCCAGATCCCTCCTTAAACGTAGCAAATGGCACGAAACTGGAAGGAACCAGGATCGAGTCCCGAATATGAGCGGTTACAGAAGCCACCCAATCCCAAATTTCCCTCATCTAGGTAGTCGACACACGGACATGCTACAAGAAAATTAAAAAAGGGAAAACCAGTCAATCTGAGGCAAAGAAGAAATCATAAAAACAAAAGGAAAAAGGATAAGGATATACCACTGGCTAGAGGATGTCCTCCATTAGCCCCAACACCTCTGGGTCCATCACGTTGGGGAGATGCAACATACTCATCGATCCTCCCCAGAGAAGTCTTATGTTGTGAGAGGGAGGAGAAAGATGCAAAAATGAAACCTCCGACTTCGTCGCCGCTAGTGACGTCAACGCACCACCCATGCTGTGGGAGGACCCCACTGGATGACTCGAACCCCTTTATGAAGATAAAGGAGGTGGAGGAATATTCACCACATCGTAGATTCATGACAACATCAACCAACTCGTTATGAAATGGAGGTAGTCATCAGTCACCACCGTGTCTGTATACAGAGAATAAGGCTCATCAGTCATTATCGCCACCCGAGCATCTTCTAACATCTCATGCACTTAACTCATATATCTTGGGGGTATTCTTGCTGGGACCTCCACCTCATCCTCCATAATGTTCATGACTACTATCTCTCCAAGATACCAAGAGCAGCCAAACTCATACGCCGGTTGTCGGCACATCTGTACATTCCCTCCAGTCACCCCTGTATGCTGAATGGTCGTCCCCCACGGATAAAATATCACATGCATTATTACTAAGATGAAGTTAATACTTGTGCAAAGGAAAATTCCAAAAATAAAAATCAAAAGGGAAAATAATAAGTAACTCAATCTCTCATTATTCAAGTCCTGACGCACTGCCGCCAAAGAAAGAGACCGCCTCGACAATCGATTGGACTTCCACCATCGGTACGTCATAGAAGCCCCCCACCGACTCAACCTGCAAACAAATCAAATGGGCATTAATACCAATCACCTCATAAAACCACGTCTGCAAAAGGACAAGGGTCATCAATAAAAAGAAAGCAATCTGTAATCAAAGAAAAATACATAAACGAAAAATTCATAAAGGAAAATGAGTATGGGAAAAGTGAAAAAAAGAAAAGTACTTCCAGAAGATATGTGGCTCCAGTAAAGGTCTACTGAAAGCATCGACTAAAAGCATACAAAGATGAATAAAGGGTTGCCAAAGTCAATCTCCCTCAATAAAAGAGAGGGATATTCAAAATAACCCTCAAATATGGCAAAAACTATAAGTGGACAACGTCGTCGCTCAACGCCACAAGAAATCCTCCCAAAAGAAAAAGAATGAATAAATAATCCATGTGAAGAAATCGTATCCCGTCTGTCTCGTCGATATTTCAACTTAACAATACCTCTTAGAGGAGAGATATGCGAATCGAGTCCCCCGAGACTATCATCCCAACATCGCCCAGTGTCGCCTCCACCACCATTGGTGTCACCATCAGTGTACAATCCACCTATATTTGAGTCCCCTAAGAGTCTATCCCCAACAGTGTTTGTACATCAGTAGGGGTCGGGGTCACTCTCATATCCCCAAAACCAAAATGAATAGTGTGGGTAGTACCCACCACCTCTCCTCGAGAGAACATAGAACGACCGTAGAGCAGGGTGTCTCATCTAATGCAGACGCCAATCTGCCAAAACCTGCTGAAGAAACCACCCAACGTACCACCAGAGGAGGTGTTCCCACACATGTATAAACCTCATCGTCCCTCGAGATTAAAGACTCGTCTTAGCAATATCAGTCTATCATAATAAAATAAGAAAAAACTTTTGTCAAAATTTGAAAGAAATAAGGAAATGCATAAGAAACGAGAAAGAGGATGCCAAAGTCTAGCAATACTTACATAACCATCAGGGTTACTCACCCTAGGTGATCAATGGTGAGAAGGCTCATGCAAATGAGTGTTCTTGTTGGCGACAAGATCGAATAGGTCAAAGGCATTCTCGTTGCCAAATATTAAAGGCACTAAGGCCCGCAACCCTAAGTGCGCCCAGTCATCAACACCTAGACACACCATATGGGTCTCACTACTAGAAAAGTCTGCCATTTTCTAAATTGAAATGAAGAAGGAATGCAAGAACGAATCATAGAAGAGATAAGCAAAAAATGAGAAAGATGGAGGTTGTGAAAAATGAAGAGAACCTGCCCCTTTTTATAAAAGGCTAAGGGGTATGCCGATTGGCAGTCCCCTGACACCCGTCGATCGGCATTGTCCCTTCCCCTACCCTAGGTAGTCCAAAATATCACTCCATTGCAATTTGGAAACTTCCACAACCTGACGACCGGCATCCCCTGAAATTTTGTACAAAAAAAAAATCCCAAATATTTCTCAGAAAATCCTAAAAATGTTAGAATGTTTACTCACCAAGAAAACCATTTTTCAATCTCTCAAATGCCAGAAAAATCTTAGGAAACTTCATCTTTAGCGAAAATCAAGTGCCTCCTTAGTAGAGCTAACCATTTCCCCAGCTGGAATTCTTAAATTAAACTTTTCTCTAGAAGAAATTCCAAATTTCTGCAAGCAGAATTATAAGCTTTAAATGGGCATCTCTTCCCTGTAACACATTCCCCAACGGTATCTCAAGACCTCAAGTTATCAAATGGACTAAGATTTCCAACCATTCTCAAAAGGGCATAATCCTTAGGAAAATGTCTCATCCCTAGTGGAGTCTCAAACATAAATCCCCCAAGAGAACCACTCCCTACCCACTTAAGGTCCTCAGAATTAACCTTGACCCTAAGAATTGGACGACCTCATTTAAGGTCCTGAAAATTGATCTTGGCCCTCAAAATTGGTCACCTCCACTTAAGGTCATCAGAATTGATCTCGACTCTCCGAATCGGTCGTTCCTACTTAAGGTCCTCAGAATTGACCTCCATTCGCAGAATTAGTCGCTCCCATTTAAGATCCTCGGAAGTGACCTCGACCCCCCATAATTGGTCGTTCTCTACTTAAAGTCCTCAGAATTGACTTCGGCCCTCAAAATTGGTCACTCCCATTTAAGGTCCTAAGAAGTGACGTTGACCCTCAGAATTGGTCGCCCCCACTTAAGGTCCTCATAATTAACCTCGACCCTTAGAATTGGTCACTCCAACTTAAGGTCTTCAAAATCGACCTTGACCCTCAAAATTGGTCACTCATGCTTAAGGTCCTCAAAATTGACCTTGAACCTCAAAATGGATCGCTCCCACTTAACGTCCTCAAAACTTACCTTGACTCTCAAAATTGGTCGTTCCCACTTAAGGTCTTCAAAATTGATCTCGACCCTCAAAATTGGTCGCTCCTACTTAAGGTCCTTAGAATTGACTTCGTTCCTCAAAATTGGTCGCTCCCACTTAAGGTCCTCAAAATTGACCTCGGCCTTCAGAATTGCTTGCTCTCACGAAAGGTCCTCAGAATTGACCTCGACCCTTAGAAATTATCGCTCCCATATTTACGCCCTTCGAATTGACCTCGGTGCACATAATTGGCTATCCCTGGTATTACCTTGAGTCATCAGAAATGGCCTCGACCTTTTAAATCGGCCATCTTCGTCCCTTAAGTTCACATAATTGACCCATTTCCCAAAACATCATGTGGTGCTTATTCGACAACTTCCACTTGTTCCAAGATCAACCGTAGAGGGGATCTATAAAACCACATTCTAAGACCCCCTAAGTCTCTCCTTAGGTCCCTAGCACCTCTCTTTGTCACTACATATCTTAGGTCATACTCTGGGTACCAATCTAGAGGCCATCAGGCGCTCCCGGGACCCGTTTGACTCCTGTTAACCTTATCATCAGGGTAAAAGCTCATTGAATATTCAAAGGGCTCTGAATTCCCTTCCCAAAAATATGCCCCGTGCATGAAATGGCATAACAGTTCAGACGAACATACCATTTTACTACCAAAAATCGATACGGGGACCACGACCCCAATCAACTTCATCGTCAGAGTTAAAACTCAATGAATCATAAACGTTAATTGAGCCCCTTATAACGGTTTGTCCCATGCACAAAATAGAATAACTGTTCAGATGAAAGATCCATTTTCCCCTAAAAATTGATCCTGAGGCCATCGGGCGCTCCTAAGTTCTGTTTGACCAAGGTTAACTCTTAGATCGAACGAGACTGAATGGATTATTGAAGGTCACTGAATAAATTTCCCAACAGTCTTCCATGTGCACAAATTAGCCTTACGGTACGGTCAAACGACCTATTTTACCCCGAAAGGTCACCGAACCCTTTGGGCCCTATTTGACCAAATTTAACTCTTCGAACTTAGAAATATCTTTGTAATGTCAAAGTACCTCATATAAACTTGCCAACTGTCTACCATGTGTGCGATTTGACTTATAATTTGGATAAACGATCCATTACTGTCCGACGATCCTCCTTCTAAAGGACCGATAGGCGCTTCTGAGCCCCATTTGACCCAAAGTCAACTCCCGAACCCGGGAGCGGCCAAAAGAACTCTTAAAGGTATCTGAATTGACTTTATAATTATATGACCCATGTGCGATTTAAATTTATGGATTGCGTTCTACGACCATTTTTCCAAAAAAATCTCACGAGACTGTCGATTGACAAGTCCATTTCCCTGCCTATTGGAAGTGTATCTTGGGTCAACTGCCGATTGAAAGGGCTAGGCGTATGCCGATCGGAATTCCCCCCACCCCCATAAAAATATGTCATGATCTCACTCTCAAGTTACACTTCAGATCCATCAATATCAGTGATCTCAACAACATTCTCTTGGCATTAGAGAAGTTTCCTTATGTGAAATTCCCTTCCATCTTTCATTGCCCTCATTTTCATACCCAATTTAGAAAAATCTCCTTCTCTCTCATTCAACATTCATCCCAACATTAAAGGGAGGTCATCAAGGATCAAGATCAATCCTCAATTCTCCAAAGAAGGTCCAAATATCCTTCTCTTTCTTTAATTTTTTATTTTCGCATTAGTTGCATAAATTCTTAATTTAGCTTTTACTTTGGTTCTTGCACATTAACATCTCATACTTTATTATTTATATTACACATAATTTATTTTATATAACAGAAACCTAAAACAAAGAAAAAGAGGGATACACCTATAAATTCCAACGGGACTATTCATCACAATTTCTCAAAACTATAAATATCTTTTCTACACACACGTACACATATAATAAGCCCATTTGAATCTATGATACAAACCCCACCCTTTTGCCTCATGCTAACTATGTGGACTTTAATCCCTTTATAGGCTATGTAGGTGTTTCGAGCTAAAGCTCGAGACTCGAGTCTAACTTTTCGATTTTACATTCATCCTACTTTTACATTTTCCTCTTTTCCTATTTTATCCATATATTATACTTGTGATTCATATTTGCATTTTAGCTAAAAAAAATATTGTCATTCCATTATAAAAATCAATATCTCGATAAGCACACACATTATATTTTCTAATTATTATTTTGGGAACATTCCTTTGGATGACCTTACTCTATATTTTCCATGATATGAGTCGGGCGATTCCGATATCCATTTATATATACATGCACACACACTTCGTGAAGAAATTAAGAAAAATAATAACATAAGACCATGAGAGACCTAAAGGGCGGGATGGGTGCCTAACACCTTTCCATTCCGTAACTCAGCCCTCGAACCTCTGAACTATTGGTTTTGTAAGCATCTCTTTGTCTTTGATGACGCTCTCTCGAGGTAGCGACATGTTCTTTTTCCTATTTGTGAAAAATAGGGTGGAAACTCCATCTCTTTCACATCACCCAACATCGATGACGATCGAAACACCCCACGATATAGTGAGGGGCATGAGACCTTTATATCTCCCCCTTTTCCCCTCGAAAGGCCCTGAAGAAAGGGGGAGATCTCGTTATGGACACAGATATATCTCATACTGGATGGAATCATCCATGTGCCACGTCCATCCAGACACCGATGCATGAGGAAGATGTGGCACGCTCAGTGACTCCCAACTACTCAGTCAAACGATTTAGGAAGGGGGAGTCACCTGAATCATCAGAGCCTTCTTTGCCACCGCCACCATGACTGATGTGCCACCACCTGTGTTTTGGGCTTGTCCCACCAGTGTTCTTGTCCCCCATACTTAAGTCACAATGCGTGGAGGCATGTTCTCCACGTCATTAATACAAGAGGGCATCAACAAGCTCGTCACAAAATCCAGATTATCATAGCTCGCCACTATATTCATATAGTGCATATAGGGATCCCCGATCATCTCCATCTCTCAAGAATCATATGACATATCCCTCTCCCGCCTCATGTATATAGGGGGTATTGACTGTGGGACCACGACCTCCTCTTCCATGATCTGCCTCACTGCCCCCTCCCATAGGTACCAGACATACCCAAACTCATGTGAGATCAACCGTCGCATCTACATGTGTAAGCCCATCACCCCTATATCATGCGGAATCACCCTTAGAGGTAGAATATCACCTAAAATCCTCAACTACTAAAGAAATGAAGGCGACAAAAAGGACTCAGGAAATACAAAAAGATAACCTGATCGCTCGTCAGGGCATTCAGAGTCCGTCGCACATCCGTCATGGACAAAGATTGATTCGACCTGCAATTTGACTTTTTCCACCAAAACATCCGATAGAAGTCCCCCCAAACCTCATCCTTTAGGGCTATCAACCCTACATTGTACCGATCTCCTCAAAAAATCATCTCTAGAAAAGACAAAAATTAGCAAGAAAGAAATCAAAGAATAATGAAAAGAAATTCATAAAAAGAATATACATTCAAAATTAGCTCCAAAAAATACGTGGCTCCCATAAAAGTTGTCGGTAGCACCGAATGAAAGTATCGAAAGAAGAATAAAGGGATGCCAAGGTCAGGCTCCCCCACTCATATAGCTAGATGTCGAAAATCGTCCTCAGATACGACAAGAACAAGAGATGCACGACGTCGCACTTCTTGCCTCTATAAAGCCACCCAACAGAAGAAAAATAAACAAATGGCAATCTGTATCACATGTTGCTCGTCAGTCACATTACAGCCTCCTCTTTAATAACATCTCATTCAAAGAAAAAATAAGGATTAAATCCCCAGATACGATCCTACCCACATACCCTAAAGTTGCATGCACCACCTCCAGTGTCCCCCTCAATGTGAGATCCACCACTATCTGAAACCACTCACAATCAATCCCTGTCAGCTGCTGAACATATATGGGAGTAGCCGTCATCTCCCAAAATCCAAGATGGAAAGTGTGGGTAGCATACCACCACCTTTCCCCCAGAGCGCACAAAATCGTAGTAGAAAGTAGTGTCTCATCCAAATCCTCCACCAAGCATCCAAAACCCGCATAGAAATCCATCCAGTGTACCACAGTAGGGAGCTTCCCCCAAACCTCCTTTAACCCCGTCGTTCCCTGGGATAAGATACCCAAAAGATCAATGTCACTCTGCAAAATAAGAAGAAGAAGAAGAAGAAGAAGAAGAAGAAGAAGAAGAAGAAGAAGAAGAAGAAGAAGAACTTCATTAGCAGAAAAAATAAAGATAAAAATGAAATGGAATACCAAAAATGACTGCACTTATGTATCCATTAGAGTTCTTCACCCTGAACGAATAATGGTATTCCACCTTATGTAGTAAAGTACGCTCATTAGCTACTGGATCAAGTAAATCAAAGGAATTTTCATTGCCCAATGCAAGGATCACCCTTCCGCTCTAGGCTATCTGAGTCATCAATAATCAATCACCCATTATTATACACCTCTTTAGAACCAGCCATTTGAAGTCTTGAAGTAAAAAATGACTTAGGATTTAGAATATTCAAACACTTGAAGGTGCAAAAAAGGGGGACGATTCACCCTCTTCCTAAGAAAGCCTAGAAGTATGTTCCCTTGCCGATTGGCACCCTCCCAAGACTACCTATTGGCACCCCTTCTAAATTTTGCTCAAAAAATGCGAGAAAAATCCAAAAATTGCTCGAAAAATTCCCAAAAATCCCTAAAAAATATGGAACCTCAATTTCCTCAAGAAAATAATTTTTTAAAGTAATAAAACCCTTACAAAATCTCGAAATACCCAACATAATCCCCATCAGGATTAATCACATACCCCTATCTAAACAATTCCACAGTCGGAACCTCAGAACTAAACATCCCCCTAGTGGAGTTCCAAAACAACACAATCCCTAACGTAACCACAAGTAAATTAAATTCCACAGGAGATAAATTCCTTATGCTATAACTCAAGGTCCTAATAATTGAACTTGTCCCTCAGAATAGGCCATCACAACTTAAGGTCCTCAGAATTGACCTCGACCCTCAGAATTTGTCATCCCAACTCAAGGTCCTCAAAATTGACCTTGACCCTGAGAATTCACCATCATAACTTAAGTTCCTCATAATTAACCTCGTCCCTCAGAATTGATCTTCCAACTCAAGGCCCTCAAAATTGACCTTAGTCCTCAAAAAATGTCATCACAACTTAAGGTCCTTAGAATTGACCTCGACCCTCAGAATTTTTTGCCATAACTTAAATCCTCGAAATCGAAATCGACCCTCAGAATCGATTGTTCCAATTTAAGGTCCTCAGAATTGGCTGTTACAAACTCAAGGTCCTCAGAATTCAACTCGACCCTTATAATTAATCGTCATAACTCAAGGTCCTCAAATTTGACCTCGACCCTCAGAATTGGTCGTCATAACTTAAGGTCCCTAAAATTAACAATGGCCTTCAGAATTAGTCACTATAGCTTAAGTTCCTCATAATCAACCTCGGCCCACTAAATTGATCATCACATCCATAATATGAGATTTAACCTTGATCCACTGAATGAATTATCCTCGTATCCATAAGTCACCAGAATTAACCTCACCCCGCTGAATTGTCTCCCTAGCCCCTTAGAACCAATCATAACACATCTTCGACCCACTGAATCAGTCATCTTTGCCTCCCTAGATCCTCATAATCAACCTCAACCTGCTAAATCGATCATTTTCATCTCTTTATGTCCCCAGAACAGAACTTGACCCTCTGAATCTAGGTCCACAAAATCGACCTAAAATCCTCCTTCCCAACATCGATGTGATGTCTATGATTCAACGACCTTCGCTTATTCCAAGCTCTCTCCTCGAGGGGATATCTTTAGAAACCCCATACTAGGACCCTCCTAATAACCTCCTTAGGTCCGTATCACTCACTTATTCACCATAAATCCTAGGTCATGCTTTGACTACCGATCTAGAGGCCACCGGGCACTCCCGAGACCTGTTTGAATCTGGTTAACTCTCTCTTCTGAGAAAAATCTCAATAAAGCTTCAAATGGAACAAAATCCCCTTTCTAATGGTCCACCCCATGCATGAATCAGCCTTACAATTTGGATGAATAATCTGTTTTACTATCGAAAACTAAACTAGAACCATTGGGCACTCCGGGGAACCGTTTTACTCTAGTTAACATCCTTACTTAAGTGAAATCTTAATAAATGTTCAAAGGGATCTAAATTACCTTTACAATGGTTTGCCCCATGAGCGAATCGACCTTATGGTTCGGACGAACTTTCCCTTTAACCCAAAAAATGATATGGAGGTCACCGATCGCACTCGAGTTCTATTGGACTCCTATAAACTATTTAGCTTGAATGAAGATGAATTAATCTTATAACGTATTTAAATAACTCTTCCAATGGTCTGTACCATGCATAAATCAGCCTTATGGTACGGACGAATGATCGATTTTACTCTGAAGTGTCACCGAGTGCTTTCGGGCCAATTTGACTTAGCTCAACTCTCTTAACCGAATGTATCTGAATGAAATCTTAAAGGGAACTGAATAACCTTTCCCATAGTCCATCCCATGCATCAACCGACCTTAGAGTTAGGATAAACAATTTGTTTTTCTTTAAGAATTTCTTATTTAGTGACCAATGAGAACTTTTAGGACCTATTTGACTTCGGTCATCTACCGAACTAGGTTGTGGATCAATGGATTATTAAAGGGCTCTGAATACTCTTTCCAACGATCCACCTTGTACATGATTCTGACTTACTGTTTGCATTTTATGGCCATTTTCCTAAAATCCCCCCTTAGACTACCAGATGGCAACCCTAGGACCTTGCCTATCGATAGTGTGTCTAGGATTCTATGCCGTTAGGTAAGTCAAGGACCATGCCAATCGGCACCCCCTTGGACCTATAAATAGGGGCCATGACCTAACTTTGGAAAGCACCCCTGAACATCCCTCTCAACAATTCAGAGAGAATTTCCTCGAATTTAGAGTTGTTCTTTACTTAAAAGACCATTTTCCACATTCCTTCCATCCTTTTCATACTCTTTTGAATAAATTTCCACCCACATCCACAAACCACCATCACTTCATCTTGAGATCAACGCATCTACAATCAAGATCTACTTCATGTCTTCACAAGGAGGTCTAATTTTTCCCCTTTGTCTTTAAATTCTTTTATTTTTCCATTAGTTACTTCATTTTCACTTTAGTAATTTACTTCATTACATCACATATCTTAACTTCAAACTTTTTAATATTAGTATTCGTACATACATTATTTTTGTAGAAAAACCCAAAAATAAGAAAAAGATAGTTCACTTGTAAATTCTAAACGGGGATTTCTCATCACACTTTCTCACACTAAAACACCTTATTCTACACACACGCATATAATATAGTCCTGGGTTGTATTAATGGGTTAAATCCCTCCTCGTATTGTCTTTGAACTACATGGACTTTGAGGCCCTCGGGCTACGTTGGCATCTTGGGTGAATCAACTGAATCGCGTCTTACCACATACATTTGTTACTTTGCTCTTGTCATATACTCTTAATATATATATATATATATATATATATATATATTGTAAGAGGGTAGTTTAGATTAGATGGAGGCATAGCCCCTTTTGAGTACAGTAATGATAAGTTAACTAGCAAAACTATTGATTAACTATTGGACACACAAACATAACTTAGTGCAGATACACTTGGTTAAACTCACAAATCTCTCGTGTATGACTCAAAAGATAACAGTGAACTCAGAAGTAACTCAGTTAGAGGAAGAAAGAAGTAAGCACCCTAGATACACCTTGGCAGGTAGCCAAACACACCAACCACCCTCAAGAATCTCTATCAAGTATTAAAAGCTTCGTAGTAAATGACAATAGTGGGTGAGTAAACTCTCGGGCTTGTAATAACTCTCTCTCTGATGTATATTATCTCTAGTAATAACTTATGAACTCTCAAAAAGATTATCCTCTCCTCAGAGGTAGTTGGGGTCCTTAAATAGCCTCCCACACCACCCCCGAGGCAACTCCGTCATTAATGCATGTGAAATACATCCCTCACACTATGTCACAAACATTAAATACCTAATGCACTAGTTATCTCCATGTCATAAATATTAAATGCGAGGACATGCACTTTGCCTAGCCACTGTGTATTAGGGGCTATTGTCACAGAGGTGGCTCACCAACTGTTTGAAAGCCCAAAATACCATGGTGGTTTACTCAAGTGCAGATTTGACATTTTTTAACTGGCTAGTGACATCACCTACAGTAGATACGACATTAAGTAGAGGGTTGTTTGGTTCACAACTCAATGCCCGATGGAACTCCAAGCTGCTCCACCTGAGGTTCCACGATAAAGGTCCTTCTGTATTTTAGCAGGTGTATCTAAGATGATTAGGACAAGCCCCAATGGTTCCTCACTTCTCAATCCTCCAAACCAAGTCCCTCAAAAGTTCCTACTTCGAGGTCATTCGATAGAGCATGAAATCTCTCCCACGCCCTGCCAAGCCTAGTCTCTCATGAGTACCGTTCGACCTCACACATAATCATTATTATCATTACATCATTACAATCATTATAGCTCAGAGTCAATATAATCAAAATATACAACAAGACTAAATTAATCAGCAGGACTAAAGGACGAGCTCTCTCGGCCAACTTCTTCGCTAGAAGGTCCCTCTGGGATGCCACGCTAAGTTATCACGCTGAGTTTCCTTTATCCCAAACACTATTGTAAGTGGGGGGGATTATCTCTAATCTCAAGATTACCTTCAATCCCCCTCTACATTTTCCCCTTCATGAAGAGATTTATTACGGGAACAAAAAATGTCGGCATGAATACTTCTCAATCCGATGAACCTTTTCTGTGTGAAAAAATTCTGGCATCTTTCCATTTATTACAACAACTACGTTACCGCCTGTAAGAAAAAGTAAAATTCTCCCCGATGTACCCGAGTCGAAGCGCTGCAGTTTATTGGCGCTTTGGCGAGGGGATATCGCAGCTTTTTCTTTTCACTGAGCTTTAACCGTTCTGGATTTGCTTCATTGGATAATTTAGAATTATCTCGAAACACCTGCTGACTTTCTCGGATACTCGTTTTGGCTCTGGGGCAGTGAAATTCTCTCGTTTGTGCTATTGTGGAGTATACATGCGGGCAGTGAGTTTTTTCTTCAGGACTTCCCCTATCATTGTGACTTATGAAATTCTCCCTTTTAATGTTTTTCCATGTTCTAAAAAGAAGAAATTCTCCCCGATGTAGCTGAGTTACAATTTAAACAACATTTGGACTTGTGGCGAGGGAACATCGTATCGTTTTTGAATCGTTGGGGCACTGCCTTCGTTGGGAGCTATTGGATATGTCTGACAAAAATTCTGGCGCCAAAACTTAAACTTTCTTAAGAAAGCAACTCCTTTCTATTCCCCAAGCGTCACTTCATTAATGATGTGGTATTATCTTTTTAACTGTCAAGACACCTCCCGAAGTGCCATGTGTCCATTTGAAATGATTATAGTCAGCCTTGCATGTGTGGTGGTGGGAAACTCAACTGATGGGCTCCATAAAATGTTTTAAACGTCTATTTTTTTAAAAACCCTTCTCTTTCCTTCGTCTTCTTCAAGCTTCTGTCTTGTTTAGAAAGAGAAATTTGTTCAAAAAACTCCATTGTTGCCGAGCTCTTACCTAGATTCTTCCCCATCTCATCTTTAACACCACCTCTTATGGTTGTGCTCCTCTATTTTTGTTCCCAACCCTTTTTTACCAAGATGTTTTTGTATACCTCATTGTTGTCTTCAATTGCCTCGTCAAGTAATCCTACCGCGCCTACCACCAGGGCCCCACCAGCTACCCCTGTGACACCTCTTTGACTGCCGCCCGCCAGGACCAACTTTGTTTCTACCGTTGGTCCCTTATTTTCGATAAGGGTGATGATTTTACTGGGTTTTGCAAAACTGGCATTTTTGGGAGTTTCTTAGATATGTCTGACAAAAATTATGGCGTCAAAACTCAAACTTGCTTAAGAAGGAAACCATTTATGTTCCCTAAGCGTCGCTTCGTAAATGACATGGTGTTGTCTTTTGAGCTGTTAAAACACTTTCCAAAGTGCCACGTGTTCATTTGAAATGATTATAGGCGGCCTTACTGTGTGGTGGTGAGAAACTCAATAGACAAGTTTAAAAGGTTTCAAATGCCTCTTTTTTCAAAACCCTTCTCTTTCCTTTGTCTTCTTCAAGCTCCCGTCTTCCTTAGAGAGAGAGCTTTGTGCAAAAACTCCAACGGTGTCCAGCTCTTTAGCTAGCTTCTTCCTTCTCTCATCTTTTACGCCACCACCTATGGTTGTGCTCCTCTATCTTTGTTCCTAGACATTCTTACCAAGTTGTTTCGTTCATCGCCACTTATTATGGATTCTTCAAGTTCCTCAAAAGTTTCCACCTCCTCTGCTCAGGTAAGCTCCCCTTCTGCCACCTCTAGCGGCACTATTACGCCTGTTGCCATCACCTCTTCTGCCGTCGCTTTGACTGTCGCCTGCCAAGATCAGTTGCGCTTCTACCGTCGGTCCCCTATATTTCGCAAGGGTAATTATTTTGTTGGTTTTTACAAAACTTGCATTTTTAACGCTAAGTATGATGCCCTGACACTTGGTGATGAAGACGAAAGTGCTCCTGATTGGGGATTTCTCCCCCATAGGGTACTCTTCGATTTCGTCTTGAGCGAGGGGACTTCCCGTGGTCCCATATCAACTTCGAAGGGCCTGGGGCCTCTCCTGCTCATTTCTCTAATTGGAACTCCCACATGCAGAGTTCCCACGCTGATACCCTCACCAAAATTAGGATTCATCGATCTAAATGGTTTGACGAGTTTACTCTATCAAAGAACAATGTTTCACTTCCTGTCCTGGTATCTCACTGGAATGTTACCACTCATACTTTCATTGCTTCATGGGGTAAGTTTATGATAACATTGGAAGACATGTGCGAGCTTCAGGGCCTTGAGGCAATAGGCCATGAGCCCTATTTAGATGAGGCCCTAGATGCCCTGGAGGCTGATGATCGTTTGGAGCTGGAATGTATATGCCGAAGGTGCAGCGATTATTTGAACAAAGCCACTTTCACTCCACTTATCAACTATTTATTCAAGGATCCTTCTGAAGGTAGTTCCTCTGAGGCTGACCCTAGTCAAGGTACATCGCTGGAACTTCCTGCCTACAAACTTATCATTCTTTCTCATTTTCTTTTAACGAGAAAACCCAATGACCAACCACGATGGGACCTCATCAACAAATCCCTCCGTTTAGCCCGGGGTATCAAGCTTCCTCTAGCTGCAATCGAACTTGGATCCCTCTACACGTGGCCTGATAGAACCCTTTACGACATGGAATGATCTCTCGATCATTATAACCTGGCCAACTTTTCCAACTGTGTCCTCCTGACAGGATTCCTTTATATTCGTTTCCCCATCGTAGTTGCCAAGACCAACCGCCCACCTTCGGGGGAAACTATTCTGCCCCCACGCTCCTTTATTTATCACAAGAGACAAAGCCGAAAGGAGTTGACCTCTATAATTGATCAACTTGGGAATTTTGTGATGAGGGCTTACGAAGAGGATATCTTCCTCCACACTTACAATTTTTTCAAACGTGAAGCAAGAGTGGTCCAGGTAACTACCTTAGACCTCCTTATTGAAGACCCTTCTCTAGTTGTGGTCCTTTTATTTTCTCCAGGGTACTTGCATTCCTACATCGAGTGGGGATACACCAGCGAGAACTACAACCCCAATCGATGCAGCCATCAGTTTGGTTTCGATCAGGGGGGTCCTCGCCCAATTTTTCAATTGTTTAACCCCAAAGTATCTTTTAGCGAGGCGTGCTCCCTGTTCTCATTAACTGCTGCGTGGGGAGTAAGTTCTACGATGGCTGGGCGAGTCACTATTCCAAGCATCACCAAGCAAGGGAACGTGACCCCTTTATTTGCAATGAGGTACTGGCCAAGGCAACTTGCCCAAATTTTTAAGTTCATCAAGGGCGATCCCGTGTATCCTCCAGTTCTTTCATTTTCTGCCTTGGAGTTGGGATTCAAAGGTAATTACATTCTTGGGATTGAGTTCCCTCTAAGAAAAACCCCCAAGGTACCTCCCACTGAACTTCCTCCACATTTCTCCATGATCCCCACGCCACGCCCAAACCCAAAACCGATGCAACCCCCAAATAGCATGTCCCCACGACTAAAGTAGCTTCTGGCAAAGGGCCTTCCTAACCACCATCCAAAAAAGCTAGAAAGGACAAAAGTGGGACATCCTCAAAATCCAAGTCCCAAAACTCTTTGGAGGCATTCCCCATAGCCTTTGTTCCTCCCACAATGTATGTATAAATGGCCGAGGAGTTGAGAAGTCAATTTTAGGGTGAGGTAGAATGAATAAATGATGAGTTTGAGCGATGCGCCCCTGTCGTCCCTCCTTCTGCTGTCGTTCGACCTCTCTGCACACGAAGGACGCTCCTATGGGGGAGGTTCCGTTGAATCTGGGGGCATCTCTTCTAAACAAGATACAACTCCTCCGGTCCCTTCTGAATTATCATCTCAACACGAGGTTACGCTGCCCCTCGTTTCGATTGCGAAAAGTGATCCTGAGGTAACATATAATCTTTTACATGTTAGGACTCGCATCTTTTTTCTTTTGCCATCCATTTGCTTATCACCCTCAATTTTAATATGTTGGGACGCCTTAGGTTGAAATGGCATCTTTTTTAGCTGACCTTCTGCTTCCCACCATGTTGACGAGACCCATAACTGCGGTTCTTCTTTTTGGTGCCATAACGGAGGTAAGTAACATTTAGATGCATTTCTCCCTCTTTCCTGTACTTGCTCCTCGTGTGTAACACTTGGTTTCATGTTTACAACTTTTGCCAAGTCTTACCCAACCCTTTTCTCTTAGTGTTCTTCCCCTTTCCAAGGCCAAGGTTGATGCTTCTGCCCCATGTGGTGGTTCTTCGATGCCTACTCATGCTGGGGCATCATTTGGAGGTCCATAATCTTCTTTCAATTAAACTCCTACATTGTATTTTGGTACCTTTTATTGGCGAGGGAGATTTTACGACCGTTAAGGCTTCTTCAGTTAAGGGCGTCGTTGAGGGCTCTGAGGAAATGAGCTTGCCCCCAACAGTTCCTGCCGTTATGGCCTCCACGGTGACTCACATTCTCACTCTTGCTACTCCTAATGTACTTAGCTAATTTCTGTGCATTTCTCAACCTTTCAAACTTTACCTATGATGGTGGCTTAACACTGAAAACACTTGTTAAGTTTTTTTCATAAATTCCACCTATATTGGTGACTTAACAACGAAAACACTTGTTAAGTTTTTTTTTTTTCCAAATTCCACTTATAATGGTGACTTAATAACGAAAATGTCTGTTAAGATTTTTCCATAAACTCCACCTATATCGGTGACTTAACAACGAAAACACTTGTTAATATTTTTACATAAACTCAACCTATATCGGTAGCTTAATAATGAAAACACTTGTTGAGATTTTTCATGAACTCCATCTATATCGGTAACTTAAAAACGAAAACACTTGTTAAGATTTTTACATAAACTCCACCTATATCGGTGACTTAACAATGAAAACACTTGTTAAGGTTTTTACATAAACTCATTATTTCTTCTACCTGTTACCAGGTTTCTCGGGAAGATTCTCCACCAATTCTTTCTCCCATCGCTTCACCCTCTCGTGTCGTTATCTCAGAAGATTTTAGTCACAACGATCAAGGTTCCACGACTAGTGCTGCTGATGATAATGAATCTACTTGTGAGCTCCCTCTGCCCGACTTATCTCCTCATTCATTTTTCCTCATGGTCCTTCAGTGTTCCCCTTAAATGCCTATCAGCCATCGCTTGGTAGTTAAGCATCTTGCAAGCCATCATCCTGAGACTTTTACTGTGGATTGCCTGCGTTCTAACATCACTGTGATGAGCTACAGACTTCAGGGCATGGCTACCGTTGTTGATGATATTGCTAGTACTCCCACTTTAAATGTTACCAGAGCCCTCCTCAATAAATTTCTGGGCCATCTAAGGGAGTTGGGTTGCGATGGCTTTCGCTTTGACTAGCTTATCACGCACTTAAAAACCTTAAAGAGCCAGCGACTAGATATCCAAAGGGAATTGCTTCAAAAACATTAAAAGGATCAACGGGCTGAGGAAACTAAGTTGGTTGAGATAGATACTTTTCTTGAAGTTGTGAATAAGGAGGTAGAGGATGTCGAAGAAGCTCTACGGCTGGTGAAGCTAAAATGAGAGAAACTCTTCATTGAGCGCACACAAGCCTAAACGAGATTGGAGGTTTCTATAAATGCCCAACAGTCTTGCCTAGCAGCTTCTTCCGGCCTTCCTAGAGATTTTTTCTCTGCTCTAAATCTATGGTTCCTCTTAGGTCAATGAATTGTTCTATACATTTTCCTTTTCTTCTTCTATGTAATTCTTGGGCACTAGCTCCCAATTTTGTAATGCCCCAAAGTTTATGAATGAGAAAAAAAATTATGTTTTCCCATTTCATTTCTTTGTGTTACAACTATTGGCGTATATTATGAAGTTCTATAATTCTTTCATCTCCACTCGAGTTATATATAAAAAAAACTTGTATATTCATAACAACTTCTAGATACATCAGTGGTCCAAACATAATTTCTTACACATGATAGACTTTCAACCGCTTATTATTAGTCTTGAATGGGTTGTCTTCTTCCATACTAGAAATTAAGCAATAACCTGAATCATGATCTTCTTTTACAATGAAAGGTCCCTCCCAATTTTCTGCAAATTTAGGTAGGGGAAGCCCCCTGATGTGCTTCACTACTGCTTTCAACACAAGGTCTCCCTCCACGAACTTCCTTGGTCTCACCAAGTTATCATATGTCCTAGAGAGCTGTTTCGTATACATTTAAAATTGTTGCATCGCATTATCTCTGTGTTTATCCAACGCTCCCAACTGCACGTGCCTATTCTGAGGGAGCATGCTACTTCACAAGCCATATCGAGCAGAGGGAACTTCTAATTCTACTAGAAAGATTGCCTCAGCTCCATTAATAAGAGAGAATGGAGTATACCATGTAGGATTCCTTTTGGTTGTTCGATAGAACCATAATACAGTTGGTATTTTGTCATCCCACGATCCTGGGAAATCCTCCATCATTTTGGCCAAAATGTTAACCAAGGTTTTGTTAGTTTCCTCGGCTTGACCGTTGCCCTTTGGATATGCCACCATTGAAGTATGATGAATAATGGAGTACTTGTCTGTGAGCATTGTTACCTATGAATTGACAAAATGGGTTCCGTTATCTGAATGGATAACCTTTGGAATCCAAAAATGGAAAATGATGTATTCTATGATGAAGTTGGTTACCACCCCCGTTATTTCCCTTCTCAGTGGTATCATTTTAGCCCACCTTATGAAGCACTCCATTGGTACTAGTATCCATATCTTCCCCCTCGAAGAAGGATTTATTGCCCCTACCAGGTAGAACGCTTAAGTGTGAAAAGGATAAGGCGTCACCATGGAGTGTAAGTCCACCGATGGGGCATGGATCATATTTCTATAAAGTTGGCAAGCCTTGCACTTTCGAATGAACGAACTCAACAGAGTCTTTCTTCATTATTGGCCAATAATACCCCAACGTCATCAACTGGTCATATAACTTGACCCTTCCTATGTGAGCTGGATTATGCACCTGTTTGAGGACCTCGTCTTCTTCTTCCTTCATAATGCAACACAATGGCCTATTGAAGTATCCCCTTCGATAAAGCTTCCCCTTCTGAACGTAGAACTTTGAGGCCCTTCGCTTAAGTACCATTGCGTTAATCTTTTCTGTTTAGAAAACTCCATCTTTAATGAAGTCAATATAGGGCTGCCTCTAGTCAGCTTGAGCTTCCACAAAATTTCATACAGCTTCTTTGAAGAATAACTAGCATTTGTCACAACTCTGTTGTAGCTCTATCGCATCCTATTTCATTCTAGGCCAAAAATATCCCTCTCTTTGAATTCTTCAGTAGAGAGGTATCTCTGTTGTCTTGCAGTGCTCTTCATGTGTTTTCTTCAATCTCCACTAGGACTCTTCTGGGACGATGCACCTTGAAAACCATCCTCCCGCGTTCCTAAAGTAAAGGTTTCCCTAATTTGTGAAGTATTGGGATAATTCCATTAACTCCATCTCTCCTCCCCTAGATTCCAATTGTCTTCTAATCTCTCCCCTTTAGTCAACGTCCTCCTTCATCGGTAGAATTGATTGTACTACCGAAGGGGTTGTTCGCCCTTAGATCAAAATTATGGTTGTATCATTCCTCATGACCATTTTATGGGTGATGGTGGCATAGGTGTCTGGATGGCGGTTCATCGTTATAGGATTTCTTTTGATCTTGGTCCGATGGAACTGGTTGAGGAGCCTCTGAATAATTGTTCTGTATGGTGCCAGACTCATGTCTTTTAATGCATATTCTCCATTCACTTCCTGAATCAACAAGTTCGAACCACCTTGATGCAAAGTGAATGAATTCCCCTTCGAAGAGCCTCTAGCAACCCCACCACCAATGCTTCATATTCTGTTTCATTTTTGGAACAAACAAAATCTAACTTGTTGGAAAGACAAATCTCCTCCATTCTTTTTGAAAGAATAACCCCAGTTCCTCCTTTATTTTTCGTCGAAGACCCATCAAACTGCATCATCTATTCCTCATCAGTTTCATCTCGGTAATTGGCCTACAAGTCATCTCCTGGAATACTTTCTTTGGGTGGCTCAAACGTTCCCGAGGGGAAGATTGCTAACAGGTTATCGTAAGCATGGATCTTGATTGCGTGAGGAACCACACACTTCAAGTCATATTCTTAGAGGATGAGGAACTGCCTAGTTGCCCTACCAATCAATATAGTTCTCTCCAACAAGTACTTAATAGGATCACACCTCGTTACAATATGAATTGCAAAATACAGCATATAATGTCTAAGTTTTTGTGCCAGAAAGACTAAGGCTAAACAATGCCTTTCCAAGCTACTGTACCTGACCTCTAGTCCATGTATGATTCTAATGAGGTAGTAGACCGACATTTCTTCCCCGTTAATATCTTATGCCAACAAATTTCCCACGGACCTCGTGGTAGATGTGAAGTATACATGCAATGGTATTCCTGCCTATATGGGAACCATGATTTGTAGTGAAACGAGCAGCTTCTTCAGCCCAGTGAGTGAATCTTAGTGAACCTCCTCCCACTTGAATTTCGTGTTCTTTCCTAACAACTGCATCAATGGGTTTGTCATCTCGGCTAATCCAAGCATGAATCTCCTAAAATAGGAGACTTTACCGAGGAAGCTCTTTAGCTCCTTCACCGTTCTTGGATTTGGCATCTCCAAGATTGCTTGTTGTTTGTCCGGATCCATCTGTACCCCTTGTCGATCAACCACGAAGCCTAGAAATTTTCCACTTATTACTCCAAAGATGCACTTCATTGGGTTCATCTTCAATTTATACTTCCTGCATAGGGCAAACACTTTCCTCAAATCGCTTAGATGGGACTCCTCCCTCCTCGATTTGATGACTAAATCATCCACATAGAATTCCACAAATTTGTGGAAGAAGTCATGGAAAATTTCCATCATTGATCTCTGGTAAGTAGACCAACCATTCTTGAGTCCAAAAGACATTACTTTGTACATGAAATTGCCTAACGGGGTTCTAAACATCATTTTCTCTGTATTCGTGGGGTCCATCTGAATCTGATTGTACCCTACATACCCATCCATGAAGCTATACATCTCATGACCAACCTTTGCATCTATCAAGTTGTTAATGGAGGGCAGAGGAAACTCATTATTAGGGCAAGTTCTATTCAAATCTTTGAAGTCCACATAAATCCTTATTTGGTTTTTGTCATTTTTTCCCACCGGGACAATGCTAGAAAACCAAAGCAGGTGCTATATAGGTTTGATGAACATTGTTACCAATAAGTGTTGGACCTCTTCCTTTATTTTTAAGTCTAAATTAGGCTTGTACGTTCTCGTTGCTTGTTTCACCGGAATGGCTGAAGGCCTCACGTTCAAGTTGTGACAGCTGACTCCCTTATCCAGCCCTTCCATCTTTGTGTATTTCCACGTAAAAACGTCTATAAACTCCTGAATCAACTCAACTAAGGCCTCTCGTTTCTCCTTAATTATATCTTTTGAGATGAAAATAGGCCTTGGATCCTCTCCTTCTTTCTCCAGGTTAAACTGCTCCAACTCTTGTGCATGTGGCTTCGGTTGATCTGCAATGTAATCTAGTTCTTTGACAACATCTTCCATGTACTCTTGTATATTAGAGTTGTCCATCACCATGCATTACCCTTATTTATCCACCAAAAATCACTCATATATCAGGTCAGCCTCGTTATTAGCTTCTTCGGCCACCCGTTCACACCATTATAATCGATATACCACTTTTCCCTCCTCAGTAATGACCTTTTTACACTGCCTGCTGGTAGCTGTAACTGCCTTCCTCTTTTCCTCTCTAGAAGCCTCAACCACTCTCTTTCCTAAAAATCGGCTCAGCACGCTTTGTCGTTAGACCTCATGTTCCATAGGATCCACTCTAGGCCTCATCCTGTCTTTGAGCTGCTTCGAGATGTTTTGGGGCCGAGGGACCACCTGGTGAGCTTCTTCTGCCACCTCTCCCTTGCTGCCTGTAACCTCTTTATTCTTCTCGTTCAAGGGCCCCATTTTTTCTCTGATCGAGGAAATTTAGGCTCCCTCCATTCTTCTCGTTAGGACTCGGATGTCCTCCTCTAATTATATGTAAAACACCGCAACTACTTAGTGAGCTTCCTCTACAACGAAGGGCCTCTTTATAGACCTAATGATCACCTCTGTTCCCTTGATATTTTCCTTGGCACATTGGTGATACGTCGAAGGAACTAGCCCTGGGTTATACATCCACACTCTTCCTATCAACAGATGGTAGGAAGTTGCACTCTCTATTACGTGGAACTTTATATGGGAACTCATATTTTCCATTATAATCCCAACATTCACGTACCCAATGGACTTGGAAGATTAGTTATCATATCTCAAAATCACCAAAGTCATGGGGACCAACCTTTCTTCTGGAATATTGGCTATGTGGAAAGAGTTGATTGGCATGATATTGATGGAAGTTCACCCATCCATAAGAGTCCTTGGAAAACTAACTCCGTTGACACTGGCGATCACCTACAATCGCCTATTATGAGGGAATCTTACGGCCCTATCCGCATTGCTAAAAGTTACTTTTGACATTCACTTCTTCACCAACTTGGCCATGGGTCCCTTCCATTTCAACGAGAGGACCGCGTTCTTCCTCGCAATGTTATGTATTGCATGGGTTATTTCCAAAATACTCTCCTTCGATATCCCTACTTGGTCGGAGAACCAGGTGAACTTTGGGGATTTTGAAACTGCACAGTATTCTATGACTGGGTCTATTTCCTCACCTTCAACGCTATATACATCCTCTATGTCTTTAGCACTTGCTTCACCATAGGCTAATACTGCATTAGCCATTCCCTTAGTACAATCTTCTAAAGCTTCTTCGAACTACCTTTGCTTCATCGTTGGCTTTCTTTTTCTTCTCTCTGCCTCCTCGTCATAGGCTACCACCAAATTGGCCCCATGTGCTGGGAGTGGGTTGTTGTTAATGTTATGCAGAGGGATTTGCAACGTCCCTGCCTTTACATACTTATCGATGATTCTCCTTAACATGAAACAACTCTCCATTGGATGGTGCATCTTTTGATGATTCTAACAATATTTGGGATCCGCCCTTGTTGCCGCATCAGGTTCCCCAACAGGAATGCCCTTTGGTTCGTAGACCGTTCCTCCTTGGACCATTGCATTGTAACAGCTGATGGCCTCCTCCAATGTACAAAGCAATAGTGGTGGGTCCTCTTTGTCTCTTTCAAACTTCCTCTTATTGTCCTTCTTTGGTGCCTTACCCCCATATGCTCCATCGATGTACCCTATCCATGGGGGCTGAGTCATCGCCCCCACAGGTTGTATCCGTTGCCTATAAATCATGGGCACCACCACTAGATTTGGCCGCAGAACCAATGAGATATTTCTTGTCACTTTTAGGAACGCCGAAAAAGTCCCCTCGATTGTCTCATTGGTAAGATAGCAGATGTACTCAAGAAGCAGCCCCTCCGCCCAGATATGCAATAACTTGGACTCCGTGGAATCCTCCCTCACATCGGGGGGCCTTTCTCTAAACCTTCGAACATAAGCCACCACTTCTTCCACAAGTCGTTGCTTCTCCCTCCCCAATTGGGTCAAAGTAAACTCATCTTCCGCCAGAAAGAACATCTGGGCGAACAAAACATGCATCTCCTCCCATGTAGAAACTCTCTTGGGAGCTAAATGAGAATACCAAGTATATGCTTTATCGGTTAAGGATTTAGACAATTCCCTAAACCTGAGTTTCTTATTATTATAATGCGCCCCCAAGTTTTCAATGAAGCGTTTAATATGCTCCTTTGGGTTTCCACCCTTTCCTGTGTATTTTTCAAAAATATGAGGAATATAATCTTTTAGGTAGCACTCATCGTTGTATTTCTAGGGGTAAGGTGTTCTAAAGTCGTCATAAACCGAAGCTACCTCACCAGAAAATTGCAAGGAAGCTTGCATGAACTTCAGCATCTCTTTTTGCATCTCCTTTCTCATCTCCTCCATGGGTGATGCCACTGGAGCAACAACTAACGGGACCATAGGTTGAGTGCCCATTACAACTAGAGCAATCGTCACAGTTGGGGCCGTTGATACTCCAGAGGTTCCCACTGTTGGATTCACAATAGAGGGTATACTTGCTGGGACCATTTTCATTGCGCCTGCACTTGGTGGGACCGTTGGGGCTATCCCTGGTGTCACGAAAGAGTTAGCTTCAAATCCTCCCAATACCGTTGAAGTTACGGGAATTTGTGAAAAATTGAAAAATTTAATCATGAGCAGTGCCACTTGGGCTGGCCCCAACCCAATGCTCGTGGAAGCTTGTGTCACCCCCGGAACGCTTGTCACCTCCTGTACTTGAGGTAACTCTATTCGAGGAGCCTCTTCCCCTAGAGCCTCCAGTTCTCTTGCCTCATGTTCTTCATTGTGTTGAATGTCATCAAAGTTGAGCCTTTGACTAACATTATCTTGTGCCATACTCCTTTCTTAGAAGAATGCCTCCCCAGCAGAGTCACCAAATGTAAGAGGGTAGTTTAGATTAGATGGAGGCGTAACCCTTTTGAGTACAGTAATGATAAGTTAACTAGCAAAACTATTGATTAACTATACGACACGCAAACATAACTTAGTGCATATAAACTTGGTTAAACTCACAAATCTCTCGTGTATGACTCAAAAGATAACAGTGAACTCATAAGTAACTCAGTTAGATGGAGAAAGAAGTAAGCATCCTAGATACACCTTGGCAGGCAACCAAACACACCAACCACCCTCAAGAATCTCTGTCAAGTATTAAAAGCTTCATAGTAAATGACAATGGTGGGTGAGTAAACTCTTTGGTTTGTAATAACTCTCTCTTCGATGTATGTTATCTCTAGTAATAACTTCTGATCTCTCAAAAAGAAAATCCTCTCCTTAGAGGTGGTTGGGGTCCTTAAATAGCCTCCCACACCACCCCCGAGGAAACTCCTTCATTAATGCCTATGAAAGACATCCCTCATACTTTATGTCACAAACATTAAATACCTGATGCACTAGTTATCTCCACATCATAAACATTAATTGCCAGGACATGCCTTTTGCCTAACCACTGTGTGTTACGGGCTATTGTCACAGAGATGGCTCACTAACTGTCTGACAGCCCCAAATACCACGGTGGTTTACTCAAGTGAAAATTTTTACATTTTTTAGCTAGCTAGTGACATCACCTTCAGTAGATGCGATATTAAGTATAGGGTTGTTTGGCTCACAACTTAATTCCCGATGGAACTCCAAGTTGCTCCGCCCGAGTTTTCACGGTAAGTGTCCTTCGGTGTTTTACCAGGTGTATCTAAGATGGTTAGGACAAGCCCCAACGGTTCCACAGTTCTCAATCCTCCAAACCAAGTCCCTCAAAAGTTTCCACGGCGAGTTCGTTCAATAGACCATGAAAGCTCTGCCAGGTCCTGCCAAGCTAAGTCTCTCTCGAGTACCGTTCGACCTCACACATAATCATTATTCTTGTTACATCATTACAATCATTATAGCTCATAGTCAATATAATCAAAAGATACAACACAACTAAATTAATCAACAAGACTAAAGGACGACCTCTCTCGGTCAGCTTCTTTGCTGGAAGGTCCCTCTGGGCTGCTACGTTGAGTTGCCTTTATCCCAAACACTATTGTAAGTGGGGGGATTATCTCTAATCTTAGGATTACCTTCAATCCCCATCTCTCTCTCTCTATCTCTCTCTCTCTCTCTCTCTCTCTCTCTCTCTCTCTCTCTCTCTCTCTCTATATATATATATATATATATATATATATATATATATATATATATATATATATATATATATATATATATATATATATATATTATGCTTTCAAGCTTGTGTCTTATCCGATATACGCAATCGTTCCTCCATAACGACTTGTGAATCGACAAACACTTACATTATATTTTTAGTTACTATTTTGGGAACACTCCTCAGGATGACCTCGATCCGTCTTTATCCATGATGGGAGTCAAGAAATTTAATCCTCTTTTTATATTATGAAAACAAGAACACACATCATGGAGTTTTATAGGAGAAAATTAACACATGAACATGAGAGACCGAAATGGTGCGATGGGTGCTTAATACCTTTCCATTCCGTAACTTAGTCCCCGGACCCTTGAACTACTCATTTTCAAGAATCATTATTGTCCTATTTGTCATCCTTTCGAGCATGTTTTGTGAAAGATAGGTTAGCCACTCTATCTCTACATAAGACCCCACATCAACGACGGCTGAGTGCCTTGATAAAGGACGCAATCCCACTCGTATGCCGAAAAAGGGGGAAGAAAGGAAGGATCCTCTTCAAGAGATTCATTTCCCCCCAGAACCCCCGAAGAAAACCTCAGGATAGACACAATATTAACCTAACATTCTTTGGAAATCAAGATTTGGACTTCCCTCCTTAATAATAAGGCCTCCTCCTTACATTATTGGCAAACACAAGCCACCCGGTCAACCAACGCTAACGTCTTTATCGACACCAACCTAATCCATCTCATCAATGATAACATTGTCAATATAATACACCTACATTACTATATTACTTTATCATACAATAGTCATACCTTACATCTCCTTAGACATTATAATATTTGGCAAAACACTTATCCTATCATGACTATCATCGTCACAAGGTTACTATCGCCTATCCGAAAGTTCAATTCAATCGACTCCCTGTGACAGCCAACCTCCCTTTATATACACCATAAGTGCAATAAGTATCGCTCATAGGTATACCCTCTAATCCACACGAGTCTAAAAAATGACCCAAGGTCTAAACGTTCCCCTACTAGTGTTATTCTAACATATATTGTCGACTCGTGTCAATGCCCTCATTACGCTTCAACATTTCATTAAACGTGCTACTTGCATGGCCTAAATCATAACATCGTTGGCCTAAATCTCCTAGGCATTCTCGGTACCCATCAAATCCAACATGACCCTCTCTACATCGTTCTCCTCAAGAGAACGAGTATTATACCCACTCATGACATAAATCTCTAATTTCACCTCAAAAGATTGCACTACCTATTAACATTAAACTTTGGCCGCCTCACCCAAGGCTATATAAAGCTTCTCCTTTGAACTTAGTCAGTAACCCGAGATCATCTCAAAATTTTCCACATCCTTTAATTGAACCCAACACAGTTCATAAAACATATCCTGACTCGTTCCCTAAGGTCACTAAGTGTACCTGAGCATTTATCGCTAAAGACTAGATAAGACCTCATCGATGAGAATTCCCACAAAGCGATTATGTCCAATGACTTCTCAATATTTGTTTCATCGATTGCCAACTATTCACAAAAATATTAATATATGATTCTCTATCATGGTAGGTCATAGTCTTTGGACACCTTGAGGCATCACAACAAGTTGACCTTTCATCCTAAGGATAATTCAATGACCTTCTTACCATAACTAATGTTATGCGCCAGGCATTGAACCACAAGCTAACACTACTAAGTATTTTGGCAGGATACGGGGCACTATGTATAACTAGTACATCCCTAGGTCTACACTGTTAATGTCACTAAAGATCCTATTCATCAAATATTGTATTATTACTTCCAAACCACCGTATAAGTCTACCTAGGGCTCACTCTCCTATCACTATAACTCATCATTGTTACACATGTGACACCTTTGCCATAAATGACCTGTAATTCTAACCACGACACATGAGATATATTCATCTCCCAATAATCACTAAAGTACTCATCCACAAGGATAATATCCTATCAACTAACATCCTTAAGCATTGACCCACAAAACTTTACATGCTCGTTGAACTACCCATCAATCATAGTATTACCCTAAGGATTGAAATTGCCTAATTACATTATCAGCGTTCACCACCTATAAGTGTCGCACCTAGGGGTTATAGGCATTTTAATCACCAATCATCCTTACTTAGTCACGACATAATAACTATCAACCTCTCCAGTTGATTATACACAGTTTGTGCCACTTACCCAATGGGCGTCATCAGGATCTATTAATATCCCAAAAGACTATATGTCATCAAAGTCTAGAATACAAGCATCTCACACTAAAACCATGGTGTCATTACTATTAGGTTGCGTGGACACCCATAAATTACTAACATATCTAATCAGAAGAGATTAATAACGACTAACTTTGTCATATGCCACTTGAAAATAAATCACCCAGCGTTCTAACCTCATTTGACTTCATCGTCGAGGACACTACATAAATCATCACCAAAATTAGCATGATCGACCCAAACCAACACCAACGTCGAAAGACCCCTACCAACCTCACCATGTGACTCACAAAATAACCTTAAACCTAAAGCTCTGATACCATTGACAACTCTTCGACCCAGATTTATAGGTTACCCATAGTCAACCCATTCTGACCCAAGCATTAGGTATGAGTTGCAATTAAACAACCTAAATAATATTGACAATACAGTTTTATTTTAATTAATGTTTCACTTATTAAGTATGCAATTCCAGTTTTAAATCAAACTACGTGAGGGACCCGTGGGAAGCATCCCTGGAGTCCAAGCATACAAAGATACTAACGTAAAATAAAAAAGAATACTTACCTGTATAATGCTCAAAAAATAGGAACCCGTACCCAACCTTCCTTAACAAAGATGTGGGTGTGAGCTGAATGATCATTGGGAAACAAACAAATATAGTATATAATTGAATGGCAGAAAGAAGACTCCAACACGTTATACCTACATGCACATGAAACCATCTTTATATATATATACGCACACTTAATGCATGAAATCGATTTTTTTATTTTCAAAAATGTAATTTGTCCTGATTCTGATAAAGGGACTTCCTCTTTCTTGAATTTAAATTTATCCCTTTACTTAACATGCATGGTTAAACACTTGAAATACCTACATGTTATTTAATCCAAAACGATTTCTTTATCGAAATCACCTTTCTCATTTAAACCAATTCTCAATAGAATTTTTATTGAAAATGAGGCCCTTTCAACACAAGCGAACACCGATTTAGAGAATACTTATTTAACTTTTGAAAGTCTTTCACATCACACTCTTTTTTTTATATATATGGTTAAACCTTCTTAGGTTTCTTACCTCACTCATTTAACTTCTATTCCTTACCGTTCCTTTACTTTATGGACATTATTCTATTTACATATTTCTTGTCCTCTTGAACCTTTACTAGAACATTTATTAATTCATTCAAGTTAGGTTCTCTTAACACATTTTCACCACACAATCCATTTCTTGACATGTTCCTTATTCCTTTATCTTTTTTTCGGAATCTTCTAATAATTGTGTACAATAATGGGCTCCACACCGCTGGCGGAGCCACTATATGCTGTGGCCAGTAACTTTGGGTCTTTCACCCCAGGTCTCTGGGCCCTCCTTAATTATCTCGGTGTCATTCGATTTCCTTTTAATGTGTTTTAACATTTTAAAAATGTCCACATTACTTCACTTTTTCCTTTTTACTCGACCAAAGCCGAAACCCGGGGTTTCACCCAAACTAGTGTTACATATTGAAAATCATCATTTCATGTCCTTTACACTTTAGCTTTGATTTTATTCCAAAATCATGTTTATTTAGGACCATTTTGTGTTACACCTTTTCTAATATTTTTATTTCATAAAAATATTCCACTTTACATAAAATTATAATTTTTACCCTTTTGTTCCAAACATGTCTTTTCATTCATTTTCACAAGTGTTATTTCCCAAAACACCATTAAGTTACCCACATTAATTCTTACGTAGTTTTAACACATAAACACATTTCTAACATTTAGAGTAACTTTCTTTAAGTTGGAAACGTCTTTATTCCATTATTTCTTTTTCAATTTCATAAGTGTTAATCTTTCACAAATATTATTAAGTGACACACACCAACTTCCCAATCTTTTAACTATTAACACTTATTCAAATCATTTACTAACCACTTTTCCAAGTTAAACAGTTTTTTACTTTCTTTTATCCAATAAATACAATTACACTTAAAGACTACTTTTAAAATAAAAATACCATTTCCTTTTATTAGCATTTGTAGTTTTATAACCATACCCTTATCACACTTTCTACCCTTTTTACACACTCTGAAGACTAAAATTTATTTTTTTCTTATTATATGTTAAAACCCAACAAAACCTTCTTTAAATCGATTTGTATGCCCATTATCAAAATACTACAAGTTTACATGCATGAAAAGATGGATTTTGATTCAAAAAATCTTATTAAATGGGTTAAACACATGAATTATTCTAGAAATTTTTAGCACTTGCAAAATATACCTTTCAAGACTAAAGGACATTATTATTTCTTCAAAAATCAAACCAATGTCTCATTTTTATAAAATCTTCATTTTTGTAAGAAATCAAACTTAATTTACCAAATATCTTTAGCAAGATAAAAATGTAAATTTAAAACATTTTTATTCCATAAAAATGTTTAACACGTAACTTCTTGAACCATATTATTTACATGAAAATTCCAATTATTTCAATAAGACTTTGAAATATTTACTCATCATTTATTTCCATTAACATAATATTTTGTCAACATTTTTATTCTACAAAAACGTTTAATATAAAATCTACTAGAAACCCATCATTTTATCCATATGCATTCTACTCTTGAATTCTAACAACAAGACCACTAATATGAAAAATAGAGTCCCAAACTAAGAGTAGTATTTTCCCACCTCAAATAGACCTCCAACAATGATAGGCATGAAAAGTCTAAGAAGATGGGAACCTCCCACCTCCTAAGGTGGCCTTAGAGAGGTTGCCTAGCTCAACCAAGCTCGCTTCTATAAAATCTCCATCAAAAACCCTCTCCAAGCTCCATGAATCTTCCATCTTCATCTTCTCCAAAACCTCCCAACAAAACCTCTAAAATTCGTAGCTATGCCCAATAATGGTGGAAATGGTTATCTTGGGCTTGGATATGGTGCAAGAGTAGTTAGATACGGTTGCACAAGGTGGATATGTGGTGTATTGTAGTGGAGAGAGGCGCACATATTTGAAAATGGTGGGGAGAAGGCCATCCCTACTCTCTATCTCTTCTTTCACTCCAAAGCATCCCAAATAAATCCAAAAACCCTTATAAAAACATTCCCAAACCTTAAAAATCCCGTTTTTTCCCAATTTGGGTTCACTAGAGCCCGACACCTCATCCATCCAACGGCCCAAAATGCGACTGTACTCAAGGACAACTTGATTTAAAAAATATGTGTAACCTCATTCGAACAAGAATCGCCCCTCATTTGAATGAGAATGGATTCTCGTTCGAACTGTGCTTTGAACGATCTTAAAATTATATGGACCTGTTATTGAATGGGAACTCGTTCAATCCCCTTCTTCAAATAACCTTTGTTTCTCATTCGAATGACCATTCTTCATTTTTCTCCACATTTCCAATTTTTTATCCCATAATCTTGTAACAATTACAATCTGGAACCCAAATAGTCAATTGTAGCTATAAACTCAATCATAATAATCCAAATCTCAAGGTTTTCATATTATTACAACTTATGCTGGAAAACTAATAATGTATTAGGGCAGGGTATTACAATTATTGTCCTAACCTATGACACAAATAATTTTTATCCTAATATGATGTAAATCGAATACACACAAATGACATAATTAAAAAAATTATCCTTTTAAGGTTGTGTTGGTACACTTTATATATTGTGATTAAAAAAAATCACGTCAAAGAGTTTTATGGAGAAATCGAAAAATAAAATCATAAATTAATTTTAAGTCTACTGCTCAAAATTAAATTATTACCTCATATGATTATCGCAAAATATGAACCTCATGCGTGAATTCCAAATATTTACTGCACAATAAAAAATAAACAATATTACCTCAATCGTTTATAAATTCGCCATAGACGATTCTTGGGTTGAGTCGCGGACTAGGTCGCTATCTTTAAGACGTTTCGCGGCTCTACCCTCTTTGTGCAGGTAGTCTACAGTCACGCCGTCCCCAGGATAAAACAAGCCCAGAATCACTTCTGTATCATATAACCATGCACCGTGGTTATATGTCTTCTAACACCCATTCCAAATTAATTGCTCAATTCTACAATTTCAGTTTGGGGGGACAAACTGTTCTAAAATTTTTATGAAAGAACATTTATGAGTTTCTCTTTTATCTCAACCAAATATTTTTCTCAATATCAAGGCTTGAGCTAATAATTTTTTTTTTTGTTCTTTTCTTGCTCTTAAGAAACTTGAGCTCTCAAACTTTCTCAAAAACTCTCTATTTCATTTTGGCCGGATGAGCCTCTTTTTAATGGGAAGTGGCTAGTGGGTACACAAGTGGCTTAGTGGGTATAAAAGTGGTTGAATTTTTTTGGGCAAAAAAAAATCGGAAGTAGTGGGTATTGTTGGTCTCCCACTTGTTTAAGTGGGTATAGTGGGTGCATAATATCTCCCAATTGTGTATTAAAATACATTCTGTCAACAATCCCCCACTTGGATTTTAAAACACTCTCATCAGAAACAATCCCCCACTAGTAAATTTTGAAAATTTATTGAGCAATAATAATTAATAGAATTGTGCATAAGCAAAGGTGTCTTTCGACTTGAACCTTTACGTAGTAAAGATGATTCAGATTATACTAGAGTAACTCGTAGTTTTGAACTCTATCTCTGACAACATCCCACACACAACCCTACTTGGGTGTAGTCCTCAAGCCAGCACGTTACGGCCATGTGCTTTTATCCCAGTATGTGAACGCTCTAGGGAATTTGCCCAAAATTACCATAGGAAGCGGCCATACTTCCACATCCACATAGGTGAGTCTATCAAGGATATTCCTATAGCTAGGTACCCCACTCAAAATAGAGCTATAGATCATCATTAAGAGTTATAATTAACTCAACCTTAACTCGCTTCAGGATATCATGCTCCATAGAGATGGACTCGGAGTAAAACCCCGTAACTAATAATTACCATGATTCAATCCATATCACCGTGACTTGTTATTACCCTTTGAACCTATTTCTTGGGATCTCCAGTCTATAGGTTGGGTTACCACCACAAATGATTCAATATCAACGGGCTTTAGTCCGATCCCTTTCTAGGTGTTAAACACCTTCTCCCGCACTAGTCCTTTCGTCAAAGGATAAGTCAGGTTCTATTCTCATTAGTCCGAACATAATCCAAACACACAACTCATTAGTTTTAAGTTCTCAAACTATGTTGTGCTTACGATATATTTTCCGTTCTTTCGTTATGATAACGGTTCTAAAATTTTATTGTTGTGGATAAAATGACTGTGTCAATCTCTACCATAAATGGTATCTTATAATAGGTCTTTTAACCTTTCATTTACTCAGTAGCCATAGCTATTGGTATCACCATATACTCCATCATTAATTTTGCCAACAATTAATATTTCCGGGAGTTCCAAAAAATAGCAACATAATATGTGTTAAACACATATCCATTATTAATTCAGAATCAATTATAGGTTCGTGATTTTATCAAAACACATAACCTTTATCAATAGCATAAGAATGCACTTTTTAATTATAAACCTTCATAGTACTCCCACAAAAAATTATTCCAAGTCAATTGTATTTAGTAACTCAATTGAGACTACTTAAGATGTTCGCATTTTCATCTTTTCTTATCACTATATATAGTGTTCTTATACTTGGATCATGTGGAGTACAAAATGGTTCATAATAAACATATATCTAATAAATAGATATTCTTTAATTTCAATGTACTCGATCAATTAATTGATCCATATAGTCTTGTAATATTAACAAGTACTATTCTTGTTTCATTGAAACTCTTTATGCTAACACTTTGACTTAGCATAAATTTGGTTTTCTAGGCAACAAAATATTATAACCAAATATTAGCTAATCATTCTTGCATAATAAATAAGAGTGCATTCATATTTCAACATGCTTAGTGATAAACATGATTCATAATATTCTCAATTCATTCTCATTTGATAATTTATCAAAATATCATGCCATTTATTGGTGCCTTCCATATTAATTTTTCAACTTCAAGTTGGTCCGTGTAAGTTCCCTTACATAGGTCACCATCCGAAAAATAATATTATATATATTTAGTTTTTAACTCAACATCATATATAATATCAATGGCATTCAAATTAAATGAAGCTTCTTCATTTTCATGAGAATAATTTAATGTGCGTCATGTATAACTAAGTTATATTGATGAATTTCGGCTATTAAACAAGGCTTATATTCATAAATGATAATTATCTCAATATTCCTTCAAAGGATGTGTTTACACCTCATTATCTTATAGTTATAAGACAAGTCAATTATAAACTAATTTCTAGTTTATTCCAAGGAATTCAATCAATCATTTATGACATGACTTCTTTAAGGATTTTTCGAATCCTTTTCAATAACATAAGCAAGCTTTTATTTTTAACTCACAACTCAAAAAATAACCAAAGTTTCAGATTCTATTAAATGTTCTTCAAATATAGTTGAGAGGTACTCGATTGAGTGCCCCCACTATCCTCTAGGTATAGCATTGAGAAGCAACATATAATGTTCCCCCACTATATCTTCAATTCATAAAATTAAATCTAAAATTGTGAGTTTCAACATTAAATAAGAATTAATCTTATTTCTTAAATAAATATGTGCTTAATGTCATCATGCATAGCCGAATCAAAAAATAGATTTTCATGTGTCTGAAAATCACATATAGATTATACAATCTATTTCATAAAAAATTATAATATACAATTTTTCACAGTGTATAAAATAATACTGCGTATTAGAGTTTAAACCTCTATTCCAAATCAAAGCATACGGTCAAAATAATTATACCCAACTAAATTATTTCTACACGCGTATGAAGCACACCAAATTGATTCCAACATAGTAGAATACAATTTTATTGTATACCTTTTTCAACTCGTATAAATGAATAATACAAAGAATTATTCATATAAAATTCTAGCGGTTGCACTCCAAACTCAAATATTGTATAAGTCATTATACAATTTCTTTGAAATTCATCTTCCATAAATTTGAATCCAAATTTTTCTAAGTACTTCATAAATTCTTGAATAAGAAATTTATAAAGGCATCAAAATATTTTGAATCCGTTGGGAACACGACATGATACATTTTTAAAAAAAATGTTTACCAAAATATTTGTTCAAACGGAAAAACTTCAAGTTTGAAATTTCACCACGACTAAACCGCTTATTGAAAATTTATGAAATTTTTCAGAATTCATCCTTTATGAGTCTAATCTTATCCAAAATTGGAATCACTCAAAAATATTAAGTACAAGTGAAGATAAACTTGTTTTACTACAAGTTGTTCAAAAAATTCAGCATTGCACATCTCATTTGTAAAAATCATAATAAAAGATATACAATGCTTTTTTCAGAAATTCCAAAGCCCAAAATTTATAATCTCAACATACTACATTCATGCCAAAATTCACGAAATTTCAGTCTAGATATCATCAAATAACTGAGATGATATTCCAACAGAATTCATAACAAAAATTTCAGTTTTTTTTTTTTTTTTTTTTATCATCGATCACTTTAGTATGGTTGAAAAATATCAACTACACTTTTACATAAACACTTCAAAAAATATTTGAACATATTTCTTTTATAGTAAACATAGCGCAAAACACAAATGTTTATTATATACCCTTCGAATCCATATAACAAATGTTCATTTGTTTTCATATAGCAAATTTTCATTTGCTTCCAAATATCAAAATTTTTAATTTGATTCCATATAACAAATTTTCATTTGTTTCCAAATATCAAATTTTCATTTGATTCAATATAACAAATTTTCATTTGTTTCCAAATATCAAATTTTTTAATTTGATTTCATATAACAACTTTTAATTTGTTTTGTTAACCACAAGTGGCTCAAAATAAATTGTCCAAAAAACCAATATACAATTTCATTTCCAATAATAACATCTTATGTGAAATAATATTTCACAATCATAACTAGAAAATAGGATTGACCTATTTAAAAGTTTTCCATGGAGGGGTTCATTTTTGTTCAAATTATAATTTCTCACGAAATTATTGATCGATTTTGAATTGACCAAAAATACTGAAATTTATATATCCACTTCACAAAATATAACATTTAGGAAGTTCGGGGGCTAAACGGTCATTTCTAGAGGTAAAAGGTCAAAATTATAATTTCTAAACATAGAAACTTAGTTAGCCTTTTTTCATTTCGACATCATAAAAATAATCATATATGCCCATAAGATTTATTTTCCGGTCTCCATGGTAGACATAAAACGTCTTAAAATTGTTGGTACACTTTATATATTGTGATTAAAAAAAAATCACGTCAAAGAGTTTTATGGAGAAATCGAAAAATAAAATCATAAATTAATTTTAAGTCTACTGCTCAAAATTAAATTATTACCTCATATGATTATCGCAAAATATGAACCTCATGCGTGAATTCCAAATATTTACTGCACAATAAAAAATAAACAATATTACCTCAATCGTTTATAAATTCGCCATAGACGATTCTTGGGTTGAGTCGCGGACTAGGTCGCTATCTTTAAGACGTTTCGCGGCTCTACCCTCTTTGTGCAGGTAGTCTACAGTCACGCCATCCCCAGGATAAAACAAGCCCAGAATCACTTCTGTATCATATAACCATGCACCGTGGTTATATGTCTTCTAACACCCATTCCAAATTAATTGCTCAATTCTACAATTTCAGTTTGGGGGGACAAACTGTTCTAAAATTTTTATGAAAGAACATTTATGAGTTTCTCTTTTATCTCAACCAAATATTTTGCTCAATATCAACGCTTGAGCTAATAATTTTTTTTTTTTGTTCTTTTCTTGCTCTTAAGAAACTTGAGCTCTCAAACTTTCTCAAAAACTCTCTATTTCATTTTGGCCGGATGAGCCTCTTTTTAATGGGAAGTGGCTAGTGGGTACACAAGTGGCTTAGTGGGTATAAAAGTGGTTGAATTTTTTTGGGCAAAAAAAAATCGGAAGTAGTGGGTATTGTTGGTCTCCCACTTGTTTAAGTGGGTATAGTGGGTGCATAATATCTTCCAATTGTGTATTAAAATACATTCTGTCAACAAGTTGTAGAGTATCAGATCCATAGCCTTCAAGGATACCATGTTCATGAACAAAAATCAAGGAGAAATTCCTCCAAACCTCTAAGATACAACTTGCTTTAGCGACATGATTATCATGAAAACCCATGCATTCCTCATAATCCTGAAACTTAATATCATGCTGCACTGGCCTTGTAATAAAACATGATAAGATTTAAGGAAGATGGAGATTTTAGCCTTGGGGATCATAGTACTATCTTCGAAGTTTTAAACAATTAGGTTGGACTAAATCAAATCATTGAGTGCATGACCTTTCAAAATCACCCATAGAGAAAGATGGGAGAAAGTATGGAGAAGATCTAGATCTTTTCCAAAAGAATTAGAAATGGAGGGTTGAGTTAGGGAATTATAATCAATCCTTAGGACATCATGGAAATATTTATCTAAATCCCTAATCGGATACCCAGATAATGTGTGGGGTAAGAACATCACATCAGAGATAATAGTATTAGAGAAGCTTGTCTTAGTCACTGTCTATTCAAAAGTATTGGTCTCAAAACTTTATCCAGCCAAAAGATATGAGGTAGTGAAGTCATTAGTGATGTATTAGTATGTGCAATGCACAAAGACATGGTAAGGACAGTGGCTATCAATGGATCCATATCTTGGAACCTTATAAGTTTCATAATATCAGGCATTTAGGGGCTTCAAATATTCACTCTTGCGAGTGTCAAAGAGGAAATGGGGTTGATCTGGCTTTGACCAAACGTAATATCTGTTAGGATGGCATGTGAAATTGAATAAATTCACTTATTTTTAAACTCAAATGGGAAACATGGAAGAGTTATGGCTCGATCATAACCAAAGGGTGTTGCATCACGAGCCATAAGAACAAGTTCTTCCCGCATAGGCCTAAGAGGGGGAGTTGGTAAGGGACCATCATGAACTATATTGGGTTGCTCTACATAGTCATTGGATAAATTTTGAAGTTTCTAATTGGTCTTATATAAAAAAAAACTCTGCTTTTAAAGCATCATCATCTGCAATGTCCATGTCATATTCGCTACTCTCTTCTTCAAAAAGGATAGGTGATGGAACTGTAACAGTTGACCTATTAATATCATAATAAGACCCACGAATAGAGGGTGGAGTGGAAATTTCATAATATTCCATCGAGCATTGGAAGAATACAACTCATCATCACAAAATTAGTCAGGGGAGACAATAGTATACCCCCAATGGATTTACACCATTGTTTGAAAATGGAAAAGAAAGAGACAAGGAGCTTAGGTGAAGAGACTGATGGATTGTAGGAAACAATATATCACTGCCAAAAGACACTTACGTTTTAGCATGTGCTGAGAAGTAATTATGACTAAATTATGGAGTAATAGCGTGTGGTAATTAACAGTAAAACTAATCATTTTTAAAAAAAATAAATTAGTGCGGGGGTATATCTTTACACAATATTACAACAAACATGCTCATCTTCTCATATTTATCCTTCGTGTTCCCTTTTTCTTTATTTTTTTATTTTTTAATAATAGCTACTTAGAATGTAAAGATTCACACTTTGAAAGTGGAGTAAATGTTTACATTTTAAATAAATATTTACTTAGTATACATTTGATCCGTTAAAATCAACATAGCACATCATCACTCTCTAAAAAATAGAAACACACGAATACACATACACACACGTGTGTGTGTGTATGATTATTCAAATACATACCTAAAATGAGGTTCCAAGTTTCAAACCCTTTTATTTAAAATAATAAGAAAAATTTTCTTGAGTTGATTTTTTACAAGGTGTCGAAATATTCCATAGATACCCCGAAAAATAAGCTCAAAATATTTATTTACTATTTTAATAAACAAATCAATCAACATATTTCATTTTTTAAGTCACTTAAAAATAGACATTTGTTGACCAATTTTTTAAATAGCAACATATTTTTAGGGGGTATACATGGAATGTTTAAATATTCTACAAAAAAATCATATTATAATAATGTTTTTTTTAGTTTTGGTCCACAACGTAGAATCACGTGTAAATACCTCACTTGATGCTACCTATATATACATACGTAACTCATGAACATATATATACAAAGAAACACACTTGCACATATATAAATAAATATAAACAAAAAAATTGTAAACATGCACAAACACGCGCGCGATCATGTGTGTGTGTGCGCGCGCGCGTGCATAGGATTTTATGAATAAATTAAAAGCATAACAATTTAAACTAATATGTAAATTGAGAGAAATAATAAAACAGTAATTTTGTTACCGGCAAAAGTATTACAAGTAAATAATTATACAAACTTACTGGTTGGAGTAACAATGTGCAAATACATATTTTGATCGAGGCTACTGTTGGCTTGTAAGTCCTGAGGCAATTGCATACCCACTCCGATACTCGCGGTCCTTTGAATGATTTACTCCCAAGATATAAAGATCAGGCAAACCGAAAGTCATACTCCAATTTAGTTTGTCTATAAACAAATGTTTTTGTGATAAACTCTCTCTTTTAGTGCAGACTCAAAGAATGTTAGAACAACAAACTGATTGGAATAATTTATTAGTTGCAAAAAAATTAAAACGCAAGGAATAAATGAAATTATTTATAGGAGAAAATGTGTTATTCCGAATAGGTGCAAATATGTTCACAATAGCCACATGAACCAAAGAGCACCACTTTCCACACAAGCAATGAATACATGTATCACTTAAATAGGATATGTTTGCACAAAAATAAGTTCCAAGACACTTAAAATTTACTATCTGAAAATAGATTTAGCAAGTCAGGTTAAAACAATATTAATTTTAAAATTAATTTCAAACAGGCCCAATTTTTAGAAACAATTCAGAAAAAGAATAAATAAAATGTGGGCCAAAAATAAATGACTAGGCTCAAGCTCATAATCCACATATCCAGATTCAAAATGGGTGCGGGTCGAAACAGATAAGTGGGTGGTCATATGGCTTTAGGACTGACCCCCAAATCATGCATAGTGTTGGTACTCTCTCCTTCAAAGGGTTGGGATACCGTAAAAGAAATCTATGCCTTAAGACCAACCCATGAGTTGATATACTACTCACTTTCTTCTATTTTTTCTATGTGAGAATATTCCACTTTACCCAACTAAGCAATAGTTCACAAACTTCAAATGGAGTACTCTGAGGTCGACTTCTAATTCCCCTAAACCATACCACGTTAGTATCCTTACGTAGAGGAACACTTTGATATATGGACCCACAATAAAAAGTGGGTGGGTTCCATTTTATTTAGTTTAAAATTTAATCCTTTTCATATTACAAAATCCATTATTTTCCAATAATCCCAAACATGAATGAAATTAGCAGATAAAGTCAAAAAAACACATGCAGAGAGTAAAGATAGTTCAATTGGAAATTAAACTTATCAATATATGAAACTTTCAACTTTAAACTTTTCCTAGTGAGACACTTTTGTATTTACTAGCTAAGCAGTGAACATGACGTCTTGAACTGTTATCCGTTTGTGTAAACCAAGACAACAGGTATCTCACGTATCATTTCTGCATATATAGTTGGTTCTCACTTTTGTGTTCTTTTTAGACTTATACATTCCCAAGTCTCCTGAGTGCTTTAAAGAATCAAAGCTTTGAGATTATAAAATAAATGAACCCACTTCACACTCACATAGGTGATTTTCCATTAAGATTACCCTACCATACCCCTCTTGTTTAACGAGGTATATGGATCACTAAAAGCATTGCTTAACCTGTCTTACATCATGCGACTTTTTCATCACAAGAATGCATAGGAGATATAATCTCTAAAGTAAAATTGAAGAGTCATACACAACTTTGGTGTCCCGTGAAACCTATATCTTGGGATCTCTAGTCAACTAGGATAGGTATCCATCATGGCCACTCTTTGTTATGGGCTTTTAATCCCATTCCCCTTGATGGAGAATAAACTTGCTCTCTTGGTAAATGTTTTGTAAATGGATCCATTAAATTATTCTTTGATTGTACAAAGTAAATGAAAATAATTCCATTAGATAGAAATTATCTAACGGTGTTATGTCTACGTCGAATGTGTCTAGACTTAACATTATATACAAAATTATGTTCATTCGTGATTATCGATTGACTATTACAATGAATAGCTATGGTGGTAACTGTCTTTGTCCAAAAAGGAATATCCTCTAAAAATATCTAAGTCATTCAACTTCTTCTCATGCTTTATCTAAAGAAATAAATCCATACTCCTTTGTTAATCGAGCAATACAAGTCTATTTTAAGGATTTCCCAGATAGGACTCCATCTCCCAAGGTGAATATGTATCCACTTGTGGATTTTAACTCCTCTAAGTCTAATATCCAATTTGCATCATTATATACTTCAAGTACTGCATGGTAACTTGTGTAATGCAACCTAGAGTTCACAATGTAGCTTAAGTACTTAAGAAATCTAATTAATTCTTCTCGCTAGTGTATCATAGTTTTCTTAAGACATAAGCAATATCGGGTCTTATACAATTCATAATCTACATTAGACTCTCAATTATTTGAGAATATTCTAGTTGATAAATTCGTTCCCATTATTCTTTTTCAAATGATGGTCCATTGAAAAGGGTGTTCTCACAACTGCACCTTTATGTTCATCAAAATTATTGAGCATATTATCAATGTAAGAGGATTGGGATAAGATCAAATCGCTCATAGTTATAGTGACCATTATTTCCCAAAACAACATATGCCTTTCCAAGGTCTTTCACATCAACATTTCTTATCAAAATTTCCTTAATAGCAATTATTATTGCAATGTTGGTTCCAGTGATTAACATATCGTAAAAATAGAAATTGATTGTGACATATAAATTATTAATTTTTTTAACTAAGACTCATTTCTCGCACTCATTAATTTTGAAGCATTGGTCATCATGACTTTGTCAAATTTCTCATTCCATTATTTGGGAGCTTGTTTCAATCCATATAAGGTTTTTCTAGGCGATATACTTTCTTTTCTTATCGTTTGCAATAAAACCTTTTCGTTGTTCCATATAAATTTCTTCATCTAAATCACCATTTATCAACGAAAATGTCTTTTTTCATCTTCCTTTTAAAGATCAATTTACATCCAATAGGTTTATTACAGAGTGGGAGATCCACCAATTACTATAAATTCAATCTCGTTATTAATAGCATCCTTCGAATAACGAGCTTCAAAAGTAGACATTACTTCTCTAAAATTTTAAGGCTCATTTTCTAATAGATAAGTTAGAATATAGGGATTGGGGGATCATTATGAACATGCTTGGGATTATGATTCTCACTACTAGATGAAATATCATGTGATCGTTCATGAATATGCACACTATCTTTATTAGAAGGAAAAATATCTTCAAAAAAATTAAACATCTCAACATTTAAGTAAAGCATTCTCACGTATATCTGTGACGTTAGATTTATGCACTAAAAATACATATTCACCACTATTATTATCATATCCAATGAAAAGTCAATTAACCTCTTTTAACCTTAGTTTAGTTCTTTTAGGATGAGGTATAACCACCTTAGACAAAGACTTATAAACTTTTAAGTATTTGTATGAAGTAATTTTATCTTTCCACAGTTCATATCGGGTTTTATGAGTTTTATTGTGAGCTATTCTATTAAGTACGTGATTTGAGAAAAGTAAATATTGTCCCCCCAACCCCCCCACCTCACACACAAGTTTTGGGCTAACCCAGAGATGGCAAGCATGGCATTAACCATATTTTTCAATGTTGTATTTTTTCTCTCGATAATTCCATATTATTGAGGAGTGTAGCGTGTTGTCGTCTACTGTATTATACCATGTTGTGAAATATATTCATCTAAAGGTTGTGGATATTATCCTCCTCTCTCAGATCTTAGCATCTTAATCTTTTTATTAAGTTGATTTTCAGCTTTAGTTTTATAAAGAGTAAACATTTTAAGTGCTTCATCTTTAATACGAAGTAAGTATAAATAGGAATATTTAGAGCAATCATACATAAATGTGATAAAATATTTTTTACCACCCCGAGTTTGAATAATTTTTAGATCATATATGTCAGAATGGATTAATTCTAAAGTTTCAGTTCTTCCTTCAATAGAATTAAAATGATTCTATGAAAATTTTAATCAAAGACAAACTTCACATTTATATGTATTATCTATTTCGAAGTTAGTAACTAAACCCCATTTTATTAATCTATGAATGGACATATAATTAACATGACCTAACCTATCATGTCAAACATTAAATGACTCAAGTATATAAGAAATAAATTTATTATTATTATTATTATTATTATTATTATTATTATTATTATTATTATTATTATTATTATTATTATTATTATCACCATCATCAATAATAGAGTTAAAGGTTATATTTATTTTAAACAACCCATCACATAAATACCATTTTACCACAAGCATCCCAACCTTGGTGAGGACAAATTCATCTAATTTAAAGAGCAATTTAAAACACTTCTTACATAATAACGATCGAGACACGATATTCTTACGAATTTCGGATACATGTATACATCATTCAAGGTAAGAGATTTTCTTAAAGTGAATTTGAGAATTATCATTCATTGTCCTTCGACACATAAACTAGAGGAAATTCCCATGAATAGTTATTCTCCTTTATCAATTTTTTGTAGCATGTGAATGCACTTTTGTCGGAACAAATACGGCACATCGCTCTAGTATTGCCCCACCGATCCTTAAAATTATCCACCATTTTGAATTTAGAGACAGCGACAAATATTTTTTGATCGAACTTAGATTTGGAATGTTCCTCTTTGAGTTTACTAAAATCTTGAGCATGGTGACCCCATTTTTTACAAAACAAAATTTACCTTGGAATTTATTAAAATCTTTGGCATTTGGTCCAATGTGATTAAATCTTCTTTTATTCTTTTTGTAAGAGTTGTATCATTTTGGCTTTAATTCATTTTCCTCCACAATATTGGCCTTTGCCACTATAAAATTTTCACTTCCTTTATTCTTAGTATTTCTGTTGTCTTCTTTTATTCTCAAATGAACTATCCAGTCCTCCAATTTCATTTCTTTATGTTTATGTTTCAAATCATTCTTAAAGTCTCTCCAACTAGAAGGAAATTTTTCAATGATTATCGCTACATGAAATGACTCGCTTAAAGACATGCTTTCGTCATTAATTATATGAAGAATTGTTTGAATTTCTTAGACTTGTCTAAGAACAGTATTGGAATCCACAATTTTGAAACTAAGAACCTACCAACGATAAACTTTTTAAGTTCGACATCTTAGATTTTGTATATTTGTATCAAGGGATTCTTATAGTTCTTTTGTTGATTCTATTGGACTATACATACTATATGAGTATTGTCCAATCCATTGAGAATATAATTTTGATACATAAAATCATAATATTTCCATGCATTAATAAAGCAACAACAACAGTGTCGGCATAATATTTTATTTTTAGGACTTCTTCCCCCCTGTCAAATTTAATGTTGCAAAATAGAACAACATTTTTTGCTACCAACATTTGAACTATGTTCCATCCAACCTCTCAAATTTCTCGTGATAATTTACATGAGAATTAATTTTAGCATGAATATGATTCACACAAGCAAAATAATTTCCTTAATTGTGTAAACAAAGTAAAACCATAACTATTTAAATTAATATATAAATTGATTTAAATAATAAAATAGTAATTGTGGCCATCCCTCCCTGGACAACGTACATGCATGAGTGGGTCTTGTGCCCTTCCTTGGGGCTCTTCGTCCGTTGTCTATTAGGATGATGTAGAGGTAATGTATAACGATAGAGTCTCCAGTCTATTTTATACAAAATAGGCAAAAGAAATGTGTTATTATTTCCTTAATAACTCCGTGAAGTGTGTGAATGTATATATAAATGGAAAGTGGAATTACTTGACTCGCGTCATGGATAAAAGTGGAGTGAGGTCATACTTAGTAGTGTTCCCAAAATGGTAATAAAAATATCATGTGTGCATTTTTCGGGTCACTGATTACTTAAAGAAGGACGATGGTGTAGGTTGTACAGAACACAAGCATGAATTACAAATATATGATATGAAAATAATATATGAACAAAAATAGGAGAGGACTCAAATCTTGAATTTTACCCGAGACGCTTACATAGCCTAAAAATGCATCAAAGTACACGTAGTTTGCATATAACACAGGGTGTGATTTATCCCAAAAATCCAATCGGGGAATTTTCTTATATATACATATATATATATATATATATATATATGTGTGTGTGTGTGTGTGTGTGTGTGTGTGTGTGTGTGTGTAAAAAGGATGCTTTAGTGTGAGAAAATATAGTGAGAAATCCCCGTTTAGAATTTACAAGCAAACCCTCTTTTTCTTGTTTTTGGATTTTTTATAGAAAGTATTGTATGTGCAATACTACTAATAAAAGGTTGGACATTGATATGTGCGATCTAAAAAATGAAATGCTAAAATAAGAATTAAGTAACTAATGCAAAAATAATAGAATTTAAAAATAGAGTGAAAGATTTTGACCTTCTTTTGAAGTGTTAAATTTTATCTTAAATTTTGAAGGGTTACTTTTTCAAGTGCATGAAGATGGAAGGAGGAGAGGGGAAGGAATTTTCCAAATTGGGTAAGGAAAGGATAGAAATAGAATGCGGGGGAGAGGTTTCAAGATGAAAACCACGTTGATTTCGAGATCATGTTGTTGAGATCATTGAGAGGTATGTTTCTAAGGTGACTTTCAAAGTGAGCTCATGCTCTCCTTATATAATGTATGGGGGTGCCAATCGGCATTGTCCTTATCCTTCCTATCGATAGGAAACCCGAGACACATTACCGATATGTAGGGAAATGGGTTTGCCATTTGGCAGTTTTATCATAAAATAAATATGTAAGTTTGAATCACGCACGGGATGAATTATTGGAAAGGGTATTCAGATCCCTTTAAGAATCCATAAGGTCGCTCGCGGGTTCAGGAATTGGTTTTGGTCAAATGGGGCTCAGAAGAGCCCCTCGATCTTTTGGATAAGATTGAAACGTATTGTTCATTCAAACCATAAGGTCGATTCACGCACCAAACGAATCTTTAGAAAGGTTATGCAAGGACCTTCGATGTTCCAAAGAGCTTTGCCAATGTCAAACGAGGCTCGAAAGTGCTTAATGACACTTGGGAGTGAAATAGTTCGTTCGTCCATACCGTAAGGTCGATTCATGCATAGGGCAGACTATTGAAAAGGGAATTCATATCCCTTTGAGGATCCAAAGAGCTTCATTTGAGTTAGATATTTGACCATAGTCAAATGGGGACTTGGAGTGCCCGGTGGCCTCTAGTTTAGTTTTTATGGTAAAATGAATTGTTCTTCTGAACTTTAAGGCCGAATTTTACATGGGGAAGATCATTAGAAAGGGCTTTCAAGGCCCTTAAAAGATCCAAATAGTTGTCGTTCAGGTCAGAAAGTTGATCGACAGTCAAACAAGGCTCTGGAGCACCTGATGGACTCCAGATCAGTACTCGAATTATGACCTAAGGTTTAGGGTGAAATAGTAGGTGCTAGGGTCCTAAGGAGATGTTTAGGGGGGATAGAATGGGGTGTCTACAAAGCTCCTTTATGGGTGAGCTTGGAATAAGTGAAGGTCGTCGAATAGACACCACATTGACGTTGGGAGAGAGGGTGTTTAAGGTCAATTCTATGGACTAAAGGGATGAGGGTGACCAATTCAGAGGGTCGATGTCATTTCTTAGGACCTTAAGTTATGATGACTGATTCAAGATCAAGGTTAGTTTTGAGGACCTAAATTTGTGATGACCAGTTCGGAGGGCAGAGGTCGATTCTAAGGAACTAAAGTTGTAGAGACCAATTATGTGGGTCGAGGTCAATTCAGAGGACCTAAAGTTGTGAGGACCTATTATGTGGGTCGAGTTCAATTTTGAGGTCCTAAAGTTGTAGGGATCGATTCTGGGAGTCGAGATTATTTTTGAGGACTTAATGTTTTATAGACGAATTATGCGGATCGAGGTAAATTTTAAGGACCTAAAGTTGTGAGGACCAATTCTATGGGTCCAGGTTCATTCTGAGGACATAAAGTTATGATTACCAATTATGCAAGTCGAGGTTAATTCTAAGGACATAAATTTGTAGGGACCAAATTTGCTGGTCAAGGTCAACTCTGAGGACCTAAAATTATAAGGACCAATTCTGTAGGTCGAGGTCAATTTTGAAGACCTAAAGTTGTGAGGACCGATTCTGCGAGTTGAGATCAATTCTGAGGACCTAAAGTTATAGAGACCGATTTTTATGGTCGAGGTCAATTATGAGGACCTAAAGTTGTGAGGACTAATTTTGGAGGTCGAGGTTAATTCTAAGGACCTCCCTAAAGTTGTAGTGACTTATTTTGTGGGTCGAGGTCAATTCTAAGGACATAAAGTTATAAGGACCGATTTTGCAGGTCGAGGTCAATTCTGAGAACCTAAACTTATAAGGACCGATTTTGTGGGTCAAGGTCAATTCTAAGAACCTAAAGTTGTAAGGACTGATTTTGCGAGTCGAGGTCAATTCAGAAGACCTAAAGTTAATATGAGGAGTTTGTGTCTTGGAAACTTATAGTTTTGGAGAGGGGATAACTTTACTGGGGAAGTGGTGAGGGATTTTTAATGCAATTGCATATTAAAGTATCTGTGGGGGACTGATTTAGGTTAGATATTTCGTTGGGAAATCGAAAGGTATTATCTTACAATTCCACTAGAAAAGTGTTGACTTGAGATTGAGATTCCCAAGAGAATGGTAGTAGATTTGTATGCTAATGCAATGATGGAAGTTTAATCCTACTAGGGGTGTTAATGGATTGTAAGGGGCTTAGTGTTCCAAAAAAAAGTTTTCTTGGTAAATAAATGTTCCAATGGTTTTCTGGTATTTTTAGGAAATTTTCTGGGTCATTTTTGGATTTTCTTACATTTTTTCTAGCATTTTTGTCTCTTAAGTAGATGTTGATTCTCAGTTAGGAATTTTAGGTGACCTTCTATCACTGAGGGATGACTCTACATAGGTTATAGGCATGTAGATGTAAATGAGGAGGTTGCAGTCGTATGAGTTTGGGTATGTTTGGAACTGGGAGAGAGGGTTGTGGGATAGATGAGGTGACATTTAATTCTAGTTCTTTCGCTTTGGGATTTTCTTGCAGAATCATCGTTCGATAGGGGGGGCTCAGCATTGACCATTTTGCATGCTTGATGTAGCGGTATTGCACTTAAAAATAGACTCCAACAAGGCAAAAGGTGGTGCTTATTTTGTTTGATTATCAGGAGTTAGTGGCTTATTCTATATGCATTTTAATTTGATGCTCAGTTTTTGCTTTTGAGAAAGAGTAGGAAAAGTGTTTTTTTTAAATATATTTTTAGCATATTTGAGTAGAATATGGCCTGATAGGCTTGGTTGAAAAAGATCCTCCCTTTTGAAGTGATTTATTTTGAGAAAAAAAAATGAGTTTTTTGGATTTTTTATATAGCAATGTCTTGTTGTCTTGGTTGGTGTATGGATTAGGTGATGAAAATGTTTGTTGCAAAGTGGGGCTTGTCACCTTCATTGGATTGTGCTGAATTTGGTGTGATGAACACACTTTAATGATGATGGTTTTGCTGGAGATGTTTCTTTGGATGAGATATAGCGTTATACTACGGTGTTATGTGCTTTGGGAGAGAGGTGGTGGGGCACTACCCATACTTTTCATCATGGTTTCAGAGAGGAAACTATCACTCCCATAGATGTTCAACAGTTGTTTGTGATTAATTATGAAGGGTTTTAGTGATGTTGGCTTTTTCGGAGATGTTTCTTTAGGCCTTATTGCGAGGCTTTTTGCTAGTGATAAGGGACTTAATGGTGGATCCCCAGTTGACTGTGATAACAACATTGATATCTTACCATCGTAGTCATGTGGATATGATATTGGCTGAGACTCTGGATGGTTTTAATGCTTGGAGAGAAGTTCACTTTGTTTTTCTGAGGGGGATCCCAGTGACATTGTTCATGTGGCTTGCTGAGAGGTTCCGTCTGGAAGTTCCTACTAAGTACCCCTTGGCGGATGTGCCGAATTTCTTTGCTCGGTAATTTTTCAATTTTGGCCCATTTGTAGAGAATCGGGTCAACTAGTATGTGGAGCATAGATCTCGATATCTTGATTTGTTAGTTCCATGGTGGGGAGAATTTTAGCCTATTATAGAGTTGGGAGAGTATTGATATGCGCGGTTAGTTGGCCTGCGACAGACTTTGTTCTATTTTCGTTGGCAGCTTCTTTGCCAAGTTGAGTGGGAGAAAATAGTGCCTCCTTACACACTAGACTTATTTTTGGTAGAGGACCTGATGGAATCCTAGCGTATACTGTTGGGTTCTTTGTAGGAGAGTCATCAACCATTTACTTATCCATCTCAATCTATAGGAAGGGTCTAACATATGTCCGGGGACTATTTGAAGTGGTTGTGGAAATAAGTAGTTGAGAAGATCCTGGCGAAGGACACTACCCAGAGGTGGTTTGTTCTTTTCAACACCACGGAAGGGGTTAGTGGTTTTTTCCAGACTGGTCAGGGCGTACCGCTCCATGGAATGCATTTAGAATATTAACCAAGAGGGGAGACCTGGGACCTCTAGGGGCCAAAAATGATGATGAGGTTGGGTCTTTTAGAAGATGTGGCTAGAATTTTATGAAGTTGGGGATAATTTTTGTGAAGCTTTTGTAAAGCTGGGGTTAATTTGTGTGAAGCTTTTGTGAAGCTAGAGGGAAGCTTGTGTGTTTTTCTAGTTTTTTAAACTAAATTTGGTGTAGCATGATAAGGTTGTTGTTTTAATACTGGTTTAAGTTAGTGATAGTGGTGGTTTATTTAACTCCCTTTGCTGATACTTCATGTAATGTGCTGTATTTTCTTTATTTGAAATAAAAAATGATTTTGATCATATTTTTTTTGGGTTGCTTGACAAGTTTTGCATTTGAGTTATCTATACTAATCACTAAGACATACATAATCATTTTGTTCATGTAAATGATAAATTAGACTTCCATTCTAGGAAGTTAGAAAAGAATAGCATTTTGTGAAAAAGAAAAGGATCGTGCCCATGTAAGGTGAGTGAGATGCCTACGTACCTTTGGAAGTTTTTGGAAATTTTTGTTACTTCCATTTTGAAAGGAAAAAGTGGGCTTTGAGAGGATCAGGCCCCATTTTTTTTTATTTTTTTTATAGAAGTTGGATAAGAAGAGTCGTAGTGAACCGAGATTTTAGATTAAGGGTAGAACTTTTTGAGACGGTCCAGGCTGACTGGACGTACCATCTCTTCTCCATCAAAGTCTATGATCATAGTACTGCCTCCTAAGAGATTATTCTTTATGATGTAGGGGCTACTCCAATTCGACTTGAATTTACCTCTGGGGTCCCAGACAGGTTCCACGATCTCTTTGAGGGCAATGTCTCCTTCTTGAATACCACGTCCCTTGACTCTTTGATTGAATGATCACACTATTCGGTGATGGTACCCGTGTATATGGTATAGAGATTTCATCCTCTTTTCATCCAAGAGTGGTATCTCATTAAAGCGATTTGATGCCCGTCTTCTTCACTAACTCTTCTCTCGAGCATGACGCGTGTGGAAGGTATTTCTAAAGAGTAATGGGTAGCCCTAGTAGATGTTCTAACTGAAGTGAGGTAGCCCCAGAGGGCGTAAGGGATCCAATCGGCCCAATATATACAACTCCTGATCATTTTACTAATGATGGGTTTGAGGTTTTTATTGTCATCTTCGACAACAACATTGGTTTGGTTAGGTAAGGAGAAGATTTGGTTCTCTGAATCCCATACTAGTCAACTAGTTATGTGACCTGGGCTTCAAAGTGTAACCTATTATCTGATACTAGCTCGTAGGGAACCCTGTATCGGTAAATGATGTTCTTTATGATAAACTTGGTCACTTTCTTGACATTCAGCACTACGTATGATTCAGCTTTGACCCATTTGGTGAAGTAATCAATCGCGACTAGTATGAACTCATGCCCATTTGAAGCATTGGGTGTGACTTTCACTATGATTTCAATGCCATAAGTGGAGAACGTCCAAGGAGAAGTTATGTTTTGTAATTCTCTAGGAGGTAAGTGTTGGAGGTTGGCAAAATATTGGTATTTGAGGAATCTTCTAACATAGGCGGTGCAATCCTAAACAATAGTGGTCCAATTATACCCTTGATAGATGATTTTCTTAGTAAGCATATAATTGTTCATGTGGGTTCATATTCCTCGTTATGGATCTTCTACATAATGTTTTCAACATCATCCTCTGTAATGTAGTGCCAATGGGTTCCATCGATGTTTCTCTTGAACAGTGCTTTATCAAAGATAATGTACTGGGCAGCCAATTTATAAAAGGTCGCGCGGTCTTTCTTATCGGCATCTTGGGGATACCTACCATGTTTGAGGAGGTGAAAGATATCATGATACAATACTCGGTCATATCAAAATCTTCCTCGAAGATGAGTTCAATGTGGAAGCAGTGGGTTGGCATATCTTATTTTTGGATTAGGAAGGGAGCCATCTTATTCCCTCAATAATGTCGACCATGAAGGCCAATTTAGAAAGGGCACCGAATAAGTTGATCTTTATGCAAGTCAGATAATGGAAGGTGATATCTTAGAATTAGGAGGCTAACTCTAACAGGTGGGCTTGGAAGAGTAAGAATTTTTTGTCCTTGACTTTCCATCTTAAAAGAAATTAGCCGATGATGAGGGCAGAATCCCTATAGACATATAGGTGTTTGATACCTTTTTTGAGAGTGAGTTTGAGTCCTACAATGCATGCCTCATATTCGGTCATATTGTGGGTGCAGGGGAAATCAAGAATAATGGAAATATGAGTGTGAAAGTCATCAGGGGCGATAAGGAGTATCCCAATGTTGTATCATTACTTATTGGTTACACCGTCAAATAACATTTTCCATTTAAGGTCTTCCTGATAAGTGTAAAGTATATCTTCATCTGGGAATTCTAAGACCCAAATATCGGTTCCCTCCATAAGGTAGTCAGTAAGGTAGTCGGAGATGGCTCTCCCTTTTATGGATTTCTCCGTGATGTACACGATATCGAACTCAACTAGCAACATAAACCACTGGGCCATTTGGTAAGATAGGGCGGGTTTCTCAAGTAGGTACCGGATAGGATCCATTCGGGACACTAGTTTGATGGGAGAAATGATCTTTTAATGTGGTAACTTTTGAGTGACCCGAACTAGGGAGACACATGCTTCCTCCAAGGTAGTGTAGTTAACTTCGTACTCAGTCAATTTTTTACTGCCATAATAGATTGCCCTTTCTTTGTGGTATTCTTCGATATATTGGGCTAGTGAAGCCCCTATCGCAGTATCTATCATGGTTAAGTAAAAGACGAGGGGTAGACCTAGCTGTAGAGGCATTAGTACCAGAGGTCGATTAAGGTATATCTATCAAAGGCTTCCTGATAGGCCTCATTTCGAACTTTAGCAGAATACTTTCGGAGGAGTTTGAAGATGGGCTCGCAAATAGAAGTCAGTTGGTTGATGACCTGACTGATGTACTAAAGTTTACCAAAAATTCCTAGACTTCCTTCTCCATTTGGGGTGGTGGCATTTTAGTTATGGCTTTCAGCTTGATAAGGTCTGCTTCAATTCCCTTTTCTCTGATCATAAAAGCTTCCCTTTCATGACACCGAAAATGCATTTATGTGGGTTTAGCCACATTTATTATCGCCGTAGTCGTTTGAAGAACTCCGATAAGGCTGGAACGTGACCTTCCCAAGTCTTAGACATAGTAATCATGTCATCTATGTAGACTTCGACCTCTTTGTGTATCAAATCATGAAATATAGTTATAGCATCCATTTGGTAGGTAGCCCTAGTGTTCTTGAGCATGAATGGTAAGACAGTGTAGCAAAAGAGTCCCCGGGGGGTTATGAATGCGGTCTTCTCCTGATGGTTAGGGTGCATTTTTATTAGGTTAGATCCGGTGAATTCATCAACAAAGGACTTGAGGGTGTGGCTGGTTGTGTTGTCCATAATCATGTCAGTGTTGGTCAATAAGTGATCTTCCTTTGGATATGCTTTGTTCAAATCCCAGTAGTCTATGCACATGCAGACTTTTCCTCCTGATTTTCGCACAGGGACGATGTTGGTTAGCCATATTGGGTATTAGATAAAATGGATGAACCTTACATTAAATTGCTTGATTACCACTTATTTAAATTTGAACGACCATTCGGTGTGAAGTTTCATTAGCTTTTGTTTGACCGTCTTGCATTCTTGTAATGTCGATATCTTGTATTGAGCTATTTTGAGGTCAAATGGGCATGCCATCGTAGGACTATGCAAAGATGTAACAACTCTTTGAATTACACTCACTCATGCTCATTAAGGGTGGAACCTATCTTAATCTCTCTTTATTGTCCACAATAACCGAGATTGATAACAACAGTTTCATTCTCATTAATTTTAATAGGGTTATGTTATTTGTAATTAACCTTATTAAGATCAGTTAGGAATTTTTCATTTGCAAATTCATCATCATCGAGGGTTCGATTAAAATCAAGACAATTAATGTAAGGCACAGCAAGATACTTAAAATCTTTATTTATTTCACTTTCGGGTAAAACAACATTCAGAACCTTTTTAAAAGAGGTATCAATTACATTGATATCAGATAAAGGATAAGTAACAATGAGTAAAGAGATAAGGTAAAAAACAATGTTGGGTTGAATCTCAGCAGGTTGTACTTGTATAGCATTTTAGTTGAGAAGAGGATCATCAGTAGCCTTGATCAGAGTAAACGGGTCTGATGGTGTAGCATCTAAATTGATCATACAAAGAGTCAACCCCAGTGTCTATAAGTTAAATGAGTCTTCGGAATTACTTTCCTCAAAGACCTCGGTAACTATTATGGCTTTCTCGGTCAGAGGTTTCACTTTATACTGGTAGTCTTCAGCCCAATAGTTGTTGTTTAGAAAGAATATTTCCATCCTCGATTTTATCATCTAATTAACGTGGTCATACCATGGATCAGGGAGGCTTTAGAAAGGTAAGTCTTATCCGTCCTTGATAAATCTTCCATTCAGAGAATCTCTTGAAATAGTCTTTGCATATTCTAAACCCCTTTTCAGTCGTGGTAGGCGGAGCGCTTTGAGTTCTTCAGGTGAAGGATGGTAACCCAGGCCACATAGGGGAAATGCCTGTTTCTAGACTATGGTCTCAAGTGTTATTTATTGAGGGTTCCCCAGCCCCAGTCCAGACATGAAATGAATGTTCTTGAACATCTATATCACATTCACATTTCCATGCGGGCTGTGTTCCAGACAAAATCTATCTTTTAAATTGTCTCTTGCTGGAAGAGGAACTGGATCAATTTTGAAGCAGAAGAGGAGCATATCATTCGTCCCATGGTGGATTTCTAATATCAGATTGCTAGTGCTGGCATTTTTTGTACAATTATCATCCCCCAATATGGTGATGACCTATCCTTTGGTGAAGAACTTTAATTTCTAATAAGGGGAAGAAGATATGCCCCGGATGCTATGAAGCCATGGCCGACCAAGTAGCATGTTGAAGTGTGAAGGTATGTCAATGACTTGGATTCGATAACATCGTTGATAGGGCCAACCCCTATTATGATTTTTATGGATCCCATTACCTCTTAACGGGTATTCTCATAAGCACATAACAAAATTAGGAGTAAGGTCACTGACCTTTAACCCCAAGTAATTAAAGGTTTTTAGTGGATAAACATTAAGGGCGGATATGTTATCAATGAGTGAGAGTGGGACTTTCTTTCCCATCACTTCAATAGATATGTTAAGGGCATAATTATGATTGGGACTAATCTTTGGAATTTCCTATTCAGAGAAGAAAAGGAGTCTAGTGGAGATTAAGGACCCAACCATATTCATAACTTCTTCAGGAGTGGTGGAAGGAGGGACTGTGGGGTTGATGAGAAGTTTGATCATAGAATTACGATGTAATTAGGAATACATGAAGAGTACCCATATGGTGATGTTAGCTAGAGTCTTCTTAAGTTTGTTGAGGATTTTGCTCTCCTCAACTATCATTTTCAGTATTGGAAGTTTTTCCATAATTCCCTTTCCCTTATTTGTGCCCGACGATTGAGGATTTGGATCATTGCAGTGTATCCCTGATCTGGTCATCTGATTTATTGAGGTGGGGAAGAACAAGAACCCCGTGTCTTCATCTATTTCTGGTTGAATGGATACTTTACTGATTTACCCCAATAGGTCTTCGAAGGATATCATTCCACACATGATAATTATTAGACGGACTTTTCCATGACTCGATTCATCATTTGAGCTGTCAAATTCGTCCCCCTATCTAATGGCGATGATGTCATCTTGCCAAGAGAAATAAATACATTCAATACCCTCAAAGGATTCCTCATATAAATCTTCTCACTCAACCGTGAGGTGCATGAGTGAAGGTACCAACCGCCCTTGAAGCTTCAAAGTAATGAGTAGTTTGAAAATGTTACAGATCTCACTAGTCTGTCAAAACATGCCGACCATGATATGTACCACATCGTCTAAACTGATTTCTTTAGAAGGTACTACCTATGCATCTAATTCCTGAGCCTATTTTTGGGTTTCTATGAATAGGCCATTTATTTTTTTGTAGTTAATGGTTAGTTCGATGGGCGATTCCAGCCCAAACTTCATAAGTTGGTTCAATACATATGGTAACTCCATATATTTCCCCTCAAATTCGGTGTGAATGACAATTGAAGCTCTTGTGAGTAAAGACAAAGCTTGATCGGTGAAGCAGACAAGTAATAAGAGAAAATCCAAGAAAATATTTAGAGGTTTATATGAGATGATAGGTTTTTTGATAGGTACAATTTGATTGGATGGATCAAATTATGGGTTATTTTCTAGGATAAATGCATTTGCATGTGCGGGAAGTGAATTGTTGGTTGTATCAGGTTTAGGATCTATTAGTGGAGAAATGAGACCCTGATTAATCAAGCCTTGAACCATGTTTATGAGATAAAAGTATTGGTCAGTATAACCCAAGGATTGATGAAAGTCACAGTGGGCATCAGTTTTGAAGCTCTTGGTAAATGGGTTTGGTAATGGATAGGAGTCCAAGGGTTTTATGAGGTTTTGGCTTAACAAGGCCTAGTAGACTTTAGATAAGGGAGCATGGAGCTTGGTGTATTCCTTTTGGGTGGGATTAAGGAGGCTTTCCACTGCCCAAGAGGTAGCAAGTTAGGAGGTATTATTGATGGTTAAGATTGTATCACTGGAAGTCTTCTCGTACTTTTTATAAAAAAATTATCCGCTCACTTTCTTCGGCTTGGATTCTACCTTGGAAATAATTTATTCAATTTCTACACCCTCTTCCCAGAGAGCTCAAAAGTGTGGATAATACTAGCCTCCCTTATTCATTCAGATATGGAGAAGGAAATCCTTCTTTACGATACTAACTTGTTCTTCTTAGGAGGGTCGGTCAATCATAGTAACATCTTTCTCTCTCCACCTCCCTATGAAGCTACTGACGGTTCCCTTGAGTTTTTCTTAAGAAGCTCTAGATCATGGCATGTAACCTCTAGTTCTTTATTGTACTTGTACTGAGACATGAATTCCCAAGTCACATCTTCCCAACTATGGATTTTAGATTATTCGAGGGATGGGAGCCATCGGAGTACACTTTCTTTCAAAGTCTGTTGCAATATCTAGTCCATTATATCTTTATAGGAACCAAGAAGGGTCATGGCTCGGTGATAACTACGAAGGTGCACAATTGTGGGGCCGCTACCCCTGAATCTCTTGATGGATGGCATCTTAAACTTCTCTGACAATCTTCCTTTAGGATAGGGAGACATGTGGGTATAGTCCATGTAGTTACCGAATATCCTCACTTTGTCAAATTTCTTGAATAGCAGTTTGAGATCTTCCTTAATCTTGTTCAGTTTTTCCTCCTTAGGATCAACAGGGACTTGCAGGTTAGCCCTTAGTTAGGTAAGGTTTTTCATAGGGAGATGAGCTGGAGGTGACCCATTGGTAGGAGAGATAGGCTCGGGAGCGAGTGGACCTATGGAACGAGAAAAGAGAACCTAGGGTTATTTGGTAATATAGACCCAATTTTATTGTACTTCATAGACCTCAGTTTGAAGGTTGTCAATCTTAGAACTGAGTTAGACTAAGGAAGGTCAAGATGCACATTTGATTCTTGTACGGCATTTTCCATGAAGAGCTGGTGAAGGTAGATTCCAAACTTGGATGAAGTAGTAGAGGAACAAGTGGAGTTTCATGGCGAATTAATAGAAGACCGAAGCCAATAGGGATCTAGGCCAAGAATCTGGTATGCGATCATCCTAAAAGGAAAAATGGTTCGATTTTATTTTAGAGAGGGGGAAGAAGGGATTATTTTTCGGTAATTTATAAAAAGAGAAAAAAATGCTTTTATTTTTTTATAAAAGGAGGAAAAATGTTTTAATATTTTTTATACAAGGAAACATGCTTTTGTAATTTTTATAAAAGGAGGAAAAATGTTTTTGGTTTTTTTTGAAAAATAGGAAAAATATTTTGGGTATTTTTTTATAAAAGGAGGAAACAAGTTTTGGGCATTTTAATAAAAGGAGGAATTTTTTTTTTGGTATTTTAGTTTTTCGAGGAAAAAAGGAGGGAAAAAATGAGAGAAGAATCTCAGCATGATTACTATTATCATTATGTTTTCACTTGTATTAGGTTTACCGAAATGAAAAAAAAATGCCAAAGCGAACCCGAGCCTGAGGAAACCGGGTTTAAAAAATATGTAAGACATGGTTTGACTTATTTCGAGCTCATGGACACGTTATTGTATTAAAAAATGGCAAAATAGCATGAAAATTAAGGCGGCATGTTGACTTGGCATTTTGATAGAGTTTTGTGAAGCAACTGACAAACTAAATATGAGTGCCCTAGGTTTGATGCCTATATGAGGTTTATGCAGTTTGTTGGTCTAGTGGTAGGGTTCCCCCCTTTGTCATAACTTCCACGATATAATTCCTGATTTTGAGGGAAATCGATATGTGTGGACAAGCCATTTGATATACCAGAGTGTACGTGAATTGCCTCGCTATATACCTCGTGGGGACAATACATGTGAGAGAAAATTTGATATACTCGATGTACGTGAATGAGTTCCTTACTATATACCTCCCATCGTGAGTTCGACCAAGAGGTACGATGAGGGGGGAACCGTTCGATATATGTCAAAGGTACTAGATGGAAGGTGAGAGTCATATTGCTTAGGCTAACTGTGAAATTCATAATTAGCGCTCATCACAAAGTGACCCCCTAGTACGGGATAAAATTTTGGTCAATATTGCAACGCTCTTATTGATGTAGTATGCAAAATGCATGATTCTTAATTATTATATTATGGAGAGAAAGTCTTTAATTTGGCATGATAAGTAAAATAAGTTATATACTAATGGGGAAGAATGTACTAGTGTCATGAAAAGTAAATCTAGTATGGAGCATGAAGACTACACTAAGTATGGATACATGTGAGTCAGTGATATGTGAATATCCACAAGTGAGTGTGTGGTAGTGAGCCTGAGCATGGATTAACTACAAGTGGCGTGTGATATGTGAAAGTGAGCATGTATATATACAAGTATGATAAGTGGAGGTGTGTGATAGTGAAGCCTAATCATGGATATTCTAAGTGATATGTGAAGCATGTGGGTATAAGTGATCCTATATACAAGTGTAGGTAGTGTGAAGTGTACATGGAGGTTATATAGAAGTGTGTGAAGTGAAAAATGAGTGAGAAGTGATATATACATTGGGTAGATATGTATAAGAAGTAATAAAGGAAGAAGGGAACATATAGGTAGGTGCATAAACACACATGCAAACAATAATAACACCTACGTAAAAATGAGTGTAGTCCTCAAAGAATGAAATTCATTCCCCGGTGGAGTCACCATTGTGGATATCTATCTACGATCAGTGCAAGTGCATGGGGGTCTTGTTCCCTTCCTAGGGGAGCTTCGACCGTCGTCAATTGAGGTGATGTATAAGTAATGTACAGAGATAGAGTTGCCAGGCTATTTTTCACAAAACAGATAAAAGAAATGTTATCGCCTCGAGAGAACGACATCAAAGACATACTAATGCTTGTGAAGCCAATTAGTTCAAGGATTCGAGGACTAAGTTATATAATGGGAAGGTGTTAGGCACCCATACTACCCTTTTTGTCTCTCATGGGCATGTGTTATTATTCTCCTTGATAACTTCGTGAAGCGTGTGCGTGTATATATAAATGCAGAGTGGAATTACTCGACTCGCATTATGGATTAAGGAGAAGTGAGGTCATCCTTAAGAGTGTTCCCAAAATAGTAATCAAAATATTATATGTGCAATTGAAGGGTCACAGATCGCTTATAGAACGAAGATGGTGTAGGTTGGGAAAAACATAAGAATAAATTATAAATAAATGATATGAAAATAATATATGAACAAAAATAGAAGAGGACTTGAATCTCGAATTTTACCCAAGACACTTACGTAGCTTAAAAAGGTATCAAAGTCCACGTAGTTCACATATAACATGGGGTGTGGTTTATCCCATAAATCCAAACGGGGACTTTTTATATATATGTGTGTGTGTGTGTGTGTGTGTGTGTGTGTGTGTGTGTGTGTGTGTGTGTGTGAAAAGGATGAATTAGTATGAAAAATATAGTGAGACATCCCCGTTTGGAATTTAAAAGCAAGCCCCATTTTTCTTAATTTAGGTTTTTTATAGAAAGTATAGCATGTGCATTACTACATATCAAAAGTTGGATATTAATGTGTGCGATCTAAAAAATTAAATTTTAAAATAAGAATTAAGTAAATAATGTGAAAATAAGATAATTTAAAGAGAGAGTGAGAGATTTGGAACCTCTTTTGAAGCCTCAAAATTGATCTTGAATGTTGAAGAGTTGCTCTTGCAAGTGGATGAACGTGGTAGGAGGAGAGGGAAAGGAATTTTCCAAATTGGGTAAGGAAATGATGGGAATGGAATGTAGGGGAGAGGTTTCTAGATGGAAACCATATTGACTGAGGGAGAATGTTGCTGAGATCACAAAGAGGGATGTTCTGAGGTGCCTTTCGAAATGAGCTCATTATTTCCATATATAGGGTCAAGGGGGTGACGATTGGCATTTTCCTAGTCCTGACAATCATCAAGAAACCCCGATCACACTACCAATATGTAGGGAAATGGGTTTTCCATTCGATAGTCCTCTACAGATTTTTCAAAAAAAAAACGGTCGTAAAATGCAATCTGTAAGTCCGAATCGGGCATGGGATAAACCGTTGGAAAGGATGTTCAGAGCCATTTAGGAATTCATGGGTCGCTCCCGAGTTCTGGAATTTACAATTGTTAAACGGGGATCGTAAGAGCCAATCGTTCTTTTAGATAAGAGGGACACGGATCGTTCATCCTAATTGTAAGGCCGATTCGTTCATGGCATGAGCCTTAGAAAGGTTATGCTGGGACCTTCGATGTTCCCAAAATCTTCTCTTGGTTTTGAGAGTTGACCATGGTCAAATGGGGCCTAAAAGTGCTTGGTGACCTTTCGAAGTGAAACGGGTCATTTGTCCATACCATAAGGCCGATTCGCGCATGGGGTGGACTGTTGTAAAGAGGATTCATAGCCCTACGGGTATCCTAAGAGCCTCGATTGAGTTGAAGAGTTGACCGGAGTCAAACGGGGCTTGGGATCACCCGGTGGCTTCTAAATCAATTTTGGGGGAAAATGGACTATTTGTCCGAGCCTTAAGGATGATTTGTGCACGGGATGAACTATTGGGAAGGTTATTAGGGCCCTTCGAAGATCCAATGAGTTTTCACTCAGGTGAGAAAGTTGACCCGCAATCAAACAGGGCTCGGTAGTGCTCGGTGGACTCCAAATCAGTACTTGGAGTATAACCTAGGGTTTATGGTGAAAGAGGAGGTGCTAGGGAGCTAAGGACATTCTTGGGGGGGGGGGGGGGTCTTAGAATGGGGTCTCTATAGTAATTATAATATCAATAAAATTATTACAAGAAGAGAATTGTACAGACTTACTACTTGGAGTAACAATAACCAAATGCAGTATTTGATCAAAACTACGTTAATACTATGTCCTTAAGCCAATTATGATCCCGCTATGGTGCACACAGTACTATGAATGAATGCCTCCTAGGATATAATTATCATGCAAACCAAAAGTAGTATTCCAATTTAGTTTGCCTAAGAAACGACGTTTTTATAATGAACTATATCTTTACATGCAAATTCAAAGAATTTTTTATGAACGAACTAATTGGAATAATTTATTAGTTTCAGAAGATTAAAATCCAAGGACAAAATAGAATTATTTACAGGATAAAAGGTTTCTATTCTGAACAGGTCCAAGTCTAATCAGAATAGCCACAAGAACCAAAGGACACCACTTTTTTTCACAACCAATGAATAAACACAACCCTTGAATATGATATTTTTGGATAAAAAAACTAATAACACAATTAAAAAATAACTATTTGAAAAATTCGTAGACGAGCCAGTTTACAACAGTTTATTGGGTCAAAAAATAAAGACTTAATTAATTTTGAAAATTAATTTCATAAAGAGCCAATTTTTAGAAAAGGTTAGAAGGAAATTAAATAAATGATTAACCCAGAAAGAAAGGAAAAGTCCTAAGACCTTGGATCTGGGTTCGGACTTGGGCACAGGTTAGGTCGGATGGGTGGGCAATTTTTGGGCTAAATCCCAATCCATGCATAGTCTAGGCCCTCTCTCCTTAAAAAGGTTAGGATACCCCAAGGGCAGACTTTCCTTTAGACTAACTTATGTGTAGATATACTACTCACTTTTTTTTAATTGTTCTATGTGAGACTATCCCACTTTATCCAAAATAGAACTAGTCCACCCAATTTAAATGGGGTATTTTGAGGCCAATATATCATTCACTTCTTATTGATTTCGAACATGTGAATATATCACAATGATCTACTTAAGAAGAGAAATGCCCGTAACAAAAGGTCTATGGGTCCCACTTTATTTGGGCCTAAAGTTTACCCAAATATTTACACCACATTAACACCATCCAATACAAGTTTGTCACATAGAATTGTTCAATAAAATTTAAAATTGAAGTATAAGGCGTGGGTTTAATGAAAAGGGGAGCTCAAATGCTTGACCCATGTTAAGAGTTTGGACGTGGGGTTAAGCATTAAGATGATGTTATTAGAAAACTTATGCACTTAAGTAGGAAAGTCTAATTGGGTGACCACCCAGTAGTTATATGAGAGTTTCAAGGTAAGGATATCTATAAAAAAAATGTAACACCCTGAATTTTTAATGACTTTTAAAATGGGATTTATTAGAATTAATTATGGGATAATTAAAAATTAATATGAATTTGAATATTATTCATGAGTAAAGTAATATGCGATTTATGTTGAATATTACTTGGTGATTAAAAGTAATATATATGACTATGAATTTACATATGATTATGATTTTATAAATTATCGCGAGAAACAAATATGACAATTATGATACTTAAGTCGGGACGCGCGTGTGAATCGTGTCGGGACTATAATTTAGTGGAATAAAAAGTGAATTATTTTTATGTCATCCAAATGGTCTTTTTGATTATGCCAAAGTGTCTCTAGGGATTTAAATAGTCAAAAAAGTCTACTTGGGTATTTGATTTGGGTCTCTGAGCACTTATGAATCAAATAGACACCCCGGAGGGGTATTTTGGTCATATTGCTTGGGAGATGAATAGTAATTCCGAATTTTGTCTTATTATGAAGATGTTGGGTTAAAAGAACATAGGTTCATTTTATCACAAGACAATTGAGAGGTCTTAGAGTGAGAGAGTGAAAGGTTCCTTGGGAGAAGAAGAGTTTCTTAGAGAAGGAAGAGTCTTTTAGGGCAAACCAAGAAGGCTAACCACCATCACCACCATCGAAAGTCATCGGAAAAAGAGGAGGGAATACTACACAATGATCACCAAAGATTCAAACCTACACATTAGAGGCAAGTGAATTAATCCTTACAATTTTAGCATATATCATGCTCATATTAGGATAGTTTTAAGAACTTGAATATTGTTATGATTTAAAGACAACTGTGGTGATTTTCAATGGATGTCTGGAAATTGGGAACATATAGAATTAATCTGAGATGATTATATATTTTAGACAAAAAAAATTGGATCATGTGATTAGGACAAATCTGAGTTTTGTAGTTTATTCTTGGAGAATATGATAGTATATGAATTTTCTAAAAAATTATGGGAGAATGATGATTTAATCCAATCTTCTTGATGATATAGGATTGTGTAATTATTGAAAATCATTTACATATATTGTTATATCAATTGGTATAGATTATAAGGAGTTTGGGACTCTAAAACATGTTAATTGAGGATTGCAAATGGTTAAACCCATAGGCAAACACATGTAGAATCATAGGCCAGACCTGATGGGTCGATCGATCAACTCAAGAACGTCAATCGATCGACCCTTCCCATAGATCGATCGACTCCTCCTGGATTTATGAAAATTATTTCTTTATAAGGTTTAATCAAATTCCATCTATTATAAATCTTTTGTGATGATTAATTGAATAAATTGGGACTTAAGGAATGGTAGTAGGATATACTTAAGAACCAAATAATATTATGGTTATGGGATGGAATAGAGGAAATTAATGACTGTAGATTAAATTCATTACGATGAAGAAATATATGTATTGGGTTGTAGATTTAACAAATGATGATTTAAGGTTTAGGACCAGTAGTAAAGGAGTTATTATTATCGGTAACCTTAAGCATATATGGGATTAACCTTAAGAGATGAAATAAAGGGTTAATGTTGAGTTAGGGATTATCGAGAGATAAAACGTAATTAACGGTGAAATTTAGGGATTGTGTTGACATGGATTGGTAGGGAGTGAGTATTTTCCTACTAAATTTATATGGGAAATAAATGATTACCCTTCGACTGATGAGAGAAACTTGGAAATATAATTTGAGAAGTAAAGTCATGATCTGTAAAATACGTAGGATATGTGAGACGAATATACTACGTATGAAAATATTTATATGGGTTGTGTGTGTGCCCTATTGTTATCGGTGGGATGAATACCTATATTATTATTTATTGTGTGTATGACATACCTATGCTTCTTGCTATTATAATGGAGGTTTTATGTTGTGCACGGTCTTGTCTCGATTGGACTCATTTGGGTAGATTTAGATTCGTGCACTGAGCATAGGACCTTGGTACATTCAATCGTTGTGAATGATAGTTTCGACGGTTGAATGGGAGTGTAGGTATGTTCGTGACACATTTGGCTAGGGAGTATGCTTGCCTACAATATTTGTGTTATGAGATTCGTGGGAGACGCCGAACCAATGGTCCTCTTATACATCGAGACATTTATCAGGACATGATAGCAGAGTATGCGTGCACCGCAGCTGTGTCTAGGAGGTGTATATTAGTATATATAATAGTGTGATAAAAATATATACTGTGATGTAATCTAGTATGTGATATTATAGATTAAATTGTATTTACTGTGATAAAATCTACTGTGTGAAATTGTAGATTAAGAATGAATAATAAAATCTGATTGAATTAAGTAAGCGAGTACTTAATCCTAATGCGGTGAAAGTCTAGTTCATATTAAAAGAGAAATGAACATGTTTAATTATCATAATTATTATGGGGTAAATACTGGGAAATAATATTGGGTAATATCCTAATTGATACCCTTAATTAGGAAGTAATATGGTACGCTAGGCGTGCACACTATATGAGAGGTGAGAATTCTCAAGCGAGAGCCCGAGAAACTAATATGAATATGATACGGGCTTAAGTTGTAATTATTAAGCTGTTACTATTTTTAAAATCTTTTTTGCGATCGGGCCCAGACCTGTTTCCTTGCATATTCTCTTCTCTATTATATCTTGTACACTAGGTATCCAGTATCAGGGATGTCGGCATAGGATATGGATATATCGACAGGCTATAGTTGCTACCGGAGAGGCAGATTTTGTATAGACGCTTCTATTCTATTGATTCACGTATTCGTTGTGTTTACTTTCATTCAAAGCATGTCGCTCAAGAGTCTAGTTATTTTACTTCTATTCCAGAGATTGTAATCAGTTATGTCAGTACTGTTAATATTGGTTTTATTTGTTGATAATGAAATGTTTTAACTGGAGTGTTATTCCAATCATACTTACTTTTATTCAGTCTATACAATAGGGAAATGGTTTTAGTTAAATTAAAAATGGAAAAGTTTTGACACTAGCTTAATTAATTATTAGGTGAATTAATAAAGTAAATGTTTTTGACAGTGATGCTAAGAATGAACCAAGTGTATACTCTCATTTAATTAAGTATAGGACTGATCACTCGGTATTTAATTAGGCAGGGTGTTACAGGTGGTATTAGAGCATCCGATTCTAACATCCTTAGGATCTGTACATCTTTTTAAGTTTTAGCGTAGGGTTCTTTGATGTAGAGCCCTATTATTTGAATGTTGTATTCCTCTGCGTATTACGACTTTCGTGCTCCTACCAGGAAATTAAAGCGATAAAATTCTTACACGAACTCGATCGGGCATCGAGGACTAACAAGGGTCATTAGAAGAACAGCAGTAGGAGGACTCAGCCAAAGACTTGGAGCATTTCTAGAAAATAGTGATTGAGATATAACTCACCAAAATTGTTGTTCAGGCTGAGGATAATAAAGGAAATGTTCGGGAGCTGTAGATTCCGAAAACACCATCATGGGGGACGTTGTGCCATTCCAAACTTACCTAACACTATCAGTGAAGGGTGAGGAAGTCTGAAGAAATTTTATGAAGGGAGAAATCAAAAGGCAATTATGTAGAGTGAAGTGTAGTAACACCCAGGCCTTGAAAATTTCGAGCAAAAGTTTTACTCATCGGAGCAATCTAAAGTGATGAGAGACACACATCTCATATAGAGAAGAATATGTGAAGCTAAAATGAGAAATTTAGGTATAGTTCAATCGTTAAATCGTCCATTTGATTGGGGTATGAAGGGAATTTCGAAACTCACTTTATATGAGCAAGAAAGAAAGCCCAACGCAAGAGAGTAGTCAACTTGCTTAACGAACTCCTTACTTGGAAACTAAGGGGTATATAGAAGATAAGAAGAGTTCCTTGTTATGAAATGACTCATAAAATAAATACTAAAGTATGGCTGAGATATATAACGAAGACGACTAGGGCTAATGTCATTAAGGAATTTATAACCGCTTCCAGAAGAAGGAGAGCCCAGTGGGTTGGGAAAACCTAGCTCAAGGACAAGATTGAATTCAATAGTGATAATGAAACATTATCAAAAGGTTTACCCAGTATCGAAACCTATTTAGGTACTTACTAAGAAGCGACAAATTTAGCCAAGTCCAGTGTGGTCGACAACGTGTTCCACGGGACTAGTGAGCCAAAGTAACAACAGAGATAGCAAAGGGAAACGAAGATTAACAGGTCTTAGAGAAGGACCTTTCAAAATGGTTAGTAGGACCAGTGATGGTGAAATGGTAAAATTTCCCTACATGCAGTGAGTGGGACTACTAGTGTTGAATGTGTCCACATTAAGATGTGGGACCGATAAGTTTGAGAATGATTAACTATAGCAGTTGGGCATAATAACTGAAGGAGGGAGATTTTCAGCGGAAGAATTGGGTTAAGCAGATTGGTATTAGGAAATCACAACCCGAGAAGCGGTAGGTTTAGGCAGAGAATTGAGAGATTTTGGGCCAACATTTCAGAGATGGGCGTGTAAGCCACAGAACATAATAAATTCCCATAATGATGTGGGGGCAACTATTGAGTGAAATATTTGATGTATAACGATTTCAGATACTCATGGGTCGTGTTGGTAGCTACGTTCTGGGACCCTATGAATTAGGTAAGACTGATGAAGCTTTGCTTCATCCTTGTGAGTAAAGGATTAATTCAAGTGAAAAGTGTGTCACGGTATATATACATGAATTATTAACACTAAAGTTTACATGCGAGTCGAGTTTAGTGAGTTTGTTAGTTTTAACAGTTTGGTTACAAACATATTTATGAGTATCTAGATTTTGATGTCACCGTGAGCAAGCCAGGTGGGCACTACGATCATTTTTATCGTCATATTATACTATTTCTTTGAGTTATCAAGTAGAGCCTATTATGGTAATGTGTGTTGATTAATTACCGAATGTTTGAATGATGGTTGATTGAGAGATAAGACTATCACATCGGATACTCCGGTGAGTAATATTACTTCAGTGAGACATCACCTAAAATAGGGTTGGGCATATATATATATATATATATATATATATATATATATATGTGTGTGTGTGTGTGTGTGTGTGTGTGTGTATGTGTGTGTGTGTGTGTGTGTGAACATTTCATGATATGGTAGACTTTAGTGACTATGTTGTATAGTTATATGTGACCCCAATGCGTAGGGATTTATTTACTGATGTGACTCGGGATTCATTGTGTTCCTTATCGAGAAGCGAGATATAGCTCGTCATATATAGCACCAAAAACTTGGGATAGTGATAGTGCAATATTTCATGATATTTTTATGAACATAAGTAGATTTATGTATCAACATAAAGAGAGTGTGGGAAGATATATATTATGGACAGAGGGCCTTACGAATCTCGATAATCGATAATGTTAGGAAGTAGGGTATCGGTCCTTGTTTGGATTTCACTTTGCGAGACATCCCATGCATGAAACTAACAAATGTCAGGAGTTAGAGAGAAGTTTGGACTGTAGTTCATGGGATTCTTACCTTAGTTACTCTTCATATACAAGAATATAACAGAAAATTGATAATTCCACTTAGATGTGAGAATATATTTCATTTGTGCAATAATGAGTGAAACCTAGGGTATATGGGGGCCCTAGGTAATTGAATTTTGATTTTGTTCCCATTTGGGACATATGGGATAAGGTAAATGAATATAGAAGTAGAGATATCATGACTTGAGGGTACGATCACGAGAATGGTCATGTATTAGGCAATCGATTATGATTGTCATGGGAGTTCGACAACATTTAGCTAGGGGAGTTGAAGTTTATTCCGTAAGATTTTTCAGAGACTTGCGTTTCACGAGAAACTGATTTTAGAGCAGGAAAAGGATCTGTGACACGCAGTGAGGCAATGTCACATAAATCACGATTTGAGGTACAATTAAGAGACTATAAGATGTATCATGATATAAATGACAGTTGTGATGGAATTTAATGAAGAAAAATAATTAATAAATTCATTTTGAATGGGTCACCTGACTGTTGGTAAAAAGGGTGGACCATCCGAAACTAATAGAGGTTTATTTAACTCTTAGGTATTCTGAAGTAGTAATGGGATAGTATTCCTAAGAATATTATTTACAAAGAGGGGGTTACGATGCTATATGGGTGATAATGGATCGGTTGACCGAAGTAGATCACATTATGCCAGTTAGGATTGGTTATACTACGGGACAATATGCATAGATTTTTATAACTGAGATAGTGAGGTTATATGGGGTGCCACTTGATATCATGTCCGATTAGGATAAGACCCTTGTATTTCGAGTTTGTTAAGGTGTTCATAAGTCCATGAGTAACGAGTTATGATTGAGTACGGCCTATCATCCGTAGATAAATGGCAGACCAAGCGGATTAATCAGATGTTGGAGGATAAGTTATACATGTACCCTCTAATCTTAGGGGAGGACGTGAGGAGTACCTTCCACTAGTGGAGTTTGTGTACAAGAACTTATACCAGTTCACTTTTTGGCATGGTGTCGGTTGACGTATGGCACGGTAAGCCTTGTTGTCCTCCTGCTTGTTAGAAAAGGTAGGGAACCAGGTACTATTATGATTATCAAAGATGAATTAATACTTATAAGATATATTGTGTGAGAAATATATACCGTACAAATAGTCAACGTGTATGAAATTATCGCGAGACAAGATTGTATGTATCTGAAGAATAATCAATCTACTCATGTGCAATTAATAGAAGGCTAGATAGTGAATATCTAAAATAAAGTTTAAGTTGTGAAACTTAAATAGTAAGACTTGGTCAAGAACCTATGTGACAGGGTAACCTGGAGTTTAAAAAGAACATTAGTGAGGTGTTCATTATTAAGTATATTCGGTAGCATACTGTATGGGTGGTACGGAGTAATTTATTTGTGAGTGCGCGGAATTAATGCGTAACATATATCCAGCGTTGTTCTTATCTGGAATTTTTTTTCGAATTTCGAGACAAAATTCCTTTGTAAAGGGGGGAAGTATGTAACACACCGTATTTATAATGACTTTTAAAATGGGATTTATTAGAATTAAGTAAAGTAATATGTGATTTATGTTGAATATTACTTGGTGGTTAAAAGTAATATATATGACAGTGACTTTACATATGATTATAATTTTATAAATTGTCGCAAAAATGAATATGGCAATTATGATACTTAAGTCGGGACACGCGTGTGAGTCGTGTCGGACCTATAATTAAGTGAATTGTAGAAAGTGAATTATTTCTATGTTAACCAAATGGTCATTTTGACTCTGCCATACTGTCCAGAAGGGTTTAAATAGTCAAAAAAGTCTACTTGGGTATTTGATTTGGGTCTCGGGGCACTTTAGAACTGAATAGACACCCCGGAGGGGTATTTTGGAGATGAATAGTAATTCCGAATTTTGCCTTATTATAAAGATGTTGGGATAAAAGAACATAGGTTCATTTTACCACAAGACAATTGAGAGGTCTTAGAGTGAGAGAGTGAAAGGTTCCTTAGGAGAAGAAGAGTTTCTTAGAGAAGGAAGAGTCTTTTGGGGCAAACCAAGGAGGATAACGACCATCACTACCACCGAAAAGTCGCTGGAAAAAGAGGAGGGAATCATACACCATCATCACCAAAGATTCAGACCTACACATTAGAGGCAAGTGAATTAATCCTTACAATTATAGCATGTATCATGTTCATATTCGGATAGTTTTAAGAACTTTGAATATTGTTATGATTTAAAGATAACAATGGTGATTTTCAATGGATATCTAGAAATTGGGAACATATAGAATTAATCTGAGATGATTATATATTTTAGACCAGGAAATTTAGATCATGTGATTAGGATAAATATGAGTTTTGTAGTTCATTCTTGGAGAATATGATAGTATATGAATTTTCTAAAAAATTATGGGAGAATGATGATTTAATCCAATCTTCTTGATGATATAGGATTGTTTAATTATCGAAAATCATTTACATATATTGTTCTATCATGTGGTATAAATTATAAGGAGTTTGGGACTCTAAAATGTGTGAATTGAGGATTAAAAATGGTTGAACCCGTAGGCAAACACATGCAGAATCGTAGGCCAGACCTGATGGATCGATCGATCGACTAAAGAATGTCGAACGATCGACCCTTCCCATCAATCGATCGACTCCTCCTGGATTTATGAAAATTGTTTCTTTATAAGGGTTAATCAAATTCCATCTATTGTAAATCTTTGTGATGATTAATTGAATAAATTGGGTTATGGGATGGAATAGGGGAAATTGATGAGTGTGAATTAATTTCGTTACAATGAAGAAATATATGTATTATGTTATAGATTGAACAAAGGATGATTTAAGGTTAGGACTAGTAGTAAAGGAGTTATTATTATCGGAATAGCCTTAGGCATATATGGGATTAACCTTAAGAGATGAAATAAAGGGTTAATGTTGAATTAGGGATTACCGAGAGATAAAACCTACTTAACGATAAAATTTGGGGATTGTGAAGACATGGATTGGTAGGGTGTGAGTATTTACCTACTGAATTTATATAGGAAATAAATTATTACCCTTCGAGTGACGAGAGAAACTTGGAAACATAATTTGAGAAGTAAAGCCATGATCCGTAAAATACGTAGGATATGCTAAATGAATATACTACGTTTGAAAATATTCATATAGGTTGTGCGTGTACCATATTGTTATAGGTGGGATGAATACCTATATTATTATTTATTGTGTGTATGACATACAAACGCTACTTGCTATCATGGTGGAGGTTTCGCGTTGTGCACGGTCTTGTCTCGATTGGACCCATTTGGGGGATTTAGATTCATACACTGAGCATAGGACCTTGGTATGTTCTATCATCGTGAATGAGAGTATCGACTGTTGAATGGGAGAGTAGGTATGTGCGTGACCCATTTGACCATGGAGTATGCTCGCCCCCAATATTTGTGTTATGATATTTATGGTTCGTGGGAGACGCTGAAGCAATGGTCCTCTTATACTTCGAGAGATGTATCAGGACATGATAGCAGAGTATGTTGTGTATGGGATGTGCTATATCAGTATATATAATAGTGTGATAAAAATATATAATGTGATGTAATCTACTATGTGATATTGTAGATTAAATTTTATTTACTGTGATAAATCTACTCTGTGAAATTGTAGATTAAGAATGAATAATAAAATCTAATTGAATTAGGTAAGTGAGTACTTAATCCTAATGTGGTGAAAGTCTAGTTCATATTAAAAGAGAATTGAACATGTTTAATTATCATAATTATTAGGGGGTAAATTATGGGAAATAATATTGGGTAGAATCCTAATTGAGAACCTTAATTAGGAAATAATATGGTACGTTAGGCAGGCACACTAGAAGAGAGGTGAGAATTCTCAAGCGAGAGCCCAAGAAACTAATATGAATATAATACGTGCTTAAGTTGTAATTATTAAGCACTTGCTATTTTTTAAATCTTTTACAATCGAACTTTGACCCGTTTCCTTGCATATTATCTTCTCTATTGTATCTTGTACACCAGGTATCCAGTATTAGGGATTCCGGCATAGGATATGAATATCTCAACAGGTTATAGCTGCTACCGGAGAGGCAAATTTTGTATACTTTTATTTAGAGCATGTCACTCAGGAGTCTAGTTATTTTACTTCTATTCCAGATATTGTAATCAGTTATGTCAGTATTATTAATATTGGTTTTATTTGTTGATAATTAAAATTTTAACTAGAGTGTTATTCCAGTCATACTTACTTTTATTCAGTTGTGATGTGATGTTATTATTAGTACTATAGATTGTGTAAATGGTTTTAGTTAAATTAAAAATGGAAAAGTTTTGACACTGGCTTAATTAATTATTAGGTGAATTAATAAAGTAAATGTTATCGACAGTGATGCTAAGAATGAACCAACTGTATACTCTGATTTAATTGAGTATAGGACTGATCACCTGATATTTAATTAGGCGGGGTGTTATAATAAACAACTAAAAAATAAAGGAATAGTGAACTCCCTAAACAAAAAACTACATTTACTCATTTTATCTTCTTTTAACTTTTATTTGCTTTTCTTTTCATTAATTTACATATTATATTTCATTTGAAGTAGCTTGTAAGGTAGATTGTAAATTTCTTTACATTTTATTAAAAGTTTCCTTGCCTTTACATTTGTTTTGTTTTAGTTTAAATATTGTAATCTTTTGTCTAACATTTACTTTTCTTTCTACAATTTTAAAGATTTACTTTAATTTATATTTATGTCAAATAATGTTTCATCATTAAATCTAGTTAATCATGATAATTTAGCACTCACGCAAAGTCTTCCCTAAGGAAAGCATAAGTCTTCTTAATTGAAGTATCGGACAATGCACGATCGCTTGATTATCACAAGGCTAAGATTTTCAATTGGCTTATAAGACCATAACATTGCCTGGATCTATCGCAATAAACGAAACTACATTAACCATGAAACAAAAATATTTTTCCCATGCCCTGTGGGACACCAAGTGTTGAACAGCTGTTTATAATGGCAATAACTAGACAAAATGATGATGTTACTGAAAAATGTTGGTGAAATTGGTTTAACTAGTCAACACAACTATAACGCCTGGATTTTTGTTGATTAATAAAATCGTATTATGATATTTTAATGGGATCAATTTAAATAGATTTTTTTTTTGTAATTAAGGTTAAAAAGAAAATTTCAAAAATATTGTGTATCGCATTATGCGTGCTAATTAACTTGTGCATTTTAAATCAAATTAAGAAATTTATATGGAATGAATTATATGATTATATTCTTATTTATGTTATAAATTCATCTAGGATATATAAGGGGTTTAAAAAAGTATTAGAAGAAAAATTCGTATATAACAGATGTGAATCGCTTCGAGCTAAGGAGAATCGATCTGACATCTGGAAATTACTTCTCTTTTGAGAAGTAAACTTTTGGAATGATTGAAGGACAAAAGTAACCTACCCTCCCACATTTTTATGTTATAATATTTCTTTTTCTACCCCTATTAGACTAAATAGTAACATTATTGCGTGATGGGGGATTATTAGAAAAATATTTGGGACAATTACAAGAGAGATGAATGAGAGGCTTTGCTTCTTCATTGTCTCAATTCTGCTGAGAACATCGTAGTGCTTGGCGATAACATACGCCTTCTTGTAAATCTTATCATGTCACCATTCGACCTGGGATAGTGGTCGGTATTAAGTATCTCGATTCAATTGGGAAATACCTGGTAAGGGATTTTAATATCTAAATTATGTAACGATATACGTTCATGATCTCGCAATGGATTAAGACTAGGGTACAAAGTCTTCAAGTCAGATTCTTAAATAGCACATAGGATTGTGTTATGATTATAAACAACGATTACTATTGTATTATCTATATTAATAAAGACAATGTTAGTCCGGTGCTAATTACGGAATGGTTCTTGAATAACTATACATTAAAGTCTTATGGATAGTCCAGGGTGATGAGTTATAGAAATAATAAAATGCCTAAAGTCCGTAAAGGATAACAAGTTTACATTAAGCATAGTTTATTTGTTGGCTTGGGTCGATGAGGCTACAATTGATTTCTCTTGAGGTTTAGAGTGTTTTATTGATGATAAATTCATATTCATACTAAATTTTAAATTATCGTCTTAGTAGGGCAAACGAATAATCATGAGTAATAAATTGGAATATTATATATATATATATATAATGATCATGCGGATTCATATTTTGAGTTTAAGAGGAAATTAATAGGCCTTGGTGATTAATTGATTTCATAACATGAGAAGTTGTCATGGGTGTTATTTGCGCGTAGTAATTACATGGTGATATGCCATCATAATGTAGTTAATTATTCGCCTAAGTTTAAAATCAAGTAATGTTGAGGACTTAATAGAGTAGACTATATAAAATATTGGTGATAAGATTCTATGAGATTTATCTATGTACACAAATTAAGTAAAGGGATTTTGAGAAATTGGAATCAACTGAAATCTTACGGATCAATGTATAGATTTATGATTCCTAAAAGAGGAAGATAGATTAAACTTGTTTAAAAGTAACACAAATTAAATGATAAGCATTGAACAAAGAAAGTATCTTATGGTCATACAAATGAATTTCATTTCTAGGCATATGATTGAAAAGGGTTTATCATCATGACCCAAAAGAATAATCATTATAACACGTAAGAGTTCATAAAAACTCTTATGAACCAGCCATTTGATTTTAAAAATTAGGAAGGAAGAAGTTTCATGTTTTGGATAAACTAGAGGTATAGTTGTACATGAAGGGAAACGTATGGATCTTTAAGATTGAGTAAAATAAAATAAAACTGCATAACTTAGTGTAAAAAAATACCTGATGAGGTTTAAAGGAGAAAATAGATAATTCTAACGATTGTGTTCTCATTAAAGTCAAGTATAGACCTAGGCTAACCGATTTGGAAAGAGGGGCAAGCCTAGAATTTATAGGGTATTATTTCTTAACCGGTAGGTTAAGCGTTATGAAAGAAATCGTGGAAGCCAATTTGTGATTTGAAAGTTTTCTTAATAACTAAATGACAAAAAGGAATATCATGCACTATCGCATATAATGTAACTCAATTATAAGGTAAACGTTTAATAATGAGTTGAATTTAGAAAGTGAACTAATGGATTTTAAAATTAATAGAGGTTGACTGAATAAATTGTTGTGCCTAAGCAATGTTGCATAAATTATCTAAGGCACCAAAGAGTGTATGTCAAGGTTAACATTTCAATAAGGCTCAAGGAATCAAAGGTAATGTACGGACAAGAATTTGATCTTTGAGCTTAACTATGAACATCAAAGTAAAATGATGCATACTAAACCTTCATGTGTAATATTTTAATTTCGGGGATGATAATTTCCATAGTGGGAAGGTTTTTATGGTCAGATTTTTGTTGAATTAATAAAATAACATTATGAGAAATTAATTGGATCAATTTAAATATTTTATTTTTAAAATTAAGGATAATAAGAGAAATTCAAAAATATCGCGTTACGCATGTTGATTAAGTTACGAATTTTAAATTAAATTAAGGAAATTATATGGAACGAATTATATGATTATATTTATATTTATGTTATAATACTATTTAGATAAATAAGAGATTTAAAAAAAAAATTAGAAAAAAAAATCATATTTGACAGATGCGAAATGATTTGGTCTAGGTTCGAATCGATTCAGGACCTGCAAATTGCTTCACTTTTGAGCTATCAACTTTTGGAATGATTGAGAGACAAAAGGAACCAACCCTCCCATATCTTTATTCCATGATATCTGGCTTCCTACCGCATTATAATAACTGGGAACATTATTCATTATAGGGGATCATTATAATAACATTTGGGATCATTATAATAACATTTGGGATAATTATAAGAGAGGTGAATAAGAAGCTTTACTAGTTTATTGTTTTAATTCTGTTGGGAACAAGTCAACCTAAAAACAAAGACTTTCAGTCCTCTTCCTCCATTATTTCAATAACTTAAAGTCCTAAAAAATATCTTTATACTTCAATCTTGCAAGACCATCATTCCACTGTTCCATTATCAAATGTTAAAGAGGGTATTGAAGGTGCTAGTTTGGAAGAAAGAGCTTGCAAAGGACCTAGGAATTTATTGGGTTTTCTCTCAATCTCTTCATCAAAGGAACTAATATCTGCAAGAGGTGGCGGTTCTATATGTATGATTTAAATGACTACTTATGATTATTATCATTACATATGAACATGTATTGAAGAATATGTGATAAAATGAATAAAAGTTAAAGTTTTAAAGAAGGACACATTTTAGGGTGTTTAAGCTAACTATTTCTTGCACAAATCTTGTTAAACTTGTTGATTTCGTAATAAAATATTATATTGAACTTATGAAGAAATAGTAGGATGCATTTGTTAGGTTTTATCGGCATAAAACCTTACTTTCATGAACATAAACTCATGTAGTTAGGATAAGTAGGTTAAGTATGTTGATGTGTATTAAAATGATCTTTTGAAAATGAAATGAAGAACTTATAAAACTCATAATACTGATTACATTAAATGTTACAATTTATGTGAACAAAGTTTGAGAATCGTGAAGAAAATAAAGTAAATGGATATAAGTGTAAAAATAGTAAAAGCATAAGTATTCAGATGTGTAATATTGAAAAGTAAATGCCTAAAGTGAAATAAGGAAATGAGGATAACAAAAATAAGTTATCAATTTGTAAGACAAGCCTTGAAATGTCAAAAGTATTATGATAAGTTTGGACTAACTACAAACATTTGCAAAAATGAGTATTGTTTTGGAAATTTGGTTTTAAGGAAAAATTATGAAATGGTAAAATAATGAGAAACAAGGTAGAAAATGAAAAATTAATGTTTTGAAAGATGAAATCTTGAAATCACAAAACTAATGTCATAGCTCAAAAGTGTCATTTTATGTGAAATATAGACTTAAGCATTATTTTTCCACAAACTAAGAGGACTCTAGAGTTAGATTTTAAATTATATAATGAAAAGTCATGTTTAGGAAAGCACGGGTGAAAAGTGAGATTTTTCTAAAGTGAATAAAATACAAGTTTACTAGTGTGCGTGAATAATTAAAATGCACAAGAAAGCGTGTGAAATGGTATTTGAGCTCAAAAGTTAAGTTTTGATAACTAAAGTTGTTTTAAAAAAAATGACATACCGAGTCTAAGGTAAAATGAAAACGAACTTTTTTACAAAGTGTCACACTTGAAAACAAAGTATGTCATGACTAGTCTCATTGGACAATGTATAAAATAATGGATAAAAGGAAAAGAATTGGAAAAGGAAAAAGGAAATCAAAATGGTTACAAAGACGTAACAATTAAAATATACTTGTGGAAATCGGGGAAATTTAATAAGGTCTCGGAGCCCTAGGGTGAGGTATCACCTTAGGCCTAAAACCACTAGTCAGTTCGCATAGTGCAACATTTTTGGCAATTGGTAAAAGTCTGTAAATAGAAATGGGATTAGTTACCTCTATTAAGAAAGTGAAAAGATGATTTTGAGAACTGAGCTCATTAATGTAAAAGAAAGTTTGTGAAATAACTTAGAAGATGTGAAAGTATGTTAATGTTTAAACTAATGAAATAAAAATAATATTAAAAGAAAGGTTACGTTTGAGTGGGATTATCGCCCGGGTTGCACGGTCATAATGCACTTTGCATGGTTACGATACATATTGCATGACAACACATAATCAAATGAAAGAAGATTTCATAATTGCTATAATACACTTTATAAGTATGGATATTTCTTGTACGATATATACTCTGCTGGTATTTCTCCTACTGGGCGTACGCTCATACCCTGCCATTCATCACCCCCATAGGTATTTCAGGTAAAGGAAATGGAAAGGATAATGAGAAAGGAAAACAAAGTTGTCCACCACAATAGAGCTCTGTCACTATTTGTTTAAAATTGTATAACTTGTTTTAGATTATGATTTTTATCATTCAAACTTTAACGCAAGTACTTTAAATTTGGATTATAATAATAAAGGATGGTATGGATTTTACAATAATTATTATTTACTCTATAGAATTCATTTATTTCAAGTAATTCTTTGAATTTCATAGTTAGACATCATTGCATTAATATAATGCAAGCATTAACACTATGATCACGATAGTGACTAGTAGGTTTTCCACACCTACTATTTTAGTGTCCAATGGTCAAGCTTATGCACCACAAATTGGTGTATATACTAATACTTAATAAAATCCATATCATTCTGTATATTACAATCCTAATACATACTTTGGAAATAACCTAAGGATAAGAAGCTCATCTAATGCCACTAGTCTTGGGTGTGAACAACCCACTAGAGAGTTTAGGAACATTTAACACTCACCAATAGTTGGGTTACAATAACCCAATATGAGAACACCACTTCAAGAGGTAAGGAGGAATACACTATACTAAAATGAGATCAACTTGGGTTTCACAGGCATTTTAAACTATGGGATAATCAACAATCTTGTGTTCGAACAAGAACTGGGGTGGTTAGGGAACAGTATAAGGTTTGACAATTAAATTACTCAATCTTCTCAACCATTGTCGTTTCAAACACAATAAAAAGTGACACCAAAAATTCCACCACCATTGGTGCAACCAACATCCATAATGAACTAGACTAGTGCCTTATTAAAGAGGTATTTGCCTATAGATAGTGTAAGGAATGTAATTGTAGATATCATACATGAGATTTATAGGCCATTAGCTCATGTGGTGCAAATTCTAGGAAGCCATGTCCTGAATGAATTGATGGGCTTGAACTCCTAAAGGGTTTTAAATTCTAAACCTTCTCTATCTCTTTTCAGGGGATGAGAGTCAGTCCCCTATAGAACATATTGCTAGGTCCACTAGTCAATGGCCTAATACTGGAACAAATGAATATCTCAAATTGTGTTTATTTTCTAGTTTTCTGATTGATGTGACCTTTTCCTGATTCATAAGTCTGTCTACAAAAACTATTCAAACTTGGTGGCAGATGGAAGACATGTTCTATGTATAATTCTTCCAAACTGATTGTCTAGACTGAGTCAAAATCCAGAGAAAAAGGAAAATGCCTTCATAAATAGGTTAAAAAGGGATAGGAACAAATGTAATATAGTCCTACATGAGTCTGAATTTAGTAAGATGGCCCAAGATGGGGTAGAATTTGGGATTTAAAGAGATTTGATGCAATTAAATTCCATATTTTTATGGAAATAACTACTAATGTATCTAGATATAAGGCTACTTTAGAAGAATAATATGAAAGAAACACTTTTTCTTTCAAAACATACTATAAATATCCAAATGTATAAATATATGGTGTTGAGATTATGTGATGTTATGGGCCTCGAACGGGAGGGAGATCAAGATGTTGTTGATAGCGTGTATTGTGTGTTTGATCCCCATGGGGATGCGAGAGTGCTTGTCTCTCATGTAAGAATAAATTTCATAAAGTTCCACAGTTTTTAATATGATTATTATAAATTTGAAAGATTATTTTTGTTCTGTTTGGACAAAATTACTAGAGTCATAAGTTCAGATTGTGTTCAGTTTATCCTCAAGCCTATGCATCTTAAAGACATGAAACATCTCGAGTTATAGAGACATCAACTTTCGTGTTGAGGTTCGTTAATATACATAGGATAAACAAAGGTAGGAATGGTGTATTATTTTGATCCCTAGATTTCATTTTTGGTGTTAATATTTTTAAAATTTATTGAGGCAATTTTTAGAAAAAGGATTTTAAAGGAAAAATATTTTGGTCTTTCTGTCATTCAAACGGACTGATATTCTCCTTCCAATAAGTTTGTAATTTTTTTTAATGAGTTGTTTATCTCGTTCAAATGAGGTGGGTATTTTTGTTCAAACGAGGTTTGAGCAAGCTTCGAACAAGATTTTTTTGTGTTAGCAAAACATTGTCATTCAAAAGTCGTTGTAAGCTCATTATACAAGACTTTGTATCCGAATATAATGACCCTAAGGTCTATTCTAATAAAGTAGACAATCATGTTAAAATGACTTTAAGTTTCATTAGAACGGGATGTCTCGAGTTGCATCCCACCTTTTTTTAGTATTTTCTATAAATACACAACACAACAAAGATTTTTTAATTAACAAGGTTTTTTAAAATAGATTTTGATCTCAAACCAAAATCCTCTTATAACCCTAGTTTACAACCTTGTTTTTTAGATCTAATAATAACGGTAATATTTATGTTTCAGATCTCAATTTTTATATCCAAGACTAATTACTCAATATCATTGAGAGTTTATTTCGTATGGTGGATTCCATATTTATTGCAATGACAGGTTGCTAGCCAATATCGGTGGACACCAAGACATGTGAGGTAAATCTTTGTGAAGATCATGGATAGATTCCTACGGTGTCGTTGTGAATAAGGTTTAAGTAGTGAAGACTGCACCAAGGCTTGAAAGCATCGAGTCAAGTGGAGTAAGTATGTATATCACCATTGTATAAATCTTATATTATAGTGAATTTGCATAGGCTAGGTCATTTGAGATTTTTCTCGTTATGGGTTTTCCTCCTACATCGTGGCATTGTGAATTAATCTTTATTTATTATTGCAAATCACCTAAATTTATGTTTAGGGTAAGATAAAGTGTAATTAATAGTTTTTCACATAGTCTATTTAAAGGGTCCTTAATTAAAATTGGATTAATTTCTGATTTAGTTAATTTAATTGAAAATTAAAAATTGGTGTCTTTTACAATCCATCCCTATTAGCACTTACTAGCGTTTCTCATCTCGGGTCGTCCTTTCACCCTGAGGCCGATTTTCACTTGTTGATGATTGCCCTTGGAAACTATTCTACACCATATCCAATTTTGTTACGTTGCATGCACTAGTTTAAGCTTAAGCCTTAATATTCATGCGAGGAGTTCTCAGTTGTTTAGAGTTGCCAGTTTATTTTATGTAAATTACATGGTTCGGGTTAGACATTTTGGCTAATCCTAAGGTAGGTTATGGCCTGTAAATGTTCCAGGTATTTTTGGTGTGGCTTCAGGAACCGGGTTATGAGTGGGAGGTATTAGGCACCCCACTTATTCTTTATACTTCCTTACTTATATGCTTATTATCAATTTTTTGTAACAACCCGCATAATAATTGGGGTATTTTCAAAATATGGAGGAAAAATAAGGTTTTTGATAAAATTATTTTTCTTGTTCTAAAATGTTGGATTTTATTTTAATGACGAGAATATTAAACGGTTTCGAAATCGGAGATAAAATGGATTTTAAAATGATTTTTATATATTTTTATCCCTTATAGAATTTTTTAGGCCGAATTGTCAGATTTCCTGGGCGATCGATCGATCGACAACAGGGGTCGATCGATCGACCCCAGCAGAAATCGTGCGCAGCAAGGTTTTTATTATGAGTTTGTTTTGTTTTAAATTCTTTTCTTTAACTTATTTAAAGGGGTCGTGGGTGACCATTTTTGAAGCATCTTTTGGTACAAAAATATGCAGCAAACACATTTTTATTTCCCTTCTTTTTATATACACTTAGCCCCTTTATATTTATACATTCAACCCTAGTTTTAGAGGTGTTCTTGGGGCTGTTTTGGTGTTGGATCTTGGAGGAGTTTTGATGATTGTTGGGAAATGATTTTGATGGTTTAATCTGACTTTTCTGGGAAGATTTATACCGGTTCCTTTTTGGTGGTTTAAAGTATGGGGTTTTACACAATATGCTCCTTAATCTCGTAAGTGTTATTCCCTTTGTCTTCTTGTGATTATTGGCTCATATTTGAATTGCTAAATTCATTGGAATTCTGGAAAAATGTTGTTGGAATATGATTTTGATTCATGTGGTACTGTATTTGTGTTGAGCATGTTGTCATGAGATTTTAATATGGCACGGAGGTTTGGCACCCATCAATATTCCTTTTTTCCGGCTACTTGATAAAGTATGGCGTGGTACGGTGGTGAGGCCTGGTGACCCGATTAATGTGTTCTTGAGAAATTATATTGATAAAAATGCTATTGAGATTCGTTTTTTATTTGAATATTCGTACTCGTATTGTTACGCTTTATTCACCGCTAATATTTGTTGAGCATCTTTCCTGTCGTATTGTGTACTTTTGCATTTTTTTTTTAGTGGCAGGTTAGCGCGGATTTTGGGGCGCTATGGAGATTATTTTTAGCGTGGATTATTTTGGGAAGAATATTCGAGATTACAATTTAGAAGATTTGTATTTATTTTTTTGATGTATAGAGTATTTTATTTCGAGATAGATAGTTGTATTATTTCAAGAGACTTTGGTTGTATTTATTTGAAGATTGATATTAGTGTTTTTTTATAATGTGGGATTTGTTTTAGATGCTCTATACCTTGTTATTTGTGGATTTGGTTAGTTTTATCGATAGTGACGCTATGTTCCCTCTCTCCGAGCGAGAGGAGTTTTAGAGAATGGTATCAGAGCTTAGGTATACGACAACCCTCGGATCTTGAGTTTTGGGTCTGGTGCATTTTTGTGGCGCGCATTTGGAGATAGAAATTGTAGATGATCATTTCGTGTTAGGCATCTAGATTAGATGTGAGATATTGGAATCTTTGGAGAAGAGATTATTTTTGGAGAATGTGGCCTGATTTTTAAGAGTTAGGCTTTCGACAAATTTCGAGGGCAAAGTTCCATTGTTAGTGGGAAAGTGTAACAATCCGCGTAATTTTTGGGGTATTTTCAAAATATGGAGGAAAAATAAAGTTTTTGATAAAATTATGTTTCTTGCTCAAAACTGTTGGATTTTATTTTAATGATGATAATTTCAAACGGTTTCGAAATCGGAGTTAAAACGGATTTTAAAATTATTTTTATGTATTTTATCCCTTATAGAATTTTTTTAGGCCGAATTGTCAGATTTCCTGGGCGAACGATCGACCCCAGGAGAAATCGTACGCAGCAAGGTTTTGATTAAGAGTTTGTTATGTTTTAAATTCTTTTCTTTGCCTTATTTAAAGGGGTCGTGGGTGACCATTTTTAAAGCATCTTTTGGCACAAAAATATGCAGCAAACATTTTTTTATTTCCTCTCTTTTTATATGCACTTAGCCCCTTTATATTTATGCATTCAACCCTAGTTTTAGAGGTGTTCTTGGGGAAATTTTGGTGTTGGATCTTGGAAGAGTTTAGATGATTGTTGGGAGATGATTTTGATGGTGTAATATGACTTTTCTGGGCAGATTTATGTTGGTTCTTTTAGTGTGGTTTAAAGTATGAGGTTTTACACAATATGCTCCTTAATCTTGTCAGTGTTATTCCATTTGTCTTCTTTTGATTATTGGCTCATATTTGAATTGCTAAATTCATTAGAATTCTGGAAAAATATTGTTACGATCTGATATTGATTCATGAGGTATTGTATTTGTGTTGAGCATGTTGTCATGAGATTTTAATTTGGCACGGAGGTTGGGCACCCGCCAATATTCCTTTTGCCAACTACTTGATAAAGTATGGCATGGTACGGTGGTGAGGGCTGGTGACCCGATTAATGTGTCGTTGAGAAATTATATTGATAAAAATGCTATTGAGATTCGCTTTTGATTTGAATATTCGTACTCGTATTGTTATACTTTATTCACCGCTAATATTTTTTTAGCATCTTTCTTGTCATATTATGTACTTTTGCATATTTTTTCGTGGCAGGTTAGTGCGGATTTTGGGGCGCTATGGAGATTATTTTTAGCGTGGATTATTTTGGAAAGAATATTCGAGATCACAATTGAGAAGATTTGTATTTATTTTTTTGATGTATAGAGCATTTTATTTCGAGATAGATTGTTGTATTATTTCGAGAGACTTTGGTTGTATTTGTTTGAAGATTGAGATTATAATTTTTTTTATATTATGGGATTTATTTTAGATGCTCTATACCTTGTTATTTGCGGATTTGGTTAGTTTTATCGATAGTGGCACTCTGTTTGCTCTCCTCGGGTGGGAGGAGTTTTATAGAATGGTATCAGAGTTTAGGTATACGACCACCCTCGGGTCTTGAGTTTTGGGTCTGTTGCGTTTTTGTGGCGCGCATTTGGAGATAGAAATTTTAGATGATCATTTCTTGTTAGGCATCTAGATTAGATGTGAGATATTGGAATCTTTGGAGACGAGAGTATTTTTGGAGACTGTGGCCTGATTTTTTTAGATTTAGGCATTCGGCTAATTTTGAGGGTGAAATTCAATTGTTAGTGGGGAAGTGTAACAAGCCGCATAATTTTTGGGGTATTTTCAAAATATGGAGGACAAATAAAGTTTTTGGTAAAATTATTTTTCTTGCTAAAAAATGTTGGATTTTATTTTAATGACGAGAATTTCAAACAATTTCAAAATCAGAGTTAAAACGGATTTTAAAATAATTTTTATATATTTTATCCCTTATAAAATTTGTTAGGCCGAATGGTCAAATTTCCTGGGCGATCGATCGATCAACAGCAGGGGGTCGATCGATCGACCCAGCAGAAATCGTGCGCAGCAAGGTATTTATTAAGAGTTTATTTTGTTTTAAATTCTTTTCTTGTGGGTGACCATTTTTGAAGCATCTTTTGGCACAAAAATATGCAACAAACATATTTTTATTTCCTCTCTTTTTTATATATAATTATCCCCTTTATATTTATGCATTCAACCCTAGTTTTGGAGGTGTTCTTAGGGATGTTTTGGTGTTGGATCTTGGAGGAGTTTTGATGATTGTTGGGAGATGATTTTGATGGTGTAATCTGACTTTTCTGGGCAGATTTATGTTGGTTCCCTTTTGGTGGTTTAAGGTATGGGGTTTTACACAATATGCTCCTTAATCTCGCGAGTGTTATTCCCTTTGTCTTCTTGTCATTATTGGCTCATAATTGAATTGCTAAATTCATTGGAATTCTTAAAAAATATTGTTGGAATATGAGTTTGATTCATGTGGTATTGTATTTGTGTTGAGCATGTTGTCATGAGATTTTAATATGGCATGGAGGTTGGGCACCCGCCAATATTCCTTTTCTGGATACTTGATAAAGTATGGCGCGGTACGGTGGTGAGGCCTTGTGACCCGGTTAATGTGTTGTTGAGAAATTATATTAATAAAAATGATAATGAGATTATCTTTTGATTTGAATATTCGTACTCGTATTCTTATACTTTATTCACCGCTAAAAATTGTTGAGCATCTTTCCTGTCGTATTATGTACTTCCCCATATTTTCTTTTAGTGGCAGGTTAGCACGGATTTTGGGGCGCTGTGGAGATTATTTTTAGCGTGGATTATTTTGGGAAGAATATTCGAGAATACAATTGAGAAGATTTGTATTTATTTATTTTTATGTATATAGCATTTTATTTCGAGATAGATAATTGTATTATTCGAGAGACTTTTGGTTGTATTTATTTGAAGATTGAGATTAATGTTATTTTTATATTGTGGCATTTGTTTTAGATGCTCTATACCTTGTTTTTTGCGAATTTGGTTAGTTTTATCGATAGTGGCACTATGTTCGCTCTCCCCGAGAAAAAGGGGTGTTATTGAATGGTATCAGTGCTTAGGTATAGGACCACCCTCGAGTCTTGAGTTTTGTGTCTGTTGCGTTTTTGTGGCGCGTACTTGGAGCCAAAATTTTAGATGATCATTTCGTGTTAGGTATCTAGATTAGATGTGAGATATTGGAATCTTTGGAGACGAGATAATTTTTTTAGATTGTGGCCTGATTTTTTAGAGTTAGGCTTTCTGCGAATTTCGAGGGCGAAATTCCATTGTTAGTGGGGAAGTGTAACAACTCGCATAATTTTTGGGGTATTTTCATAATATTGAGGAAAAATAAAGTTTTTGATAAAATTATTTTTCTTACGCAAAAATGTTGGATTTTATTTTAATGACGAGAATTTCAAACGATTTCGAAATCGGAGCTAAATCGGATTTTAACATTATTTTTATATATTTTATCCCTTATAGAATTTTTTAGGTTGAACTGTCAAATTTCATCGGCAATCGATCGAACGACATTCGGGGGGTCGTTCGATCGACCCTAGTAGAAATCGTGCGCAGCAAGGTTTTTATTAAGAGTTTGTTTTGTTTTAAATTCTTTTCTTTACCTTATTTAAAGGGGTCGTGGGTGACCATTTTTGAAGCATCTTTTAGCACAAAAATATGCAACAAACATATTTTTATTTCCTCTCTTTTTATATACACGTAGCCCCTTTATATTTATGCATTCAACCCTAGTTTTGGAGGTGTTCTTGGGTTTATTTTGGTGTTGGATCTTGAAGGAGTTTTGATGATTGTTAGGAGATGATTTTGATGGTGTAATCTGACTTTTCTGGTCAGATTTATGTTGGTTCCTTTTTTGTGGTTTAAGGTATGGGGTTTTACACAATATGCTCCTTAATCTCGCGAGTGTTATTCCTTTTGTTTTCTTCTGATTATTGGCTCATATTTGAATTGCTAAATTCCTTGGAATTCTGGAAAAATATTGTTGGAATCTGATTTTGATTTATGTGGTATTGTATTTGTGTTGAGCATGTTGTCATGAGATTTTAATATGGCATGGAGGTTGGGCACCCGCCAATATTCCTTTTTGGACTACTTGATAAAGTATGGCACGGTATAGTGATGTTGAGAAATTATATTGATAAAATGCTATTGAGATTCGCTTTTGATTTGAATATTCGTACTCGTATTGTTACGCTTTATTCACCGCTAATATTTGTTGAGCATCTTTCCTGTCGTATTGTGTACTTCCCCAAATTTTCTTTTAGTGACAGGTAAGCACGAATTTTGGGGCGTTATGGAGATTATTTTCAGCGTAGATTATTTTGGGAAGAATATTCGAGATTACAATTGAGAAGATTTGTATTTATTTTTTGATGTATAGAGAATTTTATTTCGAGATAGATAGTTGTATTATTTTGAGAGACTTTTGTTTGATTTATTTGAAGATTGAGATTGGTGTTTTTTTTATTGTGGGATTTGTTTTAGATGCTTTATACCTTGTTATTTGCAGATTTGGTTAGTTTTATCGATAGTGGCGTTCTGTTCGCTCTCCCCGGGTGGGAGGAGTGTTACAAAATGGTATCAGACCTTAGGTATACGACCACCCTCGGGTCTTAAGTTTTGGGTCTGTTGCATTTTTGTGGCGCACACTTGGAGATAGAAATTTAGATGATCATTTCGTGTTAGGCATCTAGATTAGATGCTAGAGATTGGAATCTTTGGATATGACATTATTTTTGGAGATTGTGGCCTGATTTTTTAGAGTTAGGCTTTCGGCGAATTTCGAGGGAGAAATTTCATTGTTATTGGGGAAGTGTAAAAACCCGTGTAACTTTTGGGGTATTTTCAAAATATGGAGGAAAAATAAAGTTTTTGATAAAATTATTTTTCTTCCTAAAAAATGTTGGATTTTATTTTAATGACTAGAATTTCAAACGGTTTCGAAATCAAAGTTAAAATGGATTTTAAAATGATTTTTATATATTTTATCCCTTATAGAATTTTTTAGGCCGAAATGTCAAATTTCCTAGGCAACCGATCGATCGACACTAGGGGGTCGATCGATCGACCTCAGCAGAAATCGTGCACAGCAAGGTTTTTATTAAGAGTTTGTTTTGTTTTAAATTCTTTTCTTTAACTTATTTAAAAGGGACATGGGTGACCATTTTTTAAGCAACTTTTGGTACAAAAATATGCAGCAAACACATTTTTATTTCCCCTCTTTTTATATACACTTAGCCCCTTTATATTTATGCATTCAACCCTAGTTTTGGAGGTGTTCTTGGGGTTGTTTTGGTGTTGGATCTTGGAGGAGTTTTGATGATTGTTGGGAGATGAGTTTGATGGTGTAATCTGACTTTTATGGGAAGATTTATGTTGGTTCCTTTTTGGTGGTATAAGGTATGGGGTTTTACACAATATGCTCCTTAATCTCGCGAGTGTTATTCCCTTTGTTTTCTTGTGATTATGGGCTCATATTTGAATTGCTATATTCATTGGAATTATGGAAAAATATTATTGGAATCTGATTTTGATTCATGTGGTATTGTATTTGTGTTGAGCATGTTGTCATGAGACTTTAATATGGCACGCAGGTTGGGCACCTGCCAATATTCATTTTTCCGGCTACTTGATAAAGTATGGCGTGGTACGGTGGTGAGGCCTGGTGACCCGATTAATGTGTTGTTGAGAAATTATATTGATAAAAATGCTATTGAGATTCGCTTTTGATTTGAATATTCGTACCCGTATTGTTACGCTTTATTCACCGTTAATATTTGTTGAGCATCTTTCCTATCGTATTGTGTACTTTTGCTTATTTTTTTAGTGGCATGTTAGCGCAGATTTTGGGGCGCTGTGGAGATTATTTTTAGCGTGGATTATTTTGGGAAGAATATTCGAGATTACAATTGAGAATATTTGTATTTTTTTTTTATGTATAGAGCATTTTATTTCGAGATAGGTAGTATTATATCGAGAGACCTTGGTTGTATTTATTTAAAGATTGAGATTAGTATTTTTTTATATTGTGGAATTTGTTTTTGATTATCTATACCTTGTTATTTGTGAATTTGGTTAGTTTTATCGATAGTGGCGCTCTGTTCACTCTCCCTGGGCGGGAGGGGTGTTATATTTTTTACATTTATGATTACTTTTTAGTTTATTTTAAAAAATGTTAACAGACCTTACTTTGATAATCTATTCAAAAAAATATGTAAGCTTATATATAAAAAAGGTGTTTGTGAGAGGTGTAGAAACATCACTTAAAAAATGTGGTTACACAAGAGTGCTTTGAATGTAAAGTATTTATTTGGGTAATAGATGGCCACTAATGTGTGTGTGTAAATGGGTGCGAAAAGGCTCGACTTCTATTATGGAAAGTCATCAAAGATGTGTATGTGTGTGCAAAACAAGTCGCGGCTTGAGATAGTTTGATATCTCGTTTGAGATGTGAGGGGGGATTATGTAATATTAGATATATAATAATCTCTATGTTGACAACATGTCGAGAGAGATATTATCGAGGCTTGTGATCATAAGAAGAACTCGATATTTCACCTACATATATGTGTAGCCACGATATCAAAGCCTATATAGTTTGGTTATTGTGGTGAGATGCATGAAAAGGTTCCAATGTGAAGTGCATGCAAGTGTGAGGACTTATATTTAGAGGGGGAGAAGTCATTTTTGAGATATAGGGTATCTTTGGTGGAGGTTTGAAATGGGACTAGACCCGAAGTCGTAGATAAATACATTCATTCTATCGATCAATCACTAACTCAAAGGTTTTGCTAAACCTTCGAATAAATTTGCATGTGTAATATGAAGGATGTCATGTTCTAGACATATTTCACTTCCTATGGGTGTAGAATGTGAATGGGTGTGTTTAGGGTTGGAGTGGGCCAGAAGTCACTAACAAATATTTATGTATCCCTTATCAACATGGTTAAATTATAGAGGTGTCAAAATACCTCTGGCTTATCGAACGTGACAGAGCTTATCACTCCGTATGAGAAAAGGGGTTTCAACTAGATGTGGAGGCATACTTAATAGATAATATGTCGAGAGACCTACTATAAGTCTTGGTATCATGATTACAACTCGGTATTATGCTTATATACCTTATAGGTCTTTGTATCAAAGTCAACATAGTTCTAACTAATGGGGGACATCTAGGAATGGAGGCAACATGACACTGGGTATACAATATACAACATTATAGTATTTATGGAGCCTAGTCCTTATATAGCATTTTCTCTTTATGTTAGAGTACATGTTCGTATGTTAAAAATACATAATCAAAGACAAGATTTTGATAAGTATTTTAGGAAAACAAAGATTTGTGGGTACCTTTATTAATACAGGAATGTTCGCTCAGAGAAGAGGTGAAGAGTTTTCAGATTTTAGACTTTGGTTTTAGCAAAATTTCGGAACGACTCGGTTCATAGAAACTTTCCTGAGAACAGTTTTGAAAAGTACGTTTTTGTAATGTACTTAGTTATATTGGCTAATTATAATTTGTTTAACATAGGAGTATGTTTAAAATATAAACGATGTAGAGTGCATACTCGGTCCCCTAACGGAGGTCGAGTTTAGATAGTTTAGACAGATATGGAAAGTTATACATCACAGTTTGTATTTATGATATTGTCCCAAAATATCTATAGATTTTCTTTAACCTTATAGCATAAGAAGAGTTTTTTCAAGGGTAGTGTCCCCTTTGAGGTGGAACCATTTAATTGGGAAGATATTCGTTTATAAGGGATGACTTTTGCGGGGTGAGGGGAGAGGTTTGACTCTGAATTGGAGAAAGATTTTTGTTGGAAAGTCAAGACCTCGCTTGGGATTTTTTTATAGAAATAGAGATTCAAGGATAATCGGGCTTGAATAAAGTTAGAAAACAGAATCAGTGTTGGGTTTTGGGGTGGTTTTTAAAGTTTATGGTGACCTCTTTTTATAACTGTTGGAATAAGCCCATTAACCACATAGTTAATGGGGTGATTAACCTCACGGTTAATCATAGAGGACACGTATACGGGGGATTTAGTTTGGCAGGACACATGTAGGGTTAAGGTATTCTTAGAGGGACAGTTGTCCAATTTGATTAACTGTTTGGTTAATAGGTTGATTTAGTAATCATTGAGAAAAGATTGTTGACCGCGCATTAAATGCTATTAATCATGCAGTTAATGGAATGAACCCGTCTGTTTTTAGTGTTTTGCTTTGTCTTTTATTTCCACCCTTAAACTTTTCAGGGGTATATTAGAATACGTATTTTGACCCTTCTTATTTAGTGATGTTTCATCCGCCCTATTTTCGGGTTATCACGGTGCTAATGGATGAGAGATTCAAGTCATAATTATGAATCGGGGTATCCACAGATTATAGGAACTGAAACTATAGTTTGTGAACCATTGGATCGAGAGATCCCAACAACAGAATATTTGGCCCCAAAATCAAAGGGGGTGATTAAAAAATATTCATTTAGTATATCTAAGGTAGAAGAAATCTTTGATTATCTCTCAAAAGTCAAAACGTTAAAATTTCCTAATGATGTAAAATCATCAAATTAAGTTATAGGGAAAAACTATTGTATATGACACAATGTTTTCTCCCATTCAACTAATGCTTGTTATGTTTTTCGCAACGGGATTAAAGTGTTAATCAGAAGAGGAAAACTCAAGTTTCTCAGGAAAAAAGAAAATAACATGGGAGTTAATGAAGACTTGTTTAACAACCTAAAAGAAGTGGGAAAAGATATGTAGTTAATTCAAATACCTCAAAACAAAGGGCATGATGAATTTAAGATGAAGGAAAAGGTTGAGTCTAAAGCTTTAAAGCCTCAAACAATTGAGCATCCATACCAAAAAAATCATGAAACACCTATACAAACATCAAGTGTGGAGAGAAATATGCTGAGATGTGTGACTTTGTGGCTTTGAAAGAGAAGTGGCAGCATATAATCAAGAAGAATGGGAATAGTGGATATGCAACCAAAGCCCAAGTGTTTCAAGGCTAAGAAGAACTCCAAGGGAATGTTTTTAGAAAAATAAGACCATTTTCTAGTACCTACTACCCACAAGGAAGTTTCAAAACACCAAAGAACCATAATTACGTTAGTTCTAGTTTTAATGAAGATAAATATCATCATTATTTGGGATATTCGGGGCCAATGAAATTGCCAAAATCAATTTGAATGGTGAAAAGAGTGATTGATTGGTTTGTTTCTTAAGACTCAAATGTGGCTCGACTATTTAATGAGATGCCTAGGAAGCCTAAAGTATTGAAGCCCCAGTAGGTGTCCCCTCATAAGTGTCATGTGGTGCAATCGCCAAAAAAAACAAGATAGACATAAATTGTGATTTACACTCAAAAGAGGAGAATCCAAAGAAAATATAGGGCTTGAAAAGTGCCCTGAGAGATTGTGCGCTCAAGTAAATCAGAGGGTTTTGTTGCTTCATCATCTAAGTCAAACTTGAACTTCCAAAAATATCCAATGGGGGCCAATCCTCTTTAGACTTGCTAGTAGAAAAACTGAAAGAGCTGAAAAAAGCCATGCGTGTGAATGCACATATTTCTTCTAGAGTCAACTCTTTTGGTGAGGAAAAAAAGAAAAGGAAATGATGGTTGTGAATGCAATGAGACTTGATCAAGGAACTGTGCAGCAAGACACCATCCATTTTAGATATCTGACTTAACAAGGGACAATTAAAATGGTTGTGATCCTCCTGAAGAGGTTCGAAGCTGAAAAGGGACAAAATAATCAACAAATAGAAGTGGATGAAGATGAAGATGAAAAATCATAGGTGGACAACTCTGACTTGTTTGTATATGCTCTAGATTTTGTGTATGGGTTCAAAGAGCCTACTAAGAATATGACTAATGAAATCACACCCTTGTTTATAAATCTTAGATAAATGGAGTTTTAGGTTATAAAATATTGATAAATAAGGGTATTCCTATTAACATAATGCCATACTACATGCTTTTTAAATTAAATAAACAAAATGCTATATTATCCCATAGTCAAGTTATAATCTCTAGTTTTATGCGAGATAAAAAATTGACAAAAGGTGTAATACCACTTGATATTGAAGTAGGCACTAAGAAATCCAAAACTTATTTTTATCATTAAAGTTAATCCAAGCTTCAATGTATTACTTGGTTGAGATTTGATTCACTCTAACAAATGTATTCCTTCTTCTATGCATTAGAAATTAATTTTGATGAAAGAGGATGGACATGTGAAGGATGTGGAGTAAGATCCATTTCCTTTTCACACTATCTCCAACTTTGTTGATGTAGGAATTTACCAATAGAATGTGGGACCTGTGAGGGAAAATGATTTGGTTTCAAAGGCATCAGAAGAAGGAGTCTCAAATAATTCCTGGGCAGAGTTGGTTTTTTGTTGATGGGACCAACTAAAAAAGATAACGTGAGCTTTTGATGGATAGTACACCCTTGATGTTAAAAGGTCAATGAAATTTTGGACATAGTGTTATAAAAATTCAGGATCTAAATGTGACACCCCACCAAATAAAATACCGGGCGATCACTCCTATATCAAATTAAAACAGGAGTCTCATATGGTTCATTATTAGCATCACTGTCGAAAACCAATTTAATTACTACTATCCTATTAGGCCAGTGTCAAATTTTTAATTAACTAATATTTGTAACCAAACAATTCAAATAAAACAATTACAATAGTTTATATGCAGTAACTGAAATGAAATAAAATAAAATACCCAAACACTCGGTATAATAATTCAACCAAATCGAATGCCGCACTAAAAGGCGATAAAAGAATAAATGAGTACAGTTGGACCATAAGCCCGAATGTTACTACAATACCTCCTATCTAAATCTCAATTATAGAAGCATCTACAATATACTTGCTTGCATCCACAGCTGCTGCAGCAAACGTCTGACTCGAAGTAATCATTATCCAAGCATTATATATATATATATATATATATATAGCAATAGAGGGAAAATAGAGAAAATGGGTTAGAGTCCGAGTTTTGAAAACATTTTAGCAAGTGCTTAAAATGCATATTTTAAAATATAATATTTCTCATATTTAAACTAGTATCGCTCTCACATGAGATATACCTCACCCCTCTTCTAATAGTGCACAACTATCGCATACCTTTTTAAACAACCTAGTTAAGCTACCCTACCTAACTAATGTATGTACCCATCTTCTAATAATCCTCATAAATTCGAGTACCAAGGACTAAACTTCTCCCCATTCCCAACATTACGTTACGTTCATGTGTGAGGTGTCTCACGAAGAAAAATCAAAACAAGGAACCCCCCGATACACTACTACGTGACAATGTTGATCGTCGGGATCCATTAGGCCCTCAGTACATACCACATTTATACCATCCCGTATTTATCAATAGTTCTCATCAGGACCTATGATCCATATTCATATAAATCTGGATATAAATCTACCGGAAGGAGTATATCACTTTATTCATTATTTTCCCTTTTATACAGGGTTACGTTATATGATGTCTCATCTCATATATTAACAATATACAATACGCACAAGTATAATTATCAGTCCACAGAGCTATAATATAAGTAGCTTAGTCATTCTCATCTAATAAGAAACAGCGGATTATCTCAAGTATACATATATTTTAAATCTCAATACATATATTTATATCCGGCATCCATAGGCTTAACAGCGGTGCACACATACTCTGCTATCAAATCCAAGTACATCCCATACTAAAGGATCACATGTTCCACATCACCAGGAACTGCATCAATATAAATCACACATATTGGAGGCGAACATAGTTCCAAGCTTATGGACTACGCACCCATATGACCATCAACACTATCATTCTCAGATATCCCGTATCTAGGTTCCATGCTCTTGAGGTACCAAAATTAAAATCCTCCTAAAGGCAACACAGGATAAGATTGTCCTCTTTCAAACGCCAACCTCCCGTGATAGCAAGTATGGTAGGAATGTCATACACATAATAAAAAATAATATAGGTACACACTCCACCTATATAAATATATCATCAATTAGGTATTCACACCACCATATTATAACGATAGGTATTTATCTAAAATATACATAATTTCCCTTAGGTAATTATTTAACCCATGTGTATAATAACATCAGGGCATACGCACCACCCATATAATAATCCCCTACGTAGTATATTAATATCTCGAATATCCTACGCATTTATCAATTTTCGACTAATCCTCAATATTTTATTTCTGATCTTTTCTCACCGCACGATGAAAATATCAACAACCCCGATATATTCATTCGTCTCATAATATATATACTTTAACGACATCGTATATATATTATTTATATCTCTTCTCAACATACTATGGCTATAATTTCCAAACTCTTATAACGATAGCCAATAACCTCGAATATTTCCATTCATAATAATATAAGTAGTCACACCCTTAAAATATTACCCCCAATACATACTCTCTTATTTATTATTCAAATCACACCTAAATACCCCTTTAAGTATTATTCCTAACGAACACCCCTATTTAGGTAAATCTTGGATTTTATTTTCAAGTAACCCAAGGTACACGACTTACTAAAACAAAATATTTAGAAGTCCCCACACTATTTTTAGCAACCCCAAATATTTATCTCCAACCAATTCTAGCCTTTATTTTTCCAATTTTCAGTTTGATTTTTGAGTTGATGTTTTCAACCCTGGAACTGCCTTCTTATAAAAATCATAACAATTCGAAAAAATATCACAAAAATACACGGTTAGTGCCTACGCAACCGTATCGAGAAGATCTACAACTTTCATGTTTTAACCAAGAGCCTAATCGGCTATCTTCCTAGTCGAAACAGATCAGAAGTGACGCTAGTCACTATTCATCTTCTTCTCCAAAAATCTAAACCTCCATTAAAGCACCTTCAAGCTTTTTATCTCCTCTCTCATCATCAACCAACCTCAAACAACCATAAATACACATATAAAAAGGGTTCTAATCATCCTAGAACCCATAACCAACAATTAATTTCAATAAATTCCAAGTTTCTCAAATTAGGTATTAATCGAGTTATATCCGTTTTAATCTTCCAAAAACCCGTTTGATCCACGAAATTTCAACCCAAAAATATTTATTTTTATACCAACTACAATATGAGAAATAAACACACTAAATCATAAAGAAAGTTAAACACTTGCCTCGTGGATTAAATCCGACGATCCCGAGTCGAATCCCGCGAATTTTGGCTCGGAATTCTTTTTCTTCCTTCTTCTCTTCTCTTCTTCTGCTTCTATCCCTTATATCTTCTCTTTATCTCTCTTAACTCTGATTTTGGTGAACAAATGAGGGTTTTTTTCTTATTAAACCCGAAATTGGGTATATACACAATTGTTAAATGACTCGTATACTCATTTACGAGTCCCTACTAGTCCAAAAATGCCCGCAACCTGAATACTATCCCCGGATACTCTATTTTGACTATCTCGGTCATTATGAACCCAATGGCGCAGTCAAAATATCCGTTTGAGTCACTTAACTAAAATTCACTATTTTGACCCAACACGTTCAATACGCGTGTTTTCTAATTTAAAATATTTTCCTTTGTCGCTTTATCCAACTGCGACATGTAAAAAAATAATCTACTCACATACCTATTCTCAAAATATAATCCACGTAAATATTAATTTGTCACTCGAAAACTAATATTTACTATTCACTTTATAATATTAAATTTATTTAATTTCACTAATAAATCTCAAAATTACTATTCACAATAATTCTTCAAATTATCAAATTACATCCACAGTGTAATTTAAATATCTTTAAAAGTACGGAGTATTACATACTTCCCCCCTTACAACAGAATTTCGTCCTCGAAATTCAAATATAGCCTGTACCACTACTCTAGGATCCGTATGTACATTACGTCCTAGCTTAACCAAATTTAGATAAAGCCTAATACAATGGTCTTCCACTATATTCCACCCATCTCAAGGCATATGCTCATATATATATATATATATATATATATATATATATATATATATATATATATATATATATATATATATATATATATATATATATATATATATATATATATATATATATATATATATTCTCATCATCGCTATTCATATATATACTAATCCTGCACCTCCGGGTTAACACCCATTAGCGCACTTAATCAATAATGTTCTTGCACCCCCGGGTTATCACCCATTAGTGCTCTTAATAATAATATCACATAATACGAATACACACATCCTATTAATATTCATAAGCATATTCCCAACCTAATCATATACTTCTCATACGTATTTTATTCTCATCGCTACGTATTGTATAAATATTCAGATTACTATCTCTCTCGTAATGTCCAAGGTACATTCCCTGTACCGAATAATTAAGGTATTAATTCTCACATACTCTTCCAGAATTTGGTACTACATACACTCCCCCTTTCCTTCGAGTATGTTAACCATACAGTCACACGCAAGACACTCTTCAATACTTGTTTGAGTAAGACTCTGCTCCACTTTCTCATAATAATTTGGTATACTTTTCATTAAGAGGTATCTTTTAAATGACTTTCCACAACCTTTCAACCCATCTCGGGTGTGCTAGATCTCGTTGGACATAAATGCTTGAATTATCGTCGTTCTCACATGACATTCAATACGTCATACCATTTAACCTTGTTTATAGCTGTCCCTGAGGCATATATTCTACACATTTATTTTTACGTCCTTCTATCTCAGACATTTTTGGAATTAACTAACCAGGGTAGCCATACCCCCTATCATTCGTGCATATATGCACCACCATTGTAAACGTTTTGATACATTACACTTACTATAAATAATGGGCATCATTTCATCGGCCAGATACTAACACCTGGGTATCCCTTAACTCGAATAATTCGAAATTTAATTCTCCTGATACCTTGAAATTCAATCCTTCTCAAGATTATCTCATCGATCTTCTTGTGGTTAACTCACAATAGCCTTCCTATATCAGTGTCGATAGTCTTATTGCCCTTACTTCATGGTAGTTCTATGATTAAGGTGTTTCTAACACACGTAATATGAGTATTATTCTAACTATATCCCTAGTGCCCAAGACCTCTCTCGACTTCCGACATTTTCTTGGTTTCGTGTGTGGGACGTCTCGCAAAGAGAAATCCAAACAAGGATCCTTCCCGATACACTACTCCCTCGCTTCGTCGGTCATCGAGATATAGCGGTCTAAGGGACACCGACGGGATGTTCTAAATCCTACCTCGTTAACGTATTAATGTACTTCTACCACTATATCCTTCCATCTTGTCCAAATGGAAAGTCCAACTAATTAGGGCACCTACTCTCTGCCAAAGCATTATGAACATCATACCCAAAATGTATTTGCTCTGAATTTTCCTTATATTCAAAGTATGGCTATAAGTCTCAAATTAATTTACTTTATCTTACCTCACCCACATACTTGCGGTGAGAGGAAAATTTCAGTGCTTCTTCATAGCAATTATATCTTTATATAATTATATAGTCATCAAATGGCTCTCACTCTATAGTGTTTCCTCTACACTAGGTGACTTATCGTCAAAACTCACATCCTTGCATTTTATAACATCTGTCCACTCCTGATGTCATTAAGGTTCATATGTGGAGTGTCTTGTTAGCTTCAAATATGTAACTGGGATAATCCCATCCCATCCACCAACAAAATATGGTCAGAACTCTTACTTATGCCAAGGAGCCTTAACACAAGCACTTGCACTAACACTAAGTTCCTCGCGCGAACAACAACAAGCTTAAACTCCCAGCTTATCTATAAATCCTGCATACTTTAAATTATATCTATAAGTTCCCCATGCACTCCAATCATAGTAATGAAACATCTCCTCATCGAAGTTCCATCTAAACAGATAATAAAGGCGAGCTCATCCATAATTTATCTCGCATTCCATTCTTTATTATATCAGCGTATATATGTTTCACATCTCATATATATATATATCAAGTATATCCATACTTATACATCATACACTATATAAGTATAATAACCATCCCTCAGAGCTATAACTCAAGGGATGCAGTCTCTCAATGCTATCATCTTCCAGGGAATTAATTACACATCATCCTGGGTACCAGTGGTCGGACTATCACACCGACTTGGTAAAAACTATATCATATAAGTATACCAATCACACACATATATATTTAACATATCACATATATATGTCTGAATATGCTCGTATATATATATATATATATATATATATATATATATATATAATATTGTTCGGCTAATCGTGCATATTCTTCGCTCACTCATAAATTTTAAGTTACTCGACATTTGTACATGCTTAACACTCATTCAAATAAGCCTACGAGAAGTTCGGAACAAAAATTGGGCCTTAAGAGTAATTCTGGAACCTCGCTAGAAGACCCAGAATTCTCGTTCGAACGAAGTTCGAACTTCGAACGAACTACCAATTCATTGCCACTGGAACCTCGTTAGAAGTGTCATTCAAAGGAACTATTTAGAACGAACTACTAACTCGTTAGAAAGGCCACTGGGAACTCATTAGAAGTCTTGTTCGAACGATGTCGTTCGAACGACCTGGGCTGGACTTCTAACGAAAATTCAGCAGTTGCACAGTTCATCTCCAAAATTCGTTTTTCCCATTTTTCCTTCTCCAAATTCAATCCATAAACATTTCAACCCAAATACAAGGTTCCCAACTACTCTAAGTCACCCTAGAACACTTCTTAGCATAGTTTAGGGATTAAATCCTTTCAATCTTCAAGTAAATCCAACAAATTCATAAATTTTCCCATCAGTTATATTAACATAAACCCAAAATTTTCTTCATCTATAAAAACTCCATTTTTATTTCGTGATTAATATCTAATTCACCAAATTTCACATTCTTATTAAGGGAAAAATCCATCTGTAAGATTAATTTATGAGCAATACGTCATTATCCCCCAAATATGGTGACTATCGTCCCCACCATTTTAACATTGCTCTCACGAGTGAAAAAAATTTCCACAAATTTTTACATATGGTTAATTCCATACCCAACTCTAAGAAAGAGCTTCTGAGCCTTCTACTTGTTCATTTAAGTTTAGCACCATTCTCAAGTACAACGATTCTTGATAGTTCTAACTACTATATTTTAGTAGTCATTGCAGCAACCCATGACAATGCCACAAGGAAAATGACCATTACTGCGGTCCTAATTTCCAACATTAACTTATAGCTCTAACTAAGCATCGCCTCCTGCTGCCCTCACCACGGCCTTCCATGGTCACCCTTTGTCGATCATCACACGAATCCCTAACAAGCGTGCCAAAAATTTACTATAATCTTACATAATAGCAGGAGAACGAAATCTCACAAGAGGATATCAACAATCCTAATCATAAGGCACTATATCAAATCAAAAGCAACGCTGAAAGCGTAGTATGTCCGAACAGATTTCTAAGTACACTATAACCTGATGCTCTGATACCACCTGTGACACCCCACCAAATTGAATACCGGGCGATCACTCCTATATCAAATTAAAACAGGAGTCTCATATGGTTCATTCTTAGCATTAGTGTTGAAAACCAATTTAATTACTAATATCCTATTAGGCCGGCATCAAATTTTTAATTAACTAATATTTTTAACCAAACCATTCAAATAAAACAATTACAATAGTTTATATGCAGCCATAGGACCGTCAACCCTATCATTCTCAGATAACCCGTACCTAGGTTCCATGCTCTTGAGGTACCAAATCTAAAATCCCCCCGAAGGCAACACGGGATAAGATTGTACTCTTTCGAACGCCAACCTCCCATAATAGCAAGTATGGTAGGTATGTCATCCACATAATAAACAATAATATAGGTACACATTACATCTATATACATATATCGTCAATTAGGTATTCACACCACCATATTATAACGATAGGTATTTATCTCGCATATACATAATTTCCCCTAGGTAATTATTTAACCCATGTGTATCATAACATCAGGGCATATGCACCACCCATATAATAATCCCCTACGTAGTATATTTATATCTCAAATATCCTACGCATTTATCAATTTTTTACTAATCCCCAATATTTTATTTCTGAGCTTTTCTCACCGCACAATGAAAATATCAACAACCCCGATATATTCATTCGTCTCATAATATATATACTTTAACGACATCGTATATATATTATTTATATTTCTTCTCAATATACTATGGCTATAATTTCCAAACTCTTATAACGATAGCCAATAACCTCGAATATTTCCATTCATAATAATATAAGGAGTCACACCCTTAAAATATTACCCCCAAATACGTACTCTCTTATTTATTATTCAAATCACACCTAAATACCCCTTTAAATATTATTCCTAACAAACACCCCTATTTGGGTAAATCTTGGATTTTATTTTCAACTAACCCAAGGTACACGCCTTTCTAAAAAAAATATTTAGAATTCCCCACACTATTTTATAGGAACACCAAATATTTATCTCCTACCAATTCTAGCCTTTATTTTTCCAATTTCCGGTTTGATTTTCGAGTTGATGTTTTCAACCCCGGAACTGCCTTCTTATAAAAATCATAACAATTGGAAAAAATATCAGAAAAATACACGGTCTTTGCCTACGCGGCCCTATTGAGGAGATGTACAACTTTTATGTTTTAACCAAGAGCCGAATCGGCTGTCTTCCTAGCCGAAACAGCTCGGAACTAACGCTAGTCACTATTCATCTTCTTCTCCAAAAATCCAAGCCTCCATTAAAGCACCTCCAAGATTTTTATCTCCTCTCTCATCATCAACCAACCTCAAACAACCATAAGAACACATATAAAAAGGGTTCTAATCATCCTAGAACCCATAACCAACAATTAATTTCAATAAATTCCAAGTTTCTCAAATTGGGTATTAATCGAGTTATATTCGTTTTAATCTTCCGAAAACCCGTTTGATCCACGGAATTTCAACCCAAAAATATTTAGTTTTATACCAACTACAATATGATAAATAAACACACTAAATCATAAAGAAAGTTAAACACTTGCCTCGTGGATTAAATCCGACGACCCCGAGTCGAATCCCGCGAATTTTGGCTCGGAATTGTTTTTCTTCCTTCTTCTCTTCTCTTCTTCTTCTTCTTCTTCTTCTTTCCTTTCTCTCTTCTCTTTATCTCTCTTAAATCTGATTTTGGGGAAGAAATGTGGGTTTTTTTCTTATTAAACCCGAAATTGGGTATATACCCAATTGTTAAATGACTCGTGTACTCATTTACGAGTCCCTACTAGTCCAAAAATGCCCGGAACCTGAATACTATCCCCGGATACTCTATTTTGACTATGTCGGCCATTATGAACCCAATGGAGCAGTCAAAATATCCATCTCAGTCACTTAACTAAGATTCACTATTTTGACCCAACACGTGCAATACGCGTGTTTTCCAATTCAAAATATTTTCCTTTGTCGCTTTACCCAAATGTGACATGTAAAAAAAATAATCTACTCATATACCTAGTCTCGAAATATAATCCACGTAAATATTAATCTGTCACTCGAAAACTAATATTTACTATTCACTTTATAATTATAAATTTATTTAATTTCACTAATAAATCTCATAAGTACTATTCACAATAATTCTTCAAATTACCAAATTACATCCACAGTGTAATTTAAATATCTTTAAAAGCACGGGGTATTACATACTTCCCCCCTTACAACAGAATTTCATCCTCGAAATTCAGATATAGCTTGTACCGCTACTCTAGGATCGGTATGCACATTTCGTCCTAGCTTAACCAAATTTAAATATAGCCTAATACAATGGTCTCCCACTATATTACACCCATCTCAAGGCGTATATATATATATATATATATATATATATATATATATATTCTCATCATCGCTATTCATATATATACTAATCCTGCGCCCCCGGGTTAACACCCACTAGCGCACTTAATCAATAATATTCTTGCATCCCCGGGTTATCACCCATTAGTTATCTTAATAATAATATCACATAATAAGAATAAACACATCCTATTAATATTCATAAGCATATTCCCAACCTAATCACATACTTCTCATACGTATTTTATTCTCATCGCTACGTATTGTATAAATATTCAGATTACTATCTCTCTCGTAATGTCCAAGGTACATTCCCTATATCGAATAATTAAAGTATTAATTCTCATATAATCTTCCATAATTTGGTACTACATACACTCCTCCTTTCCTTCGAGTATGTTAACCATACAGTCACACGCAAGACACTCTTCAATACTCGTTTGAGAAGACTCCGCTCTTGTGACAACCCGTATATAATTATGATAAAATATATTTAAATCATACTTATATTATGTGATATGAATAATGTGTTCTTAGTATATCTAATGTTAAGTGATTATGGTTAGTATAATTCTACTTTCATAAATCATGAAATGTCGAATTATTTATGAACACAAGATTTGGTTATTTTTGATAGAAATGTTCTTGTTTAAGACTAGTTTTGACCATTATAACATTACAATTTACGTGAGGTGAAAACTACATAGTTGTAGACATGTGAGTTAGGGTTCTAACACAACAAACGGTGCATCAAACGGATGTTCGATCAAGAAGTTAGATTGAAATTACGAATAAGGGGCGAATTTGTCCTTTCCCTTTAAGTGGAAAATTGTCTTTTAGTAAACCAAGTGTTTTAAATTGATTGGTTGGCGTGGGAGGCATCCTTGGCCGACTTAAACCTCTCCCTTTAATTTATTTCTTCAGCAAATAAGTCCCTAGGTTTAGTTTGAGGTGTTATTAGCTTGAGGAAAGAGAGGTAGAAGTTAAGGAAAAAAGGGTTACAAGGAAAACCAAGGAAAATAATTCCAAGAAAATCCTTAAGGTGTTTCCAAGGTAAAATTATTTGTTAATATTGTTTTAATATTGTGTTATACATATTTCAAAGTATATAAATCGTGAAGTATTGATTAAAATTTCATCCTCCTTTGTGATAATATGTATTGGTTCATATGTGAGATAAGTGGTATTATAGGTCATATTGCTTTGTATTGGAACCCTTTGTATTCAAACTTACACATCTCTTTGAGTGCTTACTGGAATTAAGAAATTCCATTTAGATATAAAAATAGACTCATATATTCATATCATATCCAAAAATTAGAATTTAACTCCTTATGGTTAGGCCTTAGTGATGGTTACAAGTTGGTATATAGTTGTTGTTTGTATATTTCATTTCGGTATGCCCTGAGTTTAGTCAAGATTTTGAGATAGCCAATGAAGTCCAAATATTATGAAACTTTAATTATGTACTATTCAGTATGTGTACTGAAAGTGTGTTGAAAATCATGTAAAGTTAAGTTGGAGAAAAATTATTAAAATTCTTGGAATTTGAAGAAACAATAGAGGAGCTTGTAGGGAAGATTTCTTGTGTTGTAAAGAAATAGTCATAACTTTCCCTAGGGATCTTGGAAAATTACATCATCACTTGTGCTGGAAATTAATGAATATGGGAAGGTTAAGTATGGTGGACAATAATTTCAGGCCATACTGGATATCCCATGAAAGAATATTTTTATCTGCTCCTTCCCAAGGGTATTTTGATTATATATTTCATGTGTATATATATTCAGAAGTATTCTTTTATGTTTACTTGAGTTTAGTTATAAATTCCTTACGAGGTAGTTTATAGGGTTGAATGTTCATGACCTTATCAACATATATACCATCGTTTCATCTTTACATATGTTTCATGGAATATGACTTGTGTAGAATCATATTGTGGTTGTGTACTCATTTAAAGTTACATAATTATATTAAGATAATACTTATGATTGAGTTTCAATACTGATTTAGTTGGATTAATAGGTGTAAGGTCAAATCAACCAAGTTCAGCTCCACCCGAGGGAAACGTGAATACATAGTTGACAACACAAGGTGGGTGTACTTACTGAGTTGATTTGGGATATAATGTGTATGTATTATATATTGAGATGATATGGCTTATTAAAAGTCATGAGATGTTAAGATGTTATGTCTTATTAAAAGCCAAGAGATGTTGAGATGTTATGGCTTATTAAAAGCCAAGATATGTTGAGTTGTTATGCAATTCAGGAGATGTTAGGTTATTAAAACATATGGATATGATTATTGCCTACGGGCAGGAGATTTGAGGTTTATTAACTCCGGAACTGTATATGGCCTAATTTGGCACAGAGATTTATATATTTATATGTTGAGATGTTAATATAGTACTTTTACTATAGATAGCTGTAGTACATTCACTGAGTTTTTAAACTCATAGTTTTATATGTTTACATTTTCAGGTTTTCCAGCTGCCAGTGCCAGGTCTTGGAGGTTGAGTAAATAGAAGTAGGGTCTTGTTAGTTTGTTTTATACAGTGTATTAGTTGTAATTAAGTTAAATGATATGTGAGTTCTATTGAAATTATGTCTCCTTAAAACGATTGGATTTTTAGTATTCCGCATTTTAATCTTGAAGTTGTTTCAATATGTATTACTAAAATAATAAATAAATTGTAATTGTGGTTTGTAAACTATTTAGTTAATTATATCCTAATGGGGTTAGGTGGTGACAACTTGGTATCAAAGCTTTAGGTTTTTATATTCTGGGGTTAGAGAGTCTAGATATGGAAGTGGCAGAAATAGCGTTGTGTGGGTCATTTATATTAATTTGTGAGAAATACTAACCATTATGTAGAAATAAATGTTGTATTCTTGTTTCTATAATTGTGGCTTATGACGGATAGTAAGCTATGAAAGGAGCAAATGTTCCTGAGAGGGTGGATGAGGAGTCTTCAAATACAGTAAACCAACAAAATCCAAATAATGTAGAGGGGGCTCCTGAACAACTTACAGATATGCAGAAAATGACTCGTGCCATGCCTTTAATGGCAGAACAACAAAACATATTTATGACATAAATAGCAGAACAACAAGCCAAGTACTTGGAGGAGCAGACTTTGTCCAGAAGATAAAGGGAAATACAACGAGAGGAGAAGAATACTCTGTACGAGAAGTTTATCAAATTGAACCCCCCAGCATTCTCAGGTTCTGTAGATCCTTTAGAAGTTGAGGAATGGGTTAGAGACACAGAAACTATCTTCGAGGTGATGAATGTACCTGGCACGCAGAAGGTAATTTTGGCTACTTTCATGTTAAAGGGCGAAGCTAAATATTGGTGGGAGTATTCCAAACATTTATTGCTTACTCCGGAGGGAGGTGAGGTAATTACTTGGGATTCCTTTATTAAAGCCTTATATGAAAAGTATTTTCCTCGCATGTATCGGAAACAAAAAGAGAGAGAATTTTTATCATTGACTCAGTGGAATATTTCGGTCAGGGAGTATGAAACTAAATTTATATCTTTGTCTCGATTTTCATTACGTTTCTGACACAATGAGGAGGACAAATGCACCAGATTTCAGGATGGGTTGAATTTGGTTATCAAGTCTAGACTCACTGCACTTGAAATGGTAGATTATACTTCTTTAGTTAACAAAGCTATGATGGTTGAAGGAGACGTTAATGATGCAATAAAGAATAGGGAACAAAGGGAAAAGAGGAGTAGATTTGATCCATCTCAGCAAAAGGAAGGCAATGTAGAATACTCAAAACAAGGGAGTCAAAGATTTCAGCGTTGTAGAGGGACTGGAAATTATGTTCAGAATAGGACACCAAGTAGTTTTAGGGGTGCAGGATCGATGGGCCAACATAATAGACAACAGGAGAATGACAATGGGCAGTTTAAGCCTGTTACATGCTATTTTTGCAAAGCTGAGGGCCATATCAGTCCAGATTGTCCCAAGTTAAAGGGGTATAGTGTTATCACTGTCATCAAATTGTTCATATCAAAAATAATTGTCCTATGCTACTTGGAGGGATTCAATCAGCTATTACTAGTCGAGTCTCAACACCTGGAGGCACAGGGAGAGGAGGAGGTAGAGGACAGGCTAGTGGATCCAGGGATCCAGGAAGGATATTTGTTTACAGGATGCTCAGGCTACTCCAGAGGTGGTGACAGGTACATTTTCTATCATGAACACACATGCTTACGTGCTTATTGATCCAGGTTCTACTCATTCATTTGTAGCACTGTCATTTACCATAAATTTGGGTATACCATGTTCTTATCTAGATTGTGGTTTATATATTTCTACACCTATGGGGGATGTGATGTTAGTGGAGTTTGTGTATAAAAATTGTGTATTGTATATGGGGGAGAGGGAGTGGACCATTGATTTAATTCCACTAGATATTCGAGATTTTGATATTTTCTTGGGTATGGACTGGTTATCTTCCTACCATGCATCAATTGACTGTTTTCGTAAGGAGGTTACATTTAATATGCCGGGGGAGGAAGAAATCAAATTTACTGGGGAAAGCAATGTGGTTCCGAACTGTCTTATTTCAGCCCTTCGGGCGAGGAAATTGTTAAATAAGGGTTGTCAAGGCTTTTTAGCATATATTGTGGATACAAACAGGGAATTGCAAAAATTAGAAGTTATCTCAGTCGTTAAGGATTTTGCAGATGTGTTCCTAGATGAATTACCAAGATTGCCACCTAGCAGAGAGGTAGAGTTTACTATCGATTTAGTTCTTGGTATAGCTCCACTTTCTATTTCTCCATATATAATGGCACCTGTGGAACTAAAGGAGTTAAAGGTTCAACTGTAAGATTTGCTAGACAACAGTTTTATTCGACCCATTGTATCACCATAGGGTGCTCCAGTATTATTTGTGAAGAATAAAGATGGCACCATGCGACGCTGCATTGATTATCGACAGTTAAACAAGGTGACTATTTGAAATAAATATCCATTGCCTCGTATTGATGATTTGTTTTATCAATTACAGGGTGCTAAAGTTTTTTCAAAAATTGATCTGAGATCGGGTTATCATCAATTAAGGGTGAGAGATTGTGACATTTCTAAGACAGCTTTTCGTTCTCGCTATGGTCATTATGAATTTTTGGTAATGCCATTTGGGTTAACAAATGCTCCTGCGGTGTTTATGGACTTAATGAATCAAGTATTTCATCCTTACATAGATTACTTTGTCATTGACTTTATCGATGATGTTTTGATATACTCACCTAGCCAAGAGTAACATGAGAAGCATCTAAGAGTTGTATTGCAAGTTTTGCGAGATAGTCAATTGTTTGCGAAGTTTAGCAAATGTGAGTTTTAGTTAAATCAGGTAGTATTTCTGGGGCATGTTGTTTCGGGAGATGGAATTTATGTTGACCCTAAGAAGGTAGAGGCAATTGTGCAATGGGAAAGACCGAGGAATGTAACGGAGATAAGGAGTTTCCTAGGATTGGCTAGATATTATAGAAGATTCATAAAGGGGTTTTCATCTATAGCCTTGTCGTTGACTAAATTGACCCGAAAGGAAGTGAAATTTGCGTGGAGTGATGAATGTCAGCACAACTTTGAAAAGTTGAAAAATAGGCTAGTATCAGCTCCAGTTCTCACTGTTCCATCCAGTGGAGAAGGTTTTGTGATTTATACTGACGCTTCACATCAGGGTCTGGGTTGTGTTTTCATGCAACATGGAAAGGTAATTTCTTATGCATCTAGATAGTTAAAGATGCATGAACGTAATTATCCTACGCACGATTTAAAACTTACGGCTATTGTTTTTGCCTTGAAATTATGGAGACATCATTTGTATGAAGAGACGTGTGAAATTTTCACTGACCATCAAAGTTTGCAGTATTTATTTACACAGAGAGACTAGAATTTGAGACAAAGACGTTGGATGGAGTTAAATAAAGATTATGATTGTACCATTCACCATCATCCCGAGAGGACCAATGTTGTTGTAGATGCTCTGAGTCGAAAGTCATTAGGGAGGTTATCTTGTATTCAATGTGCACGAGTTGGCAATATTATGGAATTAAGACTAATGAGAGTCGAGTTGAACTTATCTAAAATGGGGGCGTTATTTTCACACGTTATAGTGAGACCTTTACTGGCAGAACGCATACGAAATTTACAAGTCAGTGATCCATTCCTTGAAAAGAAGAAACGGGAAATACTGGATGGTAAATAGAGTGACTTTGAAATTAAGAAGGATGAATCGTTGTGTTATAAAAACAGAATTTGTGTACCGAATGATCCGTCCTTAAAGAAGGATATATTGGACGAGGCACATAGTTCTATTTACTCTATGCATCCTGGGGGTACCAAAATGTACAGGGATTTGAAAGAGTATTACTGGTGGAATAATATGAAACGTGAGATTGCAGAATTTGTAGCTAAATTTTTAGTATGCCAGCAACTGAAGGCAAAGCATCAAAAGCCGACAGGATTATTGCAGTCATTGCCTATTCCAGAATGGAAGTGGTAACATATAACGATGGATTTTATTGTAGGATTACCACGATCTCTAAAAAGGCATGATTCTATTTGGGTGATTGTAGATCGATTGACAAAGTCAACTCATTTTCTTCCAATTAAGACGACCTACACTGTTGACAAATATGCACGTATGTATGTTGATGAGATTATCCGTTTATATGGGGCACCAGTGTCAATTGTATTAGATAGAGATCCAACGTTCATTTCAAAGTTTTAGCCTCATTTATAGAATGCCATGGGCACAAGTTTGAAGTTCAACACTGCATTTCATCCACAAACCGATGGGCAATCTGAAAGGACGATTCAAATATTAGAAGACATGTTACGAGCTTGTGTATTTGACTTCAAGGGTAGTTGGGATGATCATTTTCCATTGATGGAATTCTCGTATAATAATAGTTATCAGTCCACCATTGGTATGGCTCCGTATGAAGCGTTATATGGGAGGAGATGTAGGACACCTTTGTGTTAGGATGAAGTAGGTGAAAGGAAACTTGTGGGTCCTGAATTGATAGATATGACAACTGAAAAGATCAAAATGATTCGGGAACGGATAAAGATAGCTCAAAGCAGGCAGAAATTTTATTCAGATAAGACGAAGTATCCATTGTAATTTTAGAATGGGGATTTTGTATTCTTACGTATCTCACCGTGGAAAGGAGTTTTGAGATTTGAAAAGAAGGGGAAACTAAGTCCAAGATACATTGGGCCATATGAAGTGTTGGAAAGAATTGGAACCCTGGCATATAGATTAGCATTACCTACAGAGTTATCTCGTTTTCATGACGTGTTCCATGTATCGATGCTTCATAAGTATTTGGCAGATCCATCTCAACAACTAAAAACCCAACCTATTGAACTGAAAGAATACTTGTCGTACATCGAGGAACCGGTGGAAATTCTTGATCGTAAGGAGCAAGTATTGAGGAATAAAGTTATTCCCTTAGTTAAAGTTATGTGGATGATCCATGGAATTAAAGAAGCAACTTGGGAAACAGAGGATAGCATGAAGAAACAGTATCCCCATTTGTTCGGTAAGTGACATTCGTATTAAATTTCGGGGACGAAATTTTCTAAGGGGGGGGAGGTTGTGACAACCCGTATATAATTATGATAAACTATATTTAAATCATACTTATATTATGTGATATGAATAATGTGTTATTATTATATCTAATGTTAAGTTATTATGGTTAGTATAATTCTACTTTCATAAATCATGAAATGTTGAATTATTTACGAACATAAGATTTGGTTATTTTCGATAGCAATGTTCCTGTTTAAGACTAGTTTTGACCCTTATAACATTACAATTGACTTGAGGTGAAAACTACATAGTTTTATACATGTGAGTTAGGGTTCTAACACAACAAACAGTGCATCAAACGGATGTTCGATCAAGAAGTTAGACCGAAATTACGAACAAGGGGCAAATCTGTCCTTTCCCTTTAAGTGGAAAATTGTCTTTTAGTAAACCAAGTGTTTTAATTTGATTGGTTGGCATGGGAGGCAGCCTTGGCGTACTTAAACCTCTCCCTTTAACTTATTTCTTCAGCAAATAAGTCCCTAGGTTCAGTTTGAGGTGTTATTAGCTTGAGGAAAGAGAGGTAGAAGTTAAGGAAGAAAGGGTTACAAGGAAAACCAAGGAAAACAATTCCAAGAAAATCCTTAAGTTGTTTCCAAGGTAAAATTATTTATTAATATTGTATTAATATTGTATTATACATATTTTAAAGTATATAAATCGGGAAGTATTGATTAAAATTCCATCCTCCTTTGTGATAATATGTATTGGTTCATATGTGAGATAAGTGGTATTATATGTCATATTGCTTTGTATTGGAACCCTCTGTATTCAAACTTGCATATCTCTTTGTGTACTTACTGGAATTAAAAAATTCCAATTGGATATGAAAATAGACTCATATATTCATATCATATCCGAAAATTAGAATTTAACTCCTTATGGTTAGGCCTTATTTATGGTTACAAGTTGGTATATAGTTGCTATTTGTATATTTCATTTCGGTATGCCCTGAGTTTTGTAAAGCTTTTGAGATAGCAAATGATGTCCAAATATTATGAAACTTTAATTCTGTACTAGCCAGTATGTTTACTGAAAGTGTGTTGAAAATCAAGTAAAGTTATGGTGGAAAACAATTATGAAAATTCTTGGAAGTTGAAGAAACAATAGAGGAGCTTGTAGGGCAGATTTCTTGTGTTGTAAAGAAATAGTCATAACTTGCCCTAGGGACTTGGAAAACTACATCGTCACTTGTTATGGAAATTATATTAATATATGTTTTCATATGGATAAGGTTGGACACCAGTATGTGTGAAATTAATGAATATGGGAAGGTTAAGTATGGTGGACAATAATTTTAAGCCATACTGGATATCCCATGAAAGAATATTTTTATCTGCTCCTTCCCAAGGGTATTTTGAGTATATATTTCATGTGTATATATATTCAGAAGTATTATGTTATGTTTACTTGAGTTTAATTATAAATTCCTTACGAGTTAGTTTATAGGGTTGAATATTCATAACCTTATCAACATATATACCATCGTTTCGTCTTTACATATGTTTCATGGAATATGACTTGAGTAGAATCATATTGTGGTTGTGTACTCATTTAAAGTTACATAATTATATAAAGATAATACTTATGATTGAGTTTCAATACTGATTTAGTTGGATTAATAGGTGTAAGGTCAAATCAACCAAGTTCAGCTCCACCCGAGGGAAACGTGAATACATAGTTGACAACACAAGGTGAGTGTACTTACTGAGTTGATTTGGGATATGATGTGTATGTATTATATATTGAGATGATATGGCTTATTAAAAGTCATGAGATGTTAAGATGTTATGGCTTATTAAAATCCAAGAGATGTTGAGACGTTATGGCTTATTAAAAGCCAAGATATGTTGGTTGCTATGCAATTCAGGAGATGTTAGGTTACTAAAACCTATGGATATGATTATTGCCTATGGGCAGGAGATGTGGGGTTTATTAACTCCGGATATGTATATTGCCTAATTTGGCATAGAGATGTATATATTGATATGTTGGGATGTTAACATAGTACGTTTACTATAGATAGCAGTAGTACATTCACTATGTTTTTAAACTCATGGTTTTATATGTTTACATTTTCAGGTTTTCCAGCTGTCACTGCTAGGTCTAGGAGGATGAGTAAATAGAAGTATACCCATCCCTTAGAGCTATAACTGAATTATATCCATAATTATATATCATACACTATATAAGTATAATAACCATCCCTCAGAGCTATAACTCAATCGATGCAGTCTCTCAATGCTATCATCTTCCAGGGAATGAATTACACATCATCCTGGGTACTAGTGGTCGGACTATCACACCGACTCGGTAAAAATTATATCATATAAGTTTACCAATCACACAAATATATATTTAACATATCACATATATATGTCGGAATATGCTCGTATATATATATATATACACACACACGATATATAAAATATTGTTCGGCTAATCGTGCATATTCTTCGCTCACTCATAAATTTTGAGTTACTTGACATTCGTACAGGATTAACACTCATTGAAATAAGCCTACGAGAAGTTCGGAACAAAAATCGGGTCGTAATAGTAATTCTGGAATCTCGTTAGAAGACCCAGAATTCTTGTTCAAACGAGCTCGTTCGAACGAGTTTCGTTCGAACAAAGTTCTAACATCGAACAAACTACCAACTCATTGCCACTGGAAACTCGTTAGAAGTCTCATTCGAACGAACTAATTAGAACGAACTACTAACTCGTTAGAAAGGCCACTGGGAACTCGTTAGAAGTCTCGTTCGAACGATGTCGTTCAAACGACCTGGGCTGGACTTCTAACGAAAATTCAGCAGTTGCACAGTTCATCTCCAAAATTATTTTTTCCCATTTTTCCTTCTCCAAATTCAATCCATAAACATTCCAACACAAATTCAAGGTTCCCAACTACTCTAAGTCACCCTAGAACACTTCTTAGCATAGTTTAGGGATTAAATCCTTTCAATCTTCAAGTAAATCCAACAAATTCATAAATTTTCCCATGAGTTATATTAACATAAACCCAAAATTTTCTTCATCTATAAAAATTCCAATTTTATTTCTTGATTAACATCTAATTCACCAAATTTCACATTCTTATTGAGGGAAAAATCCATCTGTAAGATTAATTTATGAGCAATGCATCATGCTCCACCAAATATGGTGACTATCGTCCCCACCATTTCAACATTGCTCTCACGAGTGAAAAAAAAATTCACAAATTTTTACATATGGGTAATTCCATACCCAACTATAAGCAAGAGCTTCTGAGCCTTCTACTTGTTAATTCAAGTTTTGCACCATTCTCAAGTACAACGATTCTTGATAATTTTAACTACAATATTTTAGTAGTCATTGCAGCAACCCATGATAATGCCATAAGGAAAATGACCTTTACCGCGATCCTCATTTCAAACATCAACTTATAGCTCTAACTAAGCGTCGCCTCATGTTTCCCTCACCACGGCCTTCCATGGTCGCCCTTCATCGATCATCACACGAATCTGTAATAAGCGTGCAAAAGATTTACTATAATCTTACATAATGGCAGGAGAACGAAATTTCACAAGAGGATATCAACAATCCTAATCATAAGGCTCTATATCAAATCAAAAGCAACGCTGAAAGCGTAGTACATCCGAACAAATTCCTAAGGACACTATAACCTGATGCTCTGATACTACCTGTGACACCCCACCAAATTGAATACTAGGCAATCACTCCTATATCAAATTAAAACAAGAGTCTCATATGGTTCATTCATAGCATCACTGTCGGAAACCAATTTAACTACTAATATCCTATTAGACCGGCATCAAATTTTTAATTAACTAATCTTTTTAACCAACCCATTCAAATAAAACAATTAAAACAGTTTATATGCAGCCATATGACCGTCAACACTATCATTCTCAGATATCCCATACCTAGGTTCCATGCTCTTGAGGTACCAAATCTAAAATCCCCCCGAAGGCAACACAGGATAAGATTGTCCTCTTTCGAACGCCAACCTCCCATGATAGCAAGTAGGGTAGGTATGTCATACACATAATAAACAATAATATAGGTACACATTCCACCTATATACATATATCACCAATTTGGTATTCACACCACCATATTATAACAATAGGTATTTATCTCACATATACATAACTTCCCCTAGGTAATTATTTAACCCATGTGTATAATAACATCAGGGCATATGCACCACCCATATAATAATCCCCTACGTATTATATTTATATCTCGAATATCCTACGCATTTATCAATTTTTTACTAATCCCCAATATTTTATTTCTGAGCTTTTCTCACCGCACAATGAAAATATCAACAACCCCGATATATTCATTAGTCTCATAATATATATACTTTAACGACATCGTATATATATTATTTATATCTCTTCTCAATATACTATGGCTATAATTTCCAAACTCTTATAACGATAGACAATAACCTCGAATATTTCCATTCATAATAATATAAGGAGTCACACCCTTAAAATATTACCCCCAATAAGTACTCTCTTATTTATTATTCAAATCACACCTAAATACCCCTTTAAGTATTATTCCTAACGAACACCCCTATTTGGGTAAATCTTGGATTTTATTTTCAACTAACCCAACGAACAAGCCTTACTAAAAAAAATATATATTTAGAATTCCCCACACTATTTTTAGGAATCCCAAATATTTATCTCCATCCAATTCTAGCCTTTATTTTTCCAATTTCCGGTTTGATTTCTGAGTTGATGTTTTCAACAGCGGAACTGCTTTCTTAGAAAAATCATAACAATTCAAAAAAATCATAAAAATACGTGGTCAGTGCCTCCACGACCGTATCGAGAAGATCTACAACTTTCATGGTTTAACCAAGAGCCGAATCGGCTGTCTTCCTAGCCGAAATAGCTCGGAAGTGACGCTAGTCACTAGTCATCTTCTTCTCCAAAAATCCGAACCTCCATTAAAGCACATCCATGATTTTTATCTCCTCTCTCATCATCAACCAACCTCCGACAACCATAAATACACATATAAAAAGGGTTATAATCATCCTAGAACCCATAACCAACAATTAATTTCAATAAATTCCAAGTTTCTCAAATTGGGTATTAATCGAGTTATATCCGTTTTAATCTTCCGAAAACCCATTTGATCCACGAAATTTCAAGCCAAAAATCTTTAGTTTTATACCAACTACAATATGAGAAATAAATACACTAAATCAGAAAGAAAATTAAACACTTGCCTCGTGGATTAAATTCGACGACCCCAAGCCGAATCCCGCGAATTTTGGCTCAAAATTCTTTTTCTTCCTTCTTCTGTTCTCTTCTTCTTCTTCTTCTCTCCCTTCTCTCTTCTCTTTCTCTCTATTAAATCTGATTTTGGGGAATAAATGAGGGATTTTTTCTTATTAAACCCGAAATTGGGTATATACCCAATTGTTAAATGACTCGTGTACTCATTTACGAGTCCCTACTAGTCCAAAAATGCCCGGAACCCGAATACTCTACTTTGACTATCTCGGCCATTATCAACTCAATGGCACAGTCAAAATATCCATATGAGTCACTTAACTAAAATTCACTATTTTGACCTAACACGTTCAATACGCGTGTTTTCCAATTTAAAATATTTTCCTTTGTCGCTTTACCCAACTGCGACATGTAAAAAAGTAATCAACTCATATACCTAGTCTCGAAATATAATCCACATAAATATTAATCTGTCACTCGAAAACTAATATTTACTATTCACTTTATAATATTAAATTTATTTAATTTCACTAATAAATCTCATAATTACTATTCACAATAATTCTTCAAATTACCAAATTACATCCACAATCTAATTTAAATATCTTTAAAAGTACGGGGTATTACACTAGATTTGAGTACAAGTTCGCTAATGGTGTTGTAAAAATTTTGGACATGGTATTGTAAAAATTAATATGATTATGTGTTCAAAGAGGATATAGAGAATGAAGATACTCACATCAGTGGTGAATTATCAAGTTCGTTAATGGAATATGAAGATCTAATGGTGAATGAGTCGGATGCTTTGTTACAAGTCAATACGGATATCATAAAAAATAAGAAGGTGACATATATTAGTGAAAACCTTAGCAAGGAAGACCAAAAATTGGTTTTGGACCTTTTACATCAGTATAAGGATTACGTTTCTTGGGAATATGATGATATACCTAGCTTAGATAAGAATTTGGTGGAGCACAGACTGAAAATCAAATAAGGTTTCAAACTTGTCAAATAGCGGCCATGAAACATGACTCCAAAAGTTATAGCCAAGAAGAAAGAAGAAATTAAAAGGATAATGAAGGATGGATTCATTAGAATAACAAGGTGTATTGAATGACTCCTTAACATAGTGTCAGTTATCAAGAAAAATAGAAAATTAAGAGTGTGCATTGATTTTAAAATTTTAAATGTTGCCACTCCAAAATATGAATACCTAATGCCAGTATTAGACTTATTGGTTGATAGATATTCTTGAAATTCTATCGTATGTACGATGGATGGTCATTCAGACTACAACCAAATATGCATAGTCAAAAAATATAAAACTTCTTATAGGTGCCTTATTAACTTGGGAACCATCGAATGGATCAAAATGCCATTTGGTTTAATTAATGCAGAGACCACCTACCAAGGGGAATGATTAACATTTTCTATGATAAGGTTCGAACCTTTTTTTATAGTGATATATTTATAATATAATTATCAAATCAAAGAAAATAACAGATCATATAGCACACCTAAACAAGTCCCTCAAAATAATGAGATTTTATCAACTCAAAATGAATCCTTTGAAATGTGCCTTTAGAGTTTCTGCAGGAAATTTCCTAGGATAGTTGGTACACCAAAAGGGAACACACGTTGATTGAAACAAATCTAAGTTATAGTCTAAAGCTCATCTCCCCAAAATAAAAAAAGAATTACAAAGGTTTTTGGGTCATGCTAATTTACTTTCTATATTTATATATAATGCAATAGGATAAAACAAAAAGTGTTTTATCCTTTCTAGAAGCGAAAATATTAAGAGGAGTTGCATTTAAAGGAAGAGAATGTGTTATATTTCCAAACACTCGAGAGATACTTTGTCAAGCCACTTGTTTAGGCACCCAGAAGGGACGATAAGCCATTAAAGTTATATGTTTCATCCTCTGATGATTAAAGTTCTATTGGTTTATGATTGTGAGAAAAACAAACAACAAGTTGTGTATTATCTTAGTAGATTTCAAAGTAATTATGAGTATAGATATTCTATAATGGAAAAACCATGTTTGACTTTGTATTTTGCTTCTATGAAATGAAGATATCACTTATTGCCCAGAGAGGTCTATATTATTTCAAAGTTTGATTTAACCAAATACATGTTAACCAAACCTGTTATGCACAGTAGAATTGGTAAGTGGGTATTAGCTCTATTTGAGTTTTTCCTACATTATGTACCTAAAAAGAAAAAAAAGTCCAAGCTTTTGATGAATGTTTATTAGATCATCCACGTGAGGATGAGCCAGAAAGAGAATATAAAATATATATATGTCCATGGAAGTTATGGTTTGATGATTCGAAGATTGAAATAATGTCAAGAATAGGGGTAGTTATTGAATCCCCTAAACATATTAAAACTAAACATGGATATAGATTGGAAGAAAAAAATGTTATAATAATTAGTTAGAGTATGAGGTTGTTATAATAGGCCTGGATATTCTTCAAGTTTTAATTCTTCAGTAATAGAAATTTGTGGATATTCTCAATTGGTCATAAGATAGTTAACTGGAGAATATAAATGTGTTCATGATGGTTTAACTTTGTATGTAGCCAAGTGGCCTTGAATTTAATGTCCAAATTTGATGAAGTCATACTACATTATATTCCCAGATTTCTAAACGAAAAGGCCAATGAAATGTCTCAAAAGGCTTCAATTGTTAAGCTTGATGATAAACTCAAAGAAAAATTAAAACTCAGTTCCATTCATGGATTCCTTCCCGTATTACATAACAGATTGCCTTGGGTTGATATTAAAAATATTACTATGCAGTACTATTATATAAACCCATTGATTGAATAACTAACTCGCCCAAATATTAAGAGTAATAGTGTTTTCAGATTAAGAGCAACCGGTTATGATATGTATGCTGGGAAATTATTTAAAATAAGTGTTGATAGAATGATCCTAAAGTGTTTTAGTAAAGATGAAGGTTTAATAGCCATTACACAAATCCATGAAGGGATTTTGTGGGTCTCATTAAGTTGGTGCTAAGATGAGATGGTTGTTAAGGATACATGGATTCTATTGGCCTTTCATTTAGAAAGATTTCATTGAGTTTGCAAAAGATGTCAAAAGTTCCAACAACATGGTCCTTTAAAACATGTTCTTGCTATTTACCTACAATATGTAGTAAATCCTTGGGCATTAAAATGATGGGTGATTGATGTCATAGGAATAATATACTCTCCATCTTCCAAGCTACATAACTTTGTGTTTATTGCAACTGATTATAGGAAAAATCTTTAAAATTAATTACCCCAAATCAGTTGGTAGATTTCTTGGAAGATATTTTGTATAGGTTTGGAATCCTATAAATCATAACTTTAGATAAAGCACTCATTTTTTAGTCTAAAATGGTGTTATAATTCACTTCAAGGTTAGGAATAACTTTCACAAAAGCAGCATCTTGCTATGCCCAATCAAATGGTCATACAGAGGCTACAAATAAAGTAATAAAGAACAACATGGGTAAATTAATTGAGAAAAATCCAAGGAATTAGCATAATTTGTTGCCAGATGTATTATGGACTTGTAGGACCTCTAAAAGGCCAAGTATAAGAGTAATTTTGTATGTTTTGACCTATGGACATGATGTTGTCTTACCAATAGAAAGAACTCTAAACTCATTAAAAGTGATTGCAAGAAAAGAATTGATAGTGAAAGTTTATGATCAAGTTATGTTCATGGAGATAGAAAATATAAATGAAGATAGGTCAGAGACTTAGATAACATATTGGTCCAAAAGAAGAAAATAGTTGATAGTTATAACAAAAAAGTATAAAAGAGGACCCTTAATGAAGTAAACTTGTTTAGAAAACTATTTTACCTTTAAAATCAAAAGATCCAGCCTATAAAAAGTGTTCCTCAAAGTGGGAAGGGCCATTTATAATTTATAAGGCCTTCAAATCTTTATCATACCATTTAAGAGATAAAGAGCATCTCATATTCGAGAATGGCCAACATGATAGCCTTCCCGTCATAGACAATCTGTGTGTGATACTCTGCTAACCAGTCCATACCCAAAATAACATCATAAGTCTACATATAAAAAATCAATAAATCGACCAAAAAACACAATTGGTAAATATCAACTTCCACAACCCACAAACAAGATATAAGGCATCACCCCTACCCACTAGAGTATCCATGTGCATAAAAACATCCATATAAATCTCTATTATCCCCGAAGTCGTGGCAAAAGTGTTATTAACAAATGAGTGTGATGCTCTAGTGTTAAATAAAATCCATGCATAACTATTGTAAACATAAAACATACCCTATGTGGCCTATGAAAGGTCATGTTAATTGACGTTGAACACACATCCATAGTGCAACTGTGAGAGACCCTACATTGGGTCTCTAGATTATGATGGTTTTAATGTCGGATACTGCGGTAGTGGCGGTAATTACTGTAACTAGGGTGGGGTTAGCACAACCTACTGATGCCCTTATTGAAATTATCCATCATCGTCCTGATTGCCCCTAGGGCACCTCTTGAATGAGTGGACTTGCTCGCCACATGTATAACCTGAATATCTAAATGGGTGATATTTTAATCGACCATGTTGTCCCTAGACCTGGGGTCAGTCCTACTGGCCCTGTCCTTGTCGAACTTGTCCTCTCTATCCATGACCTTGCTGGCCTGAGAACTCAGCCAGATGTCCTCATTGACGACATTGATCCTCAAATCTTTGGAACTTCTTAGTGGGTTTCTCCTCATGTTGTGTGACTCCATCTATTGTTGTGAACTTCCCTGTGATTAGAATGACTCGCCACTCTGCCCCAATACTTAGCCCTTTATAAATTCCAAACTTCTCCTTTTTCTGAGCCTTGACTCTATAAAAGTCGCGATGGACCTAGAAATGGAGAAAAGCGATGTCCAATACCTGATTATAAGTATTTAGGTTGTATTGCCATGTAATACCTTCCTAATCCTCCAGGTAAGGCCCCTGGTGAAATTATCCATCTTCTTGGCCTTCGTATTAACCTCATCAGGGGAAAATAAATTAAGACGGGTAAACTCCCACTCATACTCCTTTACCTTATGGTCTTCATGCAGTAGTATCAGAAATTATGACGACCTCATAATTTCTAGTGGTGATGGTGGGAAGTACTTTCCCTTAAATTTGACCCAAAACTGTCTCATGGTCAATATCAAACTCTCTTCATTCGTAGTGACGGATTCCCACCACTTAAGCGCATACCATACTAGCATTTGCTTCTGAACCTCTAGGCATTGTACCAGATGTGAGTGACTCTCAATACCTTGCCTCCACTAAAAGGAGATAATATGGTTTGTATATTCGGATAACTATGGCGGGTTGTGTTTGCTGAAAACATTCCTAGCTTTCTCCCATGTAAAAGTAGTTAGAGGGGCAAGTACCACCATAGGTGGTGGCTAGTCCTAGCACCTGGCAACTAGAGTAGCTACTACTGTATATGCTATAATAACTTCCAAGGTTGTCGGATCAGGTGTTGGTGCGTGCCCCTGTGGCTATTTATAGGGATGTGATGCCTTTGACTCAGTAATCACGACGTGTCTGCAACTTCCAGGTCATCTCCTAGTGTTCACTATATTAAAGAAAAACAAATGTCTCACTAATCATTTGAAATAAGAGTACAAAAGCCTAAACAACATAGTTATAAGTAATCAAAGAAAGCAATGCAAAAAAGCGATAGACGCACTCAAAACCCTAAGATAGTAGAACTTGGAAGGCTTTGATACCAACTGTGATATCTTGTAAAATTCATAACTTGATTGATTAGTTAATTAGATAAATAATACATGATTATAAACATTTTGAATCATTGTAAGCATGATGGAAATAAAATAAAATGATAATAAGCTGATAGTAATAAAATAAGTAAAAAAAATACAACTATGATACAAATCCCAAAACCATAATAAATAAAGCTCAATCACTAGATTAATAATTGTCTCACGATAACATCTAACTCTGAATATAAATAAAAAAATACTCCACCATAATAAATTTAAAATACAATAACAATTCTACTCAATAGATACTGAAATGGAAATATTATGAACAAAGATGATTACACAGCCTCAACACCTACATCCTAGGACTGAAAGTTGGAACTAGGAATGAATGCAAGAAAGATGAGGTATATGGCAGTTGATGCTTCCTAGGACCTTGAAAATAGCTTCACATAAATGATTAAACGGAGCAAGTCTACATTGAGTAATGATGTAACTAAATTTGGTCCATAGTAGTAGTAGTAGTAATAGTAGTAGTAGTAGTAGTAGTAGTAGTAGTAGTAGTAGTAGTAGTAGTAGTAGTAGTAGTAGTAGTAGTAGTTGTAATGATAATGATAATGATAATAATAATGATAATAATGATAATAATAATAATAATAATAATAATAATAATAATAATAATAATAATAATAATAATAATAATAATAATAATAATAATAATAATAATAATAATAATAATAATAATAAGAAGAAGAAGAAGAAGAAGAAGAAGAAGAAGAAGAAGAATAATTTGGTCCCTACAGAGGCTTTTACTGCTCATTTCATAACCAGCAGTTCCCACCCCAAGCAGATGGGTGCACTTATCAATATGAAGAAAAAGTCACAAGAGAACCTTCGTGATTACGCCAAGAGATACTGGGAATTTTTCAATGAAGTGGAGGACCGATCGAAGAAGGTTGTCGTTATATCCTTCAAAATTGGTCTACCTACCATATCTCTATTGCACCAGTCCCTAACAAAGAAAGAAGCCAGCACCATCGATGACCTCATGGCTCGTATTGAGAAATACACCAAGGTTGAAGACATGGTTCACTCTAATATAGGGGACCACGATCAAGAAAATACAACCATAGAAGGAGATAAGAGCGACACTCTGAAGAAAGGGAATAAGAATGGGGGCAAGAATGTCTTTAATAATGGGAGTAAGACTGATCCCTCGAAAGCATTCCAGGCTGTTAACATAGTTTTCAAGGAACCAATCTACAAGATGTTGAGCAAGATCGAGCAGCAACTATTCATCAGGTGTCCCAAGAAGATGGGTGGTGACCCAACGAAAATGAACAACCTGCTGAGATGTGCATTCCATAAGGAGGGTGGCCATATAACCAATAATGGCAAGGCTCTGAAGTCACACTTGGGAGAATTGGCCAAAGCGGGGCATATTAATGAGTTCATTGAAAAGAAAGATGACAAGGTTGCAGCTAATGGTGAGCAGAAACCAGAAAATGTCCTTGATAACGACATGAGACATGATTTTGCGGTGATTCATAACACATCGGACCTAAAACAAATTCAAGGGAATGCTATTTGGATGGAGCTAAGGAAGGTTATTGCTGCCATGGAAGCACGTCAGATCGACCCTGTAAAGAGACAAGATGACAAGCGCTGGTGACTAGAGGACGTCAAATATACCAAACACATTATCTTTACAGAAGAAGATCTGGTCAGAGTGAGAACCACGCATTACAATGCAATTTTGATAACCCTTAGAATTGTAAATTAGGACGTTGATAAGTTGTTAGTGGATCAAGGAAGCTCTTTAGAGGTGATGTACCTAGAGTTATTTTACAAACTAAAGCTCAACCTTGCTTCCTTAAGGATGCCATGATTTCGTTGGTTGGCTTCATAAGATGAATCACGATGACATTAGGAAGGAAAATCCTTCTAGTCAGAGCGAGCAACATCTCGACGCTAATAGAGTTCTTGGTGGTAAAAATAGAGTCCCCATATCACGTCATTATAGGAAGAGATTAGTTGCACGCCACGAGGTTTGCACCATCTACCTACCATCAGAAGCTGAAGTGTATCACCGACCGGTGTGTGGTTAAGATTCATGGTGACCAGTCCATAACAAGAAAGTGCTTCATCGTGATAATCTGTCCTAGAAAGGAAAAGAAAAAGGAATCAAAAGACGCACTAGAGGAAACCCATGATGGGGCTACACCCTCTAAATAGCAATTACGGTATGGCTGACTATAGGTGAAAGAGACCAGGGTCTACCCGCTGACAGGGTCTTTGAAAGCCTGGAGGAAGTTGGAGTTGATGATAACTTTCTAGAGAGATCGAAACCTCACTTGTCGATCACGAAAAGAAATAATTAATTGACTTCTTGAGAAGAAATCTGGATATTTTTGCTTAGGAGCCATATGATCTTCTTGGGATTAATCCTAGTGTAGCTTTCCATTGCTTTCATGCTGACCCAACCTTTAAGTTGATGACTCGAAAGGCTCGCCGGACGGCCCCAGAGAAGGCTAAAGCAGTGGTGAACAAAGTAGGGAAGCTTTTGGATGTAGGATCTATTATGGAAGTTCAGTTGCCCAAATGTTTATCCAACCTAGTGGTGGTATGAAAGAGAAACAGCAATTCGAGGGTCTGTATCGACTTCACATATCTTAATAGGGCATGTCCTAAAAATAGCTTCTCATTGCCTAAGATTGATCATCCGGTTGAAGCTACGGTGGACACAAAAGGATGAGTTTCTTAGATGCCTACTTAGGGTGCCATCAAATTCCATTGTTCGGCCATGACCAAGAAAAAATATCTTTCATAACCCCTATTGGTCTATACTGTAACAAGTCATGCCATTTGGCCTGAAGAAAATAGGGGTAACATATCATAGGTTGGTCATAAAAATGTTCAAGCGACAGATGGGAGACACAATGGAAGTCTACATAGACGAAATGTTAGTTAAGAGCAAAACTAGAGACGACCACCTCATGAACTTATCCAGAACCTTTAAAATCCTCAGAAAATATCGAATGAAACTTAACACAAGTAAGTGTTCATTAGGTGTCTAGTAAGGAAAGTTTCTAGGCTATTTGGTCAGCAAAAGAGGAATTGAGGCCAATCCAGATCATATTGACTCAATAACCATGATCCAACCTCCACGGACATTGTGAGATGTTCAAAAGCTCACTGGTATGCTCACAGCACTCAACTGCTTCATCTCCAAGTCTTTAAGGAGTTGTCGACCATTCTTTCAGCTTTTAAAGAAGGACAAAGGCCTTATTTGGAATGATGATAGTTCAAAAGCTTTATAGGAGATTAAATCCTACCTTAGTAAACAACCTCTATTGGTAATTCTTGATGATGGAGACCCATTGTATCTTTATCTCACACTATCAAACCATGTTGTGAGCTCGGCTCTAGTATGAGAAAAAGAAAGAGGGAAGTACCCCATTTATTATACTAGCAAAACACTTATAGACATTGAACAACATTACTTACCCCTGGAAAAGCTTGCATATGCATTAGTAGTCGCCTCATGAAAGCTAAAACACTAATTCGAACATCACTCAATAACAGTGATCACTTCCTACTCCCTTAAAATTGTTCTTCGAAAAGTTAACCTCTTGGACGACTCTCTAAGTGGTCGGTGGAGCTCGACAGACACGATATCCACTTTCAACCAAGAACAATAATTAAGGAACAAGTCCTGCATGACCTTTTCATTGAATTCACGGACGACCAACTTATTAACGAATAGGAAACGAAGCAGTCAACAGATGAGGAAGAACAATCTAAGGATTGGACTTTATACATTGATGGAGTCTCTAATTCTAAGGGGGTAGTAGTAGGAATCATCCTCGTCATACAAGAAGACATTATCATCAAACAGGGAATTATATTGGGATTTGAAACCTCCAATAATAAAGATGAATACGAGGCACTGATTGCTAGCTTGCACAAGTCCAAAATATTGGGAACAAGGCACATCAACGTATTCGACGATTCTAAACTGGTCTCCAAGCAAGTGGATATTTTAATGCAAATGATAATAGAATGGTCGCCTACCTGATTATAGTAAGGGAACTTATGACATGGTTAGAGAAGGTTGATATTCAACAGTTACCCCAAGGATAGATTAGTCACGATGATGCCTTAGTAGGCTTAAGCTCAAAAGTGGACTCCAATCTCAGAAGAACTATCTAGATAGAGTTCCTCGCCCAGCCAAGCATCGACTAAGCGATAGTTGTCGAACAAGTCCTTATCACAAAGATAACCCCCAGTTGGATGGATCCTATTATTGCCTATCTATGGAGAGACATATTGGCTAATAACAAGAGATTGGCCCATCAAATAAGGGTAATAGTTGCCCGCTTTTACCTTTCCCCAGGAGGAAAGCTCTACAAAAGATCATTCACGGGCCCTTACCTCCAATGTGTCCACCCGCGCGACACCGAGCAAGTTCTTAGTGAACTTCACGATGGTATTTGTGGGAGTCACGCAGGAGAGAGGTCATTGGCCTTTTGAGTGATTAAAGAAGGTTATTGGTGGCCTCACATGCAAAAGGACGTAGGCATATATGTTCACAGTTCTAAAAAGTGCCATAAATTCTCTCCTATGGTCCACCAACCAGGTAGTGACCTGAAATGTCTGATAAGTCACTTGCCATTAACGCAATGAGGAGAAGATATCATGGGACCACTACCTACCCCACCTGGAAATCGCAAGTATCTATTGGTCGGCACATATTAATTCACCAAATGGGTATAGGCATAACCATTAGCGAACATTTGTGATATTGATATGACCAGGTTCATCTGGAAAAGCATCATACCACATTTTGGGATACCAAGGACTATCATCACTGACAATGTCACGCAATTTGAAAGTAATATTTTTTAAGGTTTCTGTGATGAACATAGTATCAGGCACCACTTTAGTTCTGTGGCATATCCACAAAGCAACGGTCAGGAAAAATCTTCCAACAAGTTCATACTCAATGGTCTAAAAAGAGGCTGGAAAGAGAAAAGGGTGTCTGGGTGGATGACCTCCCCGTGTTCAATGGGCTTACTGCACTACTCCTAGGAAACCAACTAAAAAAACACCCTTCGCACTCACTTATGGAAGGGAAGCTATTATTCCTCTGAAAGTAGGTCTCCCTAATATGAGAACCACCTTGGTCTTCCAAGGCCTTAACAATGATTCGCTATGCACTGCACTGGAGTTAGTAGACGAGCGAAGAGAACTAGCCATGATCAAGTTATCTTCCTATCAACAAATACTGGCCAAGAATTACAACAAGAAAGTCAACTCGAGGAAGTTTCTAGTAAGAGACTATGTCCTAAGGAAATTCCTCGACAATGATGTGAAACCATCAGATGGCAAGCTGGGACCAAACTGGTAAAACCCTTTTAAGGTGATAAGAGATGACCTTTAAGGAGCATATCACTTGGAAACACTGGAGGGAAGGGAGATACCAAGAGCATGCAACGCATCCAATCTCAAGAAGTTCTATTTTTGTATTCTTTATCTTCTATTAGCACATTTAGTTTAAATAAATTTTTATTTCAAACTTATGTTTATTTCAAGTTATTATTCAATGAATAAAAGGCTCGCAAATTTGATCTCATATATTGGTTGGTTCGAACTTCTTGATTACATCTCAGTATTACGCACCCTTTCAAATAATATCTCCCTTGTGCATAGCATAAACCCTGGGGATTACAAAAAGTTGTTCAACTTGTTTCAATGAAGGAATCTCAGGTGCCGAGTTGGTTTATAGTAGTTATAATAAGTTAATAATGTATTTCAATTACTTCACCCTCAGGTCTTTGTTGTGAACACAATAGACCTCATGAGTTTCCCCGATAATAACAAAAGCCCAATAAGGGATCCTTAGGCAACAAAGCTAACTTAGGTCAGTCATTAACTATGTTGGTCTCAAAAAGCATGTCGGGAATATGGCCCATCGACTAGGTACATGCTCGTTATCATGTCACTTAGCCCTAAGGGAGTGTGATGACACAACCTAAAATGTAAGGTAAATAAAATGATACTGCTAAGGCATATTGAACTGGGATAATGTTAAAACACATGTTAACAAATGTCTAACAGTTTTGCTTAAAATCATTTAGTCAGCTGAGAAGCCCAAAATAATCAAACCTAAGTACTATCCCATTTAATTGTTAAAAGGAATAAGATGGTCAAACAGTATTACTTGGTCGACCAAGGTCTTAAGCAGTTAACAAGAAACAGTTCTTTCCAGCTCAAACATAAAAATAGTTATTAACTCGTGTTTAGCCAGCACATGCTCAAAATATGGAACAAGTTAATAAACTAATCTTTATATTGAAAAAAATGGAAAGTACAATTACATCGAGATAAAATATACAAATACCTAATAAAAACCTAAGACGTCTCAGGATGGTGAGCAAGATAATCCATAATATGTCCTCTTCGGCCATTGTCTGGGTTGAGAGAGAACACATCCACATCGTCTTCGAGGTAATGATTCAGGAGTTGGGCAGGGATAATATCAATAGGGAATTATCATCCCTTGAGAAAGGGTTATGACAGTAGGTTGCACACTCAACCTGGTATTTGTACCACATGCCAGATTCCTTAGGTGTCTTAACCTCCCTAAGGGAACTCAGCCACCTATGAGCAAATGTGAGATTGTACTCCTCCTTTAGCCTTGTTAGGGCATCAGTCCAACCCTCATTATAGCCATCAGCCCAGGCTTTGGGGGTCCATCTTGAACGATGTCTCTGTGGAGTCCAATTATAATCACATATTCCCTTCGAACATCTCCTTTCAGCTCAGCAACCTCTTTCCTCAAGGTGTCATTCTCGGCTTGATGCACTTCACCCACTTGGCCCACTCCATTGGTCTCCATCAGTTTGGCCCTCAGACCATTCACCTCATCTTGAACTAGAGAATTGATCTCTTCCATGACTTAAAGATCATTCTTCAACTTGGAAACTAGTTCGAACTGACTTTTGTATTGCTCAGTCCTCGCCCTCAAAGACTTGTAAATTTTTACAAATGCCTTGTGAGCTTGGTGACTAATATTGGGCCTCGGGATCATTACCAAACTTGAGGTGGGGGGAATATAGTCCTCGTCAGGATACAAGTAAGATAACAAATAAAATTACAAATAAATATCAGTATACATGGAAGGAACAAATATATATAAGAAAAAAAATTATCTTTCATTTATTAGTAAAAGGGGGTCAGTGGCTAGTAGAATTAAAGCAAAGAAGAAGATTAAAGGGCATAAAAAAGTTCTACAGAAAAAGGAAAAAACTCCTAATCTAAAATCCTTACTCCTTCACTTGCTCGGATTCAACCATTGCCTTCCCCTTCTCGATAGCCCTCTTATCTTGGTCAGCAGTCACTCCGACCTTAGTAGACATGATCTCAATGTGGTCGCTAGGATGATCAGCATTCTTCTCTTCCTCTGTGAAGAGGTTGGGCCCAGGAGAATGAAGGCCAAAAATCTTAGAATCAGAAGGATCCCCGCTGTCTCCCAACACTTGGTCCCATCCTTTCTTGAAGGACACCTTCTTCGTATAATCAAGTTAGAGCTTGACATTGTCATAGGCTGCATTCTAGCATTTAGTGTAGCTCCCATCCTTCTCACATGGGAGATCTTCCTCTAACTTCTCAACCTTGCCAAATAGACTCTGGTTTTCATTGGCCATTTCTTTCTTCCCGGTGAACACTATATTCTTGGATGCCTGGAGATCGGCATAGGCCTTTGCTGATTTCTCCTTTCCCTCATCTTAAGTTGTGAGAGCATCAACAAAGTCTTTTTCAAACTTTTTCAGAGAATATTTTAGCTCCTGATTACTTTTGGTCTGGTCGGCGTTACCATCGAAAAGAGTTACAAAATCAGTCAAAAATTGCACAGAGAAGAGAAAGCCAAGTAAGTACAAAAAGAAGAAAAATGTAGGGATAAAAAGGGATAAAGGGAATATAATTACCAAAGGATGTCCTTGCGCGGACTTAAGAGAAAGATGGTATGTCCCCAATCGTGAAGAGTTTTAGCGATCGGCAATGAACACAGCCACCTTTAGTAGATTAGGGGCAAGGGCATGAGTGTTGCCCACACTAGCCCGCCCAGTATCAGCAATGAGGAAAAGGACTGCAGGGGCCTTTAGGACTAATTTTCTTTTGGTCTCCTCTCTCTTCTTACTTCTCTCTTCTTATTATATCTCATTCTCCTTCCATTTTTCTTTTCTCTTGGCTCCAAGGCTAGAACCACTAGCCCTAAGGGAATCTACCTCAAACCTCTTCAGAGACTTAAGTTGATCAGACAGAACTTACTTATCCTCCTCATCATCAATCTTCAACATTCTCCTCCTAACAGTGGGTACTTTTTCCCCACTTCGTCTTCCTCCTCCTCTTCGTTTTATTTTTCTTCCTCTTACTCTTATTAATCTTCCTCTAACACCACCAGATCAGAGGTACCAACTTCAAGAGCCTTTCGATCGGAGGATTTATTAGTCGACCGAGCAATAAAGGTTGTTGTAGTATTCATATATTCAAGCTAGTAAGTTACAGATCTTGGATGCTCATCGTGTGAAAGCCTCTCCTTAACCTTCCAGGCCTTCAGGTGATCAGGAACACTAAAAGAAAATGAAACAACAAAAGAAGACTGGAAATAGGATCAACGAGAAAGTACACTAAAGAAGAAGAAACAACAAGAAAATGAAAGAAAAAATGAAAGAAACCTATATGATCTTCCCCAAAATCAGAAATCCAGGGGCCCCCGTATTTCTCTCCCTCAGTAAAGGGAGGATGTTGCCAATTTTAACAATAAACCCATGATTCAAATAATCCTTGTGAGAATATGGGAGGTTTACCACCTGGACCCTATCAGCCTTCCTAGTCTTTAGATACAAAATACCATCTTTAGTGCACGACCAAACATAATAATAACAGATATCAGCGAAACCCAGGTTGGTCCTACACAATGTGTTTATTATATATACCTCATTCATAATCTTCCAAATATTGGGGGCATATTGAGCAGGGACAACATCAAAGTGTTTGAAAAATCTAAGAAAAAGAGGGTTTGGAGGAAAGGTCAACCCACCATGGGTGATCAATAAGGTGTGAATCTAGTGCCCCCCTTCAATGTCGTGAACATTTCTAGGGAGACGGGCACAGTCGATTTCAACCCAGTAAAAAATATTATAGGTTTTCCTAAACTCTGCTATCGACTTGTTATCTAATGACGCCGTGACCAATAAAATAGAGAAAAAACCCAACTACGGTTGAAGCACAATCACAAAAGCAAAAAACAAAGAGAAAATGAGAAGATTTTACAACAATTGATTGGAGCTCTGAAGAAAATGAGACGCTGAAGAAGAAAGCACTGGAAGCTTAGTAGACGAAGGAAAGATTGAAAGGTAGATAATGAAGGAGATGTATCTCTAGTTTAAAGTTCAAGATGATCATGAAACACGACAACCAAGGAGGATTTGGCACTTCATATAACTGCTCAGACCAGTGTATCCTCACTTCTTCAACAAAACTGCAACTTTTCCATGGTATTTGGCTCAGGATGAGCATACCCTCTTGAGTTCTCTAGAATTTCAAAAAATGTCACTCAGGTCTTAAAAATAAAGTTTTAAGTCATGGACCTTCAATTTAATTAAAATTTATTAGCCCAAATATTCAGCCCAAAAATTTAAGGGGCAATTGTGGGGACCCATTTATCTTGGGACAGGAAAGTAGTCAAACCACGTATATCATTGTTGTGTGTGTGATCTTTGCTTTCTGTGTTCATAATTGTTTTCGTGGATCTTTATTGTGATATTTCTTGTACACACTGTAACAAATATGATTTCATGTTAAATTCTTTAACGGTTGATTAATAATTGTTCAAATTTAATTTTAATATTGAAAAATGAGGGTTAAGATTGCAAAAACTGGTCTCAAATTCAAAATCACCATAAATATCAGGGTTAAATTTGCAATTAACCTTGTAATAAATTAGGTTTCTCTATGAGGTAATTTATTAGCCTCTATGAGTCCATTAAGTTAAAACTTAATTATTAATCAGTTAAGTGTGGCTCGGCATTATAAGAAACTATTTCATGATCAAGAGACTCAATAGCAAGTTAATAATCCATTCCAAACAAGAAAAAATTCGACACCTAATCTCTAACCATTCTATAGTCGTCTATAATACTAAGTCACTTAAATTATTTAATTAGTGCATTACTGTGTATTATGTTAATTTTCAAAGAGTGTAAATTCATGTAACACATATAAGAATTACATAACAACATATACATATACATATATATATACATATATATATATATATATATATACATATATATACATATATATATATATATATATACATATATATATATATATATATATATATATATATATATATATATATATATATATATAGTGGCATATTACATTTCAAGAAAGACAAATAACAATTAACTACACAATTTATATAAAGCACGGAAAATATGTGGTATTACAATTATATTTTAAATCATACGAATTTTGTTTATGCATTTTTTCTACTCATACAATAATTTGATTAGATATTGAAAAATATTTTTAATAGAACATACTTGGGTTCATACATTTATAAGGAGGGAACCAAATAATTCTATTTTATAACATGTCCAAAATAGATCAATTCAATGTAAGTATATATCTATATATCTAACTAGTAATAAAATTAATAAAATGTCTTATTAATATATATTATAGATTTCATGTCACTTTTTATACATGAACCAAATACTATATTTTGATCCTAATGGGAATCCATTAGTTTACACGATGAGGGGGAAAAAATTGAATCCTAGTAGAAGTTTTTTTTATAATCACTTTCTTGATAGTCACAATCCGTGCAAAATATTACCCTGCACCAAATGGGGCCTTTGTGTAAAGAATTTATTATAGTTTATGGTTATATGCCTAGGAGATAATCATCTAAAGGAAAAAATATTTAAAATAAAAAATAAATGAAAATATAATCTAAGAATTAAACAAATTGTAAAACAAAAAAGAAAAAGAAAAATTGAAAAACAAAAGAAATGCACCCAACACAACGCCCCCAAATCTCTCTCTCTCTCTCTCTCTATCTCTATCTCTCTCTCTCTCTCTCTCTCTCTCTCTCTCTGATGCACACACACACAAACAATTACAAAATCAGATTTAGTGAAATTGATTAAGATCTCATCAAATACAAACTCGTATTTGAGATTTCAAAGTTTTTCATAAGGGTGAGTTTTCGATGAGGGTTCATTTTAAGTTAGAAATTAGAAAGTTCTGATGGTTGGATGGTAGTGACAAGTTAGTAGGGTTTGGCGGTGGTTGGAAGTAGAGGTTATTATGGTTGGGTTTGGTAACAACTCGATTGAGAGGTTTTTATTTAGGGTCTCTGGAGGTGTGTTCTAGGAGGGGAGGTGTTGGGGGGTCGCCAATCGAAGAAGATCGTGTAACTCGCTGGCTGAAGTGGCATAACTGCGGTTGTGGGGGTGTGGCACTAAAAGTGGTTTTTCACTTTTTTTGTTCCTTTTTTTCTTTTTGATTTTATTTTTCTAATTGCTTTTTAAAATTTATAAATAGTTTTTGTAACAAATCCTTAACAAAAAATTTACTAAACCCAAACTCAATCAGTAAAAGTTAGTAAAGAAAATATGATTTTATTATGTAGGTATTCTTATTATTAAAAGAAAATCATATTGTTATGATGATAGGAGAAATCGGACACAAGTCATTGCCAAGCATCATATCAAGTGTAGAATAAAAGTAAAGCAAGCAATAAGGAAACAAACACAAAATATAGAGTGGTTTGGCTATAAAAGTGATCCTACATCCACTTTGGGGTCCTACGCTCATTATATGCATTTTATGATACAAAGTTGTGCCTTTTGAGGCGTACAAGATAGATAGGGTAAGAGAGTACATGAGTTTGGCTAAGCTAGCAACCCTGATGTAGCCTGAGTTGAGCGATGTGGCTGCAAAAGGGGGTGAATCCCAAGTATGATGTCCTCTAGATAGATAGTGAGATGGGAGTTTTGCAGGGCTTCGCCAAGATAGAATCCCCCTAATAGTGAGGTGAGGACTTCTATTTAAGAGGTCATAAAGGTGTGTCACATGCCTGGAGCACGTGACATGTAGATAATTCAGATGAGCCTGGACTCCTTCTAGAAGCAGGACAACTGCCAAGTGTCCAACGTTATAGTATGTGACACGGCCTGTGTGGACCCCGATAGTGATAAGTGTTTGAATGGGTGTCGCGACCTATTTGTACCCAAGCAACGGCTAACTCTAGTAAAGGCCTCCTTCAGGATGAGGACCAGTAAACACAAAGGGGTTGCGGCATGTCTGTTCCCAGGTAGCGGCCTGCTTTTAAACTTCGCTGTCATGGTGAACATATTTGGCATACCAATAAGCCCCCAAGCCATAGTGCCAAGAGTTGGAGAGTTGGGGCTGCGACTGATTTCAATTACTATGGTGTAAGTATCTAAAGGTTGTTGCGGAAACCATAAGGAAACACTTCACCTTCCCATGCCTTCTTATATCAATGTGATATGGTCGTGGTCTTCATTACCTTTCCCAAACCTTTGAGAGAGGATCGAGAGCAAAGCTTTGTCATTTTCTTCCTTGAGTTTCCTAACGATTCTACTATGGTGGTTCAAGGTGGAGATAAGCCAGTTGTTGGTGGTTGTTCTCCATAGGTTTCATCTTTTTCTACGTAATAATATTTTCTGACCTTTCATTCTTCCAAATTTTTTTTCTAGATTTCTTGTCAAACTATACTGTAAATCCCTATTTTTCTGAATTATCAATTTTGTAATAAAAAACCATACCGCTTTCTCACACTGTTGTTAGAACACATAGGAGTTTGACTGAAAATGCTTATTGTATATTCTATTTTTTTGTATTTCAAACCCTTACATATTCTAGGACTAGAATACTTACAATATGTTGATTTGGGTACATCATTTGCTAGTAATTGGGTTTGGATGGATTTGGGAGTTGATTTAGGTTAGGATTGGTTTAGGCTAGATTATTTATGGAGATTGGGGGTTTCTGGATTTTTCTAGGTTAAATAATCACGTAAGCCCTATTTTAGATTTTTTTTTAGCTAAGAACATAAAGAACATGTTCTTAGTGTTCTTGGCCAAAACCCTAGGGTTTTGATTTTAGATCTTTGCAAATTAACAATTCTAACATCTGACCTATCTTGTCCCATAGTCGTGGCCTAATAGTGAATCTGCACTAGCTTGCTGCGACTATACTTGAATCCTTATGCAAAAATCCCCTAGGTTGTAACCCCAATGTTTCCTTTGGTTGTAGTCTTTAGAGTAGATAGACTGCGGCTTTGGGATTAAATATCAATATGTTTTTTATTTTATAACTACGAAATTCACTCAGTCCTTGTCAAAACACCCATATGTCTGCAGTCTTTAGTGTTTGGACTGATTGGCTATGACCTTAAATTTCCCTTAAATCTTTTTTTATGTTTATAGCTTCCAGCTTGGTTGTACCCTGTACTTTTCTTTTGACTGCAAAAATTTTCAGTTTGAATTTTTCTGAATCCTTTCATTATATTATTGGTATCTGTCGTGGCCTCTAAGAGGCTTCTTTGATCGTAGTGGCTGCGACACCTAACAGCGAAGTACTTATGGTTTTCAGGTATTGCGGTGGCCTTATGAGTTGGAACCCTTCATATTTCCTGAATGACTTTTGGAAGACTCATTTTGGCGTTCTAACTCCTGAGATTCCCTCTGTAATCCTTTGAAAGCCATTGGGCCATATTTGTTTAAAGACTGCCCCAATTGCATCACCATTGATTCTGGCTCTGCGAAATCCTTTAACTGTAGGGATACTAGTGGGGTTGTGGACATTATGGAGGAAAATACAAAATCCAACAACAATCCTGCTGCTGAAAGGATACCCACGGTAGCTGTCCCACTAGAGACCAGAAACACTCAAGCCGAATCCCCTGGCCAAGATGACTCCCGCAGCCTTAGAATATATGTGTATTATGGATGAGGAGTGGATCGCCCAGTTGTTGTGGCCTTTGAATTTCCTCAGTCTTCAATCTGTACACTTCCATTTACGGAACTAAGGTCATGTTCCATAGTCCCCAATGAGGGGATTTATTTTCCTCTGAATGCCTTCCTCCTAGGGTTACGGCTACCAATTCCTAGCCCAATTAGGAGAATTTTTAATGAAATTAATTTGGCCCCATCCCAGTTAGATCCAAATGGATTGATGGATATTTGTGCTACCTTGGTTCTTTAACAAAAGAAATTTGGGAGGTACATTACTCCCACGGAGTTCTTACATTTTTATAGGCCAAAGGAGAACTTCGTAGACCTTCCGTGGTATTACTATTTTGATATGTGAAACAATAAAGAGTATTTGTATACTGAGATGCCTTCCAGTGTTAAAAATGGAAGGGAAAATTTTTCTATGTCTCTGGGGAAAGTTGGGTAATCCATCCCCAAGAGAATGAGTGAGAGAAAACGAATAGGATACCGCGGACATGAAGGTGTCCTAATAAAAGAGGTCATCTATTTCTACTGCTCCAACTTTTTAATCTCTGCAAACTTTATTTCATCTTTTGTGACTTATACTAACCTTAACACTTGTGTGCAACTCTTAACAATCTGGGGCTCAACAGTAAAGCCAAAAAGAGAGTTGAGGACGCAGAAAGCTTCAACAATAAGGTGAAAAAATTCAGTAAGCTGGTCACTTTCGAGTCATTTTATAAGCAAGGTTATTTTATTAACAAGAAAGTTCCAAATAAGATTATTGCAAAAGGTAATTATCTATCTTACGTGGAATATATTATTGATGATGCCTCGACACATATATATTAAATACTGCAGCTTATGTTCTAAACTTGTTTGATTATTTTCAGGGGAATAGATTAATTGCGAGATTTTGGCTATCCAGCTTGCTGAAATGGATTAGGATGCAGTTGTCCTCAATTAAGCCACAGAAAAGAAGGGGAAAAGAGTGAACCTAAGGAAATAACTCCTGCAGTTGAACCCACTGCTACTAGGGTTGAAGAGGTCAATCCCACTAAGAGGGATAAAACCAACACTGAAAATGTAGTGACCCAGGATAAGTAGGATGGTAACACTAATATTGACGATGACATAGCTCCTCAACTAGTTGAGGTAGGTCTAATGTCCTTAGAGGACTTCTAAGGTGGTAACAACCCTATATACGTTTCCCATTATATATCTCTCTGAGGAATATTATGGTGATCAACACCAACTTGCCCAGACCCCAAAATAGGGCAATAGTGGGGTATGATGGTCGTCCACAACTCAATTAAGGCAACCTGATCCTAATTCCTCTTGGGACACAACTTTTAGGGCGATTAGCAGAAAAGGAAAGTGGAAGAAAATATTGATCTTAACCACCTTATAGAAGAATATCACGAGGATTTGGAGGAATATGCCCTTCATAGTCTACTATGGGTACGTGTTTCACCTTTTTATTTTATGCTTAGTTATTTCTTTATACTAACAAAAAATTTAAATTTCAGGCTGCAGACGTCGTAATGTCTTAGAGGGCTAAATATGAAGGCCTATTCAAGTTGTATTGGACCGTGGAGTTAGTTCATAAGACTGACTTGGAGACTGTAAGGATCACATCATTTGAAGATGGAAAACAGTCTTCAATCGTGGCACTCCAATTGGCGAAGTTGAATTTTGAGGCTACTACTAATGTAAAAGAGGAAGTTGAACAGGATTTCACTAAGGCCGCAAAATCCATCATTGTTATTGAGGCTAAGGTTGTAGAGGTTGTCAGGTAAGCCTCATCCTTTCAACAAAAGATTAACATTCTTTAACAAATGTACGATGGGTTGTTGCGAAGGAGTACTATTTCCCTCAATCAAAATGACCTTGATCATGTCGCAGCTATAAAACAGAGAGATGAGGATCACACTGTAACATTAAAGCAAGCTGCGGACAATGCTGTGGCAGCTTATAAAAAATCAAACGAGTTCTTTCTGACCAATAATAAGGCCTACCTCCACGGCCTCCAGGAATTTAGGCACACGGTGGTGAAAAAGTTCCCTGAATTAAGAGAGAAAATCATATTTTGGAAGCTAAGTGATGTTGAGCACGTTGAGTGTCTGTAAGAGCTAAAGGTTGTGGTGGGGGAGAGGTGTAAGAATCAATAGGAAGATACGATTGTAGTAGACAATGAAGGAACTGCGACCACAGCAGATGATGAATTTGTGGATGAGGAAGATGATCACAGCTGACCATGCTTGTCTTTGTAATCTTGTACTTTTTGAACTATTGATGCCTAAACTTTATACAGGGCTGCAGCCACTTTTGCAAGGCAGCGACCCCTAATTACCATTTTTTAATTTCACTGGCACTGAATATTTAAATTATTTACATGCCCTTATTTCACTCTTCGTTTTGAGTACTTTGAATGCCTGAATGTCTGATTTACTTTTCTCTCTTTTGCAAGAATTCTTTGGGATGTCTTTATTTTTTAGTATTAAGGTATGTAATTGGTGGTAGGTTGCAGCTTCATAGATCTTAAAAATGATTATGGCACAAGAGGTTGTAGCTCCAAGCATTAGTTTTCTTTATAAAGCTGCAAACTTTAATGAATACCATATATATATATATATATAAATAATAATATAGGGAAGTTTTTGAAAATATGTACATTTTTAACGGTACAGATGAGTGCCACGTCAAAAGACATTTTCCAAAATTAAGGGTTGAGATCATCTCCCTCCATTTACAGTTCAAATTTTGAATTTTCAATCCACCTTTTTCGTTTCCCCCTATTTTTTCCCATGTGAACATTTGTTGCCTTAAACATTTCCATTTGTCTCTCTCTTCATTAACTCCCTATCTCTATCTTCCCTCATCTCAAGTGCTCTCTATTCTCTCACCTCATTCGATTTTTTCACCTCACTTTCTCTTCTAACTCATTCCATAATCTTCTTACTCACGATTTCTTTTTTTTTCTTTTGCAGGTTATTTAGCGTAAAAGAACCGGCAAGGTAATTTTTCATATATTGATTTGGGTTGATTTCAAGGTTTTTATATGAAGATTTAATTAGAGTTCTTATATGCAAATCTGTTCTCAATCTAATTCTTTTTATTCTTATATGCAGATCTAATTAGAGTTCTTATAGCTTAAGTGGAGATGGATATATGGATATTTTTTTATGCCAAGGTTTTTTAATTCATTTTTAATTCTTACTCACGATTTTTGATTTCTTATTTTCAGTTCAAATTCTGAAACAGATTTTGTGTAGCGGAGAGATGGAGATATTGAGGGACATTTGACATTTGAGATTCACAAACCCAACTGAGATTAACATTTGGATTATGTTGCTTAAGCTATCGCTGGGTGGGTGTTGTAGCAGCAGTAAATAATTAAATGCAGAAGTAAAAATTAGGAACGAAATTACCCAATTTTGGAGAAAATAAATCTGGGACAAAAAATATAAGAAATCTCGGAAGCAGGTACAGTCTAGAACACGGCTGAGTCGCGGACTATATCGCTCTCTTTAAGGTGTTTCGCGACTCTGCCCAAAGTGTGCTGACAGTCTCGAAGCCCCGCCACCCCAGGATAAAACAGCCTCCAAAATCAGAAAATACAAATCGATAAAGCACAAAAATCAACCCGGTCTATGTACACCCATTCTTTATAATTGCTTTGAAAAATTTCGAAACTGTATCAATGGGGGAAGATGAACTGTAAAGAATTTTGTGTTGGAACTGTATTGAAAAACGGAGGTCTCAACCTCCTTTTATGCAAAAAAGAAATTACCGTTAGTGGGCAAAAACGTGGAGAGAAAACTGGAAACTTGGGTGGAAAAATTCAACAGTAAAAAGCCCACTTTTTTCAAAATTAATTACCGTTAAAAATTAATTTTTAAAGCCCAAATCCATTAATTTATTTCTCCAAAAAATTATTTCTTAATGAGCCCAAGCCCAAGACCCAGGACCCGGACACGGGCACGGGTCGGGCCGGACGGACGGTGGCAGCGGCACGCGCACGTGTGTGACTTGGCCCATTGGGTCTGCCCCACATACCCACAAAACATTGAATGCCCAAAGGGCTGAACCTTTAGTCTCAAAAAATAGTATATTAACTCTATCCAAATTTTAGAACCCACCGATGTGGGACTTGTGCCAAAGGCACTTTCAAAGTTTTGCAACTTAACAGCTCTAAGCTGTCAGGAGATGTAACCAACAATCCCCCACTTGCAAAATTTGAAAATATTTTATCGAGCAATAATTCATAGAATTGTGCATAAGCAAAGGTGTCTTTCGACTTGAACCTTTACGTAGTAAAGATGATTCAAAATATACTAGAGTAACCGTAGTTTTGAAATCTATCTCTGACAACATCCCTCACACAACCCTACTTGGATGTAATTCTAATAGCTAGCACGTTACGGCCATGTGCTTATATCCCAGTATAGTGAACGCTTTAGGAATTCTGCCCCAAATTTCCATAGGAAGCGGCCACACTTCCACATTCACATAGGTGAGTCTATCAAAAATACTCCTGTAGCTAAGTACCCCACTCAAAATAGAGCTATAGATCTCATTAAGAGTTATAATAACTCATCCTTAACTCGCTTCAGGATATCATGCTCCATAGGGATGGACTCGGAGTAAAACCCCGTTCTATATTAATTAATTATAGCATGATTCAACCCATATCACTTGTGATTTGTTATTACCCTTTGAACATATTTCTTGGGATCTCCAGTCTATATGTTGGGTTACCATCACAAATGACTCATTTATCCAAGGGATTTAGTCCCATCCCTTTCGAGGCGTTCCACACCTTCTCCCTAGCTAGTCCTTTCGTCAAAGGATCAGCTAAGTTCTGTTCAGACCGTATATGATCCACCCTTACAACACTCATAGAGATATATTCTCTAACAGTACTATGCTTACGACGTATTTGTCATTTCTTACCGTTATAATAACGGTTCTCAACTTTTGCAATAGTCGCGGTACTATCACAATGAATCAAAACGGTTGGTATCGGTCTTTCCCATAATGGGACATCTGACAGGAGGTTTCTTAACCATCCTGCCTCTTTACTAGCAGTAGCTAGTGCTATCATCTCAGACTCCATAGTGGATTGCCCAAAAATTGTTTGTTTCTTAGATTTCTAAGAAACTGCACCACCAGCGATGTTAAATATATATCCACTAGTAGCCTTAGAATCATCAGATAGGGTGTTCCAATCAGCATCACTAAATCCTTCAAGGACAGTAGGATGCTTATTATAATGTAATTCGAGGTTCATCGTCCTTTTAAGGTACCGCATGACCCTCTCAATAGCATGCCAATGCTCCATACTAGGTCTACTGGTAAATCTACATAGTACTCCCACGGCATAAGCTATGTCAGGTCTAGTGCAATCTGTAGCATAACGTAAGCTACCAATAATGCTTGCATAAGCATTTTGGTTTACACTGTCGCCAGTGTTCTTAAATAACTTTACACTAGGGTCAAATGGAGTACTAGCAGGTTTACAGTCAAAGTAATTGTATTTCTTTATAACTTTCTCAATGTAATGAGATTGATCCAAAGAAAGTCTCTTTTCTGATCTAGTAATATTAATTCACAATATTACACTAGCTTCACCCAAATCCTTCATATCAAAATTGGCACATAATAATGATTTAACATTTTCTACGGCATGAATATTAGAACCAAATATAAGCAAGTCATCAACATAAAGACATATGATAGTGCAAATGTTCTACACATATTTATAATAAATTCATTTGTCACTTTCATTAATTTTAAACCCATTAGAGATGCCTAAGCTATCAAATTTATCATGCCATTGTTTAGGTTCCTTTTTGAGTCCATAAAGAGATTTATCTAATTTATATACTTTATTTTCTTGACCGCGTACAATAAAGCCTTCAGGTTGATCCATATAAATCTCTTCATCTAATTCTCCATTTAAAAATGCAGTTTTAACATCCATTTGGTGTATAATTAAATCATTTAAGGCAGCTATAGCAAACAGTACACGTATAGACGTTATTCTAGTCACGGGAGAAAATGTATCAAAAAAGTCTACATTTTCTCTTTCTCTAAAACCTTTAGCAACAAGGCGTGCCTTATATTTTTCAACAATGCCATCAGGTTTTAATTTCTTTTTAAGAATCCATTTACACCCAATTGTTTTACACCCAGGAGGAATGTCTACTAAATGCCAAGTTTTATTTGTTTCCAAAGAATCCATTTCATCATTAATAGCCTCTTACCATAAATCAGCATCTAAAGAAGATAAAGCTTCTTGAATAGTGTTAGGATCCTCCTCTAAAGTGTAAGCATAAAAGTCGGGACTAAAATCTTTTTCTACACGAGCCCTTTTACTTTTTCAAAGTTCTAAAATGGATTCATTATTTTCTTTATTTTTAATAAAATAGCAACAACTAATTCAGTTAATGTCCTATTTTTTCTTTCGGCTTTACCGTTCATTTCGAGCGAATAAGGGGCAGTTTTTTCGTGAATAATACCGTGGATTTTATAAAATTCAATAAATGGTCCAGAATCATATTCGGTGCTTCTATCACTACGTAACCTTTTTATTTTCCGATTAAATTGATTTTTAATTTCATTTAGGAAAATTTTAAACATGTCAAACGCTTCACTTTTATTTTTCATTAAATACACAAATGAATAATAAGAACAGTCATCAATAAAATTTATAAAATAACGTTTGCCATTTCTAGTTGTGACACCATCCAATTCACAAATATCTGAATGAATTAAATCAAGTGGTTCAGATTCTCTAAAAATAGATTTATGTGGTGTCTTAGTGATTTTTGCTTAACTACACCATTCACATTTTTCAAAATCATTTAATGATAATTCGGGAATTAATCCTAAAGTGCTCATATTTTTAACTATTCGTTTATTAACATGACAAAGCCTAGCATGCCAAACATTAAATGAACAAGCAATATAAGAAGAAGGAGAAATTTTATTCATTGCATCAACATTCAATTTAAACATCCCATCAGTGGCATAACCCTTGCCTACAAAAATTCCATTTTTGGTCAAAGTAAATAAATCAGCACCAATAGTTTGAGTAAAGCCAGCTTTGTTGAGAAGATAACCCAAAACCAAATTTTTCCTTATCTCGGAAGTGTGAAGAACATCTTTGAGGATAACAGTCTTTCCCGAAGTGAACTTCAATTCTACATTTCCAGTGCCATCAACCAGAGTGGATTGAGAATCACCCAACAACACCTTCTTATCTACAGTCTCAGAATAAGTCTTAAACAGAGTATGGTCATAACAGATATGATGGGAAGCGCCAGTATCCAACCACCACCCTTCGGTACCGCTAACCATGTTAATTTCTGAAATCATAGCACATAGGTCCTCTTCAGTCAAATTCTCTTGTGCGTTTGGCACATTGCGATATTTGCGAGCCATATGGCTAGGCTTGCCACACTTGAAACAGAGAATATGTTCCAAGTTGCTAGACTGTCCATTTCCAGGGTTCTTATACTTATTCTGAGTCTGAGTCTGATTTTTAAAATTCTGGTTGTGACACTTTTTCTGATTTTTCATATTTTTTCCGTTTGCCTTTAAAACAACTGGAGTGTGGTTCTTTTTCTGATTTTTGTTGTTAGACACAACAAGAATTTCATCTTTATAGTCATGTTTTCGGGATTCCTCCTCAATTCTATATTTTGTAATAAGTGACTCTAGCGAAAATTCTTTAGACTTATGCCTCAAAATATTTTTAAACTCTTTGAACAGTGGAGGCAATTTATCAATAATTATAGCCACCTGAAATTGCTCATCTAAAGCCATGCCCTCGAAAATAATTTCATGGGAAATCATTTGCAAATCATGGGTTTGAGTAACAACAGATTTTTCATCCGTCATTTGAAATTTCAAATAATGTTTGACGTCAAATTTTTTTAGCACCCGCCTCCTCCGTGTCATATTTTTTAAAAAGTGTGTCCCAAACATCTTTCGCAGTTTTATAATTGGCATAATAGTCATAAAGTTCGTCACTTAGAGCATTCAGAATATAGTTCTTGCACAGAAAATCATTTTCCTCCCAAGTTCTAATTGTTCTGCTTTCCTCAACAGTAGGTGGATTATTTACTACGGGTTTGTCAAATTGAACACACGATGCGACTTTTTTTGTAGTTAAATAAAATAGCAATTTTTTGCTCCAACGTTTAAAATGGGTGCCTTCATATTTGAAAGGCTTATTAATGTTGCTTGAGTTAATTTCGTCCATGGCAGAATTTCAAATCACCTTAAAATTGTTATAGCAGCAGTAAATAATTAAATGCAGAATTAAAAATTAGGAACAAAATTACCCAATTTTGGAGAAAATAAATCTGGGACAGAAAATATAAGAAATCTCGAAAGTAGGTACAGTCTAGAACACGACTAAGTCGCGAACAATGTCACTCTCTTTAAGGTGTTTTGCGGCTCTGCCCAAAGTGTGCTGACAGTCTCGAAGCCCCGCCACCCCCAGCATAAAACAACCTCCAAAATTAGAAAATACGGATCGATAAAGCACAAAAATCAACCCGGTCTGTGTACACCCATTCTTTATAATTGCTCTGAAAAATTTTAGAACTGTATCAATGGGGGAAGATGAACTATAAAGAATTTTGTGTTGGAACTCTATTGAAAAACGGAGGTCTCAACCTCCTTTTATGCAAAAAAGAAATTACCGTTAGTGGGCAAAAACGTGGAGAGAAAACTGGAAACGTTGGTGGAAAAATTCAATAGTAAAAGGCCCACGTTTTTTCAAAATTAATTACCATTAAAAAATATTTTCTAAAGCCCAAAACCGTTAATTTATTTCTCCAAAAAATTATTTCCTAATGAGCCCAAGCCCAAGACCCAGGACCCGGACACGGGCATGGGCTGGGCCGGACGAACGGCGGTGGTGGCGCGCGTGCGTGTGTGACTTCGCCCATTGGGTCTGCCCCGCATACCCACAAAACATTGAATGCCCAAAGGGCAGAACCTTTAGTCTCAAAAAAGAGTATATTAACTCTATCCAAATTTTAGAACCCACCGATGTGGGACTTGTGCCAAAGGCACTTTCAAAGTTTTACAACTTAACAGCTCTAAGCTGTCAGGAGCTGTAACCAACAGTGGGGAATCTGAGGACGAAGAAGTGAGATGGAGATGAGGCTGGTGGAGGGAGAGGAGATGAGGCTGGCGGAGGGAGATGGGGAAGAGATCGGCGCTGATGGAGGAGGGATACGGAGATGAGAGTGCGCCGCCGGGTAGGTGGGACGAGGTCGGTGGAGGGAGGAAAAGGGATGAGGGTTTCGATAGATGTGAGAATCCAGGTATGAATGAGCCTCTTCATTGGAACATAAATCATGATTTACAGCAACCTAATGTCATTTCAAATGTATTGGATCATCTCTCAAAAGAAATGCAGAATTTTCTTTTCAAAACCAAGTCAGGCGCAGATGATTTATAGGTTTCTTTTCAAAACCAAGTCAGAGTATATTACTAAGTAAAACCCATTAATGTATTGGATCATCTCTAACAAGCAAGGTAGAAGGGACATCGTAAGTTTTGTTCAACGACAGGAGAGAGACGGGAACTTTGAGCTTCTTCAACCAACTATGAGATCGTATTGGATATATTATTATGTGGTTGTGTTTTTTGTTCAACAATAATACATGTGGGTGTTTCTGACGAGTTACAGGAGGGAGACGATTTTATTTTTGGGGGGGTATATGCGTCTTCAAACATACGACTAATTGTTGTGTGTATTTTGTAGCTACTGAAAAATCATTTGTATGGCTCTATGTGATTAATTACAGGAAATAGAGTATTTTGTGTGAGTGTGTGAGAGATGCATTTGGGTTTGGGTTTTAAGGATCCAGAAAAGGAGAGGGAGAGGCATCTCGGTTTGTTCTGTCTTTGACATCTAATAAATATGAGTTTATTAGGCTATAATATCATTTTGGGTGTTTGTGCAACTGTTTTCTATATGGTGGGTTTATTATATTGTATTATTTATAATTAGAGGCAAGTTTCTCTTTCTTTCGTTGTAATTTCATAGTTAATATTACTAATTTTTATATTTTTCATATTATATTAAGGGAATTTTGTGTTAAATTTGAGGATTTTGTGACTTATTTTTCAAAAAAAAATTCATTAATTATGAATCTTTTCCTCCTAAGCTAAAATATTAATGGCTCTCCTCTTTATTTGTAGAAGTGGTGTTCTACAAAACATAGCTTTTTAACAATAGTTTTTAGTATCTTTTAACAAAATAGCTTTTTAAACATAAAATAGTTTTTGAACATAAAATAGTTTTTGAAAAAAATATCATTTTAACAAAAAAATAGTTTTTGAACATAAAATAGTTTTGACAAAATAAAAATAGTTTTAACGAAAAAACATTTTATTAACAAAATAAACACTCTTTATAAGAAAAAAATAGCTATAAAATTCTTCATTGAATATGTCATAACTCAAGTGCTTTTATTAGTTCCTATAATGGATGTTTGAAACTCTCTTATTCCTTTTGTAATTAGTTGTCCGATTAGTGAGAAAGAATAGGGCTCAAGAAATTTAGTACAATTAGTATGGTAGGTCTCTACTTAGTTAAATATATTAAGGAAAACTTTGAATCCCGGACCTATTAATGGATGATTAGGTGTGGTGCCTTTAAGAAATAAAAATCCCAATGAACGTCGAACACAATCATGTGTCAACGGAAGTTTACTTAAATTGAGCCTAATCAGATAAGAGTTTAGGCTTGAAAATGGCAAACTAGATTGATTCCTTCACTTGAACCATCAATGAGAAAAAAAAAATCTTAATCATGAAAATAATTAATTGAACCAAATTAACTAACTATTATTTAGGAATATTTTTTATTATTTAAAAATAATTTTTCCAATATTTTCATTTATATATCTATCTAATATGAAAATATCATGTAGTTAACTTTATTATCATAGCTTTCACTTTTTATTTGGCCAGAATTTGTGCCAATTCAACTTCATAATACAATAGGAACATAATTAACATCATAATTCACTTAAAAACTGTAGTTAGTTACTAAATTTATAATTGTACATTTATAAAATAAGAATATTATAAAGTCTATTTAAAATTATAAAAGTAAGTTCAAAAGGATTTTTTTAATTTTTTTCCAAATTGTTTATAGATAATCTATCATTTTTTGAAATTTTGTGTTATATAAAAAAATATTTTCGACTTAAAATATACATGATTTAATACTTTGGAAAAAAAATCGTGCCTTCTGGCACGGGCAATACGAATTCCAATTTTTTTACGTGGTTTTTAAAAATATTCGTCCTGCCTTCAGGCACAGACATTGTGGGGTAATTATTTCAGGGACAACCAATACAAATTCCAGTTTTTTTTATCAAGCGCGATATTTTATATTTATTTTTTGTGGTGTAAGCTTAAATATAAATATTGTGCTAAGGGATGTCCGAAAATTGGCATAGTGTTTAGTTTGTTTAGATAAAAATATTTATTATTTTGACATAATTTTTTTTTGCGTTTAACCTGGTCGTGTTTAACAAGGTTGTGTTGTAAATAAATAAGTTATAGTGTTGACAAGTTATAGACAGCATAAAAAATATTTTTTACAAACTAAAAATGACCCTGGCCAAAATATACACGACACGATATGAAATTTTAATGTTTACCTATCTCGAACAAGACCCAATGTTTTTTAACCAAAAACGAACTTGACCAAAATAAACACGACACGACATGAGATTTGATTACCAATCACGAACACTTACCGTTTTGCAGGATAGTCATATAAATAACGTATATTATGGCCATTTTTTAAAATTACACTTTGTTTTGTCGGGGAACGAAATTTTCGCCATTTTGTAACTATGCACTTTGAAAATTTGTCTTTTCGCGATTACATACTTTGAAATTTTTTGGAAACGTGCCTTCAGGCACGGGCATACGCTAGTGTATATATATATATATATATATATATATATATATATAATCTTGAACTGGCTGCAACCACATTTGTAAGGCTGCGGCGACTTTCATTTGAATTGTACTATACTTGAATACTTGAATGTTTGAATGTTCACTTCTTTGCAACTGAACTTGACATAAGGTTCGCATTCTAACGTTGGGCTGCAGTTGTATATGGGACAACCCGAATATAATTATGATAAATCATGTTTAAATCATGATTAACTTATATGATATGGATATTGTGTTATTAGGGTATATAATGTTAAGATATTATTTTTAGTCTAATCCTACCTTCATAACTCATGAAATATCGAATTAGTTACAAACACAAAATTTTGTAGTTTTTAGTAGGAATGTTCATATTGGAGACTAGTTTTGATGCTTATAAAATAACAATTGATTTGAGGTGAAACTAGATAGTTGTAAATATATGATTTATGTTTGTAACACAATAAACGGTGTATAAAATAGAGGTTCGAGTAAGTAGTTATGCTGAAATTATGAAGCAAGGGCAAATTTGTCCATTCGTTAAGTGATATTTTGTCTTATTAGTACAACAAATGGGTTATTTTGATTGGTTGGAAAGGAAGGTGGTTTGGGATAACTTATAACCCTTAAAACCATCCCCATTCTTCATAAAATTCATCCTTGGTTCAGTTTTGGAGAGTTTTAACTTGAGGAAATAGAGGCGGGAAGTTCAGGAAGAAGAAAGTGAGGAAAACAATTAAGAAAAATCAATAGAAAATTACTTAAACGTCCCTAAGGTAATTCTATTCGTAAATCTGGTTATATTTTTAGTATTACTGATTGAAATGATATAAATCATCGATGGTTTATTGAACTTTCATGGCTTGGCATATATGTATGGATAGATGCAAGTTTAAGCAAAGTTGAACGTGTAAACCCTTTATATTGCTTCGATTGGAAACCTTGTGTATTCAAACTTGCATATCTTTTTGTATACTTACTCGAATTGAGTAATTCTAGTTTTAGATTAAAATATACTCATATATGTATATCATATCCGAAAATTATCTAAACATACCAAGAAATGAATCATGGGTGATAATTTGAAGTTCGGGTATAGAATCTGTACCCCAAAAGTGTAAGTATGCATACCATGTGTTTGACATTTTACTTGAGATAGAAAATGAACTCTAAAAATTATGAAACTTTAATTTTGTATCACTCAATATGTTTATTGAAATTGGGTGGGATATCATAGAAATTTATAATATAGAAAAATTATGAAAATTCCTGGAAGTTGATTGAACGATAGAGGAGCCTATAGGGCAAGTTTACGATGTGGTAAAGAAATGGGCATATCTTGCTCTAGAAAACTTGAAATGATGTTTCGTCTTTTGTATTGGAAACCTAATATGTTAGGGATGAGACTACCAAGGAGGAATTGATTTTTTTGGGGTTATGATTTTTATATGTTAAATATCTTAACATGGAGTTAGATGGGACTTCAATTATAATAAATTATTTGAATGGATCATGTGATGTTTATGAATTGAGTTAAGTTTAAGTTATTCTTTGTATTGTAAATACTCTTATGATGATACTAATATTGTAAGAATGATAAGAAAGGAAGGAAAACCAATTGAACAAGTGCTAGATAAAGACAAAGGAAAAACCCATTAAGTGGTCAAGGTGAATGTACTCACTGGTAAAAGGCATTTATACATGGCTATGGATATGATCAAAATATTACTCACTCGTAAGATTTATTTATGCATGGTTTTGTATATGATCATAATGTTATGAACATGAAATCATTCATTTCGGTTTATCGAAATGGGAGGTTACTCCCTGACTCGAAATGGGGGAGATTTGTTTATTAAAGACAAGGGGTTACTCCTCGACCAAAAATGGGGGAGAATTGTCTATTGCAAACACGATATGTGAATCATGATTCAGATAAGTTGGTCATTAATTATGAATGAGCTGGATAATTATATATATATTACCTTATGGGTATGATTTATTTCATTTAATTTTATGCAATAGTGTAGTAGTGATGCATTCACTGAGCTATTTTTCTCACAATTCCTATGTTTATGTTTTTCGGGTAACGTGATGCCACTGCCAAATCTAGGAGGTCGAATGGGGTTAGTAAGGGATGCATAAAACCATGATTTTGGTCAAATATAAATGGGGTAATTTAAGCCTACTTATCCTATTAATAAGTTCATATAAGCATGACTTTTTTAAAATTGTGAAAAGTTTTAAGTTTTATAGATTCATGTTGATGACTAAAAAAAGGTAACTCATGTTTATGGTTCGTGTAAGGCAATGATGTTTTGACACACTTTGAATTTAAAACTTAATTATAAGTAACTGGGATGGGGTATGTAACCTTTTGGTATCAGAGCCTAGGTTTTAGAGATTCTAGAGTTAGAAATACCTAGATTTGGCAGTGGATATAGAAATAAGTAACTGGGATGGGGTGTGTCACCTTTTGGTATTAGAGCCTAGGTTTTAGAGATTCTAGAGTTAGAAACACCTAGATTTCGCAGTGGACATAGAAATTGTTTTGAGTCATAAGTATTCAATTTAGGTCCAAAAGGCTGAGGCACATAAACTTGATCAATTTGAACCGTCTAAAATTTCTGCTACAGAACTATTGAGTGAATTGAGTTATAACTTTCTTTGTTGTGGATATTTAGGTCTTTGGATTCACTTTTTTAATTACCGCAACTTATCTTTGTCCATTGATGCTGGTTTGAATTTTTTTAACTTTAGATGTTGGCTGCAACTCATCATAGGTTGTGGCAATACCTTCTCTGAAGTGATCTCTTATTTATTGGTTAGTGGATGAACTGTAAATGGCGATGGACCAAAAAGGCTGCGACCATACACTTATGATGTTTAATTGAAAACTTTGTTGCGGAAATATTGGGATGGATAATTAAGTCATTGGCCCTCTTTTAATATTACTGCAACACCCTCCTTGCTTGTTATTTTATGTGGACTTTATAAGAGCTGATAGTAGTGAAATTTTTATAGTGGGCAATTGGGAATCATCTTCCATTGTCGCAGACATATGTTTTTGACACAAGTTCCTTACCCATCTGTCGTCTTCTCTTTTCTTGGGGAACTATAAAGCCTCCCTAGGCTGGGTTTGTTATCAATCCACCCACAACTATAATCATATATATATCAAGCCATCTCTGGCTGGTATTATGAGCCCCCACGACTAAATGAAGCATCCCAAAGGCTAAGAACGGGCATTATAAGCCCCCGTGGCTAATTGAAGCATCATGAAAACTAAAAACGAACATTATAAGCCCCTAATAAGAACCCAAAAGTTTATATTTTATACCCCTAATAGACGATTTTTAGTTGCTAATTCTTGATAAAATGGGTCTTATGTGCGTAAATGTTTAACGTGCATGCCTGATTGCAGTTGCGGCGTCAAACGTGTTATTCCAAGGTAAATTGCATCAATAATGGAGCTAATACTCTTGTCCCGTAACCTCACCCGAACCTAAACTTGTCCATAAACCTACCTCAAAGCCCGTGTGTCTTTAGTTTGTGCCTTCTTAATTTTTTTAGATTTTTAGTTTGAGTCGTTTTTATTTTTTAAGTTTTATTTTAGATTTATTTAGAATTTTCTAGGATTTATTTTTATATTTCTTTTTTATTTGGTATAGTTTTATTTTGATTTTAATTTTTATTAGTTTTTATTTTTTAGTTATCTTTATTTTTTATTAGGATTAGTTTTGTTTTTAAATTTCATTTATTTTTAGTTTCATTAGCTTTTACATTTTTTTTAGGATTTTAATTTTTAGTTTTAATAGATTTTTATTAATTTTTTATTATTATTCCTTTTTAGTTTCATATTTTTTTATTATTTGAGTTTTATTTTATAGATTAGGATTTTATTTTTTCAGTAGATTCTATTTAATTTTATTTTTTAGTTAGGTAGTTTAATTTTGTTAGGTACAAAATAAACACACACATAAATCCACTCACACCCTATTACCACAAACCTAACATAAACACAAACACCTCCCTAACACACACACTCATACCATACACTCATCCACACCCTATCACCTTCACCCCCATCTTCTTCCCTATACCACCCTTTTATTTCTCCTCCATACCTCCATAACCAAAAACCACCTACCTTATTCCACCTTTACTAACAAACAAAAATCAACCCCCAACCTTCTACCCAATTCTTCCAGCCATAACCCGAGAACCCACATAAATCCGAAACCTGAAGACGCACCTATCAAGCACCATACCCAGACATCCCCATGCCTAGAACGGCCTCTACTTGTCCGAACCCGGTCAGAAACCCTTCCCACGAACCTCCGAACCCAAGCCCCAACCCGTCGGCGACCCGCGATCCAACCAGCACCAACTCAAACCCAATTTGGAACCACACCCGACATCCACTTCTACACGAGACCACCCCAGCCAAACCTCACCCATGACCATCCAAAACCTCTTTCTCCAAAGTCAAAATCGTGTTTTTGCCACCTGCCAAAGCAAAACCAAAAATAAAATAGAAAAATAAACCACGAATTTTTCTCACATGCCAAAACCCAAATTGCAAAAACCAACAGTCCAAACCCACAACCCCTCTGACACATCTTTTCAATCCACTAACTACAACACCCAATCACTGCAAAAAAATCGGTTGCACAGTACCCCCTACCCTTATTCCCCCATGTGATTTCTGATTTCAAGAAAACTTTTTTTTCATTTTAAAGGGAGAAGACACGGCAAGGGAACGGACAGTATTTTGAGAGAAACATTTTAGTTTAGGAACTCCATTTTTTTTGGAGCTCATTTTAGTTATAGATTGTATAAAAAATTTATTTCTTCTTTTATAATTTTTTTAGTGACTTGAGTGAGCCAGAATATATTGTGAGACACAAATTTTAGAGTTTTCCCATTTTTTGGAGTGTTGTAATATTTCAGAATTATGGGTACACTTTATTGTTCATGTTTGGGAATTTAATATCAAACTCAAGGAGACTTGGTTTATTTATTTTATTTCTCATTCTATTTTATTTTGTATGCCTCATATTATGTTATTATCACATTTTATATGTAATAATACATTAATGAGAGGCTAAATACCCCATTCAAGGGGTGAGATGGAACCATTAACTTAGTTATTTTTATTTTTGATTTGTTTATTTATTATGCCCCTTTGAATATTAATATTAAAATTTTACAAATTATATTTACACCTCGAGAGAGGGAGAATTATTTTCGAGAGAAAATCGAAAATTCAGATTATAATATTTATTTATTAATTAAACTAGAGGTAGACAATTTTTGAATGATGTTGCAGTTCGAATTTCACTACTCTAAAACTTATTTTTTTTAATGATTTAAAATGATTTTAATGAATTTTCCCTAGCGGGTGATTTATTAGAAAATGTTTAAATCTAATTTTTGCTAGTATGTGAAATTTAAATATTATTCTTCTAAAAAGACTATATGTAAATTTACATTTGCAACGAGAGTTGATTTGTCAATTTACATATGTTTTGGGGTATTTTAAATAGACAAACTAATTAATAAAAATAAATAAGTTAAGTGGTGAAGTTTAATCCCTTGAATTATCTCATAATTATTTTCTCCTCATATTTAGCTTACTTTATCATTTTCTTTATTTATTAGTGTATTTTTAATTTTTAGTTCATAATTAGTAGTATAAATATCCGTTCATAATTATTTCAAAAAAATCATACTTAGTCTTTATTTTTGCTCTTGTCCACATTAGAGAGCGCGGATTGACCCCGTACTTGCCAATATACAATTTTAGTGTGTTTGTAGGTACCAAAAGAGATTTTTGATTAACCGTCTTTTACCCCACAACGACAGATATATGCAAAAGACTAGTTATCATCCCCCATAGCTAATTGAAGCATCATGAATCCTCAAAAGCTTTTGTAAATGAGGGATATTATAGGTCAATTATGGTTGTCACCCCTTCTCCGTATTAGACTCTTCCTCCCGAAATAAACAATCTTTTGAGATAATTGGTCATTTAAGCTTGTGTTCAAAATTTGTTTAAGATAAAAATTTCGCATAAGATTATAAACGAGGAGAACATAAAACTATAAAGTTATCTCATAAGATTAAGACTTGATATATGATTAACACACATACATACACACACACACACGTATATACACACACACACACACACATATATATATATATATATATATATATATATATATATATATATATATATATATATATAATTCTTGCCAAAGGAAATAAAAAAGCATATATGTAGAAGATACACTTTAGAGATTTAATAAAAAATAGAAACTAAGGTAAAACATAGACATGTGCCCTATAAGATGAGGGCTACATCCCCTTATGCCTCCTTCGGTAATCATTGCAGCATCCCTTGCCTCACAAGCCTTTCAATATCGTTCTTTATGGAGAAGCAGTTGTTAGTGTCATGGATATGGTCCCTATTGAACCCACACCATTTTACCCGATCTTTTTTTGTGGGAAGGATGTGACACCCCGCCTGATAAAATACCGGATGATCAGTCCAATACCAAATTAAAACAGGAATCTCAGTTGGGTCATCCTTAGCATCACTGTCGAAAACTTTTTTAAACTTACTAACCACCTAGTATTCTAAAAGTTGGTGCCAATTTTAACTTTTTAATTACACAAAATTGTACATGCGGAAATAAATATAAACCATTCACACCACTGATTAAAACTCAACTGAATCATTAATTGCACAACTTGCCGAATAAACCACCGGCCACCAAAGAAATAATCCAATACAAATATCCAACACCGGAATAAAATAAGTCTGAAAACTGAACTGAAAGTCTGGGGGACATGCCCTAAATAAAACTAAAACTGATGAATGATTCGTACTCTAGGAATGAATGAATGATGCGTCTAATCCAAACTCATCCTAGCATCCACATATGTCGCAGCTCCGTGTCCCTGAAATAGAATATCAATCCTGGTGTCCCTGTGGTTGGATACCTAAAAGGTTTTGAAAATAGTTTTATAGCAAGGGTTAGAACCCAAAACATTTTTAAAATATTTAGCAAGTGAATTAACTGCAGTAATTTAAAATGTATGAATGCGCTTCATATTTAAGTTAGTGTCGCACTCCCTTGTGGACATTCTCACCCCTCCACTATTGTGCACACCTACCGGTTACCTTAACCCCACCTAGTTGTACTACCCCGTCCAACTAGTCCTGGTATAACCTACCCTTTTCATACTACTCTAACCCGAGTATAATAATTTCTTGAATTATAAGTTATCTCACAATTAACTTAATTAATTCCTCTTAAATAGTAGCATATAACCGTGTCACAAGTTATATGAAGTAAATAAATCACACACTGTATTATTATCCGTATATAATATTTACTACCATTATATACGTACCTTTACCACAACATCCACACATATAACATACGTATATCCATCCCTTCGAGTATACCCTCGTTGGATGATTCCCTCTAAAGTGCTATCTCACTAGGTGTGCTCACAAAACCTAGTTCTCCAAGTTAGAATCGCTCACCAACTTGGCCCAAACTATAAACGTAGTGGAGGCGGTCATATTCCTTCCCTGAAAGTGAGATAAATCCCTCACCCATATACCGGACGCTATGACCGGGGGATATACTCGCTCTACTCCTCAAGCTAGGGGATTCACCCACATCGCGCAACCTCCCTTGATAGCATTAGAGTAGATAAATTGAATAAATATCTAGTCACTGATATTTAATATCACACGCATATATATTCTATCACTACATCGTATATATATAATATAAACCCCGGCTATACCATGTACTCAAAATCCCGTACACTGCCAGTAATTTATTATCACACACAATATATACACGCATATATATATACTATCACTACACTATATATATATATATATATATATATATATATATATATATATATTATAAACCCCGGCTTTACCGTGTACTAAAAATCTCATACACTGCCTGTAATTTTCCGAGTCTGTGGCCCGACTCAACGTAATTAATTTTCTCACTTAATAGTTTATCGTCTTCCCGAGTCTATGGTCCGACTCTAATATATTTAACTCACAACTCAATTTATATAATACTTTCCCCGAGTCTATGATCCGACTCCAATTAAATTAATTAACACACTTATTAATTTAATACCTTCCCGAGTCTATCACCCGACTCTAACTAAATTAACTAACACACATATTAATTTAATACCTCCCCGAGTCTATCGTTCGACTCTAATTAAATTAATTAACACACATATTAATTTAAATACCGATCCGAGTATGTGGTCCGACTTTCAGTTAATTAATTTACACATTAATTAATTTACACCAATCCGAGTATGTGGTCCGACTTTAATATAATTAATTAACACACTTATTAATTAAATACCTTCCCAAGTCTACGATCTGACTCTACTTAAATTAATTATCACACCTATTAATTTAATCCTACCCGAGTCTACAATCCGACTCTAATTCAATTAATTATCACACTTATTAATTTAATCCTACCCGAGTCTACAATCCGACTCTAATTAATTTCATTATCACACTTATTAATTTAATAACTTGGTGTCACCCAACCATTATCCCCGGACTCGCTCACTTGTCCCATACCTTAATATTTCCCGAGTCTATATTCCGACTCCAAATTAATTACTCTCTCCCAATAATTAATTTAATACTTTGGTGTCACTTAACTAGTATACCCAGACTCGCTCACTTGGTCCATTTTACCTCTCATAATTTCATTTCCACATTTTCGCCCACAATGTGTCGCACATTCATCTCCATAATTTTCCAATTATATTTAACTATAATTACCAACATACCCGGACTTGCCCACTTGGTCCATAATTAAGTATTTCACTTCGATTTCTTTAATAATGTAGCGTCACCCAACTACAATACCCGAACATTATTCCTCCGCCCAATTTCAATACTTATGAATTATCTCCCAAATTCGTTCATCTCATGCCATACCGTTCACACCCTCCTAAACCCAATTATATCACCCTATAATTGTTAAGGAAATATGTGTCCATATGAATTTATCACTAAATAAAATTAAGGGGTTAAATTTTAAATAAAATCCACTTTATAAACAAACTGGCCGAACTGTCAAGTTCCTGGGACCGTCGATCGATTGATCCCCCTGGATCGATCAATCGATCGAGCAGGTGATCGTCTTCCCCGGCTTGCTGTTGCAGCCATTAACGAATCCTTAAGCTTTTGGTTTCTCCCAAACCCTTACTCATTTCACAACCAACATATCCTCCACACCAGAAAAGGTTCTAAACACCCAAGAGACCTTAATCCATCAATAAATTTTATAAAACCCTAAGTATATCCGATTTGGGTTTTCCACCCGGGTCTGTTCTACCAAATCCGATCCTACCATATTTAGTCCATGTAATCACTATACATATTGTAATCCACTCTACAATTTAATCTTAACAAATCCAAATCATAACTTAACATCCATTGAGTAATTAATTATGCCCATTACTCTAAATTCATAAAAACCCAATTTTAATCTTGGTTACACACCCAAAATGAATTTTCATATACACACACTATGATATGAATTGATTATCATCACTTTAGCAATCACAAGAGTTAACCACTTGCCTGGAATTGTTCGTAGTGTCTGATCCGTTGGTGTAGTCCATTAATTTGGCTCTAAAATCCCCAATTTGGCTCTTGATTTGCTTTCCCCCAATTTCCTCTCAAACCCTAGGTTTAGAGGTGTGTTGACTGTCATTCCCTAATATCTCAATTAGGTTAAAAACATCAAATCCCATTTTTGGCCATGTGGGCCTAATTAAAAAGTCCCAACTCACCCCGTGTTGGCCCGGCTATGCCCGAAAATACTCCAAGACTCAATTACTATCCCCGGGTACTCTTTTCTGACTATCTCGACCCATCCGGACGCAACCGCGCACTCAGAATTGTCATCCGAAATACTTTTTAAATTTTCCATGTTTTGACCTCAAAATGTGACACACGAGATTTTGGACCATTAAACTTAAAAGTCGCCAATTATATATAATTTGGCTCACTAAAATAAATTCTCCAACTCATGAATTTAAATTTCTCCAATTTAAATATTTTTATAACTCCCAAAAATAATTAAATTTTAAATCCTCAAAATTACGGGGTGTTACATACTCCCCCCCCCCCCCCCCCCCCCCCCCCCCCTCCCCACAAAGGAATTTTGTCCTCTAAATTAAGATGAGCGTAATGTTCCAAGCTTCACATATTAATCTCTAGTCATGTGCCTCTAAGATCGCTATATCTATCCCATCTGCTTATAACCATACGTTACACAAGTATGCATTTAAATTAACCAGGGTGCCCATACGCCATATACCTGTGCTTAACCGCACAAAATTTGCCTTAATTAGCCGGGTGCCCATACACCCTATCCCCGTGCTTTACCGCACGAAAGCTACCCGACTATGCTAGTTGTAACCCATAATATAACTTCAAACCCGTAGTCATATCATATATATATATATATATATATATATGCCAGGGTACCCAACCCATGTGCTAACGTCTAAACATCTCCCCATAATTACTTGTCTCTTAACACAAAAGTATATACGCTTACTCTCATGCTACCAAAGACAACATAAAATACCGCTCCCTTACTATCACTAGTCCTTGAGCAAAATAAACCCCGAGCTATCTCTCTTTGCTTGAAAATAATTCTAACCACAATGATTCACTTCAGTAAACATCACCACTTACCGGGATAAACTGTGAGAACACAAAACCTCACCATGTGCTATCGCACCACGTAATACGACATATATATATCCCCATATATATAGGCTATACGCCCTCTCCGGTGATACCTAGTACCAACCATATCTTGGTGTCGCGAACACCAAAACTTACCCCCACAATTTACAATGGTTCAAATCCCATCGCTATCCAGCTGATATTTCGAAAATTATTATTAACCGTACTCCCATAATTCTCGAAAGTAGTAGCTCCTCGCATAATTCAAACCTTCACTCATTGTACACCTCCACTCTCCCGTGAAGAACACCAAGGGACTACGCTACCCCACGGAAAGTTTATCCACGCACTATGGCTGCTACAGCCAACGCACCCACTAAATTCGACTCACCCGCGAATTCTAGTGAAAAATAAGTCTTATTTTATGACATCCTCTTTGTCACTCAAAAATATACCCCATACCCATAGGGTAAAGATAATCACCTCCATACTCCAGCTGCAACGGCTGATCCTCGGGTTCCGGAGCATCTTCCCCCTGCCCGAATGCACCCATGACTTGCTATAGTGGTTGTACATCCAGGACCTCGTCATGTAGTTAACCCCTGCCTTTCTTAAGACAATCTTTCTTCATGTGTCTCACTTCCCCACAAACGAAACACCTTCTAATACATTCACCCTGCCACTGATTTCTTCCATGCCGACCTTGTTGGAATTCCTGGCCATCCTGTCGATAGCGCCCCCCCAGCTCTAAGTTTAGCACGATTTCCCTGCTGGAAATCCTTCCCCTGATCTCCCCCTGCCTGTTGCTGGGATACCCCACTGGTACTGTTCCCTCCTGCCTTATTCGATTGGCTAGTTTCCACTCCCTTCCCGCTTTCTTTCGTGTGGAAGCGATATTCCTGATAGTGCAGGAGTGTTGCATTAACGACATCAGTATAAGCTACTAATGCGAAATTACCAATTAAATGTTGTCTGACTCTCCAGACTAACCAATCCACAAATCTTACTTTATTTCTTCATTGCTTACCTCATCGGGTAAAAAATTTGCCAAAGAGTAAATTCTTCCTCATAATCGACCACAAAACAGTCCCCCTATGTCACTTCTTTAAATGTTCTCCTCATTTCGGTCTCAACCTCTGGACGAAAATAAGTTCGGTCTAACCGCACCCAAAACTTTGCAATAGCTAGTGTATCCCTTTCCTCAACTGTGGTGATCGACTCCCACTACTGTGGCGCTGCTCCCACTAAAACTAAAGGTGGCTAGCATTTGCTTCTGCACCTCATCGCAATCTCCCATGCGTAGGTGACACTGGATATCTCTCTTCCTTGACACGCTAGCACTACATCTAAACCTCCTTGCAACTCTGGTGGGTTCCCACTAAAAATAACCTCTCTTTCTTGCTTCCACCCTGACGACCCCGCATGAGTCTGAACATTCGGCACCACTAACACTTGTGGCTGATCCCGTGGAAAGTACCCTGCCATTGTGGCCATCATTGCTCCAACTGCCTGTGCCACTAATTCAGTTACCTGCGCTGCCAAAATCATCTTTGGCCATTGATGCGGTAACTCTTGCTCCTGATGAGCCTCCCTAGTCTCATCTCCCCCTGCTGCCCTAGCTGCTCCCTCTCTTGGGTTGCATCTGGAATGAGAATCGAACCGTATGAGTTCACCCTCAAATATAAATTTGGCAGAAGAACGTAAATGTGCATACGTATAAGAATACAACAATCCTACGATAGGGCTCTATATCAAAGATTTCTAAGTCGAACCGTGAAAAGCCGCACAGATCCTAAGGACACTAGAACCTGATGCTCTGATACCATCTGTGACACCCTGCCGAATAAAATACCGGGAAATCAGTCCTATACCAAATTAAAACAGGAATCTCAGTTGGATCATCCTTAGCATCACTGTCGAAAAAAATTTAAACTTACTAACCACCTAGTATTCCAAAAGCTGGTGCCAATTTTAACTTTTTCATTACACAAAACTGTACATGCGGAAATATATATAAACCATTCACACCACTGATTAAAACTCAACTGAATCATTAATTACACAACTTACCGAATAAACCACCGACCACCAAAGAAATAATCCAATACAAATATCCAACACCGGAATAAAATAAGTCTGAAAACTGAACTGAAAATCTGGGCGACATGCCCTAAATAAAACTGAATGATTCCTACTCTAGGAATGAATGAATGGTGCGTCTAATCCAAACTCCTCCGAGCATCCACATATGTCGCAGCTCCATGTCGCTGGAATAGAATATCAATCCTGGAGTCCCTGTGGTTGGACACCTAAAAGGTTTTGAAAATAGTTTTATAGCAAGGGTTAGAACCCAAAACATTTTGAAAATATTTAGCAAGTGAATTAACTGCAGTAATTTAAAATGCATGAATGCGCTTCATATTTAAGTTAGTGTCGCATTCCCTTGTGGACATTCTCACCCCTCCACTATTGTGCACACATACCGGATACCTTAACCCCACCTAGTTGTACTACCCCGTCCAACTAGTCCTGGTATAACCTACCCTTGCCATACTACTCTAACCCGAGTATAATAATTTCTTGAATTATAAGTTATCTCACAATTAACTTAATTAATTCCTCTTAGATAGTAGCATATAACCGTCTCACAAGTTATATAAAGTAAATACATCACACACTGTATTATTACCCGTATATAATATTTACTACCATTATATACGTACCTTTATTACAACATCCACACATATAACATACGTATATCCATCCCTTCGAGTATACCCTCGTCGGATGATTCCCTTTAAAGTGCTATCTCACAAGGTGTGCTCACAAAACCTAGTTACCCAAGTTAGAATCGCTAACCAACTTGGCCCAAACTATAAACATAGTGGAGGCGGTCATATTTCTTCCCTGAAAGTGAGATAAATCCCTCACCCATATACCGGACGCTATGACCTGGGGATATACTCGCCCTACTCCTCAAGCTATGGGATTCACCCACATCGCGCAACCTCCCTTGATAGCATTAGAGTATATAAATTGAATAAATATCTAGTCACTGATATTTAATATCACACACAATATATTCACGTATATATATACTATCACTACACCGTATATATATAATATAAACCCCGACTATACCGTGTACTCAAAATCCTGTACACTGCCTGTAATTTAATATCACACACAATATATATATATATATATATATATATATATATATATATATATATATATATATATACTATCACTACACTATATATATATATTATAAACCTCGGCTTTACCATGTACTAAAAATCCCGTACACTGCCTGTAATTTCCTGAGTCTGTGGCCCGACTCAACGTAATTAATTTTCTCACTTAATAATTTATTGTCTTCCCGAGTCTATGGTCAAACTCTAATATATTTAACTCACACCTCAATTTATATAATACTTTCCTCGAGTCTATGGTCCGACTCCAATTAAATTAATTAACACACTTAATAATTTAATACCTTCCCGAGTCTATCACCCGACACTAATTAAATTAACTAACACACATATTAATTTAATACCTCCCCAAGTCTATCGTCCGACTCTAATTAAATTAATTAACACACATTTTAATTTAAATACCGATCCGAGTCTATGGTCCGACTTTAATATAATTAATTAACACACTTATTAATTAAATACCTCCCCGAGTCTACGATCCGACTCTACTTAAATTAATTATCACACCTATTAATTTAATCCTACCCGAGTCTACAATCCGACTCTAATTCAATTAATTATCACACTTATTAATTTAATCCTACACGAGTCTACAATCCGACTCTAATTAATTTAATAATCACACTTATTAATTTAATAACTTGGTGTCACCCAACCATTATCCCGGGACTCGCTCACTTGTCCCATACCTTAATATTTCCCGAGTCTATATTTCGACTCCAAATTAATTACTCTCTCCCAATAATTAATTTAATACTTTGGTGTCACTTAACCAGTATATCCGGACTCGCTCACTTGGTCCATTTTACCTCTCATAATTTCATTTCCACATTTTCGCCCACAATGTGTCGCACATTCATCTCCATAATTTTCCAATTATATTTACCTATAATTACCAACATACCCGGACTTGCCCACTTGGTCCATAATTAAGTATTTCACTTCGATTTATTTAATAATGTAGCGTCACCCAACTACAATACCCGAACATTATTCCTCCGCCCAATTTCAATACTTATGAATTATCTCCCAAATTCGTTCATCTCATGCCATACCGTTCACACCCTCCTAAACCCAATTATATCACCCTATAATTGTTAAGGAAATATGTGTCCATATGAATTTATCACTAAATAAAATTAAGGGATTAAATTTTAAATAAAATCCACTTTATAAACAAACTGGCTGAACTGTCAAGTTCCTGGGACCGTCGATCGATTGATCCCCCTGGATCGATCAATCGATCGAGCAGGTGATCGTCTTCCACGGCTTGCTGTTGCAGCCATTAACGAATCCTTAAGCTTTTGGTTTCTCCCAAACCTTTACTCATTTCACAACCAACATATCCTCCACACCAGAAAAGGTTCTAAACACCCAAGAGACCTTAATCCATCTATAAATTTTATAAAACCCTAAGTATATCCGATTTGGATTTTCCACCCGGGTCTATTCTACCAAATCCGACCCTACCATATTCAGTCCATGTAATCACTATACATATTGTAATCCACTCTACAATTTAGTCTTAACAAATACAAATCATAACTTAACATCCATTGAGTAATTAATTATGCCCATTACTCTAAATTCATAAAAACCCAATTTTAATCTTGGTTACACACCCAAAACGAATTTTCATATACAGACACTATGATATGAATTGATTATCATCACTTTAGGAATCACAACTGTTAACCACTTGCCTGGAATTGTTCGTAGTGTCTGATCCGTTGGTGTAGTCTCTTAATTTGGCTCCAAAATCCCCAATTTGGCTCTTGATTTGCTTTCCCCCAATTTCCTCTCAAACCCTAGGTTTAGATGTGTGTTGACTGTCGTTCCCTAATCTCTCAATTAGGTTAAAAACATCAGATCCCGTTTTTGGCCATGTGGGCCTAATTAAAAAGGCCCAACTCACCTCGTGTTGGCCCGGCTATGCCCGAAAATACCCCAAGACCCAATTACTATCCCCGGGTACTCTTTTCCCATCCGGACGCAATCGCGCACTCAGAATTTCCATCCGAAATACTTTTTAAAATTTCCAAGTTTTGACCTCAAAATGTGACACACGAGATTTTGGACCATTAAACTTAAAAGTCGACAATTATAAATAATTTGGCTCACTAAAATAAATTCTCCAACTCATGAATTTAAATTTCTCCAATTTAAATATTTTTATAACTCCCAAAAATAATTAAATTTTAAATCCTCAAAATTACGGGGTGTTACAATGGAGACTTCATCTTCTCAGGCCACATGAGCATCTTCTCTTTTTTAATGAGCTCAAAAACGTCTTCAAGATTGTAAATCATGTGTGTCTATTCCTCATAGCCTTCTGGCTTTCATTTCTCCACCTTCCTCTTCTATGATTTGGACGTAGCTCTTGCGATTGCTGCTACTTCTGCTACTGTGGTCACTAGCGTGGGGTTTGCGACCTCTGGTACCATAATCTGTGTCAAGGTGAAAGTTGCAGACTCCAACATCAAAAATTTCTGTGTTAAAAAGTTGATCTGGCTCTAAAATGAGGCATGGCTATCGTACAGATGGTTGATGTAGTTATACAGCTGCGTGATCTGTTCATTACGTTCCAAGTTTATCCCAAAAGTTCCCTACATTCTTCTGCTAGGTCAGTCCTTTTAAAATATATGCTGAGACGAACTAAACAGAGGCTAACAATTAATGGATATAGAAAAAAATAACCAAGTATAGAAACTAGGTTCTAGTTTCTTACTATCTGCAACATTATTCTGATGTGGTCATGGCCTGAGGTACATATGCAAGTACTTCCATGGTCGTATCAAATAGAATTTCCCAAAACTGAGTCCAAGGACACTGTAGTGAGTCCAATTTTCCCATGTTAACTATATAAGCTATAAAGACTTTGATGCCCTAGGATTGTTGCGGCATTCTGGCAATAAAACTGCTTGGCCACATCCTTCATGAGGTAGTGAAAGATGCGATCCTAAAATTGGTCTCAAAACATGAGATTAGTTCATATAATATAACAGGATATGCCTACAAGGAATTTACTAAGGGAAAAATAACTTTAGGTGCAAAAAAGAGCACGAACCTGGCAGTAAATCCTAGATCATGGGTGTATTCAGAAGAAATAAGTAAATAGAACTCTTCCCTAGTTACCAACCTTTAGGAGGCCATTACCTTTTGTATTTTTCAATAATATTTAAGTAAGGTAACATCACTAGCGTATAGAAAACAAATATATGGTCATAAAAAAGAAGACCAATTATGAAAAAGAATAATCCCCTCATAGGGTTTTACACAAATGTAAGTGCTCGATAACAAAAATCTCACCCAAGGGATAATGACCTAGAGGGTCCCCGTATGTGAAATAAGGAATTGGGAACCCTAAATAAGAAGAAATAAGATAGAAATACCTCGTTTTCCCCAGACGACGCCAAAATGATGATATGAGAAATCGAATACAAGTCGTTCTCAAGCATCATATCAAGTGTAGAATAAGAGTAAAGCAAGCAATAAGGAAAAAGTCACAAAATATAGAGTGGTTCAGCAATAAAAATGAGCCTACGACCACTTTGGGGTCCTACTCTCATAATATGCGCCATATGATACAAAGTTGCGCCTTTAAAGTCGTATAAGATAGATAGGGTAAGAGAGTACATGAGTTTGGCTAAGTTAGCAACCTGATGTAGCCTGATTTGAGTGATGCGGATACTGATGGGGGTGAGCCCCCAAGTATAATATCCTCTAGAGAGAGTGATATGAGAGTTTTATAGGGCTACACCAAGCTGGAATCTACCATATAGCGAGGTGAGCACTTCTATTTATAGAGGTCATAAGGGTGTGTTATGCGCACGGAGCACGTGACATGTGGATAATTGAGGTGAGCCTGAACTCCTTCTAGAAGTTGGACAGCTGCCAAGTGTCCAACGTTGTAGTACGTGTCGTGGCCTGTGTGGACCCAGGCAGAAGCAAGTGTCTGAATGGGTGCAGCAGCTAACTCTGGTTAAGGCCTCCTTTAGGATGAGGCCCAGTAAAGACAAAGGAGCCGCAGCGTGTCCTTTCCCAGGCAGCAGCCTACTGTTAACACTTTGCGGCCATGGTGAACATATTGGACATATCATGTTACGTCCATATAAATGCTCCAAAAGTCTCACAATACATAACTGAAATTAGGAGATGAATATATTTTAGCACACTAAATATCCCACTGCCCCATATTTATGACCTTTTAAACTACTATTGTCTCAAAAATATTGTACACCATTTGTATATGCTACTAGTATATATTTATTATTATACATACTAGGTGTAAACCCGCGCGATACGCGGGCCTAAAATTGTTATCTGAAAAGAAAAAAAAAATCAGAAAGTCCCCATTATTTTTATTGCTCAGAGTATTTGACTATTACACCTAAAATTAAAATAAAAAACTCGAATAAATATTCAAAAATATAAAGAACAAACCCAAAGTTTGCATCTATAGCTTAAAACACAATAGTAGAAATTAGATTAAACATTGAATTGCATCCTCCAATTCAATGAACTCAACAACAAAAGCTCTATTCTTTTTATTGCTTTACCTTAATATACACATTTTGGATCTCCAACCTCATCAAGAAAAACACACGGTCCCAGAACAATCAAATTGATGTCTACTCAAAAAATTCAGAAATATATCAAACATCTAGTGCATGAAAATAAATAAATATGTATATTCACGTTAATTGCATTTATTTTAAAACTTTACTTGTAAACCCACATTGAGAGGCACTTTAATCTCCTTCATTTTGATTGCTAGTGATAAATAGGCCACAATTAATAATTGGGCTGCACAAGTTTGACCCCTCTATTTACCCATGAACAATGCCATAGATAATAAGAATTCAAACACATATAGACTAAACTAATGAGAGAAATAAAAGTTTTGATCTTACAGTAAATTCATAAATTCATAGGAATCGATCCAAATAGTTCATTGCGAGACAAATATTCAATGGTCCAAATTTGAAATGAGTATGAGCTTGTCAAACACAACACACAAAACCCATTCCAAGAATCAACATCAGCAACATTTTTATAAACTTATTCGTCATAAAAAAAACATACAAGTCTATGTTCATTGAGTTAATTTATCAAACCCATAATACATAATTTCATTATAAAACAATTTTCACCAAAAATCATACACACCGTACACAGCCCCTTCTCTACACCTCTGAATAAAGACCCTAAATCTAAAATTTTGAATTTTGAAAACATTAACCCAAATCGAAAACCTAAAATTTAGAACTATTAAATTGAAGTAAAATCTTAAAATAATAGAATAAAAAACTTTTAAAATAGAGTTATGTACGTATATACCCAACTCTGAAATTTTGAAACCCTTAAAACACAAATTTGGAATATATTTTAAAATCCTGCATAAAACTTCACGTACAAACTTGGACCTGAAAATTTAATCTCAAACTGTTTATTCGTCCTTTTTCTAGGATGCTCGTCCTCACAGTGGCCTTTGATCAACACTTGTGATATGGCGACCTTCTTATCTGACCGGTTAGGACTCAAATAACCCTCCCATAATAGAACAAAGAAGTTGGCAATAGTGAGAAGATCCACTCCACCTGATTCTGGGTCTCCAAATCCTCCTCTGCCCCCTGTGAAGATTTTGCCTTTTATGGATTGGGCGAACAGAATACCGAACGGTTTATCAAGAGTCACCATTCAACTTAAATGTTGTTGTAAACATCACCAAAACCTACAAACCGCTCTATTGGTCTTCTCCTCTATCCAATCCCTCTGTCGATGGATATTGGGGAAATCTCTGTCTCAAAAATGATTTTTGATAGTACGCTTGTAGATGCGTGACCTTTGGTCGACTTGTATGCCTGTGATGGCGATCACGGTAGCCAAAAGGAATAAAGATGAAATAGAAGAATGTATAGATTGGAAGAGGTAGGTAGATGAAAGGGAGGAGAAATAGAGAGATGAAACGTCTAATATGATGGAGAGGGATGAGAAAAGATGGTGACATATTGGAAGAGAACCGCATTTAATATGATGAATTGAAGGAAAACACCGTGTTTTGGTGGCAAATAAATAAAAAGGAGAGAAATAAACTTGAATGATAAATCCTACGCGGATAACCTAGATGAAGAGAATCATAAATGCTTTGTATAGAGAGAAGAGAGATGTCTACAAACGATGGTTTAACTCCATGGAGAGAGAGTGTGAGGTTGAATCTGTCGGTTGCCTTTCGTTTTATTGTGCCACGTGGATGAACCTATGATGAGGAACATTAATTTTTGTTTTCCACGTGGACAATCTCACAATCAACCATAATTAATGCCTTGTTTTGCATTTTATAGTATATATAGATTAGCATTTAACTCATGCGATGCATGGGCAATGTACAATAAAAAAAATATACTGATAATTATAAAAATTAGTATATATCATAAATTCAATATCTTATTTTAAAGCCATTATAAAGGTCAATTTTTTCATAAATCAAATAAGTCTATTATTTTTAAGTATTTTTATTATATGAAAACTAAGAACACACTATATGGTTGACTTACTTGAGTCTGCACCATATAGGAGTTCCAACTAGTTTGGATATGGGGAAAAAATAGGATTAGATTTCATGAGCATCTTCTCTAAGGTGTTTACAGTATTCATCTTCAACATCATCCTGCCCAAGACAAAACCCCACACCAAAATCAATGGTTGAGATCCTTCTAATGCTAGTATAAAAAGGCCCCTTGGATCAGCCATTTAAGCACTTTTGTCATTCGTTTAATTGAAAGAAAAAAGAGAGAGTAAAGAGAAGGTAGAGAGAGAGAGAGAGGAGAAATAGTATGTATATATATATATGCTCCTGTGTGGACTAGTCCGCATTTTAAGAATACGGACCGGACATGTGTCACCTAACGGTGCCCCTAGAAATTATCGCCTAAATTATAGGCACACTCTCTCTCTTTTTTGGGTTCACCGCTAGGTGACACATGTTCGGTCCGCATTCTTATAATGCAGACTAGTCCGCACAAGAGCAGGACTGTATATATATATATATAGAGAGAGAGAGAGAGAGATAAAGAGAGAGAGAAACAACCGTTTTATTTCAAATCCTAAGTTATCTCAAAAGACAAACACCTTTCCTAAATAATTCTCATCTCAGAAAACCTATTTCCTGAGTGTTATAATTTTTAGGTTTTCCAGTTGATTTTTGTGTGTGGTTTTCGTGATTTAAGAATCTTTTCAACCTATCTCTCTTACGAGCCACTCTCCTTGTAAATCTCATTTTTCTTTTTAAAAAGTGTGAGATTTACTATGAGATATATTTCACATATTATCTAAGGTTTCTATTAATCCTTTTCCATTTGGATTTTGTATTGTAAATGTTCATTTTTGTAGAACCACTCTCTATTTTCAAATAACTTTGAAAAATAGACTTCCACTAGTTTAAAAGTTTCAGATCTGAAAGTCTTGCTTCAAAAAGTTAAGTTTCACATTTTCTGAAATTAGTTCATACATAAATAAGTTTTGAAACTTTGACATCTATTTTTCAGAAAGATTTTCTTTCAGATTTGAAAATAATTTTGAAGTCTTATTTTCAAAAGATATTTGAAATCTTTGCATGCATATAAAATATATGTAATTTGTAGGATATATTTGTATAAATCTTGAGAGGAGTGAGATACATATTTTGAATGTAGTTATTGCCACTTCACGTTCACTGTTACTCTCACACGAACACATAGTTAATGTACTTCATCGGAGATGTTAAGGTTGTTTGAGCCACTACAAACAAGAAGTGAGGAGGAAGGCCAATAGGTTCAAGGAAGGTATAAAAGGCCAGAACAAAAATACCTTAGAGGAGGAGAGCTCGTATAGGTATAATTTCTATCATATTCTTAGGATCTTGAATGCATGCTTAGTGCTTGTAATCTTGTAATTTGTGTTTGATTTTAGTGGATTTTTTATTTTGGGATGAAGAGACCTCCGTGGATGTTTCCCCTAATTTTGGGGTTTTACCTCATAAAAATATTGTCTAGTGAGTTTACTTTTTAATTATTCACTACTACTGTTACAACTTAGACTTAGGTTTAATTTTAAAACCTATTTCCAAGAACTTAAATAATTTGTTCATATCTTTAAAGACATCTTGTGTTAACTGATTCTGTTTTATTAAAGAGTTTCTTCAAAAAGTTGTTCGGGACTTACTTAACTGTTTTAACTTGTGTTAAACAACTTAGTAAGGCTTTTCAATTAGTATCAAAGCCGAGTACTTTTTTCCAAATTGTTAGATCCTATGCTTTGAAACTATTTTAAAAACGTTTTTAATGGATGAGAAATTTGAGTGTCTTGGAAATTTGTCCAGGCCTCCCCTCTTTGATGTAACCAATTTTACACACTGGAAAGTAAGGATGATTGCTTTCATCCAAGGGAGTTTGGGAGATGATGCCTCGGATGTTACAGAAAATGGATGTAATCATCTAACTAAGCCTATTACAGATGGTAGTAATGTAAGAGTTAAAAAACTACTCAATGAGTTTACCAAGGAAGAAAAACGGGCCTCCTTAAGTAACAATAAATGGGAAAATGCTATATTTATGTCTGTTAATGAACATAAGTTTAAACGCATATCTATATGTTCAACATCTAAGGAAGCCTGGGACACATTGGTTACTGCCCATGAAGGTGATACCCGTGTTAAGGGTGCCAAAACTCAAATGTTTATTCAATAGTATAACACACTCCTTATGGTTGAGATTGAGATATTTGATGAATTTTACATTAGGTTGACTGATCTTATTACTAAATTGCATGTTAATGGTATCTGTATGAAAGGAAAGAGATAGTTTCTAAAATTCTTAGATCACTTCCACCTAAGTTTGATAACAAACGTTATGCAATTGAGGAAATAGATGACCCAAGCTTAACTCCATCAAGATTAGGACTGTAGAAATGGAATTGGAATTCAAGAAATAAATTTTTAATAATCAAAAGAGACACACTAGTCCTAATGTAGTTTTCCAGTCTAAAATGACCACACCACAATTTATTGTACCTAATATTGAGTTGGATTATGATGAAGATTATGACTTAGATAATTTGGATAATCAGGTAGCCCTAATGTTTAAAAATTTTGAAGTTTAGAAACAATGTTGCTTCTAAACAAGGGAAGGTTGCTTATTCTAATAATTCTAATAACAAACCTCATGAGAGGAATCTAGATAAACACAACACTGATAAACCTAAGACTAATACGAAAAATGTTATAGCTGTGGTAAATAGGGTCATTTTTCCAAACATTGTAGAGTCAAACTGAACTATAACAATAATAAGGCCAATCTTTGTAAGACTTGGGATGACTCAAGTGATTTTGAAGAAGATGAGACTAACTCATCCAATACTTTTGACCCTTATATGTCCTTCTATGCTACAATTGTTTATTCTGATGACATGCCTGAGACTGATTCTAATGTTGTTATGCCTCTATCTATTACGACTGATAATGTTGTGCCTGCTATTGATTTATCTGATCTTTGCTTTAAAAAATGTTGTTGATGTTATTTGTAAAAATGCTTCGACAATGTGTGTGAGTCAAAGTGATGTCTCTAATGACGAATTGAATGAGTGTGTGAGTACAAAAATTAAATCACTAGGGGACACTACACACACTGCACTAGAAGAGACTAAAAATGATGATCTACCTTACATTCACACACTTTACACAAAAACACTTAGGAAGAGCAACAGAGTAGAAAAGACTGTCAAAGAATTAACTGAGAATATAGAAGCTTTAAACCTAATGGTAAGGCAAAATGATGAGGTCTATACTAATCAATGTTTGGCCTATGAAACTAAAATAAAAAAAAAAATTGAAAAAATTAAAGAATTTTTTGAATCAAATGATGTTTTGGAAAAGAAATACAAGGCAACTTTAATAGATTTGGAACAATCCAAAGAAAAGGTTCCTACTATCTTCAGAAAGTTTTCCATGTTTGAAAATAATTCCAATCGTTTTGAAGATTGCATTGCCTCTAGTAAAGCCAATTCTGAAGGCAAAACATGCATATGGTTTGATTAAAAAGTTAAAACACAAACCAAAACTTCTCAAAATATAAAATTTGTGTCTTCTGGAAAAAGACCTATTGATCTATGTCCTGATTTTCAAGCCATAAAACTTAATTTTAAAAATAAACAAAAAGGGACAAATATTATGATGAAAAATTGTCCAAAGCCTACTACTGAACCTAAGGCTAATTACGTTTACCCCCCCCCCCCCCCCCCCCCCCCCATCGGGATATTTGAACTTGAATGGAAAACTGTTACAGTTAGACCTAAGGTCAATGTCTAGCAAATGGATAAGCCTCTTTTTAAAGATTTTAAAAATTAGAGACAACCATCGAGCCACTAACACTATTCATACTGTGATGTTTATGGACACTGTCTCGATGAGTTTTTCAAAAAAGACTGTATAAGCTTGTCTATAAATCACAAGTTTATAAAAACTTTAACTATTCTAGACATAGCATAAACAATTATGTACTTTGTAAACTACCCAATAAAAACTCTAACTATAGAAATAGGAACAAAATGTCTAACACTAAGAAGAAATCCAAGAGAAAGAGTCCTAGATCTAATTCTAAATCAAAATCTCACGAAACCTTTAAAACTAGAGTTATATGGATTAGAAACAACGATCTAATACCCCAAATGAGGTGCAATATAGTCATAAGTGCTTTAAAATCTGAACACACTACATCTGGTTGGTATTTAGATTATGGATGTTCTAAATATATGACCGGAGATGATACTAAATTATCCGACAGAACTGACTTCTTAGGATTGTTTAGGTACGGAGTATCATCTCAGATCATAGGCAAAAGAACACTTCAAGAAAAAGGACTTCCTATTCTCAAAGATGTCTTGTTAGTGGAAGGACTTAATGCTAATCTGTTAAGTATATCACAATTTTATGATTCCAACAATACAGTCACATTCTCAAAAACCAATTGTAAAATCTTAAATGAGAATGGTGATTGCATCTTTACTGGTCACAAGACCTTAGATAATTGTTACACATAAATTCGGATAATGAGACATGTAGATTAGCCAGACTTGATGACAATGAAATTTGCCATAGTCCTTTGGGTCACATAAATTATGATAATCTTGGAAAATTAACCTCCCAAGAAATAGTTGAAGGTTTTCCAAAAATTAAACCCATTTCAAATGTTGTTTGTGGGTCGTGTGAAGAAGGAAACATCATTAAATCTACTCATAAGAAAGTTAAAGATACTCTAAGTACAAAACCTCTAGATCTTATCCACATGAATATCATGGGTCCTTCTCGAACTGTAAGCCTTTATGTTAATAGTTATATTTTGGTTATGGTGGATGATTTCACTCGATTCACTTGGGTAGCCTTTTTAAAATAAAAGTCTGATACATTCAGAGAATTTTCAAAAATTCTATAAAGAATTTAAAATGAAAAAGATACCCAAGTCAATCGAATCCTTAGCAATAGAGGAGGTGAATTTAAATACTTGGGCATAACAGAATAATGTAACTATAATGGTTACCAACACGAGTTCAGTACACCAAAAACACCCCAGCAGAATGGTGTTGTCGAGCATAAAAATAGTACAATCCAAGAAACAGATAGGCTAGTGATACATCATAAGAACTTGCCAAAATACTTATGGGCTGAGGAAGTTCAAATAGAATGCCATATTATCAATAGAGTATACCTTCGAAAAAATATCAAACAAACATCTTATAAACTCTGGTGTGGCAAAAAGCCCAATTTGAAATATTTTTTAACTTTGGGAGTATGTGTTATGTTTGAAAAGATAGAAAAAATATGTCTAAATTTGAACCCCGTGGTGATAAAGCCATATTTTTGGATCACTCCCCTAATAGTCGGGCTTATCGTGTTTATAATTTGCATACCAAAGTCATAATGGAATCGATAAATGTGATAATGAGTGACACTAATGTCGAGAGTAAAGATCAAGGGACAACTATAGTGGATGTGTCTAAAAATAATTTTACATATGACTCTTCAGAGATAGTTGATCCTTTACCAACTGAGACCCCCGAAGTACCTAACTAGGTTTCTCAGGATCATCCCATAGATAGTATTATTGGTAACCCTACACCTCCAGTATGTACACGATCCCAATTATGTAATGTTGCGCATTTTGCATGCTTTGTTTCATTGATAGAACCAAAAAATGTAAATGAAGCACTCAATGACTCATTCTGGATAGCTTCTATGCAAGAAGAGATCCTACAATTTAAAAGTTGAGAGTGCGCTAGCAATCAATGATTAACTTGTTTAATTAAATTCTAATTTTTAAACCCAAAAATCCTAATTCCTGCAAACAAATTGTGACAAACTGATTAAATCAATCCAAGCCTGCACAGTCAATCATAATGTGAGAAAAAAATCCCCTAAAGAGGCAAAACCATTTTTATTTCACTATAATTTGTAACAACTTACAATTATAGAGAAATACAGTGACACACGAATACCCGCAGGTGTCTGTTCATTATCGTCGGTGTTGTCAGCAAGAGATACCGCAAGAGCACCAATTCAGCAATGAAGAACATCCTTCTTCTCCACAATATTACTCCATATGAGTATAACAATTATATCTAGAGTATAACAATTATATCTAGAGTTTATAAGACTCACATATATATTTGGGAATGATTTGTGAATTAAAAAGCTTGAAAAAATCATAAAAAACGAGGTCTAGAGATATGAAACAGTTTTGCAGAAACATAAGTGCCAAAGACTTGAAAATCATGTAGAATGAGGACTGTTATTTATATAGATATCAAGGCGGCGCGTCGCTCGCACGAAATCATGTTGTTGCTCGAATGGGCAGCCACGTCGCTCGAATGACTTCGCGTGAAATGCCAATGTCGCTCGAATGATAGGCTTGTCTCCTTAGAACCACGTCAGCGAATTGTTTTCTTTTCCTATACACTTAGAAAAACTTCTTCTTCCAAAGTAAAAATGTTCCAGACCCTCAAAAATATTTTATAAAAGTTTTCCAAATATTTATGTAAATAATAAACACTCCAAATAAATTATTTAACCATAATCGAGAGTGGAGTAGTGGAAACGGTTGAAGAGCACGTTGCATGTTGCATGATGCACGTATGAAGACTATGGATGCGAGGATGATCAAGTCTGTCATGGATGATGTTTACATGGCAAATGTAGCGGTCTCAGACATACTAACTGTGATATAGGATACACAGAAAATTTCCTAGATTCTAACTCGGACATTTATAAAATCATGTCCTTACAAATCTGCCCCTATGTCTATGCCAATTTATACATAAAAAAATTGAATTATGCTACCCAAATAAAAACCAAATGACATATAATTTAATATCCCAATTAAACCCCAAAACTGGAAAAACTAAATGACATATCTTTCAACAGACTTTAACATCTTCAAATCTCTAACTCTTCATTCTTGTTTTGTCATCATTAGGTGTGCAAAAATAATCCTCAATTTTATACCTACACACATGAGACAAGAAATAATACCCGTGATGCGTAAACTTTGAAATATAATGATAAGCGAAAGTAAATATCAATTAAGCTCAAGCAAATCACTATTAAATCAAACACGAATTCTCCCCCATAATTCGTTCTCTCCCTTTTATAATGTCCCCAAATAGACAAATATGAAGAACATAAAGCAAATGCAAATGGAGAATGTCACAAGGTAATCAAACTTTCTCTTTTTGAATTTTTCAAAATTTTTCTTCACAAAATATACGACAAAGAATCACACCGTGAAAGAACACGAAAACAACCAAGTCGGTGATAGCGGAAAATGTAGGGATGTGAACATATTCGATAGGAAAATCAATACGTACAACCATAATATATGTGCACGGTGAATTTATGATATTCCTAACAAATGAACTCAACATCTTCCTTAGGTGTAAAAAAAGTTGGAAATATAAGAAATTGACTCAATCAAAGCTCAAAGTGATTCCACACCAATAACGTCCAAAATGATGTAACTATTTTTCATGACTTTCAAGGACGTGCAAACCCGTTTTTCATTTATTTCCATTCAAACTACCTCATAAATAATTATACATTATATTTTTCTTTTGAGGTGGCATATTTTTCTTTTTATTGCCTTTTAATTTTTTCGAGGATCTTTTCAAACTGTGGCTTTCACAACGAGTTAATTTTATACTCTCTCAACCCTTTCTCATGTTTCACTCATCATTTTTTGTTGTAATTAAGCCCTCACGGTAAACAGTTTTGACATGCACTACTTTTTGTCAAGTTTTATCGCATTTTGGTAGTTGTATAGACAGAATTGAGATGGAAACACTCAAGCTAATATGTAATAGATAAGTACAATACTCAAATAATACCGTGCATGTGTGCAATAAAGGAGATAAGGAGACAAACATGTAGAAGATATCACTAATCACATCTCAATGACTCCAGACTATGTAAAGCAAATGGATGAAATGATGTAGCATCTCAAATCACTATCAAAAAGTCATGTGGAATATGGAAAGAAGTTGTGACTATGGCTATCTTAAATGTTCATCCATAAATGGTGTAAATAAAATACAAAACTCTTTTTATGTTTTTAAAAAAAATATAAAAAGAAAATCTTTTTGGGTTTTTTCAATTTTTCAAAAAAATAGAAAATCTTTTTGGATTTTTCAAAAAAAATAATTAAAAAAACAAATAATGATAAAAATAATACGATCTATAGATCGAAATCATATGATATGAATATGAAAAATGCATCCTACTCTAGACATGGTGACCACCCCTCAATCAATTGTGCAAATTCCAAAAGACTTCCTAAGACTCTCGAATTTAGGCTTCGTGAAAATATCGGCTAACTGGAGGTCGGTAGATATAAAACTCAAAAATATGACATTTTCTTCTACAAGCTCACGGATAAAGTTCTCGCGTATCCTAATGTACTTTGTGCGCGAATGCTGGACTGGATAATGGGATATGTGTATTGCACTCGTGTTATCACAGGAAATAGTCATGGTGTCCTATGATATCCCATAATCATCCAACATTTGCTTCATCCATAGAAGTTGCGTGAAATAACTTCGGGTGTCTATGTACTCAGCATTTATAGTGGATAAAGAGATCGAGTTTTGCTTTTTACTCAACCAAGAGATAAGAGCATAACCAAAGAAGAAACACCCACCAGAAATGCTCCTACATCCATCTGCATCCCCTACCTAATCGACATCCGAATAGGCAGATAAACAACCATTGGTATCAAAGGAATAGAAAATGCCAAGTGAGAGATTCCCACTCACGTATTTGACAATACATTTAAGAATGAGTAAGTGTGACTCTTTCAGTGACGCATGATATTGTGCACAAACTTCAATACTAAAGGCGATGTAAGGATAATTGGCAATCAAGTAGAGAAGACTACCTATCATACTCCGATACAAGGTTTGCTCTGTGGCCTTTCTTAAAGTGTCCTTGATAAGATTTGTTGAGGTACTCATCGGAGTTCGTGCATGCTCAGTGGAGTCTAAACCTAATTTCTTCACAAGGTCCCTAGCATACTTATATTGGGAGATGAACATCCCATCCTTTAGCTGATGAAACTTAAGACCAAGGAAGAAGGTAAGCTCACCTACCATGCTCATCTCAAACTCACTCTTCATCTCCTCCTCAAAGTGGTGAGTATACTGGGAGCACGTGGATCCAAAGACTATGTCTTCCACATAGACTTGAGCAACCAAAATAGCACCGTCATCACTCATGATGAATAATGTCATATCAACTCCCCCTCTCTTAAAGACAAGAGCTAAGAGATATGAAGAAATCCTCTCGTACTAAGCACGAGGTGATTGCTTCAAACCGTACAAGGCTTTCCTCGGATAATAGATGTGATCAGGGTGCTTAGGGTTTTCAAACCCTTTTGGTTATTCCACGCAAACCTCTTCCTGTAGAATGCCATTTAGAAAGGCACTCTTGACATCCATTTGATATAACTTGAAGCGTAGATGACATGCGATGGCGAGTAGTAAGCGGACGGACTCAAGCCTCGCAACATGATCAAATCTTGTCAAAGTCTACACCCTCTATCTGTCTGTAGCCTTGAGCGACCAACCTAGCCTTATTTTGGATAATAGTACCGATCTCATCCACCTTATTCTTGAAGATCCACTTGGTACCTATCACATTTATATCACTAAGTCGGTGGACTAGTTCCCAAACATCATTATTTCAAAACTGAAGCAACTCATCCTGCATAGCATATATCTAGTGTTTATCTTTGAGTGATTCCTTATAATTCTTGGGCTCGACTTTAGACGTGTAGCAAACATGGATAACAACGTTCTTTAGCTGAGCACGAGTCTTGACACTTAGGGTGGGATCTCCTAGAATAGCATTAGGATCATGACTCTTGCTTACCCAAGCAGGAATGGTCCTAAATCAGGAATAGGATTCACTTTGGGTGTGGGATGCACAAAGGGATCATCAGTAGTAAGTGCGTCATCCTCACCCAAAAGGTTAGAATTAATAAAAGCCGACGGTTCATTATCTTGCACGGTGACATTTATTGACTCCATAACGTTAGAGCTACTCAGGTTAAAAACTCGATATGCTATACTAGTTAATAAATATCCTAACAATATTTCCTCGTCGCTTCGGGAGTCGAACTTTCTTATTTGCTCTTTATCCCGTAGGATGTAGCATTTACTCCTAAAGCCACGAAAATATGAAAGGTTGGGCTTCTTTCCAGTCCATAATTCGTAGGGTGTCTTAAGTGTGTATGGACGAAGGTAAACCTTATTCAACGTGTGGCATGCGGTAGACACTGCCTCTGCCCAAAATCTCCTAAAAAATATACGACCTAGAAGCATAGATCTAGCCATCTCCTAAATTGTCCAATTCTACCTCTCACAATCCTATTTTGATGATGAGTCTTCATGGTCAAAAATTAATGTTTTATCCCGAGGATTTAACAGTAAAGAGCTAACTTAGCTTCCTTAAACTCAGTGCTGTTGTCACTACGTATTCTATTGATAATGACTCCGTGTTGATTTTATAGGACACGCCACTTGGTCGTAAGAAATTCCATAGCATCTAATTTGTCTCTCAAAATACCTAGAATCGAGTAACGAGAGAAACCATCTACCATCACGAGGATATACATCTTACCACCCAAACTCTGAGTACGAGTGGGACCCATAAGATCCATCTGTATTAACTCAAGTACTCGTGAAGTGGTAATGGAATTCAACTTCTTGTGTGGGCTACGAACTTGATTTCCCAACTGACAGGGTCCGTAAATCGTGAATGTAGGGTTTCCAAATGATGGAAAGCAACATATTAGGTCCTTTTTAGCTAATTTCTCTAAATCCCTAAAATTCACATGACCTAGACGTTGATGCCACAAATCCATAGGAGTGATCGTGGCGCTGTTGTAGACAAATGAGAACTTGGGCACAATCTCATAGCAATCATCTTCAGTCCTCACCCCTTGTAATAAAAGTTTACTGGCTTGATCATAAACAATACACTCATTCCGGTCAAACTTTACTGGAAAGTCAGCGTCGCATAGCTTGCTAACATTGAGAAGGTTTGATGTTAAACCTTTGACGTACAAAACATCCTTTAGCTTAGGAAATCACGATATCTCTATTGTACCTCGTCCTACTATGCTATATTTTCTCCCGTCTCCAAAGGTGACTTTACCTTCCTTGCGATCCTCTCGGTAGGTAAAAAATAAGACATCACCTGTCATCTTCCTGGAGCACCCACTATCGAAATACCACTGAGAAATGTTATATTCTTTGAAATCAACATGAACAACAAGTGCTTTTGCGTCGAGTTTAGGCAACCAAGATAAGGTAACCTTATGTTTTCCCTTGACATTGTTGGCTCTAGTCTGGATATTAGAAGTGTTCGCTGACGGCACAGAAATCCGTTGGAACTCTTCCATTAGACTATGAGAAGTGGCGACTAGAAACTCAACCTACTCTCTAAGACTTGAAAAATATCTAGTGTCACATGGTGGAGAAAATATACGTCATGTTTGACCCAAACTGTAGCAAAACTCACTATGGTGGCCCTTTATTTTGCAATAGGTGCAGAAGTACATAGTCTTTAGCCAACCTTGGTTTGCTTTTCTTGGCCGAACTCTTCTCCGGGGTTTTTGGTGATGTCCATATGTATTCATAGTAAACTCAGGAACTCGTTCTAGTGTCACGTGGGACGTGGAGGCACCATCAAAACCAATTCCCTACCTTTCACCAAAACCTAAAGCATGGGCAAGGATAATCTTTCCAAATCTATCATCTATTTTTACTTTGACCTCCCTGGATATCTCAAGGTCGTGAGTAAGCTGGGATACAAGGGCTTCAAGTTTGTTTCGAGTGTCCATGGAGGTCTGGATCTCACTCATAAGACTAGGCACTTGCTTGGTCAAGTCCCCTTTCTCTTTCTCTAAAAATCTCTCTCTCTCACCAAATTGACTCTCTCTCTCTACACAAACTCTCTCTCTCTCAACACAAATAGTATCTCTCTCTCTCTCTCTCTCTCTCTCTCTCTCTCTCTCTCAAGGCAATGCTAATGGAGGACTCTCCCTCTCTCGTCTCTCCTAAATCTTTCTATAAGGAAACTATACTAAGTTCTAACGCTTTGTTATGATTTTTAGTTTTAGAAGAATCAACATATAAATCAACGTACGCGCATCGTAAATCACTCTCGCTCTCACTTGCAACATCCTCCCCCTCACTCACATCACTTCTACTGTCGAGGTGTCCCTGTTAAGTAGCATCCTCATCATCGTGAGGTGCACTATCAATACTTACATGACTAGCCATGAATGTAGTGAATTTACATTCATGCGATGACTCATCTCTAGAATCCACCGACTCGACCTCACTGTCGTCATTAAGGGAGGCATTAAGAGCAACTTTGCCTTTGCCTTGACGTCAAAACCTAGTAGGACACTCAAATGTCTTATGACCTCTACCGTCACACTCATAACATATCTCCTCGTATTTCTTAGGCGCGTCCTTTTTATCCTTTTCATTTTTTATTTCAAACTTATTTTTCTCAAAATTCTTTTTATCTTTAAAATTTCCATTTTTCTTTAATTTGAGAAATTTCTTGAAATTTTTTGCAAACAAGGCCAAATCGTTTAAGTCAAAATCAAACTCAGAATGAGATAACTCTTCTTCTCTTCTCCTAGACGACTCACTTCTCTTTCTTGCTAACCTCTCACTCTTCCTAGCCCGTGCTTTAAGTCATACCCCTTTATCTTTTGATTTTATCATATTAGGAAACATGTCAATTTCATAAGTATGGAGGTAACCTACCAATTGTTCTAATTTCAGACAACTCAAATTTCTTAAAGAATTTAGCACAGTGACTTTAGGGATAAAACGCTTAGGCACTGATCTCAAAATCTTTTTAACTACTCTAGCATCAGGAATGTGTTCACATAAATTGAAACTAGTATTAACAATATCAGATAAGCGTGCATAGAATTCATCAAAACACTCAGATTCAATCATGGTGATTGTCTCTAAATGTGTAGTTAAATTTTACAATTTTGATTCTTTAACTTCATTACTGCCTTCATGGGTTTATTGAAGAACACCCCATGCTTATTTAGACATGGTACACGTCATGATATGTAGAAACTCGTCGAGGGTGATGTGTTTGGAAATCGCACTAAGCCCACATGATTTATATGTGTTCCATTTAAATTCATCCTCAGTCTATGTAGTCACAGATTTTAAAGTAGTTACATTATCTACAGTGACAGTGGGAGGTGTCCACCCTCTTTCACACACAACCCAAACACATTCATCAATGACCCTTAAGTGAGATTTCATACGGGCTTTCCAATATGCATAGTTTGACCCGTCCAAAATTGGCACTCGATTATACAAGTTTTCCATTGAAATTGCGCTTTTTCAAAAATCAATTTTTAAACCAAAATTGATATCTAGAAAAAAATTTCGAAAAAAATTACATAGTATAATAGTGTAATAGACTCTTATACCAACTTGAGAGTGCGCCAAAAATCAATGCTTAACTTGTTTAATTAAATTCCAATTTTTAAACCCAAAAATCCTAACTCTTGCAAACAAATTATGACAGACTGATTAAATCAAACCAAGCATCCACAATCAATCAAAATATGAGAAAAAATCCCCCAAAGGGGCAAAAACATTTTTATTTCACTATAATTTGTAACAACTTACAATTATAGAGAAATACAATGACACACGCATCATTTTGTTGTCGTCGTTGTTGTTAGCTAGAGATCCCGCAAGAGCTCCAATTCAGCAATGGAGAATAGCCTTCTTTTCCACAAGATTACTCCAGATGAGTAGAACAATTATATTTAAGCTTTATAATACTCACATATATATTTGGGAATGATTTGTGAATCAAAAAGGTTGAAAAAATCATGAAAAATGAACTCCAAAAATATGCAACAGTTCTACAAAAACGTGAGTGCCAAAGACTTAAAAATCGTTTAAAATGAGCACTGCTATTTATACAGAATTGAGGCGGTGCGCCGCTTGAACAAAATAAAGTCATCGCTCAAACGGACTGTCATGTCGCTCGAATGACTTCGAGTGAGATGCCAATGTCGCTCGAACGGCAGGCGTGTCTCGCTCGAACGACGTCAGTGATTTTTTTCTTTGCCTCTACACTTAGAAAATTTTCTTCTTCCGAAGTAAAAATGTTCTAGGCCCTTAAAAATATTTTATAAAAGTTTTCCACATATTTATGTAAATATTAAACCCTCCAAATAAATTATTTTACCATAATCAAGAGTGGAGTAGTGGGAACAGTTAAAGAGCACGTTGCATGTTGCATAATACACGTATGAAGATGATGGATGTGAGGATTTGGATCAAGGCCGTCATGGATGATGTTGACATACCAAATGTAACGGTATTAGACATACTAACTGTGATCTAGGATACATAAAAACTTTCCTATATTCTAACTCGGACATTTATAAAATCATGTCCTTACAAAAGTCATGACGTGTGGTATCTTTTACCCAGGCCAGAAAATAAAAATATTATGCACTCGGTGGATTTTCAAAAACAAAACAGATGAGTCTGGGATGATGGTTAGAAATAAAGCTAGATTAGTTGCCCAGGGTTATTCTCAGGTTGAAGGAATATATTTCGAGGAAACTTTTGCCCCAGTCACACGCCTAGAATATGTTCGCTTGCTCTTGGACATAACTTGTCACTTACAATTCACGCTTTATCAAATGGATGTGAAATATGCATTTTTAAATGGTATTTTGACAGAGGAGACTTATGTCGAATAGACTAAAGGCTTTATTGATCCTCATTACCCAAACCATGTCTATAGATTGAAAAAGGCTTTATACGATTTAAAGCAAGCCCATGGGGCCTAGTATGAATGCCTATTAACCTTTTTAATCAATAAAAGGTTTCAACGGGGTGGCAATGACCAGACACTATTTGTTAAAAATATTAACAAACAGGTTTTAATGGCCCAAGCTTACGTCGACGACATAATATTAGGTTCTACTTCCCTACTGAGGTAAAAAAATGTTCTAAAATTATGCATGGGGAGTTCCAAATGTTGCTTATCGGGGAGATACAATATCTTTTAGGACTTCAAGTCAAGTAAAAATCTGATGGAATTTTCAATTTTCAATCTAAATATGCAGTAAAATTAGTTAAAAAGTTTGGATTAGCAAATGCCAAGGTTGCTAGAACTCCCATAAGTACTTCGGTTAAACTTTCTAAAGATGAACATGAGAAACCTATAAATCCTACCCTATATAGAAGTATGATAGGTAGCCAATTATACCTCACAGCCTCGCGTCCTGATATCATATATGTCGTTTGTGTTTGTGCCCGTTACCAAAGTGCACCTAAGAAACGTCACTTGCAATGTGTCAAACGAATTATCAAATATGTTAATGGCACAATCAATTTAAGCATATGGCACCCAAACGACACTTCTAGCGAAATTGTAAGATACACCGATGTAGATTGGGCTGGTTGTTCTAATGACAGTAAAATCACATCAGGCGCTTGCTATTATATAAGAAATAATTTAGTTAGATGGAGTAGTAAAAAGAAAAATTGCACTTCACTTTCCAATACAAAATCTGAAAGCCATAGGAAGCGGTTGTGCTCAATTGATGTGGATTAAGTAAATGCTGAGTGACTATGGCATTAATGAAGAAAAACTACATATTTATTGCGATAATCAAAGTGCGATAAATATCTCTAAGAATTATGTTCAACATTCACGCATTAAACACATTAAGATAAGACACCATTTTATTCGTGAATTATTTGAATCAAACTAATTAGAGATGGACTATTTACCCACGAAACTTCAATTGGCTGACTTATTTACTAAACCTTTAGATAATTTGAGATTTAAGTCCTTAAGAAAATCTATTGGTATGGTTAGTCCTAAATAACTATATATCAACCTTTAGTATATCGTCCGGTTACATTCATGCTAATAATTAGTCTTCAATGATATAGGGTACGGTTGTTTAAAAAATAACAAAAGACGCCTCCTATTACAGTTTTATGCAAGAGACTCTTGAATTAACCCGTTGATTTCTATAGAATGTTAGCTGGTCTATTATGATTCTGTATCTGAATCACCCCTTTGTACATTTGAGAAAAATTGTGGGAGAAAACTTAACTAACATGCTATATTTTTATCTCTCTTGACTCAACTAATATGCCACATTAAGTGTTTTCTTTTGGGAATTATAGAAATCATTTGTGCATAAATCACTATTTTTAGGGTATTGGTTTGTATGATAGTTGAGTTATGTATTTTCTTTCTCTCAGTTTTTATTCTAGGATGGTAAAGGGTAGATAGCTCTTTTGTATAGAAAATCTAGGATTTTTATTTTTACCCACAAGTATAGGTTACTTAAGGGAATTTTATCTCCAATATCCAAAGGAGGAGATTGATAACACACTATATGGTTGACTCATTTGAGTCTGCACCATATAGGAGTTCCAACTAGTTTGGATATGGTGACGAAATAGGATTAGATTTTATGAGCATCTTCTCTAAGGTATCTACAAGATTCATCTTTAACATCATCCCGCCTAAGACAAATGCATCTACCTAAAGGGAAGTATTCTAATCTCTTGAGGACACTATAGGAAACAATTCATGCATATAGATGTTAATGTGTGTGCACAAATAATTGCATATTTTTAGGGATTTTTAAAATAATTTTAAACTTTTTAAGCTTTTTTAAAATGATTTTTAGACATTTAAAATCATGTTTTAAAAATATTATGGGCTTAATTTGAATTATTTTATTCCTTACAAAACTCCCTTGGGTAGAAAGCGATGGAGAATATTGGGGATGAAAATTGTATTTTCAAAAATTCTAAAACAAGCATTTTTCATCAATCATATCCCTACAAGTGTTGTTCTTATAATGGTTGGAGTTGTGTTCTCAATGTGTCTAGGAAGTAAGATTAAATATCAACCCTAAGATCAAAAGTTATCAACACTCTGAATGTAATTAAGTCAATCCTTATGATAACCATTTGAGCTAATGAGAGCAATAATAGAAGCAGTGCATTAGTAGCCCTTAGATACGAACGTTGAATCGTCAAATTGATCTCAACCATTGATTTTCTTTAAATTTCTAGATCCTTCCAATGCCAGTATGAAAAGGCCCCTTGGGTTAGCCATTTGATAACTTTTGTCATTCGTTTAATTGAGAGAAAAAAGAGAGAGTTCAGAGAAGGTAGAGAGAGAAAGGAGAAACAGTAGAGAGAGAGAGAGAGAGAGAGAGAGAGAGAGAGAGAGAGAGAGAGAGAGAGAGAGAACCAGTCATTTTATTTCAAATCCTAAGTTTTCTCATAAGCCAAACACCTTTCCTAAATAACTTCTTATCTCAAAAAACATATGTCTTGAGTGTTATAGTTTTTAGGTTTTCCAGTTGGTTTTGGTGTGTGGTTTTGGTGATTGAAGAATCAATTCAACCTATATCTCTCTTAGGAACCACTCGCCTTGTAAATCTCATTTCTCTTTTTTGAAAGTGTGAGATTTACTACGAGATATATTTCACATATTATTTAGGGTTTTTATTAATTTGGATCTTTGTAATACCCCGTATTTCTGTGTATTTTAATTCAATTTTTCGATAATTAGTTAGCTTCATTTTAAATTACGCGAGAAAAGTAATTTAATTGAATTGAGTAATAATGTGATTATTAAATAGTAATCGAGAGTGAGATAATTATTGATATTATGAATTTAATTTACTAAGTGAATAGTAAATAACGTATGGAAAATATTACGCGTAATAATGAGTAATATTTGAGTAATTAGATTTATCTCAATCGAAAGTCGCATATTGACTAATTTGAGGTAGAGATGGGAGGATTATAAAGAGTGATTCGGATGACGATTTCGAGGGCACGGATGACACCAGAAGGGTCAAAATAGTCAAAGTAGTATACTCGAGGGTGTCGATTGGGTCCCGGGGCATTTTTAAGCTAAACTGGCACCGTATAAGGGCATTTTAATCATTCGGGAAATGAGGGTTAGGAGACCTACGAAATTCTAACTCCTCTATCAGATGTTAGATAATAGGTTCTAGGGTTAGAAACTCAAAATACAATGGGAGTCCATTCGAGAACAAAAGGAGGGAGTTCTTGGAGCTTTTGAAGAGATTCTTGGAGCTTTCATCTTATTCTTGCACCACAAACCTCTTGGGAAGGAAGATTGAAGGAGGAAAAAATCAAACCCAACTACTAGCCACGAAATCAGACCCTAATGATCAAAGTCAAGTGTTTATATACAAGTTATTTGAAGTTATAATACCCATGTGACTAGGGTTGCATCATATTTTGATTAAAGGAATGATTCTTGAAAGGAAAGAATGATTTAAACGCATGTTTGGGTAGGAATTGCATGTAGAAAAATTTGATATGAGTAGAGAAAATAAATTGGAGATTTTGTATTATTATACACGAATTAAATCTGGAGTTTTGATGAATAATGGTGGAAGAACATAAAACCTAGCGTTTTGAGGATTGGATGTTTAAATCCTTTCTTAAATGAAAATTATGAGGTTTTAATGTTGTATTTACGTTAAAAATCATCCTAATGCGTGTAGAAATGGCTAGGGATAATTGGTTTTAAATTTGGTGAAGAAATATGTAAGTTATATGGGTGTTAATGGTGAAAAACGCACTTGCGTAAGGTAGAAGATGAATATGTAGAAAAATGAATCGATTTGGCCTCCTGGCGAATCGATTCGGTTTCCCAAAAAACATGAGGGTTCCCCTTTTAAGCCTAGAACTCCAAAATTATTATCGAAAAAACTTTTATGACATTGTTAGAATATAATGCGGGATCTATTATATTGCAGTAGGCCAAGATAGGGTTATAAAAATTAAGTCGTATAGAGATAATTAAGATGATGATTAAATGGTATTAAACGATAATGTAATTAATTCACGAGAATGAGAATGTAATTACGAAAAAGCATGAGTGGGCTTATGGCATGAACTAGTGGGGTAAGGAAGACTTAACTACTGAAATAAAATAAGGGATAACTAGGACCCTTAGAGTAGAGAACAATACTCCATTAAATGCGATAGCGAGAATAATCATAAATTGAATGTACGGTGAGTATTATAGTGATATATATACTACATACAAATGATGATAATTAGGTTGTGTGAATACCTACTTAATATATATAGGTTGTGTGTGTACCTATTATATGATTGTTAATATATGTTACCATACCTACTCTGCTTACTATCATGGAGGTTCCCGCACAGTGGGTGATCACACCTTGACGATTCTAGGGAGGTCAGAATTTGTGCCCCAGAACATAGAATTTAGGGCGGCTCACTATGTATCGTGTATTATTGTGTCTGGCATGTCATTTGGGTACGTTAGGTAAGCTCGTAGACCAAAGGCTTAGAACTATGTTCACTTCCACTGCTTGTTATTTGATTCTGGGATTCGAGGAGATGTACCGAACCATTTGTCCCTATTTAGTACGAGAGCTACTTGGACTAATAGCAGAGTATGCCCATGTTTCACGATGGTCCTTTTGAGAGACGCCGTGATAATATGTATTAGCGAGATAAATATATATGTACCCACGTGAATATTCTACTTACATGTGACAGTAGACAGTTAAATAGTATATATATATAAAGATTGAATTAAGTAGTGAAACTTAATTAATATAATAATGAGAAAATAAGTGAATCGGTAGTTTCAACTCTTATAACGTATGAGAAACGTTGACTAACGGGTAAAGTACTGTATGGAAGGTACAGGAATAGAGACATGTTCCTATTCTGAAATACTTAAGTCTATTTAGCTTGGGTAGAATAACTAGGTGGGCTAAGTAGAAACGTTAGGTATGCATAATAGTTGAGAGGTGAGGAAAATCAAGAGAGTGTATGTGAACCTAACATGTGTAATCAATAACTGATTTTAAATTGTGATAAATACTTGGTAAATATTTTCAAAATGTTTTGGGTTCTAACCCTTGCTATAAAAGATTTTCAAAACCTTTTAGGTGTCCATCCACTAGGACGTTAGACTTGATGATTCATTATAGGAACGTATAGCTGCAACGCTATGGAGGCTTGCATAATTTTGATTAGATGCATCTATCATTTCATTCCTAGCATAGGAGTTTATTTCAGTTTGGGCATGTTGGCCCCATTTGAGACTTAAGTCATTTAGTATTTCAGTTTCAGACTTGTATTCAGATATTCTTATTAGTTGGATTCTTTATTTGGTTTGAGATTTTTAGCCGATGATTTATTCAACAAGAGTTTATTTATTTACTCACTTGAGATGTTTTGGGACTCTAGTATTGTGTGAATGTTGTAATTCAGTTTTTCTGCATATTGTTAATTATCTGTTTAATGTGAGATAAAATTTGGTACCAGCTTAATTAACTAATAGGTGATTAGTAATTAATTTGGTTTTCGACAGTGATGCTAAGAATGAACCATTTTGTAAATTTTATTTTCATTTAATAAATGCCTAATCACCCGGTATTTAATTAGTCAAGGGGTCACAATCTTGTGTTGTAAATGTTCATTTTTGTAGATCCACTCTATATTTTCCAATAACTTTGAAAAATAGATTTCCAATAGTTTAAAAGTTTCAAATATGAAAGTCTTGTTTCAAAAAGTTTAAGTTTCACATTTGTGAAATTAGTTCGTACATAAATAAGTTTTGAAACTTTAAAATTTGTTTCTCAAAAAGATTTTCTTTCAGATCTGAAAATAATTTTGATGTCTGATTTTCAAAAGAGATTTGAAACCTTTGCATACATATAAAATATATGTAATTTGTAGGATTTATTTGTATAAATCTTAAGAGGAGTGATTTGCATCTTTTGCATGTAATTATAGCCACTTCATGTTCACTGTCACTGTCACCCTCAGACGAACACATAGTTAGTGTGGTTCATCTGAGAGGTTAAGGTTGTTTGAGCCACTACAAACAAGAAGCAAGGAGAAAAGGCCATGAAGGTGCAAGGAAGGTCTAAGAGGTCAGAATAGAAATACCTTAGAGGTGGAGAGCTCGTATAGGTATAATTTATATCTTAGTCTTAGGATCTTGAATGCATACTTAATGCTTGTAATCTTGTAATTTGTGTGTGAATTTAGTGGATTTTTTGTTTTGAGGTGTAGAGACCTTCGTGGATGTTTCCCCTAGTTTGGGATTTTACCACGTATAAAATATTATCTCGTGAGTTTGTTTTTTAATTCTTCACTATTACTGCTGCAACTTAGACTCAGGTTAATTTTAAAACCTATTTCCAAGAACTTAAATACTTTGTTCATAATCTTAAAACACATCTTGTATAAATTGATTATGTTTTATAAAAGAGTTCCTTCAAAAAGTTGTTCGGAACTTACTTAACTATTTTAACTTGTGTTAAACAACTTAATAAGGCTTTACGAAAACTATTTTTTATAAAAAAAAAAACTTCAAATTGTACTTATTTTATATTACAAATTATTCATATTTTTATTTGTTTTTAGTTTAAAAAATTGTATGCCATTTATAGATACAAACTTAAAGTTTTTTCTATAAATAAAACAATAAAAATATTTTTGTAAGTAAAATATTTTTTTATATATATAAAATTTTGAAATGTTGAAAACTTTTTTTAACTTAAAACTATTTTTATATATAAAAAATTTGAAAAAATTGTACGTATTTTATATAAAAAAATTATATTTTTTTTATTTCTTTTTAGTTTAAAAAACTTTATTTCATTTATCCATAAAAAATTATTTTTTTTCAATAAACACAACATTAAAAATATTTTTATAACCAATTTTTTTTTATAAAAAATAATTTTGAAATTTTGAAACCTTTTTTTTCTAAAAATAAGAACATTATATAGACGTAGTAGTAATAGTAGCATTATATAATGTGATTTGAGTGGAGAATAATGAAAAGAGATTAATTGAATCTAGATTGTGTTCGATCCAGGGATTAATTAATGGAGTCTAGAATGGATCATCTTTTTAGTTTTCAGGAGACTTTTAATTTATTCATTTTTTTTTTCAAAGAGACTTTTTACTTATTTTTATAAATAAAAACTTCAAAACAATTGTACGAATTTTATATAAAAAAATTATAAATATTTTTATTTGTTTTTAGTTTAAAAAAATATATGTCATTTATAGATACAAACTTTAGTTTTTTTTTTTTAAATAAAACGTTAAGAATTTTTTTATTTATATTAAATAAATTGAAATTTTGAAAAAAAAATTTTAACTTAAAAACTACTTTTTATGATTAAAAGCTTCAAAAAAATATACGTATTTTATATAAAAAAATTATAAATATTTTTATTTGTTTTAGTTTAAATTTTCTTAAGTCATTTAAAAATTAAAGTTGTTTTTATAAATACAATGTTCAAAATATTTTTATAATCAAAAACTTTTTTTATTAATATAAAAAATAATTTTGAAATTTTGAAAACTTTTTTTCTAGAAATAAAAAACATTATATAGATGTAGTATTAGTTGTATTGTGTAATGTGATTTGAGTGGAGAATGATGAAAAGAAATTAATTAAATCTAAATTGTATTAAATCGAGAGATTGATTAATGAAGTCTAGAATGGATCATCTTTTCAATTTTTAAGAGACTTTTGACTTATTCATTTTTGGTTTCAAAGATATTTTTGATTTAGTCATATTTTTAGTTTCAAAAAACACAATATTCAAGACAAGAGATAAAAGGATGGCAAGCATTAAAGTGTCAATAACTCTTCAAATACTATGGTATTAGAGGTATAATATAGATATATAGAGAGATTGTGATGATATTGATGAAAGGTCAAGAAAACAAGGACACACAGTATTGGACCCTATAAGAGCCGTTACGAAACATACCTATTTAGCAAAGAATTTATTTTAGCATTTTTTTTGTCTCAAATTAATAATCATAATTTCCTTTTAGGTTTGATCATAATAAGTAGTTGCATTTTCAAGAAAAACATATAAAATTGGGTGGATTACAAAGTTATCCATACAAAAAAATAGGGACATATATCAAATAGTCACTCGAATATTTTTTAATACTCATTTAGTCCAAGCTTTTTTATTTTGCTTCAAAAAGTCTCTTGCCACATATTTTGGAGAAGAAGTGCCGCTGGCGCGGACCTCTAAAAATAAAAGAATATTGAGTGCTTGATGGACTAAATGGGTTAAACTAAAAATATGTATCATTTTTAAAAAATATATATTTATAGTAGAGACTATTCAATAATTGATCCAAAAAAATATCAATGGAGAATAATGATTACAAAATATTGTTTTATCTTCAAAGTTATTCATTATTTATAGGAGAATACGTTTGTAAATCAAAATATTAAAAAAAAATTATTTTAAAATAATAATTATTAATTTGGGGAATATGAAGTATGTATAATTAAACAATTTTTTTTTTGGGTGATTCTCACATACTCTTCTATAAATGCCCTCTCGCTTTTACTAAGCCTAAAATACGGTCACTATAAACTTGTGTGGGTTATCACTGCCTAGCAATGAAAATTATTTTATAATTGTGTAATTATTGATATACTCGTTTACTAGTTAATTTTTTCAATAAAGAAATGAGAATATAGTTTATTAAGTCGATGCTCCGTATGATTTGTTAAGAAACTAAAAATAAATTAAAAATGCCAATCACTCACTTATTATATGAACGCGCAAGTTTTTAACTGGGGGAGTAACCTTTTTCATCGAACATATAATTAGATTACATGAATTTCTAGTCAAGTAGGCAAGGGCCTTAGTTTTTCTTTTTTCCTGATTCACAAAAGGCAATACAAAAAGCAGCACTAGCTTATGCTCCCGCTTTTTAATCAAGAACTTTATCATCCACATATGCACACACCATGTGTATCTCAAAAGCATTTTGTTCCTCATCCTCCCCAGGTGCCTCCTCTTATATAGCTTTTCGATTTTCCCCTTCCTCCACCTTAAGCTCTTGAGTGTTTCTAACCTTCCATTTCATGCCCCCCACCTTTCTACAAAGCGATACCATTATGAAAAAAAAAAAAGTTGGAAATCGGCAATCCACTTCTAGCAAAAGATACCTCCATTTATAAACCTGACAAAACGAGGCAAGACACAATAATACAAATGGGTGGATTCTTAATAGATTTGAGTCATATGAGTGTCAACCCGATAAGACATGATAGTTAACGAGTCGAGTTAGTGTTACCCCCTTCACCTGTTAATACGCGATAAAACCCGTTATGATCCATTAATTTAAGTAAATAAGATATAAACTTGGAGCTTATAAATAATTTATGTAGAATAATATTAATTTAATCATAATAAATTTTACTAAATGAGAGATTTAATAATGTCAATGAATTAATGGATCTACTTGGGTTAAAAAATGAGATAATATGTCAACTTGTATGAAATTCAAAGTAATTCATTATCTTAATGGGTATTAACGAGTGATCACGACACGACACGTTAACATAACAGGTCGGGTTTGAATATAATTTTTTCACACGATAAAAAAGTCACCCGTTTAGACACGAACCCAATAAAATCCAAACACAATAAAAAATAACACGAACACGACTCGACACAACCTATTGACATGTGTATCCATTTAGTCTTTTACCTTAACAAAGAAAGGAATTTAATAAGAATACGAATTCTCTCTCTCTCTCTCTCACTCTCACTCTCACTCACACACACACACTAAGCGGATTCATGATTTTTGTTCAACCGGAGCGAAAGTTTCGAGTGGTACTCGCCCCCGAGGCGATTTTTTTGGGTTATTTCAAGTTTTATACAAATTTTAGCTTTATAATGCCCAAACAACTACAAGTTATAGCTTTATTTCGAGCTTTATATAAATTATAGTTCATCCAAATTGACCTCAATATTAGGTGAGTGTTGGGATTGTGTAATTTGTACCACAATTTGGGGTTGAACTTCTTGATGGAGAAAATTATCGAACTCTGCATTGGGAGGTGATTGAACCTCAGCTTTGGATACGGTTTGTGTGATGTCTTCTCTTTTACGTTTAAAAAATTTCTCCATGGCCATCACTTTCTATTTAAAAAAAAAACATATATTTGAGACTACATATTAAACCACATATTTAAAAAAAACTACAGATTTCACATTAAGGGCATATAAAAATACAAAAAAATTACAGATTAAGGGCATATAAAAAAAATTAAAGATTACAAAAAATTAGGTTGACTGTTATTAAGGGCATAAAAAAAATCAGACTACAAAAAATTAAAAATTACAGAAATTTGAACTACACAAACAATTACAAAAAATTCAGATTAAACTACACATACATAAAATTTCTCCACTTACAAAAAATATATCTTGAAATTTGAAGTTTTACCAAAAAATCTTATTTTATTTTATTTTTAAATTGAACCCCTCCCCGAGCTTTATCTCCATCAGCCCTGCACACTAAAACAATAATTATAATTAACAAAATTACTTCATAATTTTATCATTTTTCATCAAAAATATTTCTTACTCACCCTTCAAAAAATTATAATTAAGACCAAACCACTCGTATCTTTTACCACTCATGTTTCAACTTCAGATAAAAATAAATTATTTTTCAATCTTTTTTTCAATATTATCTTTTTTTTTTGTAGCATACCATGAGGTGTTCCGGTCGGCTTGCGCGCACATCGACTAATCCCCATTCGCGGTTCGTGGCTTTTACTGGCCAAGTATTATTTTGACAGTGTCAGGGATCGAACTGGGGACCAAATTCAATCTACTCCCAAGATTGCCACAGTGACAGCCTTATACCACTGGACGAAGAATCTTGGTTTCAATATTGTTATCAAAACACACTAAAAGTAATGTACCTTCAAAAAGATAATTCTTCAAAGCTCATATTATTTGCTCCATAAACTTGGTCTTCTTTTATATTTAATTTAACTTATTCTCTTTTATGTTGGAAAAAAAAGCATACAGAATATACGAAAAAACTCAAAATTCGAAAATAGATAAAATTGAAAGAACTTATCGATCGAGATTTGTGTTTGACATAAAATCCTAAAGGTGAAATTGCTCGCTTATATCGATGTTGTCAGTGTCTTGAACATACACCTTACAGGATTCAACAATCATATTCCATCACCACCAATAATGAATAATTTTGAACTCTTAAATACTCCGGCACCAAAAAAATCAATAAAGAAAATGTACTAGAAAGAGAGATATAATTTTTCTATAATGGGAGATAGAGAGAAAGACGTTCTTTAGATAATTTTAATAATTTCGAAGACTCTGATTTATAGGAATAATATCAAAAATATTTTTAACCCACTTTTATCTCCACTAACAAGTAGTGTAGGCAGACTAGAAGACCAAGATAAAATATTTATATTTGTTTAAAATGAGTAAAGGAGTAAAAATTCTGGCCACACGAGTTTAATTGTGAGAGTAAGACATGAAGAAATTGTTGTGTATACATACGATATATTTGTTTTTACTGAAATAAATAATTTGGTTAAATGACCAAGTGGTAAGTTTGTAGGATTTAGTACTTGTGATATTGATTCAATTCATAGGAGGCACACTAAACATTAATATAGTTATTTATCCCAAATAGTTTATTGACTAAAGTACCAAAATGGTCCCTCACCTTTTGCCTCATCTCAAATTTGCCTATGTCCTTTGGATGGTCTCAATTCCATCCCTAATCTTTCAACTTGTTTCAATTTAGTCAGTCTCAACTTACCGTCAATGATTTGGATGGAAATTTCATATAAGGATTAAATTGAAACAAATTGAAAAGACATGGATGAAATTGAGACCAACTGAAGGACAATGACAAAATTGAGATGGGGCCAAAGATGAGGGGCCATTTTGATACTTTACTCTAAATATTAATATATTATACACATTAATATATATTAATATATATATATATATATATATATATAATTAAGTTTACATTGAATAAATATTTATGAAATAATGAAAATCACCCTTTTTTTTGCATACTAATATATATTTATAAATATATATTAATCCATAAGAGTATATTAAACTAATGTTTATGTGTGTGTGTGTGTGTGTGTGTGTGTGTGTGTGTGTGTGTGTGTGTATATATATATATATATATATAGAGAGAGAGAGAGAGAGAGAGACCGACTCTCATACAGACCTAGTTTACAAACCTAGTTTACGGACCGCTACCGTCCAAGAATTATCTAGGGACCGTTTTGTCTTTTTAGGACCACCTTTTGAGACCGCAATGTCTTTTAACTTCTTCTAAGTTTTAGGGAATATAAATTTTTACCCCAATGCTTTCTAAAGTCTTTTAAGCTTTAATTGCTCAATTAATCTAAAAGTCAAAGTGTAGGAGTTTCAGGGCTACTGCTACTTCTCAAGCTTCTCCCGTCACTATCGTACTGGAGTTCTGAATATCGAGGATTATCTATATAAATGGTTTCTTTTGGGAGTCTAGAAATTGCAAGAGGTCTTGATGGAAAATATTCTAGTCTTAAATACCTTATACGGTAGCATGGGTTTATCTGTCTAGTTTCTTTATATATTTAATTAATAATATCAATTATATCGTTATCTATAAATTCGTCTAAATTATTATCACCATAAGATGACAAAAATCTACGGTATGTTCTAGGGGCAACTGTTTCTACATTTTTAATAAGGGGGCGGATTCCTCCGGCTCTAATTAAAGTAGTCTTTGTTTCAGCTAACCTTTTTCGTCTAATAAATTTTAATACGGCTACACTGTCTTCAAGTATCCTAGTGTATTCTTGATATTTTCCAGGTCTTGATAGTTCTTCTGCAAAATCTTCAGTTCTTAATTTTTGTCTAAAGATATCACCAATCCCTGTTCTAATTATTTTTATTCTAGGTACTTCTCTTACTAACCACTCAATAATCTGGTCTATATATTTGAAAGTACCACCTGCGTATATTAAAGCAAATTCTATAAGTTCTTTATCTTTACTGTCTGTAAGAGTCCAATCTTGGATTTCTCTAGTTAAGTCTAAATTTATTTGATTAACAAATTCTAAAAATTCTTGATTAATTTGTAGGCTCATATAAGTTTCTTTTAAAATAATAATATGTAAAATAGTTAAGGGTTTGGTTCGAGTTATACCTTCCTCATGATCTGCAATATCTTTATCCTCCTTCCTTCTTCTCTTCAGCCTTGCTACTATTCTTCTCCGGTCTCTGCCTCCTACAACTCTCTCTTTATGTGTCGTACATCAATCCACTACTTTGGCGTTGAACTCGTTTCCTACCTGTACGCCTTCACGCCTAACGCCCACCTGGCTAACGTCTCATGGCAAATCGACACCTGACGACGGTTCACCAGTATAACACCTTGTGTGCTACACTAGAGATTCCACATAATATTCCTCTATGAACAGAAAGTTGGAGACAATTTGGAAAATAATAACAACTCAACATAAGATATTTCTGGAAAAGAAAATACTTTTATTGCATTTCATAAGTAAATACAACTCTCCCCTCTCCCCTAACTATGAGAGGTTTAGTCACTCATATACATATTACTCTCTAAAAGCATACTCTCTCTCTAACATTGAAAGTCTAACTATTGATCACTCTCTAACAACCGGTGTCTAAAACTCAAATGGACGCTCCCTTTTATAGCACAAGGGCACTACAAATGACTGGTAACCGGCTACCAAAAACAATCCGGTGGAAGAATATAAATTATTAAAGCAACTTTGTCTTTAGAATCTTATCAGCTCGGTCTATAGGCTTTTAACATCTTTTGATAATTGGGGAACCTTTTTCTTTTTGAAAAGAAAGACCAGCTGATGGGGCTTGTCAAGTCTTCATCATGAGTCTTGTCGTCTTGTAATAATGTAAGAGAATCAAACAATGTCTTCGTCTTTTTTATCAGTCTGGTGGCCCATGTGGGATAGGCATCCTTTTGCTTTATGGAAAGCAGAGTCTAAGAAAATGAGTCTTCTGTCTTCAATAATTCTTCCACTACTGAGGGGCCCTTTGTTGTATCTGTGGCTTCTTCTTCTTTGTCTTGGTTTGGTAGGGCATTATTAAAAAATTCATCAATGAGGCTTACAGTTCTAAGGGTAGCTGGTAAAGCTATCTCTACCATTTCCTTGGATTCTTTCTTGAGCCTTTCGTTGAATGGCTCATCAGCTTGGATTATCAGGTCTTCTTTGTAGTAGGCAGTGTACCACCTGTCCTCTCCTGTTAATAACTCTATGATTTCAATTGTCTCCATGACGTGAGCGATCTGGAGCTTAGATTTATCAACAATTAAATCTTTAGTGTCATCTTCTGATAAAATCTCAATGTCTTCGAATGTATAATTGAAAAATCTAATAAGTCTAAATCCTTCAACTCTCATTCCTCTACAGGAACTTGGAGCAATCTGATAGATACTAGAAAATAGAGGAAGGAAGTCTTCTACCTTCTTAACATACTCATGGACTATTTTTCCAAGAGCAACAGAGTCTTTAATATCTTTTATCTGAACGAGTCCAATGAACCCATGGTCTACAAGAGTTATATGAGCCATGTCTGATTTTCCAAAAAGATATATTTTTGAAACGTCTTTGAAGAAACCTTTGATCATTAAGGCATTTCCATTTATTTCTGATAATAACATATTAAAATGATCAATAATGTTATTAGTTTCTTTTTGAAAGTCTTCTGCTAATAGGAGATTATTATGACCAAATGGTATAACAATCTTAGTCTTAAAAGTCTTTTTTTTATAACAGAAATCAGTAAGTCTAGTTTTGGAGGATTCTCCAAGAGTCTGAGCGTAAGTTTAAGTCTGAGGTCTAGGTCCAGCAGTACCACTGAGTTGGGTTACTGCAAGTCTTTGAGTTCTCATGAATCTGACAATGGCTATCAAATTTTGCTTGAACTCTATCCATAGTCTATTCTTCACGCTCCACCATATAGCGTTTATAAGAGTATTTTCATCATCTGAAAATTCTCGTCTAAATTTGATCAAGTCTGGGTATCTTTGATCGGGTCTATATTGAGAAAAATATATCTTCCCAATGAGTCTATTTTGAGCAATAATCTCTTGTCTAGATTTTCCTGGAGGTACTAAGATATCATCAAAGTTCTCTAAGATTGGTCTTTCTTGAGAGTCTTGAATATGAGTCTGTCTTTGCGTTGCACTAGCATTTGGTCTTACGCGTCTAAGATAGTCTGCAATGTCTTCCTTGTTTAGTCTATTTATTCCAGAGGAACTCATGTCGTCTAAGTCTTCTATTTGCAACATAAAACATGAAATCATATTAGTGTTATCAAACATTGGCTCTCTTGATATAATGTCTGTAATGGTATTTTTACTTCCCTTAATATGTATAACAGAGAAGTCATAACCATTAAGCAATTGTTGCCATCTAATTAGTCTATTAGTCCTTGATTTGGACAAGTCTAAATCTCTGAATTTTACTGCATAAGAAGAGTCAGTATAAACAGTAAAATGTTTGGGTCTAAGAAATAATATATATTTTTCTATTGCCCTTACTATGGCTAAAACTTCTTTTTCATAGGCAATGTGTCTTGTTTCTGGGTCTGTAAAGGTTTCAGAACAATGTCTACAAAGTTTCTTCTTTTTTGTCTGATGATCGATGAAAAAGTATACTGCTCCCCATTGTTTATCAGAGGCATCTGTTTCTACTATAAACTGGTCTTCTGCATTAGGCAGTTCAAGTAAAGGAATATTGTTGACTGCATCTTTAATTTGTCTTATTACTTCAAAATCATCTTTAGTCCAATAAAAGGGATTGGTTTTGTCTGTTCCTTTTAATTTAGCCGTTAAGCTTTGTCTTTTTGAAGCAATGTCTTTAATAAAGTCTACAATACAATTAAGCAATCCTAAAAATGATTGTAATTATTTTCTATCTTTAAGTTGGTCTGGAAATTCAAGGATCTTTTTGGTTATGTGTTCTGCCAAGAATAATTTTCCTTTATTAATATGCATTCCCACAAAGTCTATTTCAGTCTGAAATAATTGCATTTTCCTTTTGGAAATAACAATACCATGTCTGTCTAATTCTAAAATAATCCTTTTAAGATGGTTTACATGCTCTATCTCAGTCTTACTGGCTACAAGAATATCATCTATATAAACAAGACAACATTCTGAATAAGGTCAAAATATATTATCCATTCTTCTTTTAAAAACTTGAGGAGCATTCAAGTATCCAAATGGCATTACTAGCCATTCGTATTTTCCTTGGGGCACACTAAAGGTTGTCCAAGTAATACTGTTTGGATGCATCTTAATTTTCTAGAAGCCTAATTTGCAATCAAACTTGTTGAATATAATTCTATCTTCAATCAAATTAATCAAATTATTCTTGTCTGGTATCTTATAAGAATCAAATTCACAATTCTTATTTAATTGCCTATAATCTATAATCTATAATCATAAGTCTTTTTCCTCTTTTACGTTCAGATTCATTTTGAACATAGAAGGCTAGGCTGTTACGTCTACTTTTACTTTTTTTAATAATGCCTAACTTAAGCATTTCGTCTATGTCTTTTTTAAATTCTTCCCTATCTTCTTGTGAATATCCTTTCTTATAGGTTCCACCATTAATAGTGGCGTGTGGGTTAATAGGAATGATTTCACAATAACTTTGGTCTTTATCCCACTTAGCAATGGAACTTTCTCCTAAACTAAGCTCTGCTAGTTGCCTAATCTTTTACTTTTCTACTTCTATATCCATTTTTTTTTTTTTGGATATAGCTTGAACCTGTAATAAGGTATGTTGGGCTTGATCTAAAATGTCTTGTTGTATAAGCGCTATTTGCTTATAACACTTTTGGTCTGGACACTTACATTCTTTTTGTAAGGGCTTAGTAATTTCTAAGGCTTCTTGTTGGGTTGTAGGTCTAAGTCCACCATGCTCAACTGAAGAAATCTGATGTTGTATGGGTCTATAATTGGGTTTGACTCGCATAAGGTCAAAGGCAGTCTTGTGATCTATTAGAGGGTCTTTAATATTAAATTCCTCTATATCACTAATTAATATCTTATCATTATAATGAGTATAAGGACGATATTTACAAATAAATTCTTGTCCTAAAATAATGTTTCCTGTAAAAATAGGACGAGGGTCCATTATCCAAAATCGATGATTAACGGTTTTGTTAGTCTGATTTTCTAATTTAAAATAAATAGGAATAGTCTGGAAATATAAGGTAAATGGATCTCCATTAGCCACTTTAGCATAGATTTCTTGAGTACTTTATAGAAAATAGTCTTCAGGGAAGACATTAGCCTTGCAAATACTCTGAGAGCACCATGTATCTATAAAAGCTGAAAGTCTTTTAGGATAGTCTTTGTGTTGAACAAATAATTCTACAAAACAGGCATGTGGTTTAGTAGAAATTCCTAAATTGTTCTTTTATAAAATAAATATTCCTTTTTTAGGCTTATCTATAAAATCTAAGGGTATTTGGTCTTCTGAACTATTATCAGAATAGAATCCTTCTAAATCATAGGAAATTCCTTTTCCTTTAAAGTCTTCATTTTCTTACAATCTTTTGGATATATTTCTATCAATGTCTTGGTAATATGCTTTAATATCTAATTCTATTTGAGAGTCATACTGGTTAGTATAAATTGCTCTAAATCTAGTTCTCCAACAAGTTTCATGGTAGTGTAATTGACAAATAACACAGACCATAAACAATTATGTTTGTATAATCTCAAAGCATTCTACACATCTAAAGTCTTTCTTGCTACATTTCATTTCAAATGTACAATAATGTCTTTCATCAAAGTAGCATATAGGTATATAGGTTAGTAACTCAGGATTACTAACTGTCCATCTTTTCTTTAAAAATGGGCTTAACATACACTTATACCAAGCTTCTTCAAACTCTATATATTCATTATCTAAATTGTCTTGATTGGTTTGCATCATATACAAGACTAAAGTATCCTTAGAGTCTTCATACTCATCAGTATCACTATTATAGTCTTCTGAGTCACTATCTGTATATGCACTATAGATACTAGTGTTGTCATCATCTTGTATGTCTGATATTTTTATAGCATATAGGATATCCAACTCTTCTTGATCTGCATAGTCTAATATTGTATTAATAATCTTAATACTTTCTTTATCTTTCTTATTAGGGAAGTCTTTAGCAAAGTGTCGTTCTTTTTCGCAAGTCCAACATTCTTTGGTGGCATTCTTAGATTGGGCTACGTCCTTCTCCTTTCTATAATTAGGAACCTTCTTATACTTACTAGTATTTTTCTTAAAATGTCTTCTTTGGTTAAATCTATTCTTCTTAGTCTTAGGATTCTTTTCTCTAAAGGTAGTAGATTGTCTAAATTTATACTTCTTTGGAAATCCTAAAGGTCTAGTCTTAAACTTCCTATGTTTCCATTCTAATTTTTTTTTTGAATTTCTTAGATTCACTTCCACATCCCCATTGGATTGGAGAGATACCTCTTTCATCTTTTGATTGGAGGGATCTACTTGAAAATCTCTTCTGTCAACTTTCCTTGAGTTATATCATGTCTCTTAGATATGATATAGTCTTTGGCGAAATTGATTCTTTCACCAAGGGAGTTGTTCTTAACTCCAGCTACTCCTGGCCAATTCCTATATTTATTAATTAAGAATTGTCCTATGGCTGGTATCTTTCTAAAATATTCATCTTTTAGGGTCTCTCCAAATTCTTTAATTTGGTAATATAGTTGCTCATAATTATTTCTATATTCATTTATCTTATCTAATATGCAAATGCTAAGGAGGGCTAACTTAGTTTTTGCTAGGTATTGTTCATTAATTTGAGTTAGATGTCCAGCTCCAATGAATTCTGATGTGAATAATTGAATATATTCTTCAATTGCTCTTTCCTCTAAGTTTTCTTTCATCTTCTCAATTTTTGCTAAGGATTCTTCATCTGTAGCCTTTCTTAAACTATCTAAGTAATCTTTTGCAATACCTCTAATTGATTGCTCAGCGTACTGCATACATGAACTTGCATCCCATTGTTCATTAGATGCAAAACACATGTTCATCTGATTACGCCATTCATCTAAAACTTTCTTCCTATCTTGAATATTGTCTAGGTTAAGGTATATACCTACTGTATTTATAGCTTGGCTTGTTATAGTTTTAACAGGAGTGAAACTCTTGTCACTAGTTGAAAAGTCTTTTATATAATCAGGTTTAGTCTTAACTATGGTGCTTGAGTATATAGGAATATTTATTCCTATTGGTTTACTAAAAAGTTTAGGAGCATCTTCTAGCCTACTACTACTTCCTATCTCTTGTTTACTATGTTCTACTTGTGTAGCTGGCATTAATCTTTGTTCTCCTTCTTCTATTAGTCTTAGGTTTCTAAGAAGTTCTTTTGTATTCTTAGATTCTTTTAATTTTAATATGCGCTCTTGAGCTATCATATTAAATCTTTTTCTTTCTTGAAATCTAACAGAATGACTTTTCTTAAGTTGATCTTTAAATGTCTTCATATCCAATTCTGAGGGTTCATGTCCAAAGTTTTGGATTCTAGCTTTTTCTTTAATTAAGTCTTTTTGTTCAAATGATATTCTAGGTCTAATTACCGAGGCTTGTCTTAATAAACTAGCACTAGTCTTACTACTACATTCTCCTTCTGAAGGATCATTGATTATGGCTTCTCCCATATTCCTAAATCTAATTTCTTCTGTCTGGATATTCTTATTGACAATCTTAGGAGGACCAAACTGGATGGTAACATTTCCAGTGACATCGTCTTGATTAATAAACAAAAGGTTTATTTTGTATAGTCTTAGTTTCTTAAAATTCTGGAAATTTCCAGAGGGTCTTAGCTTTTTCTTTTATAGGTTTAGTATTTCTAATACTGTAAGTATGATTATAGTCTGAAACATTAGTTCTAACTAATATTTCTTCATTGAGTCTACCGCTAGGAATTCTCGATTGCATTCCTTCTTAAGGAAATTTGGAGAACTTCACATAGCTTTGGAATTCTATATTTATATTAGCGTCTGGGATAATATAGTCTTCATTGCCACTAGCATATAAGATTAACTTAAAATATTTGGTTGTGTCTACGGTTACTGTAAATGCCGGAATGACATTAAAGTATCCTATGTTGTCTGACATTTCCAATTGGGCTATCCCAATAAGGCTCTTCTTAAAATCTTTCCATCTTTTATCTACTAAGCAACATAATATGTTAATATTATTCTGAGGTCTATGTAATCCTTGGATTCTTGCTTGAAAGTGTCCAAAGATTAGGAATTGGAACTTCATATCAGTTCCTCTAGATCTAAGCCATTCTGATTCAAACACTTGGAGCTCAGTATAAGATTTGTCTAACACATGATTCCTACAATGGTAAGTCATGTTATAATTAGGAGTCTTAGGAGTGGCACCTTCTTTAAACAAGTCCATGTATCTAATGGCTAGAAGTTGTCCATTATGGATGGAATCTTCAACGATCTTCTAGTCAACTTCTCCCCATTCTTTCCATTGGAGAGGATTGGTGAAATTTATCTCTTTCCACCATGTCCTAATATTGGAGGATGAATCCTTAAGTCTTTGGAGCATATGATTACTCTATCCAATATTTGGGATAGAGCTAACTATCTTACTAGTCTTATCTAATCCGTCATTTATGACACGTCTACCTATGGTATTCCTTTCTCTAGTTTCTATAGGAGGGGGTTCTCTAAATTTATAGGTGGCAACCTATTTTTGTTCAAGTATTTTTTTAATTCTTTCTAAGAAGTCTGAATAATCTTTTTGTCTTTTTATCTGACTGAAGATTTCTTCTTTAAAATTCTTGTTCTCTTTTCTTGTCTTCTCAGAAATTTCTTCACCATGTCTAGCTAGAGAATTAACTAGAGATTTTGCAACATTTGTAATATAGTCTTTTACTTCATTATATTTTTCTTGTTGTTTCACAGATCTAGCTTCTATAGATTCTATAGTCCTTTCTATTTTATCTAAACGAGTTAGAATAAAAGGAGAGTCTATTTCTGCTTGGTAAGGTTTATTATATACGGCCTTAATCTCGTTTATAATTTCTTCATATTTTTTTTCTACTTGGGCCATGTTTAGTCTAAGTTCATTAATAATACTATCCATCTTGGATAGGTTATGGATTCCCATAGTATTAAGATAATTTGCTAAATTTTGTTGGAATTTAACAAAGTCTGTGTAGAAGCTGGTTAATCCTTCTGTCTTAGCTTTTAAATCTAAATGCAATTCTTTAATAAAACTACTGTTATAGTCTTGGGTAGATGCTATAGATGTAGAAATTAAGTTTAATCTTTCTAATATGAGTCTAGTTGCTTTAGTCGCGTTGGCAATCTCATTTTTATTTATCTTATAATAAAATCTATCCTCGTTTATTTTTTCTAAAATTCTTTGATAAAATTCTGATAAAGTCTGAATGGAGAGGTCTCTTGATACCTCATTCCAGTCTGATCTAACTATCTCCATTAGGAAGATAACTATCTAATCTAGGGATAAGATTAGCTTGTTCTTTAGTAAGTTTAATTAACTCATTGCCTTGATTTTTAGTTAAGGTTTTAATTTCTAAGATGTCTTTGTTAAGGACTTCTATGTGATTAGTCTTAATATTTATTTCTTGTAAAATGTGTAATAGGTCTATTGGGATTTGATTATCTATTTCTAGTAATCTTTTAGAGATATTTTTTATCTCTGTTTCTAGGGTTTGAGTGTCTTTTATTAATTGTCTTAATATAAGGATTATAGACTTATTTTGGTCTATTATGCTATTAATATCACTAGAAGTAACTTGTCTACTGTCTGCATGTTTGGCTGGGATGTGTTCATTGTGTGGACAACCGTCTATGTGAGAGGTTAAACAACCTACTGGGTCTAAATCAGTTATGGGTATGGGATGATAGTCTGGGATAGTTCCAAAAATATCTTGGTAAATGTGAGGGATAAACCCCAAGGGCATTAATGTCTTTTTACTATAAGTCTAAAAGGAACGTCTTATGGCTCTGATACCAGAATTTGAGTTTTGGTCAGAATTAGGTGAGTTTTTGAAAACCATTAAGGTCTTGATACCAATTTGGGTCTAAACTATAAATCTTTTAAATATATAGTCTTAAACTAATGTTTTAGTATAAGACAAGAGGGGGACCATCTAAGGTAAATAACAAAAGTCTTTGGGACCACAAGGGGACCACTTTCAGGATAAGGACAAAGTCCGCATGGTGAGTCCGCACCAGAGATTCTCTCTCTCTCTCTCTCTCTCTATATATATATATATATATATATATATATATATATAAGATGCGGGTTCTTCACATACCGTTAGTATTAAGTGAGGCTTAACCCCTTATCAAGATTGGGATTAACACCGTTGGATAGAGAGTATAGGTCAGAGCCACAAGCAGATCATAGATATACAGATCTAACATTCAAAGTTGCATTAAAGAACATATAGACATAGGCAACATATGGAAAACACAATTAATGAATGGGACCAGCAAGTAGCGTGGTCGGAGGGAGAAAGAACAAACGATCAAAGCACAATAAAGACAAGGCAACATGCCTTCGATCCCTCTGGTTCAGTGCAATAAATGCATGAGATATAGTATTTAATTCATGGGATCTGGTAGTTTGGGCGGGAAACTGTTTTATTGGCTGGAAATATTGAGGGCATTAATGAGGGATATGACTTTCCATCTTGAGGCTTACTCTAGGATGGCCATATGGTCAGATTTGATGAACTAGACCTGCCATCCTAAGGATAAAGGTACTTGAGTGTTGTATTCTTGAGTCCCTAAACGTCAGACGTCGTGACATCAGGAAGTGGTTCAAACAGTGGCTATTGTTTGGTATCTAGTCACATCAGTCAGATGGGATGGCACCGAAGGTACCTTGAAGAGGTTATCTCGAGGGGGAAAGTATTGAGGGAGATCGAATGACTCGAGAAGGTAGACTCTAGTAGGTAAGCGATGAGTAGGCTCGAGTGACATTTGTCCTGGGTGAAGTTTTGTCCCAGTGTGCCAAGAGGGTTGGTAATAATTCCCAACGTTGCCTTGTTCTCAATCCTCTAAACCATGTCCCTGCAAAGTTCCCAAGAGGAGTTTGCTTGATAGGGCATGAAAGCCCTACCATGCCCTTCCAGGCATAGTCCCTCGTGGGTACCAAATAACCTCACTCAACATATACATTCATAAGGTAAAGTACATAATACAACATTTATTTCTTATTACAATATATTGTCATCCGGGTGACCTCTGTTCTTTGAACTAGGTCCTTCGAGCCAGGTCCGTTGGAGGCACTTCGAGATAGAGCGTTGCGAGCTACTTGCTTGTGAAGAGTCTTCGAAGTGAGTTTGTTTGGCGCGCTTCTTTGTGAACAATCAATTCTCTTAGCTAAGTTAATCATTCATGTGGGGGGGACACCCCCCCCCCCCACACACACACACATTGGCCCCTTCGTAGAGATATTTGTTTATTACATGAAGACATATCTGTACGAAACATCCATTTATCTATGATTTTACTTCTTGGGGAAAATGAAGAGATTTATTTAAATTTCCTCCAAATCTCTTCATTCCCTAAGGTAGACAAGACTCCCAGGCATGTCTCATTAAATGTAACTATCGTTTGCATTTAGTGCGTCACACGTGATAGTTCCATGGCGAGCGCATGAAGATAATGCAATCATTCGATGCGTCATTCCCTGAATCATCATCATATTAACCTTTAGTCTTTCGTGACCACGCGCATTTAGCCAACACGACAACCACATAATTCTAAAATACCATCATTACACTTTTCCAAACGTCACTTTTCTTGCCGTCTTTTGGAATTCGTGTTGTCCCTATAAAAATGGGATGCACCTTTAGTTCAAACTCACCTTTGGGTTTATCTTTCTTAGCTCAAGATTTTCTGTGAGAGTTTGGCAAAGAAGTTCTCGCCTTCTTCAAGATTTTCAGTTATCTTCCCTTCTCTTTTCTCTCATATGCTATGGCACCAGTAAAGAGAACTCTTTCTGTCAGGGGCGCTTCTCCTGCCACCCAGGCACGCTAGGCTCAGTGGTCATGATACCATCATGCGCCTTACTTTGTAGAGAACGATCATTTCTGGGTGACGATAGAGCGGTTTCCTGGTGTTTTGGTGCCAACTGAGGAGCCAACCTGCTAATGGACGAAGGTGAAGATGCTAAAGACTTCACTTATATCCTTATTGCTACTGTTACTCATTTTTGTATAGAGCGTGGTGAATTCCCCTATTTTAAGGTGAAATTTGAGGCGTCCTCTGGTGCCAGTGAAGGGTTGGGCCCTTGGACGGAGTATATCCATGCAAACTACTCTGTTCAACTGTCCCTCATAGGTTTATCTTGTTCCATGTGGTTGGGTGACCTTACTTTGGCTAAGAATAACACCGCTTTGCAACTGTTGGTATTCAGGTGGAGCCATAGGTCACATGCCTTTGTGGGCGCTTGGGGTGAGTTTACTATTATCCTAGAGGATGTGTGCAAATTGTTGGGACTGGAAGTTAATGAATTTGACACCTTCTTCGAGGAGGTTGTCTCTAGTGAAGAGAAAACTCTAAAGAGCGAGTTAGAAGTCGTTGTGAAGGATTGTATGGTCACTTATAACAAGTGCACCTACTCTGAGGTCATCCGCTACTTTTACTTTATTGGAGAGAAGGCTGTCATCAGAGCCCACGAGGCTGCTAGGGAGAACCCTCGAGGGAAAGAAATTTTTGAGCAGCCTCCAACTAGGGAATGCTATGAGTCCAAAATTAAGTTAGCAGGGTACATATGGGTAATGTTGTCAAAGGTATATCTTTCGGGTAATTCCCACGGCTGTCCTCGTAAGGACCTGATCAATATGATTGTTCGAATGGCCTGTGGTGTAAAGATCCCCCTCGCTGCCATTGTTCTTGGGTCTTTATACACTTGGTTATATCTTGTGTCTGCAGACTCCTCTCGAAGCATTGGTAGGTTTGATGTGTCTAACTATGCAAGCAATATTATTTTGACGTCATTCCTCTACGCTCATTTCTCGGATTATTCCCCCGCTGGACACTTCCCCGGTTCACAGGATGTGAGAGTCCCCCGTATTTGCTGTTGAAAGAATAAGAGTGTGAAAAAACCTCTGATAACTCTTATTGATTGAGCTGAGCGGTTCAATCATCTCCCTTATGTTGGGGTAAGTCAATTTTTTACAAATAATTTCTTTAGTGAAGAGGAGCATCCCATTGCTCCTATTAAAGAAGACCTTACCCAAAATTTCCCCGAGCAAAGTGTCCCCCTATTGTTGATTCCCATATTTTCCTTCATGTACTGAATGGTCATCATTTTACTCTGTATATAACCCCCATCGAGTAGCCATGCAGTTTGGCTATGATCAAGGCCCCCCCTGTTAAGCCATTTCACCATAGAAAAGCCCACTAATTTTTCATTTGCTTATTCTAACTTCCTCACGTCCATTGTTGCTAGTCTGTGTGCCCATTATCCTGCTAATGCTGTGATCCAGAGCAAGATAGCTCGAGGAGGGAGATCAGCGATGTACATCAATGTGTTATGGCAGAACCAATTGGTTCGCTTTCAAACCAACCTTCTTAAGGAACCCTATTATCCCGGAGTTAAGAGATTTTCACCCACTGAGTTGGGTTTGAGAAACTGCACCACCTAATATTCTATTTTTTCCCTTAGTACGTCCAACACTAGTGCCCCCTCGGAGCTACCTCCCCTAGCGCCTGTGGATCAGACAGTTGTGAAGAGAAAGAAAACCACTCAACCTTCCATCCTTCCGATCGATGTTGCCCCTGGTCCTTCAAGGTCGGTTGGAAGGATTGAGTCTCCTAATGCTGCTTCAACAGGTGCATCAGTTAAGGCTACTCAGGAGGCGCCTTTAAAGAAGATTAAGACCATTCCATAGCCTCCCTTAGCCTCTAATCCTTACCAAAAGATTTCTGAAGTGGTTAGCCAGATGGTGGATCATCTTTGCCAGACATGGGAACATTTTAGTGAATAAGACATAGCTTTCATGTCAGCTGAGATGTCTGCTCATGGGTTTTCTTATGACCCTCAATCTGTTGGGGATAGTAAAAAGAGGAACATGATTAGACCCCTCAAGCTTATGATGGAGGAAATTGCTAAGGAGCATTTATCTGGTGGGGATATTGGTGAAGATGATGATGATGATGATGATGATGAGGGGGAAGAAGAAGAAGAAGAAGAAGAAGAAGAAGAAGAAGAAGAAGAAGAAGAAGAAGAAGAAGAAGAAGAAGAAGAAGAAGAAGAAGAAGAAGAAGAAGAAGAAGAAGAAAAGAAGGAGGAGGAGGAGGAGGAGGAGGAGGAGGAAGATACTGCATTAGTATGTAGGCGTAGGTTGAGGGTGATAGTTTCATCCTCAAAACCTGCCTCGCATCCCCAAGATTATGAAATCGTTGAGGATGTGCTGGAAGAAGAAGTAAGTCGATTAACATCTCTTACTCTAAATGTCCTTATTTTATTCATTCTTTCTCATGTTGATGGCCTTATTCTATTGCAACTTTCTCTTTTCTTCGTTCAAGTTGGTGTGCAGGTTGATGCGCATGATGATGTTAGAGAGAATCTCCCTCTCTAAGAAGCTGCCCCTACTATTTCTCAGGTAGTCACCCATTTCCCCTAGGGTCAGTTGTATCTGATACTACATCTAGTGGAGGTTATTCCCCTGACCTTTCTTTTTTGCACGAGCAGGCCGGTCTTGAGAGGGATGTGCCTTCTGTGAAAGTTGTTGAAGATGTGCTTGTACCTATTATTGTTGTAACTTCAATACATGTGGTAAGCCTTTATTTTCTGCACTTATCTCCCCCTTTTATTTCTCCTTCGATCTACTGGTTCAATTTATGACTTTCTTCCTTCTTTAGGCTCCCACGCCCGTTTCAACTGTCTTCGTGGCACCTCCACCTTCAAACGATCAAATGCTTATTACTTTATTTGGGCCTTCGATTTCAAACCCCGAAGGTGATGAGCCAACTGTAGTTGCCCTAGGAGAGGGTGAACCAGAGTGTGTTTTTTAGGCGGTGGAGAATAGGGTGTAGGTTGCTGAGGTTGGGAAGAATGTGATTGCCAAGTCATCCCCCGTTTCTGGCTCCTGAGGTGATTGAAGAGGAGGACGTGGTTCAGATGGCCACTCATGAGTTTGTAGATGAGCGACGCCCTGAGGTATTTCCACTCTTCTATCTATCTTCTACATGTAAATATGTTAGCTTTAAAATCAAAATATCCCATAACCGAGGGTCAGGCGGGCCTAGTAATGTAGGACTTTATATTTTATAAATCTCCCATAACCGAGGGTCAGGCAGTGCTAGTAACGTGGGACTTTATATTTTATAAATCTCCCATAACCGAGGGTCAGGCGGGCATAGTCTTATAGGCATAAATCTCCCATAACCGAGGGCCTGGTCTTATAGGCATAAATCTCCCATAACCGAGGGTCAAGCGGGCCTAGTATTATAGGAATAAATTTTCCATAACCGAGGGTCAGGCGGGCCTAGTCTTATAGGCATAAATCTCCCATAATCGAGGGTTAGGCGGGCCTACTCTTATAGTCATAAATCTCTAAGTTAGCATAGTGTTTTTATTCATGCTTTCCTTTGTCTTTATTACTTACTTCAATTGTTTGTTGCATTTTAGGTGGAGGTCGATCAACTAGAAACTCATGGGTTCGAAGTGGAGCCTGTTATTAAAGAGTCAGTTCAAGCACCGATAGTAGCTTCAGTTGCTTCTTTAGGTGGGGCCCTTTTACTTAGTGATACTCCTGCACCACGCGTTCCTCAAGTGCAAGAAAGTGATAGTGCTTCCCATACCCGATGGCCACCTGCCAGTGATAGCATTTTCAGTATTCATCCGCCTGAGGCAGCCCCCGAGGTGGTTGTACGACAAACTTTGGCCAGTTTCCCTTCTGTTCTGACTAAGGGTCCCCATTTATTGATCGAGCAATTGATGGCTCGCTTTCCTTTGACCTTTACTGTTTATTGTCGGCATCCACTTCCTGGGATGATGTCCGGACGATTTTTTGGGCTCGCGATGGTATTAGAGGACATTCTCAGCACCCCCTTATGTCCCTTAGCCTGGATACTATCAAAACTTTAATGGGTAGGGTTGACGCGTTAACCAATGATAATTTTTCCATGACATGGCTGGTGGAGATGCTGTATTGTTTCAAGAAGAGTCATCTTCCCAGTGTCTATAATCACTTCCAAAATTCCCATCGCGAGCAGGTGGCTATCTCTAAAGAACTTGTGGGTCTAGAATCCTAGTTGCTGGTGACTGACCAAGCAGTGCAAGAGGATCGCAAGGCAGTTGCTCGTGCAGAGGAACAGTTAGTTGATAAAGAGCAGGAGTTAGAAACCATCTATTAGACCCAAGAAATTCTCCATAAGAATCTAGCTAACCTTATTGTAGAGTAGAGCGAGCTTGAGTAGAATCTTTCCCCACATCACCACCGACTACTTGGTTCAGACAATCTTCGCTTTATCACGGACGACCCCTAGCTTCATTATTCAGCGTTTCTTTTGTTGGTCTTGCCCATTTATGTGAACTTTTGAAATTTTCTAACTTAGTTGTAGCCACAATGCTATCCCTTATTTGAAATAAAGAAACATTGGCAACTTTGGTGTTTCCTTTACTTTCTGTTATTTTAATTAAATATTAGCTATGCTTATACATCAATGTTAAGTACATCATATATAATAAAGGGCTCAATCAGTGAACTTGTGAAAATAAAATATTGTTCTAGCATGTGCCCCATGAATTTTTCTTCTGACTATATTAAACAAGCAAGCCCAATTGTTTTAAAGCATACATATATAGTTTAACACAAGACAAAAAAAAAAGTCATTGGACCGGAGTGACAGAGGATACATTTAGACGTAATACATCTTTATCCACTTGTTGTTCAATTTGAAAGTAACATTATCTTCTAGCTTAGATATCTCGCAGTAGCCCGAATCATGGGATGCTCGAACAATATAAGGCCCTTCCCAGTTTGCTTCGAACTTTGGTAGTGACAAGCCTCTTATATGTCTCGTGCATTCTTTTAGAACCAAGTCTCCTTCCTTTAAATTCCTTGGCCTCACCAATTGGTCGTAAGATATGGATAGATGCTTCCTATATATATTAAAGTGCCTCGTGGAATTATCCCTATGTTCTTCCAAGGCTTCGAGTTGCACATGGCGACTGTGAGGGAGCATAGCACTTCGTAGGCTGTAACAAGCAGAAAGTACCTTGAGTTCGACTGACAGCACAGCTTCTGCCCCCAATACTAAAGAGAATGGTGTGTACCCTGTTGGCTTTCCCTTCATTATTCCATAGGCCAATAGAACTTGGGGGATCTTGTCACCCATAGTGCCAGGTAAGTCCTTTAACATCTTTGCCAAAATATTCACCAGCGTCTTGTTGGTAGCTTCTGCTTTCCCATTGCACTTCGAGTAGGCCATTATTGACTTGTAATGGATGCTGGAATACTTTTCGGTGAGCAAGCTCACTTTGCTATTCACAAAGGGGGTACCATTGTCCGACATAAACACCTTCGGGATGCTAAAGCGGTAAGTGATGTATTCTTTTATAAATCGAGCTACTACTCCCGTAGTGGCCTTCTTGAGCTGTATGGCCTCCGCCCACTTCGTGAAACATTCTGTGGCTACTAAAATCCATATCTTTCCTCATGATGAAGGATTTATGTCTCCTACCAGGTGAGGGCCCAAGTATGGAATGGTAATAGTGTAGATAGAGAGTGCAAGTCCACTAAAGGGGCGTGGATCATACTCCCGTATAGCTAGCAGTCTTTGCACTTTCTAACAAAATTAGCTGAGTCTTTCTCCATCAAAGGCCAGTAATAGCCCAAGGTAATTAGCTGATTGTAAAGTTTGGCTCCCCCAATGTGACCTGGCTCATAAGCTTGCTTCAACACTTCTTCGGCCTCTTCGCTTCTTATGCACCTTAGGGGCCTGTCATGATAGCCTCATCGGTACAGCCACCCATCTTGCACGAAGTACCTCAGTGCTCGTCACTTTATCTTCATAGCATCCTCTTTATCTACTAGCATTACTCCATCTATCAAGAAGTCCATGTAGGGTTGTCTTCACTCTTGCGGTTGGTCAATGAAGTTACACTCTACCGCTTGATAGAAAAGGAAGCACTTCAAGCACTCTCTTTGTACTGCGGTGGCTTTTTATCTCATCGAGGGCCAGTAGTACCCCACCCATTGTATCCTCTTATATAGAGGGATCTCAGTAGTCTCATAGCTATTCTCATGTATTTTAATCAATCTTCTCCTAGCCTCTTCAGGGTCCACACACCTGGACATCCAACCTCCCTTGTTCTTATAATATAAGTTGCCCCTAGCAACAAAGTATTGTGCTAATTCAGCCAAGCTAAGTAAGCCTTACCCTCTCTCTAGCTGCTTTCCGATTTCACCTCTCTAGTCACCTTTGTCTTCTGATGGCATCATTTCAGATACTGTCTAAGGGGCAGTTCTCTTTGTGATTCGGACCATGGTTGATTCTCCATCAAAGGCAACATTTTGTGCGATGGTGGCATAGGCATCCGCATGCTTGTTCATCATTCGGGGGTGCTTTTTTATCTTTACCACCTCAAACTAGCCCAGCAATTGCTGGATGATAAACTCATATGCTTAAATGAAAATTCCCTCGCCATTTGCTTCACCACCAAGCTTGAGTCCCCTTTGATTGTCACAACCTAAATGCCCCTCCTCAGCGCTTCGAGTAACCCAAGGACCAGTGCCTTGTATTCATCTTCGTTATTTGAGCATTCAAACTCTAATTTGAAAGACAGGCGAATCTCTTCACTGCCTATTCATAGAATGACTCCTTCTCCTTATTTTTTTCTCGATTGAAGAGCCATCGAACTCCATACTCCATTCGTTTAGGCTGGATGCTATAAAATTGGCCTGGAGGTCATCACCCGGGAGCTCATCAATAAGCGACTCGAACGTCCCAGACGGGAAAATAACCAATAGTTATGCATATGCTTGACTTTTGATGGCCCAAGGGACCACGCAATTGAGATCATACTCTGAAAGGATTAGAAACCATTTGGTAGCCCTGCCTATCAATATAGTTCTAGAAAGCAAAAATTTTATGGGATCGCACTTAGTTACAATATGAACCATGAATGATAACAGGTAGTGCCTAAGCTTTTGTTCCATATATATGAGGGCCAAATAGTGTCTCTCAATACTAGTATATCTGGCCTCAGGCCCGTGTATAATCCTACTTAAGTAATAAATAGGTCTTTCAATTCCTTCGCTATCTTGGGTCAATAAAGCCCCAATATATCGTTCTGTTGAGGTAAGATATAAGCATAAAGGGGTACCTGACTTTGGGGGAATCATTGTCTGAGGAAAATTAAGGAGCGTCTTCATCTTGTCCATGGCTTCCTAGTGTATTATTTCCCATGCGAACTTCACGCACTTCCTCAGTAGCTCCATCAAGGGATGCATTACCGCAGCCTGCCCCAGGACAAATCGCCTCAAATATGACACCTTGCTACGGAAACTCTTTAGCTCTTTAGCTGATTTTGGTCTTGGCATGTTAAGGATGGCCCCTCGTTTGTCTAGGTCCATTCGCGCTCCCTGGCAATTCTCCACGAACCCCAAAAACTTCCCGCTTGTCACCCTAAATGCACACTTGAGAGGGTTTATCTTTAACTTATACTTCCTTACAGCGAGTGAATACCCTCCTCAAGTCATCTAGGTGGGATTCTTCTTTGTTGGAGTTAATCACCAAGTTATCAACATAAAACTCTACAGTCTTGTGGAAAAGGTCGTGGAATATGGCCATCATCGTCCTCTGGTAGGTGGCTCCTGTGTTCTTCAATCCTAAAGGCATGACCGTGTATATGAAATTACCCAAGGGTGTTCGAAAGGAAGTTTTCTCCGCATCAGGTGGATCCATTTTTATCTGATTATATCCCACATACCTGTCCATAAAGTTGTACATCTCATGGCCCACTGTTGCATCGATTAAGCTATTAATGGAGGGTAGTGGTAATTCGTCCTTCGGGCACGCCCGGTTCAGATCCCTAAAATCTACACATATCCTGTTTTGTCTTTTGTCTTTCTTTCCCATAGGTATAATTCTGGACAACCATATCGGGTGCTGTATCGGAACTATAAACCCCATCACGAGCAGCCTCTGTAATTTTTCCTTGATCTGCAAATCCAACTCTGCTTTGTATATTCGAGTGGCCTATTTCACCGGGATCGTTAAGGGAAAGACATCCAGTCTGTGGTAACTTACCTTCGTATCAACACTAGGTATCTCGGTGTACTTCCATGTGAAGACATCTTTGACCTCCATCAGAAGCTTGATTAACCCTTCTCGAGGGGCTTCCTCTAATTCCTTCGAGATAAAGATGGGGTTCGAATCCCCACCTTCCCTAGCCAAATCGATCTTTTTAAATCCCTGGATTTATAGCCTAGGGCCATCTTTCATGTATTCCAGCTCTTCCTCTACTTTTTCTACAAACTCTTAGATCCCAGAGTTATCAATCACTAGGCATTGCCACTGGTTATCCACTAGGAAGCATTCATAAACCGGTTCAGCTTCATCATCCAGTCTCTCGACTCCTTGCTCACACCTTTATAATCTATAAATAATTCTGCCATTAGGCAAAACCTCCCGCTTGCACTATCGGACCACGTCTCTTTGGAAAGGTCTCTTTCTATTATTCTCATCCGCTTTCTCCACCGTTCTCCTACTAAGAATGCTCTACATCTAAACTTGGTGCTCAATGGGATCACTTCGTGGGGTCATCCGATCATGAAGATGTCTTGACAGGCTGGGGGGCCTTACCACCCCTAGATCACGTTCTTCTTTATAAGTCACAATCATTCGAACAGGTTCCCTCATCTTCTTTCGAGTTGATGGGATCCTTATCCCCCGGTATATCTTGTCACCATTATAGCATCTTTCGCCAGATCGGTATAGAAAGCTGCATCCACCATATATGCCTTTTCCTTTACAAAAGGTTTCTTAGTAGCCCATATTACCACCTCCTTACACTTTATGTTTGCCTTAGCACATTGGTGATAGTGGAGGGTACCAACCCATGGTTGTGCATCGATACCCTACCTACCAATAGCTGGTATGACGGCTCGTAATTCATGATGTGGAATTTAATATGGGAAGTGATGTTCCCCATCGTAATGCCTACATTGATGTAACCCACTGACTTGGAGGACTGATTGTCATAACCCAATATTGCTAATAAATGGGGCACTATCCTCGTCTCCGACAACCCGGTGGTATAGAAGGATCCCACAGGAATTATGTTAATGGATGCCTCTCTATCCAATAATGCTCGTGAGAAAATGCAGTCATTCACAGATATAGTAACATATAAAGGTCTATTGTGTGGGTACCTAATCATCCCATTCGCCTTCGATAACGTGACCTCTGAGAGATATCTACTCACCAACTTAGCTATAGTACCCTTCCATTTTAAGTGTGGGGACATATTTTTCTTTGCAATCTCTAGAATTGCCCTCGTAACTTCTAGTCGGGAATCTTCAGGCAGGCCAACCTGGTCTAAGAACTAGCCAAACTTTGGCGATCAAGCCATAGCTGCACACTCAATCCAAGGATTCGTACGATCATCCTCGAGCTCATAAACTTCTTCCACATCTATATATGCAACCTCATCATATGCTATCACTGCGTTGACCTCTCCAAGAGAACAAGATCCCATCTGCCTGCTGAGAATCTCATCAGCATCGTATACTTCTCCTTCTTAGTCCTCTCCATCTTCAGTCACATTATCTAAATGCAGTCAAGCCAGCTCGAAAGTGCATTCTTCGAGAGAATCCTCAAAGCCTCTCCCCGTAGTGCCTTTGGAGTCATTCCCCTTGATCCGCTGTTCTATCATTGATCGCTCGGCCTCCTTATCGAAGGCGCTAGATATATGGGCCCTGTGGGATGGTAAAGGGTTGTCATTTATAATTATCTGTGACAACTCAATGTCTCCATTCTTCACATGGTGGTAAATCAACCTCCTTAATGAAAAACACACTTTAGTAGGATGATTTACCCTGTTATGGAGTGTGCAATATTGGGGTTTCTCTCTGCCTTCTCGAGTGAGCGACACGGTGTGGACATTAATCGACCTGCAAATTTTATCACGGACCATGAAATTGTACAGGTTCAAATCTTGATCCACCGTACAAGGTAGCTCAAGAGGATCTTCCTCATTTTCAAACCTTCTCTTGTTGCTTTTACCCCTTATACCTCCTAGACCGCCATTACCTCATTCTCTACCCCCATCATCTGCGTAGTTGATCCTCGAGGGTATTCCCCTCCCCTAGGTAACTATTGGCCTCATCATCACGATAGGAAAATTGGGAGGTGGTACTATGGGTTTTACCACTAATGAGATATTCTTTGTTGCCTTCAAAAAGGCTGCGAATGTACCTTCTCTTGTCTCGTTAATCAGGTGACATATGTATTAGGGCAGCAAGCCTTCTGTACATACTTGTAAAAGCTTATCCTCTTGCATCTCCTCCCTCACGTCTAAGGAATGCTCGTGGAGCATTCGGATGTAGGCCATAACATCCTCTCCTGGCTTTTTCTTCTCCCGCTCAAGCTGGGTGAGCGTGAACTCATCCTCATCCAAGAAAATCTTTTACACAAACAAAACATGTAATTCCTCCCAAGAACTTACACTACGTGGAGCTAGGTGGGAATACCACGTGTAGGATTTCTCTGTCAGGGATTTTTATAACTCCCTTATCCTTAACTTTTTATCATTTCAATGAGCCTACAGATTCTCGATGAACCTCTTCACATGCTCCTGGGGATTCGCACCCTTCCCTGTGTACTTTTCAAAGATTCGGGGAATATAACCCACTAGGTATGGTTCCTTATTATACTCCCATGGATAGGGAGTACGAAAGTCATTGTATATGGAGGAGCTCTCTCCTTTATACACAGCTATGAACTTTAGCAGCTCTTTCTTCATATCTTCTAAGTTGGCTAGCGAGGGGCTAGATGACGATTGCATTGTTGTCACCATGATAGCTGGAGTTACTCCCTCATTTTGCAACATCGGTTTCGTTCTCATAGGGGGGCCGTGATAGGACATGCACTGCCTGAGGGTGGTGGAACCCTGGGGAAGGTGTTAACGTAAGCAAGCACCGCCACCCCTCCTGTAACAGTTGGAGCTGGTATATTGGCTGGCGGTGTGGTAAAGGAACTCACTCCTATGGGGGTTCCCAACATTGCTTAAGCAGCCGGAGTCTTGATGAACTTTGTGAATAGTCCCATCAGCCCGTGCATCTATGCATGGCCTATTCCTCCTTGCGTGGCCATCGTATCCGTGATACCAACAGCAGCTGCACTAGGATCTATCCTTATCATTCTCCCCGCTTCAGGCAATGCAACATTATTTGCCTCTTCTTCACGCTGTATGGCGTCAAAATCAATGTTTCTAATGGTGTTATCCTCTAGCATCATTTAAAAAAATAATATCTCCCCAGTAGAGTCTCCATATGTAAAATGCGAACTTCAAATACCATTAGTATTAAGTGAGGCGTAACCCCTTGTCAAGATCAGGATTAACACCGTTAGATATAAAGTCTAGGTCAGAGCCACAAGAGGATCAAAGATAGACATATCTAACATTCAAAATTTCATTAAAGAATGTATTAACATAGACAACATATGGTAAACATAATAAATGAATGGGACCATTAAGTAGCCTGGTCGGAGGGAGAAAGAACAAGCACTCTAGGTAGAATAAAGACAAGGCAGAAACTTCAAGCTCAATTAGTAACCAATGATATGTGCATTGAATGTGTATGGGAGTTGATTCTCTCGCGAAGGTTCTCTGGTATAAGGAAACTTGGGCAGCAATTTTGGGCTCTAGTTCCTCTATCCTCTAGTCTGTTCATTTTGTCTTATTTATATGGGGGAGAGGTTGCTAGAGTCAGCATGCCTTCGATCCCTCTGGTTCGGTGCATTAAATGCATGAGATATTTTATTTAATGCATGGGATCTGGTAGTTTTGGTGGGAAATCGTTCTATTGGCTGACAATATTGAGGGCATTAATGAGGGATATTACTTGTTAGTTTGAGGCTTACTTTAGGATGGACATATGGTCAGATTTGGTGAACTAGACCTGCCATCCTAACGATAAAGGCACTTAAGTGCTGTATTCTTGAGTTCCTAAACGCCAGACGTCGTGACGTCAGGAAGTGGTTCAAACCGTGGCTATTGTTTGGTATCTAGTCACATTAGTCAGACGTGTTGGCACTGAAGGTACCTCGAGGAGGTTATCTCGAGGGGGAAAGTATTGAGGGAGATAGAATGACTCAAGGAGGTTCACTTGAGTAGGTAAGTGATGAGTAGGCTCAAGTGACATTTGTCCTGGGTGAAGTTTTTTCCCAGTGTGCCAAGAGGGTCGATAATAATTCCTAACGTTGCCTTGTTCTCAATCCTCCAAACCATGTCCCTACGAAGTTCCCAAGAGGAGTTTGCTTGATAGGGCATGAAAGCCCTCCCATGCCCTGCTAGGCATGGTCCCTTGTGGGTACCAAACAATCTCACTCAATGAATACATTCATAAGATAAAGTACATAATACAACATTCTATTTCTTATTACAAGCTATTATCATTCGGGTGACCTCGATTCTTCGAACTATAGGTCCTTCGAGCCAGGTCCGTTGCAGGCTCTTCGAGATAGAGCGCTGCGAGATACTTGCTTATACAGAGTCTTCGAAGTGAGTTTGTTTGACTTGCTTCTTTGCGAACAATCAATTCTCTTGGCTAAGTTAATCATCCACGTGTTGGGGGCGGGGGCACTAATAATATAGGGTACTAAATAAATAAATATATACACACACACACACACAAAGGTATGCCCATACCGACGACACGATGAAAATAATAACATCGTTAAATATTGGGTATATATATATCATATTGATGGGAATAATCAATTAGTTGTCAACTCCCACAAATTTTTTATTTTCAATTCTTGTATAAAAAAGTTTGCAACTATAAATATTATAAATTTCAATCTAGTTTCATTATTTTAATCTATGAGCGCTTAATGATACATTTCAAGACTGTTATAAAGGGTATGTTGTCAAAGATCGCCAAATGTTATTATTGCAGTGAGGAGAAAAGAAGTGGAGAATCTATAAATAGTTCTCTAATCAATTTGTATGGAATTGTTTTTATCATGAACAAAATATAATAAATTTATATTTGAAAAAAATTACACGTGTTATTATTTGAACTTCTTCAAATTGAGAATTAGAATGAATAGTATCTTATGAAATCTAAAAATACCTAATTTTGCAACTAAAGGCAAAAACCAATATACGTAAAACCAAAAAGATTGGAGAGATGAGATTATATAGATATTTCAAGATCCACAATAGTCACCAAATTCGTCTGCAAAATAAAAATAAACACAAAATTAACAGTGGAAAGAAACAAAAATCTAAAATGTCTAATAGAATTTCCAATGAAGACTCACACTCACTCACTGTCAAGACTCACACACACTCATTGTCATATAAACACACACACACACATAAACCTCACATAAAATAAACTCAATACTCAGACACACACACTTACTATCACATGGCCTCTCTCTCTCTCAAAACTTGAGATATCATTAAACCAAACTTGGTATGAAATGAAACTCAACTTAGTGTTTGGAAGAGAGATTCCATTAAATACCATGAATGAAAACTTCACAAATGCATTAACAAACCAATACTTGAAAACAAAATAAAATTAATCTTACTGAAACAAACTCAGTGAGATATATAAACCCCGTGTTAGTTGCTCGACAAGATATATAAATTAACATATCTATATACACAATGCCATATATAAACCCCACTTTAGTTACTCGGTAAGATATATAAATGAGCATATCTATATACACAATGCCACCAAAAACATCCACCAAACCCATTAGTTACTTGGTAACATACATAAACCTGAAAAGATGTACAAAACTGATTTTGAAGCATTAAAAAAATTGTTGGTACTTGAGTGTTAAAAAACTTTACTTATCGTACTTAAACATTGCAATATATACAAACAAATTATATACATGATCTTAAACTGTTAAGACAAAGTTTATTTCATGGTTTTTTTGTTATTAGTTTTACTGCTATAGAAACCGTTTTGTTAGTTTGTTATGTAATAAATATACCACTTATTGTCCCAAAGACTCTACCCACTTTATTTATTTTAAAAAGCTTTGGAACGAATATGTACATAATAGAAAGATCTCAACCCTTAAGTAAAGAACCGTTACAAATAATGAAGAAAATAGAAGATTTAGATACGAAACAACATAAAATAAACCAAATTTAATACCTGAATATTCAGTTTGATAACCTCCTACCAATTCTTCTTCTTCTTCTTCTAGTAAATTAAAAGGCAAGCTCTCGCACTGGCTTGTTTCTATTGGGTTAGGCTTCTTGTAAATAAGATCTAGTTGTAACCTTTTTGTTCATTCAATGAGATTTGTTTCTTTTCTTCTCTTTTGTAATATGGTATTAGAGCACTATTTTTGCTTAGCTAAGAATTGCGAAAATTACGATTTCTTTTATTCTCATTGATCTTTGATTCTTTGTTTTTCTTTGATTTCCCTTATTTATCTTCAATGGAACATGAAGGAGGAGATCTATGAGGCAACAATGGCAGCAGTAAGAATAATGAAAATTCCTTTTCAATTTTAGATTTTTTTGATCACGTTCATAAAGATTCCAACAGTCATTTCTATCTTAGTAATGGTGATCATATAGGTCTAAGCTTGGTTTCAAGTCCTTTAACAGATAGCAATTATAACTCTTGGCATCGTTCTATGGTAATAACTCCTATTGCTAAGAACAAGATTGGGTTTATTGATGAATTAATTGCTAAACCAGAAATTTGTGATAATCTACACAATTTTTCGTAATAACATGGTTATGTCATGCATCTTGAATGTTTTTTATAAAGACGTAAAAAATAGAATAATGTATGTTTATGATGTTGAAAGTATGTGGATTGATTTACATATGATCGGTTTAATCAGGGCAATGGCCATAGTATTTTTCAATTGAAGCAATAAATACATGCTCTCATATAGGGTTCAAATGGTTTTAGTGCCTATTTCACCATGCTTAAGACTTTTGGGGATGAATTGAGTGATTTTAGACCTGCACCAGTGTGTCATTGTGGAGGAATAAAAAGATTGATAGAATATCAACATCAACTTTATGTGGTACAGTTTCTTATGGGTTTAAATGAGTCTTTTATTTAGACCAGGGCTCAAATCCTAATGAGTGATCCACTGTCTCCAATTAACAAAGTCTTTTCCCTAGTTATATAAAAAGAAAGGCAGCGATCCATGAATTCCTCGAGAGAACTTTTGCTTGTATTTTTTTTCGTCATTACTTGAAAAGCTCCTCTAATTAAAACCTCAATTACCTACAAAATAATAACAAACTCAAGTGTAGAGGTAAGTAAGGGTATCAATCCACTTCCAAGGGGGTAAGCTAGAGACAAATTCAATTGTAATTCACTTTTTATTTTCTTTTTGTGCTTTTTCACTTGTCTACTTTTTTTTATCTTTTTCAAATATTAAAACAATTGGGCGAGGTGATGATTTAAACTAAACTAAACTAAATGTGATATGATAATAACTAACTAGAAAATGACTAAAATGGAAAATAAAGTCTAACACTAAAATAAGAGATAAAGTGAGGTCAATAATTGTGAGAACAATCAAGGAGTGGGATTATATCATAAATTTTAGCTATTCTAATTAATTAATTTAATTAATTGAATTCTTCCAAATTAATATCAGAATTACAAATTAACTCTCGTTGCAAATGTAATTTTAGTAGTAACCTTTTAGAAATTTAAGTTTAACACTCCACAACTCTAGAAAAATAGATCTACACTCCTTTTAATTAATCACCCGCTAAGATCGATGAATTAAAACTTATGTAAATCTTAGAAAATGAATTAGAGTTGGAATTCATGTTATAATACCCCACTTAAGAAACCCCTATCTCTAGTTCGAATCTAAAATGGGTATTATAATTAGAATTTTGATTTTCTCTCGAAAATCATTTACCCTCTCTCGAGGCGTAAATTTAAGGGTGAGGGATCAAAATTAATATTCAAAGGAAATTTTCAAGTAATTAAACTAAAATAACATCAAATAAGGGTTTCCCCCACCCCTTGAAAGGGGATTTAGCCTAACATGATATGAAATTTGACAAATTAATAATCAAGGCAACTAAAATAAAATATAAGGGAATAAAACAAGAAAACCAAATCTCTTTGAGAAAGTTGAACTCTACTCTTCCAAATTGAAGCATACAATCCCTCTAATTGAGCATCCAAGTGATTTGAAATTAAATATCCACTCAATTAACTCTCTTACAATATTTAATCTCATAAATATCTAACAAAAATAAAAAGAATAAAATAAAACTATTTACAAATGGTGTTTTTCTCTACAATTCTCTCTCTGGAATTTCCTATCTAAAAAGCTATTTTTCATATGGGGTCTTCATCTTCATTTATAGTAGGTACATGGAGCATGTGGGTATTTTTGGGAATTGACTTGAGTGTGCATGGTAGTAGAGGGAATAAAAAATCTGATTTGTTACAAGGGTATTTTGGGGTATTAGGTAAAAGAGGTGGTTGGAGGGTAAAATGGGTAAATGGAAATAAAGGGTTTTATGCACATGCGGGATTTGTTTTAAATTTGGTCTTATTTGGTTTGGTCTTTGGCAGCTCACGATTTGGTTTGGGTTGAAAGGATTTGGGGTTGGAATGAAATGGGTATGGGTCTTGGGATGAGATGGGTCATGGGGTTATGTGGGTCAAGGAGAGAGAGAGAGAGAGACTGGATTGGGTTTGGGGCAGGTGAGGCGCCGCTGGAGGACAGGACGGCGTGAAGGTTAGGGTTCGGAGTTCGGCTGGGGGTGGCCGCGGGGAAGGTCGCCGGAATGAGGGTTGGGAATTCTTGTTCGTGTCGCCGACGGAGGGTTGGAGTCGTGCCGGAACTGCGCCGGGCACGGGTAGGTGGACACCGCCGGATTCGATTTCGATCGTGGGAGTAGGTTCAGCTGCTGGGGTAGAGGGAGTGAGGGTGGTCTGGATGAGGTGGTGTTTGGTTTGTGTGGGTTTGAAAGTTGGTTTTGTTGTTTGTTGGTTATGGAGGTTGTAGGTGTTGGTGAGAGGAGAGAGAAAGAGGTGTAGGGAAGAAGATGCAGGGGGGAGGTATTGGGTGTGGTAGGGTGTAGAGGAAGAATGGTGTGGATATGTGAGGTGTTTGTGTGTATAAGGGTATATGGGATAATGTGTGTGTGTGTGTTTGGACCCAATTAAAATAATGAAAATAAAAATAACTAAAATCCTAAAAAAATAAAATTTGTAAAAACAAAAAATAAAACTTCTAATCTATAAAGAAAAACTAAAAGAAAAGAAAATAAAAGAAATAAAACTAAAAAACTATATAAAAATATTGAAACTAAAGATCTAAAAAAAATAATATATAATAACACTAAAAATAAACTCCTAAAAATTAATCTTAAGAAAATAAGATAAAAGAAAATAAAAACTAAAACTAAAAACTAATAAAATCAAAAGAAAAAGAAAAGAAAATAGAAAAATAGAAAATAGAAACTAGAAATTCTAAATAAATCTAAAATAAAACCTAAAAAATAAAACGACAAAAAATAAAAATCTAAAAAATATTAAAAAGGAACAAACAAAACACACACAGGGTTTAGGGTAGGCTAAGGTTACGGGATAAGGGAATTAACTCCATTAAAACGCACATTTGCCTTGATATATAGCTTTTGACACCGCAAACGGACGTTTGACCTACAAGATAAACATTTAAGCATATAAGACCCATATTGTCGAGAATTATCAACAAAAATACATCTATTTGGGGTATAAATTGTATAGTTTTGGGTGCTTATCATTCAACTACGCTTCCTGTTTCGTCTTATTATGGAATTACTAGTAAAAATTATAGTGCCTATAAGGGAAAGACGGACAAGCTAGTTTGTACACATTGTGGTTTCTTTTGTCACACAGTGGATAAATGCTACAAGATACATGGATATCCACCTTTAAACCAAAAGGTCATCTTGGAGACTTTTCTAAAAGGCAAATAATTTTTTTCAAAGCCTCAAGCTAATTAGAGCAATTTTGTTCCTGAGGCTAAAGTTACTTCTAAGAATAATCATAATCCTAGTACTAATCTTCCTTTACATGCTTTGATTGCTAATAATATCAGCATTTGATATCTTTGTTGAGTACTTAGTTGTAGGGGATTTCTCACGATGCTTAAGAACAACCTATACTGTCCAATTTTATTGGTATTTCTTCTCTTATATTAGATCATGTTTGGATTATTGACTTAAGTGTCACTCATCATATATGTTATGACTTGAGTTTATTTGATTCTTTTGACAATAATTATAGGGGGCTTATAGATAATCCTTTTAATTAGGGATAAGCACCCCCAACTAATAAAAGAGACTTAAGGGAAGGAAGCAGTGTCGAGACAGCCCAACGAGGCTGCTCAGCAAAGAAGCTTAGTGAGGAAACTTTGTCGAGAAAGCTTACTTTTTACTTCCATTTTAATTACGTAGTCATGTTGTATCTTTTGTTTAACTGACTATGAGATATAACGATTGTAATGATGTAATGATTGTAATTATTCAGTATGAGGTCAAACGATACTCACAAGAGACCAAGCCCGATAGGCCTAGGAGAGCTTTCATGCTCTGTCAAATGACCTTGTCCTAGGAACTTGGTTTGGAGGATTGATAAGTGAGGCATAGTTGGGGCTTGTCCTGACCATCTTAGATGGACTAGTAAAATACCGAGAGATCTTTCGCCATGGAAGATTAGGCGGAGTAGCCTTGAGTTCCATCGTTTATTGGCCCTTGGGCCAAACAACCCTCTACCTAATATCACATCTACTTTAGGTGATGTCACCCCCAGCTAAATACTCTCCAATCCATACTCAAGTAAATCACTGTGGTATTAGGGCTGTCAGACGGTTTGGTGAGCCACCTTTGTAGTGACAGTCCTCTAACGCATAGTGGTTCGACAAAAGACATATCTTATCATTTAATTTTTTTGACGTAGAGATGACTGGTACATCTAGAATTTAATGTTTGTGACGTAAAGTATGGCGGTGTCTGTTCACAGATGTAAGGGAGTAAGGCATCTCGAGAGTGGTGTGGGGGTTATTTATTGTCATCGACCACCTCTGAGAGAGGGGGTTCTTTCTAGAGATCATTACTAGAGAGAGAATAGAGATCAGGGATAAGTTATTGCAAACCAGAGTTCTTGCTCACCCACTATTATCATTCATTGCGAAGCTTTTAATAGCTAATCAGAGATCTTTCAGAGGTTGTTGGTGTGTTGGTTGCCTGCTAAGGTGTATCTAGTGTGCTTACTTGTCTCTCCTTTTGAATGAGTTACTTTCGAGTTCCTTTTATTATTGTTTTGAGTTATACACGAGTGTATTGTGAGTTCAATCTGAGTGTTGATTATATACAATGTTGCGGGTTTATTTTGTTTATTAAATAGTTTCTCGGTTATCATTTATCACTATACCGATAGGGGTTACACCTCAACTAGTATTATTATACTCCTAGGCAGAGGACTACCCTCTTACATTTGGTGACTCTACTGGGGAGGTATTCTCCTAAAAGTATGGCGCAAGATAATGTTAATCGTATCATTGAATTTGACGCCATCCAACGTCAAGAAGAAAAAGTTGGGAGGGAAAATGAGGCATCTAGGGATGGGGTTCCTCGAATGGAGGTTCCCCCAGTTCAAACGATAACAGGTTTCCCAAGGGTAATGTAGGCCTTCACTAGTGTCGGGATGGGACCAACCCAGAAGACCCTCCTTATGGGCAAGTTCTTTGAGTTCTTGTAAACTCCCGTTGCTGCAATGGTGTTAGGTTGATTTGACCCCAGTTCCTTCGTAACACCCATGGTGGCTCTAATAGCCCCAACTAGTTTAGCTCATATGGTAGTTGGTCCCATGAACACTATCCCAACGGTGGGTATCCCAGGTGTGATGGGCGGTCCACTTATGGTAAGTACACTAGGCATAACGAATAATCCACCAGCGATCCCTCAACCTATTACTCCAGTGGTTGAGAAAACACCTGTATCTGCCTTAGAATAAATGAGGAAGGATATGCAAAATAATAGTAGCCTCCTCGCAATCAGTCATCGAGGTAGCATCGATGTACGAAGATTTTCATACTCCTTAACCTTATGAGTACAACGATGATCCTTACCCAAAAGACTACATTCCTCCCATCTTTGACAAGTACACAGGAAAAGGGGGAACCCGAAGGAGTATATCAAACGCTTTATCAAGCATCCGGGGGCTCACTATAACAACAATAAGCTTGAGTTGAGGAGCTTTTCCAAATCCCTAATCGATATGGATGACACTCGATACTATCACTTAGAACCAAAAAGTGTCTCAATGTGGGAAGAAATGCATGTGTTGTTTGCCCAGAAGTTCTTTCTGGCGAAAGATGAGTTCACACTGACCCAGCTGGGCAGGGAGAAGTAACGGCCGGAGGAGGAAGTGGTGGAATATGTTAGCAGGTTTAGGGAAAGGTCTCTTGATATAAGAGAGGAGGCCAAGGAGTCTAAACTGCTTCAAATTTGTGCTGAAGGTTTGCTCCCAGAATACATCTTCAATTTTATTAATAAAACGCGCGAGGGGACTTTCACAATGTTCTTGAAGGCAGCAAGGAATATATCGTTGGTTGTTCAGCCAAATACCGCCATGGTGCCTGTGATGTTTAGATAGTCGATACATCCCGTGGAGACACAGGGCTAACCCCCACGGGTTGGCTACGTCGATGGGGGAGACGGGGCTAAGTAACTAAAGAAGAATAACAAAAGAAAGTTTGGTAGAGACAGGGAAGACCCACCACCACTACCTTGCACTGTTGAAAAGGCTATCAGTTATTATAATATCATGGTCAAAGGAGGAAGAATGTATGAACTTAAGGGAATTACAGTCGTGGAACAAGATGCAACAACGAGAGTTAATCCCAAATACTGCCAGATCCATCGAAAGGTGGGTCATCCAACGGAATCCTGCCTTCACACTAAGAAAAATCATCAGTAAGCATATAAAGATAGGGACTTTCTAGAGCCGTTAGGAGAATGTTAACGCTAACCCCCTTCCAACACATGGGGAAAATCTGGTAGTTACTTATGATAAGGAAACTAATGGGAAGCGAGAGAACTGGAGATTGAATGGGAAGACTGCAATGATGTATTAGAAGACTGTACTAGAGGGATGACCAATGTAGTGATAGATTATGATGAATCTAGCGCCAAGGATGTTGAAGATGTGTACAATTTAGAAGGGGAAGAGATAGACCAGAGGCTGAAGTACCAGGCTGTATCGTAACTACCCAAGTTCTCATGGCTCTTCGTCCAAGTGGGGATGCCAAAGGAGAGTCGATTGGAGATAACGCAGGCGTTCTAGACATTATATAGAAGAATATAATGCCCTCGCTAAGGTGGAGGGGGTCCATAGCTAGGCTAGTAAGAAAGTTTTTATCTGAGGTAAACTTTAGTGATGCTGACAGGGATGTGAGGTTCCCACATAACAAGCCCTTGTACATAATCGCAAGTATTCACAGGGTGAGTTTTGTAAGAGCTTTAATGGATTGGGGAGCGTCGGTAAACATCATGCCAATCAGTTCCTTTCAGATGGCCAATATTCTTCAGGCAAGGTTGATACCAATGCCTCTGGTAATTTCTAGTTATGAAAATCAATCGTCCAAGTCAATTGGATATGTGAACGTTGGGATTGTGATGGGGAATCTTACTTTCCACATCAAATTCCATATGATTGAAAGTGCAACTTCGTATCACCTTCTAATAGGGAGAGTGTAGATGCACAATCATGGTTTAGTCCCTTTAATGTACCACTAATGTGTGAATGCCAAAGTGAAGGGGACAGAAATCGTCATACACGTAACGAAAAAACCCTTTGCCACCAACGAAGATAGCTTGGTAGATGAAGCTTTCTACACTAAGTTAAAAGAAGATTCCAGGGTCTTGATAAGAAGAATGTAGGGAGCAAGAGTTCCCTATATCAGAGAATTGATGGGGCTTATGAATGATCAGAGTGGAAAAGGGGCAGGAAAAAGGGAAGCAAATGAGGAAATTAGAGACATAATGAGGCTAAAAATGGATCTGATGGAGCACGAAACCCAACAGTAGAGTGTGCTAAGCAGGTTTTCTAGGAATAGACTGAAAGAGGTTTCGAGATAAAGAAAGGGGAAGGCGATTGCAACGGCAAGGAGGCAATGCAAGAAGAAGATCACAGAAGATGGGAGAGTAATTTATCTCCTATGAATGTGTGAATAATCTATCAAAGTAGCTATTCCAGAAGCTTATGACGAGGCTGACCCGGTGTATAAATATTTTTTGGTAGACCAACGGGGGCATTGCATGATTATAGACAACTATAACATCTAAGAGTTAGTAGAATTCGTGGGAGAGGAGATAGAGTACATAACAGATCGACCAAAGCTACAGGTGCAAGAACTGGAACAGTTGGATCTAGCCGATGAAGGAAAATACCCAAGGCCGATCTTTATTTCGAAGGACTTGAGCGAGGGGAAAAAAGAGGCATTAGTTGAGATGATTCGAGAGTACTGGGATGTTTTTGCGTGAAAGTATACATAGATGGAAGGGCTACATAAGGAGGTAAGTTACCACAATCTAACGTTATGCCTTCAGCCATACCGGTGAAGCAAGACACTAGGACTTATAAGACTAAACTGAACCTAAAGATCAAAGAAAACGTGCAATAATTGCTAGCATCACGGTTCATTAAGCTGATACAACACCCAGGTTAGCTGTCAAGTATTGTCCCAGTGGGGAAAAAGGACAAAAATCATATAAGAATCTATGTGGACTTCAGAGATCTGAATAGATCTTGCCCGAAGAATGACTTCCCTTTGCCCTCTATTTATATCTTGATCGATGCAATGGTCAATCATGAGATGTATAGTTTTATGGATGGGTATGTGGGCTACAACCAAATCAAGATGGATCCAGCAGATGCAGAGACAATGACATTCAGGACCCCGCTAGGCAACTTTATTTACACTGTGATGACTTTTGCGTTAAAAAATGCTGGGGCAATGTATCAAAGAATGATGATGGCTATTTTTCGTGACTTTTTTCATAAGTTTTTGTAATTTTACCTAGATGGTCTGGTCATCAAGTCGAAGAAGGAGGAGTCCCATCTGGATGATCTGAGGAACATGTTCATTCGGTGCAGAAAATACAAGCTAAAGATGAACCCACTGAAGTGTGCTTTTGAGATTATAAGCAGAACGTTCATGGGTTTTGTGCTGGATCAGCAGGGAGTGCAGATGGACCAAGATAAGCAGTAAGCAATCATGGAGATGCCCTATCCCAGAACGATGAAGAAGCTTAAAAATTTCCTCAGAAAAGTCTCCTACCTTAGGAGATTCGTGCCAGGACTTGCCAAAATAACTCACCTGCTGATGGAGTTGCTACAAAAGGGCACAAAGTTCAAATGAGAGGAAACCCACCAAGAATCTCTGGCAAAGTTGAAGAAGCTTCTCACCTCTCCACAAATGATGATTTCGCCCAAACCAGGGATACCGTTGCAGCTCTGTCTGACATTCACAATAAGGTCAGTTGGAGCTCTTCTAGCACAAGAAATCGACGGGCAAGAAAGGCCATTCTACTACCTGAGTAGGATTATACATGGTCCAGAGATAAGGTATAGTAGCATAGAAAGACATTGTTTAGCCTTAGTGTTTGTAGCACAAAAACTTAGACATTACATGTGATTGGGCATAAATATTGTATATTTATTCCCCTAATTTCAGTATATTTGTGAACCCGAGTGATGCAACCGATATGGATTTAATGCACATTTATGCTACTAACCTTCGTTGGCAAGTATTTCGATTTTTGTGTTTCTCCTATTTATTTTACAGGTTAATTATGCAAGCAGTGCAAAAGAGAAAGCGAAACGATGAAAGAAAGGTTAGGAACGCAAGTTCAAGGGAATTTTGGTAATTCTACAGCTAGATCTCGGAAGAGGAGTCAAGTGGAAAGTTGAAAATCTTTGAACAACGAGAACACTGAAAGAAACGACACCCAAATCCGAGCTACAGTTGGTGAGTTATGACCAGTTGAAGTTGAAGAAAAATCCAAGGAAGAAAACAAGAAAAAATTCTAAGTGTTAGAATGAAAGAAAAGGACATCCAAACCAGCGAACTTTCCCAAACCCAATGTGAATCGATTTGGGGGGCGAACCAGTTCGGGGAACATGCGAACCGGTTCGGGGGTCCTGAAGCGCGAATTTTTTTTCTTTATTATGATTGGTTCAAAGAATCCCATTAGGTTAAAAGTCCTCCAAAAACAGTTTTGGACGTACGGAGTGACCTAGGAACAACAGTTCTGAATAGCTTTTCTTTAGTTTTGGTAGAGAAAAAAGGAGAAGAACATCTAGGAACATAACTTCAATTAATTGCTGCAAGATTAATACAACTCCGGGTTTGTTTTCAAGTTATAATCCAAGTTTTATTTTTATGATTATTGTTCTTGCATGGTAATTTTTCTGCGTGATTTGAATAAATTTCTGCGTTCATAATACTTAGCTACGTATTTCAATCTAGTTTTATCATGAGTTCTTTCGCATGAAACGTTACTATTTCATGCATCCTTCAGTTTAATATGTTCGTCAACATTTAAAAGATCGGGATACATGAACCCAGCCTGATGTGTTAGTTGCATGTGTATAACATTAATCCTCTGAATTTAGTGATTGATTACGACCGTATTGCGTTGGAACATAACAATTGTAGGTCTTTATATCTCGTTTGCCTCTGGGTAACCGTGATGATTTAGAATGCAATTCGAGTGTCACTATCGCGATACCGATTTACTCATCCTCAGATTAGGTATGACGCAGGCTTGAACCTCATATACATAATGCTTGGGAGTACTAAATTCTGGTTCAAATTTAATCAGTTAAATTTACGATTAATATTATAACTGCAATTCACTAGGGTTGTGGGATTGTATTCCCGTCCTATTTTTCTCATCACTTAAACAAAAGTTTCAAATCATCTTTCATTCATATTTTAGGTAGTTTATTGTAGTTGCATTTCTTCATAATTTCATAATTGCATTTAGCATAATCATTCTCAAAAACCAAATTATTTTTCCTTTCTTTTTAGAGTCAGAGTTAGGGTTCCTTCGTCTTTTCCCGTCATTACAACTACATTGTCCTTTTTCCCTATGGATATGATCCCGACTTACCGAGTTTATTACTAACGCGACAGCCTTGCACTTGAGCCTAGAGTGAACGCACATTAGAGACACATTCTGAGTCGCATCAAGTTATTAGCGCCATTGCCGGGGAATTAGGTAGACTTAGGATTAGATCGAGTCAATCCAAAGCTTTGACCAAAAATTTCCAAAAATCCAAAAACATAAAAAAAATTCAAAAAGCACAAAAAGATTCACAATCATCATCTCTCTTAAGCTTTAATGCAAAATTCTGAACTCACTCCCACACCCCATAATACTCCAACCAGCATTCACGACAATCCAATCGTTGAGTACAACCCCGATAGCCCTCACACTCCTAACGCTCCACAGTTCTGGATTCCACCTCCTACACCGTCACACTCAATCTCAAACAACACTCCATTTTCCTTCTTAGGACACACTCCTAAGTACACCTCGAGCACACCAAGTGAGAGCACTGAGTCCTTAAGAGAGAGGGAGATGTCGCAACACGGTAGTGCAGCTGTCGGTGAGGAAGAGCCCCCATACCGCCCGCTGAGAGAATTCTTATATCCCGAGCGCACTGTCACTCCGGGATGCATTATACTCCCGTATAATGTCGGGCAATTCCGTTTCAAAAATGGGATGATCCAGATGTTACCGCATTACCACGGTATGGATTCTGAAAAGCCATACCTCCATATTAGGGAATTTGAGGACGTGTGTGATACTCTCAATGATCAAACCTGCACCCACGAGGTGATCCACCTCAAACTCTTCCCTTTCTCGCTCAAAGATAAAGTTAAGACCTAGCTATGGTCTTTACCTTCAAGCTCGATTCCATCATGGAATGAGTTGCAATTGAGATTTCTCAAGAAGTTCTTCCCAACACATCGAACAATCTCCATAAAGGCTCAAATTCAAGCGTTCAGACAATCTGAAAATAAGCCATTTCATCGATGTTATGAGCGTTTCAACGAGTTAATTACTTCATGCCCCCATCATGGATTTGATTCAGAGCAAATTATCTCTTTTCTCTATAATGGGCTGAATCTTAACTCCAAGCAACTTATTGAAACTATGGGAAGTGGTCCTTTTGTCGATTTAGACGCCCACGATGCTAAGCTTCACCTGAGGTATGTCGCCGAGACTACCCAATCCTGGGATACATCTGATCCTAATGCTCAAAATCAAAATCATCAAGTGACCACCGCTCCGTCGGTGTCCGGCCTATTCCACGTAGATAAGAATTCTATGACAGACAGTCGATTGGATACCCTTGAGAAAGGATTTTGGTACCTATGCGAGATATATGGAAAAGGACCAGCTGGATCCATACCAAACCCCGTTGAAAAGGTGTGTACAATTTGTGAGGCGAGACATTCAACTGAGGAATGCCCGACTATACCCGCCTCCAAAGTAATGCTTCAGGAGCAAGTTAGTGGTATATGAGGATTTAAGGGAAATTTCGGTGCCCCGCACGGGAATTCATATAACCCTTTATGGAAAAACCATCCCGGTTTTAGCTATGGGCAACAACATGCTGCAATAAACCCTCCTTCACATGTTGCCCCTCCTCTACCACAACACTTTCAATAAGCTCCACACATACAAGAACATGTGCAAGCACCACCACCTCAAGGATCATACATCCCTCCGCCGCGGAGAAGTCTCGAGGATACTATCAACCACTTTATCAATACCCAAACTGCAACTAATGCTAGGCATGAGCGCATGATGAATGACATGAATGTGAATATTTCACAGTTGCAATCATCGTGGAGTATCCAAGAGAAGGGCAAGTTTCCTGCCCAGAGATAAATACCTCTCCAAGGTCAAACTAGTGTTAGCTCGACACCCCATGACCATCCTGATCAATGTAGCGCAATTACCACTCTACGTAGTGGGAGAGTAGTTGACTTGTCACCTCCTCCACAAGACGTAACTAAAGACAAGGAGATTTCGCCCAGCACGAAAGAGGCCGAAGATGTCCCCTTGAATAAGAGTGATAAAGACGACACTAGTGAGCCCGAGGTAGTAGTGAAACCACCCACCGCAGCACCATTTCCTCAAAGGTTGATTCCTTCACATAAAGGAAACCCACGTGATGAAGTGCTAGACGTGCTAAAGCAAGTAAAGCTGAGGCCTCCAATAAGAGGAGATCTGCCGACCCTGCCCCTGAGGATCAGAGGCAAAAAGAAGAAAGCTTCAAAGGGGGATCGTGCCATCCCCATATCTTCTGAGGATGCGTTAGTTGCTCGTCTGGAGCAACTGAAGATCGGCGATAGTCTTATCGGCCAGAGTCTGAAGGCCCTAGACGTTATCGGCTCGGTCATGACCAACTTTGACAAATGCTTCTGCCGTTCTTTGGACACCCCTATGCTGGTTGAGTTCGCCCTCCATGGATCCATCCAAGTAAGATTTTTGCTTTTGCTGAATAAGTGTAACCTCATCTTTGAATTATACCAGATCTTGAACTGATATCTCTGCACATGTTCTACAGGGTCTCCTCACCATGCACCAGTTTATTGACTGGACTCTGAGGAAACTTCCTCTGATTGAAAAGGGCAAAGAGGCCCAAAAGACCGAGACTGCCACTACACCAAATCTTTCGAATTGTCAAGGTCATTGACCTTGACAAATCCAACTTGTCAAGGTCAATGACCGTGACATTTCGAGGCGAGACAACTTTTTTTGTCACGGTCGTGTCACGGTCGTGTCGCGGTCAATGACCGTGACACGTTTGTCACGGTTTATAACCGTGACAAAGCCGTGACCCTTTTTAAAAAAATTGTCACGGTCATTAATCGTGACACGTCCGTGATAACTTTTGTCACGGTCAATAACCGTGACAATTCTTGTCAGTATTTAAAAAAAATATGTTGGGCAGTATGGCCACTGCCACTGCCCAGCAGTATATTTGTACCTGTTATAGCAACGTTGTACCTATTCCAAACATCATATATCCAAACAAACTAAAGATAATGCAAATATATATTCAAATAGAGACAATATGCATCACGATATAATTCAAATGTAACAATTTAAAACAATTCAATTCAAACTTAAAACAATTCAATTCAAACTTAAAACAATGTCACTACATGTCTGGTGTATTGTTAAAATTGAGGAGGTGAGTAGGACACACGACATACGAATTGACGCACCCACTAATATACGTCGTGCCGCATTGTTCGCGCAACCACAATAGGGAGTTCTCCTTCCCGGGTATGACATGCGTGACGAGCACCCTGGACTCCATCTCTTGAAGCGCACGTCCATGAACTATTCCACCCTGGACGATATTCGGGTCCCTCAACCCCCGCCCTATCCGCTGGCCATCAAATACGTCCAATATGAACACGCTCGGCCAACCAAGTGTCGACCTTGGTCTGTTGAAGGGCGCCATATAGGGAAGTGGATCATCGAAGTACGAACGTGTCGGTGATGAAGCAGCGAGGTCCACATCCTCATCATCCTGCGCCTCGTCCTCCTGCACCTCCTCCTCCACCGCCTTCTCCTTCCCTTTCCCTTTCCCTTTACGATCTCCGCCCAACGTACGCTTCATGAATGCGTACATATCTTGGACCGTCGCCTCCAAACGGGACAGCTTCACGTCGTGTGAATCCACCGTTCGAGCCAACCCGATGTCGCTTGTCTCCAATCCGATGATCCTAGATTTGGCCACCCGCGAGCTCACCCCACTTTTCCTCCCCTTGCGATCAAAGCCAAGCACTTGGTTGAGTGCATCTGTGGACAAAGATGCCTTGTCGGCATCAGACTGCAACTCATGCACTTCCTTAAGCTTTGCCTGAAATGACAAAAAGCACATGATTAGTAAAATGAGTAAACTAAAAAATTATAACGTAATTAACAAAAATTAAACTGTCGGATTACTTACAATCGTGGCCGCGACGCTCGGGGACACTTCCTTGTCCTTCCCCTTCTTCGTCCGAAGAGCCACATAAGTATCGAGCCTATGTGGCTTACCCCCTGGCCCACTCCCTACCCCCTGAAATAAAATAAAGTAAAGTAAAATTAGTATCGGCCCCGCAAAGTAAAATAATGAAGAATAATATATTTCTGTAGTTATAGAAAAATTAAATCTTACCTGCATCCTATGCTCCACCTCGGCGTAAGAGGTCCGGCCGGAGTAGTGCACGTCTATTTTTTTTGCCCTATTTTCCCTCCCCGATTGGCGAGATGCCAATTGTCGATCCTCGATATCATTGTCAATGAACTTCTGCCATTATGCCAATGAGATCGGCTCCTTGGGGGGGAAGGATTCACGCCATTGGATAATCGACTCTCGTGTTTTCCCAAAGTACCGTGCCCGCATATTTTTTTTTCACGACTTGAGTTGCTCCCTAATCTGCTCCAACACGGGATCGCGTAGCTTTGGATCCAAGTTGAATTGTTCCTGTCCAACAAATACAATGTTAGTTGCGAATAAATATAAATATAAATATAAATATAAATATGAAATCAAAATTGAAATTGAAATTGAAATTGAAATTGAAATTGAAATTGAAATTGAAATTGAAATTGAAATTGAAATTGAAATTGAAATTGAAATTGAAATTGAAATTGAAATTGAAATTGAAATATTCATATAAATATAAATATAAATATATTACCTGTAGTGCCGCCCAAACAGCTAACTTGAGCTCATATGGCACCTCCTTCCAACTCATAAACCCCGGGCCGATGACCGTCTTTAGCAGAACGAGGGATCTCGCTAATATCTCCGATTTGTTCTCGACGGTAATCCCATATTTCCCATATTTGGGGAGCCTAGGGGCGAAAGATCCCTCGTCGCCTCCACTACCACCGACCCCAGACGACATCATCATAAACAACATCATCATCTTCGCCTTAATATCTGAAGGAGGCATTTGCTATAAAAAAATGTTATTAGTACAGATATAATATTATCACAATATGCATATCTTATAAGAGAGTCGGGTTTGGCATTAATAAAGTGAGAATTACACACACACACATAAAAATCTTTAATAAAATTCTCATATCTTCTTTCAATTTAAACACACACACAGTAGTGACTGTCTATTTAAAATAATCTCAATATTAATTTCAGGTATTGAATTTCTACTATTGTTTTGTGCTTTTTATAAATCATACCCCACCCCCACCCCACCTCCACCCACCCCCACCCCAACATGTTTACGGGCTTTCATCACCCGTCATAAATTTTTCGGTCCGTGACTTACTGGCCAGTTGTCTTGGGTCTTTTAGTCCCTTAACATTACTTTAAGAATTTTACCCAATCCAAATACCACATTTTCTTTCTTGTTATACACTTGAACACGTTTTGTTATTTAGTCCTTATTAATTTATCTTTTATGTATTACCAGCATCTTTACTTTTATAAACTTTATTTAATTTTCAATTTTAAGGACTATTTTCATCACTTAGTGTTCATCTAAGTTCTAGTATAAAAAGTTCCCATAAAAATCTTTAATAAAATTCTCATATCTTCTTTCAATTTAAACACACACACAGTAGTGACTGTCTATTAAAAATAATCTCAATGTTAATTTCAGGTATTGAATTTCTACTATTGTTTTGTGCTTTTTATAAATCATACCCCACCCCCACCCACCCCCACCCCCACCCCAACATGTTTACGGGCTTTCATCACCCGTCATAAATTTTTCGGTCCGTGACTTACTGGCCAGTTGTCTTGGGTCTTTTAGTCCCTTAACATTACTTTAAGAATTTTACCCAATCTAAATACCACATTTTCTTTCTTGTTATACACTTGAACACGTTTTGTTATTTAGTCCTTATTAATTTATCTTTGATGTATTACCAGCATCTTTACTTTTATAAACTTTATTTAATTTTCAATTTTAAGGACTATTTTCATCACTTAGTGTTCATCTAAGTTCTAGTATAACAAGTTCCCATAAAAATCTTTAATAAAATTCTCATATCTTCTTTCAATTTAAACACATACACAGTAGTGACTGTCTATTTAAAATAATCTCAATGTTAATTTCAGGTATTGAATTTATACTATTGTTTTGTGCTTTTTATAAATCATACCCCACCCCCACCCCCACCCACCCCCAACATGTTTACGGGCTTTCATCACCCGTCATAAATTTTTCGGTCAGTGACTTACTGGCCAGTTGTCTTGGGTCTTTTAGTCCCTTAACATTACTTTAAGAATTTTACCCAACATAAATACCACATTTTCTTTGTTGTTATACACTTGAACACGTTTTGTTATTTAGTCCTTATTAATTTATCTTTGATGTATTACCAACATCTTTACTTTTATAAACTTTATTTTAATTTCAATTTTAAGGACTATTTTCATCACTTAGTGTCATCTAAGTTCTAGTATAACAAGTTCCCATAAAAATCTTTAATAAAGTATTATCACAAATATAAATTAAGAGTGATAAAATAACTTTGAGGCATATAAATTAATTGTGACAAAGTAAGATTATGGAAACCCCACTTTTCTTTCTATAACTCCTATTTTATTAAACTTTAAATATAATTAGGGGTGTATAGAAAGAAAAGTTAAATAGGAATAAAAACAACATTTTTAAAATATGAAGGGCTCACCAATTTGATCAAATTTTTCAACAACATAGACTAATTGATCTTTATTATAAGACAATTACTACAAATTTATGCGCATCACCCGAATTCAAAAAGTAATTTAATGACTAAAGTAATACTTTTTTTAACTTTAGTTATTCACGACAAATCTTAAAAAATATTTTATTTTTTATGCTTTTAGCAACTTCGGATGCCATTTTAACCCTTATTGTAGTTTTTTAGTTTTCATGCTTTTATTTGATGGATATAAAGTCATGTGATTATTTCACCATATAAAGTCAACAAAAAAACGTCATATATGATTTTTTTCTCCATTAGTATAAGTATATAGCGATTATTTCACACTTAAATCACATATTAAGCCGGCCTTCATTTTTTTATGAAATTTATAGAAAATTACTTATTTATTTTGAATGAAAATAAATTGTTATCCAATATTTTTGGATATTATTTACATTTACATTTTTGGATATTATTTTTGGATATTATTTACACTTACATTTTTGGATATTATTTTTGGAAATTTATAAAATATTACTTATTTATTTACATTTTTAACCCCCTACCCCCACCCTGCCCCACCCCCTACCCCCCACCCCCACCCTGCCCCCACCCTGCCCCACTCCCTACCTCCACCCTGCCCCACCCCCCACACACGCATACACACACGCACATATATACACACATATATATACACACAAACATATATATAAATGGAAGAGAGAGAGAGAGAGAGAGAGGGAATTAAACCTGAAAGTAGAGAGAGAGAGAGAGAGAGAGAGAGAGAGAGAGAGAGCAGCGTAGAGAGAGAGAGAGAGGGAGGGAACGGCGGGAGGGAAAAAAGAAGGGGGAAAGGGTTTTTGCTGGAAACATTATCACGGTCGTGTCAAGGTCATTGACCGTGACAATTCTTTGTCACGGTCGTGTCAAGGTCAATGACCGTGACATAAAACGTGTGTTTTTTTGTCACGATCAATGACCTTGACAAGGGTGGCCGGCTGAAAGGTGATAATTTTTGTCATTTTGGTGTAGTGTGCTCTGAATGCTGAAGTGGAGCGTCTGAAGGATTCCTTGGAGAAGTCTAAGGCCAATGTCAAGTAGTTGGAGAAAGACATGGGCAAGCTTACAAAAGATCACATCTCTGCTCTGAAGACTCAGGCCAACTCTCTTCAACACGAGGTTGACGTTGCTGTGAAGGATGCTCTGGAGGATGCCTCAGAGAAGATCTTGGAGAACTACAAGGTCTCTGATGAATTTGTGAGCTTCGGCTTTGAGTATCTCAAAAGGGGTGTTAAGGCCACTAACAAATGGACTGCGATGTAGGAGAAAGAGTCAGGGAGCCTAGCAGCCTCTGACTTCATTGGTTTGGGTTACGTCGATCCTCGTTTCGCTTAGGCCTTACAAGAGGTCGAGGAGGAAGGAGGAGTTTCCCCTATCGAGACTGCTCCTCAAGAAGATACCAGGACTGAAGATGTTGGTCCCCAAGATGATGGGGCAGAAGTGACCAACCTCGGCCAGGGAGATGGGGGCATAGCTGCTAACCCTGAGATTACAGACACCTAAGTCCATATTGTGAAGCTCTTATAATTTATTATTTCTGAGTCAATCTGTAACTTCTGATGACAATTTATGTTACTTTTTGGCTTGTAATTCTTAACCTCGTGCTATATCAACCTCGGAAGAGGGCTTTATTTCTTTAGTTGTTAAATGTTCTTTGAATGGTTTTCTATGTCATGAAATGTGTTTGTGTTAAGGCCTGAAGCTTCAATATAGTGGTGTCTTCATATCCCCATAAATAATTTTTCACCAAATTAATGATGTCTAAGGTCCGAGCTCATCCAAGTATGATGTCTCACCTCAGACTTTGTCACCAAATTATGATGTTATAAGGTCTGAAGTCATCAACTAAGATGTTATCTCCATAAATAAATTTTCACCAAATTAATGATGTCTAAGGTCTGAGCTCATCCAAGTATGATGTTTCACCTCAGACCTTGTCACCAAATCATGATGTTATAAGGTCTGAGGTCATCAACTAAGATGTTACCCCTATAAAATAATCACCAAATTAATGATGTTCAAGGTCTGAGGTCATCCAAGTGTGATGTTCACCTTAGACCTTGTCACCAAATTACGATGTTTAAGGTCTGAGGTCATCAACTAAGATGTTACCCCCATAAAATATTCACCAAATTAATGATGTTCAAGGTCCGAGGTCATCCAAGTGTGATGCTCACCTTAGACCTTGTCACCAAATTATGATGTTTAAGGTCTGAGGTCATCAACTAAGATGTTAAACCCATAAAATATTCACTAAATTAATGATGTTCAAGGTCTGAGGTCATCCAAGTGTGATGTTCACCTCAGACCTTGTCAATAAATTATGATGTTTAAGGTCTGAGGTCATCAACTAAGATGTTACCCCCATAAAATATTCACCAAATTAATGATGTTTAAGGTATGAGGTTATCCAAGTGTGATGTTCACCTCAGATGTTGTCAACAAATTATCATGTTTAAGGTCTGAGGTCATCAACAAAGATGTTACCCCCAAAAAATATTCACCAAATTAACGATGTTCAAGGTCTAAGGTCATCCAAGTGTGATGTTCGCCTCAGACCTTGTCACCAAATTATGATGTTTAAGGTTTGAGGTCATCAACTAAGATGTTACCCCCATAAAATATTCACCAAATTAACGATGTTCAAGGTCTGAGGTCCTCCAGGTGTGATGTTCACCTCAAACCTTGTCACCAAATTATGATGTTTAAGGTCTGAGGTCATCAACTAAGATGTTACCCCCATAAAGTATTCACCAAATTAATGATTTTTAAGGTCTGAGGTCATCAACTAAGATGTTATCCCCATAAAATATTCACCAAATTATGATGTTTAAGGTCTGAGGTCATCCAAGTGTGATGTTCACCTCAGACCTTGTCACCAAATTATGATGTTTAAGGTCTGAGGTCATCAACTAAGATGTTACCCCCATAAAATATTCACCAAATTAATGATGTTCAAGGTCTGAGGTCATCCAAGTGTGATGTCCACCTTAGACCTTGTCACCAAATTATGATGTTTAAGGTCTGAGGTCATCAACTAAGATGTTACCCCCATAAAATATTCAGCAAATTAATGATGTTCAAGGTCTGAGGTCATCCAAGTATGATGTTCACCTCAGACCTTGTCACCAAATTATGATGTTTAAGGTCTAAGGTCATCAACTAAGATGTTACCCCCCAAAAATATTCATCAAATTAATGATGTTCAAGGTCTGAGGTCATCCAAGTGTGATGTTCACCTCAGACCTTGTCACCAAATTATGATGTTTAAGGTCTAAGGTCATCAACTAAGATGTTACCCTCGTAAAATATTCACCAAACTAATGATGTTCAAGGTCTGAGGTCATCCAAGTGTGATGTTCACCTCAGACCTTGTCACCAAATTATGATGTTTAAGGCCTGAGATTATTAACTAAGATGTTACCCCCGTAAAATATTCACCAAATTAATGATGTTTAAGGTCTGAGGTCACAACTAAGATGTTACCCCCATAAAATATTCACCAAATTAATGATGTTCAAGGTCTGAGGTCATCCAAGTGTGATGTTCACCTCCGACCTTATCACCAAATTATGATTTTCAAGGTCTGAGGTAATCCAAGTGTGATGTTCACCTCAGACCTTGTCACCAAATTATGATGTTTAAGGTCCAAGGTCATCAACTAAGATGTTATCCTCATAAATTCTACCACTAGATCATAATGAACTAAGAATTGACATTGGAACTGATCTTCTCATTAATAATCTCTTCACAAGATGATACATTTTCATAGAAACTCTTGTAACATCATATGTAATACTTTTTTAGATGATCAGTATTTCAAGGATTTGAGAAAGGTTCCCCCTTAAGGTTTTCCATCCTGTAGGTCCCAGGTACAACTTCTTCGATCATCTTGTAAGGGCCATGCCAATTTGGGTGAAGTTTGTTTGCTTTCTGCAATGCCTTCTTCAACACAAGGTCTCCCACGGCTATGGGCCTTAATTTCACCCTTTGATTGTAGAACTTCGTTGTTTTCTGTTGGTAAGTTGTCTGTCTGATCTCTGCATCTTCCATTCTTTCTTCAATCAGGTCTAAGTCAAGTCTTCTCTCCTCCCCGTTCTTCTTAGGGTCATAGGTTTAAACCCTATGACTGCGGAGCCCTATCTCAGTTGGTATGACAGCTTCTGAGCCATGCGCTAACATAAATGGGGTTTCCCCCGTTGGTGTCCTAGCCGTTGTTCTGTAAGCCCATAACACAACATAAACCTCTTTAATCCATCTTCCCTTATCTTCTTCTAACCTCTTCTTGATCCCATCGAGGATTGTTCTATTTGTGACTTCAGTCTGACAGTTTGCCTGAGGTCAGCCAGGAGAAAAGAAAAATTACTTTATCCCAACTCTTTCGCAATATTTTTCCAAGGAAGAATTCTTGAACTGGGTTCCATTGTCCGGGATGAGGGTATTTGGGAGACTATGTCTGCATATGATGTTCTTCTAGATAAATTGGAAGGTCTTCTGCTCTATAATTGCGATCATCGTCTCGGCCTCTACCCATTTGGAGAAGTAATCAATGGCAACTATCAGAAATCGATAATTATTTGCAGACCTTGGCAGGGGACCCACCAAGTCAATCCCCTATACTACGAATAGCCAAGGGGAACTGATGGACATCATAGGCTGATGAGGTTGATGGGGGACAGTTGAGAATCTTTGATATTTGTCGTACCTTTTCACGTAGGCCGCAGCATCCTTGGCCAAGGTTGGCCACCAATATCCTTGCGTAATAATCCTCTTGGCCAAAGGTCTTCCTCCTATGTGACTGGAGCAAGAACCCTCGTGTACCTCCTGTAGGATGCGGGGAACTTCTATGGGATGGATACATTTGAGGAGAGGTAACAGAAATCCTTTCTTATATGGGACGTCTCCTATTATTGAGAACTTTGCAGCTCTGTACCTTAGTTTCCTCCTCTCTAGATTTGATTCTGGTAGTTCTCCCTCTCTGATATATCTGATAAGGGGGTCCATCCATGAGTCCCCTAGGTTCAAATTGAGGCAAGGGTTACTAACCTCTTCTTCTTCAATGGTCACCTTGGGCAAAATCTCGACTGGAACTGTCCTTCTGATGTCTGTCCTGGTTACTGAAGCCAATCTTGCTAGTGCATCTACGTGGCTATTATTTTGTTGAGGTGTTTCATTCATCTTTACCTCTTCGAAACCTTCTAATATCACTCTTACCCTTTTTAGGTATTTAGCCATCCTTTCATCCTTGGCCTCATAAACCCCCAATACTTGGTTAACAACCAACCTTGAGTCACTGTGAAGCAGAAGTCGGCTTACCCTAAGGGTCTTTGCCAAGAAGAGGCCTTCTATCATGGCCTCATATACTGACTCATTGTTTGATGCCTTGAAGTTAAACCTTAGGGCATATTCAACGTTGGTACCATTCGGGGCTGAGAGTATCAGCCCTGCCCTGCTTCCACTTTCACAAGAAGACCCGTCAACAAAGAGGTTCCAGACGTCTTTATCTGATGAGAAGCCCCCTTATAACATGATTCCTTGCTTGAAGAGGTACCGTTCTTCCTTATTTTCGGCTATTCCGTTTCTGGATCTGTTGGATACAACCTCTTCTGGGTCTCGAAAGACGTTGTTGTTTGATCCCTCTGCAGTCTTTTGGTTATTCTCAACCTCAACCTCTTCCCATGTGAACTCAGCAACAAAATCTGCAAGTTCCTGCCCTTTAATGGCCACCCTAGGTTGGTAAATAAGGTCATACGCACCCCACTCAATGGCCCAGGTCATTAACCTTCTGGACTTCTCAGGCTTACGGAGGACTTGCCTTAATGGGGAGTCAGTGAGGATGACTATAGAGTGGGCTTGGAAATAGGGCTTTATTTTTCTAGAAGCATGTATCAAAGCGTAAGCCAATTTTTCCATCCGAGGGTAGTTCTGTTCAGACCCTTGAAGGGCCTTATTATTGAAGTATACAGGTCTTTGGACCCCAAACGTCTTCCCCTACTATGGCTGCACTTATAGCTGACTCAGAGACTGTTAGATAAACATAAAACCTTTCTCCTACTATGGGCCGAGATAAAAGTAAGGGAGATCCGAGGTAGGACTTGAGTTGATTAAAAGCCTCATCACACTCTTTGTCCCACTAGAAGGCCTTTCTAAGCACCTTAAAGAATGAAAGACACTTGTCCATCGCTTTGAAAACAAATTTGTTGAGTGTAGCTACTCTTCCAGTGAGCCTCTGAATGTCCTTGATACTTTTTGGTGTCTTCATATTGAGCAAAGCTTTAATTTCTCAGGGTTCACCTCTATTCCCCTCTGATTGACAATGAATCCAAGAAATTTCCCAACTTCTACCACGAAGACACATTTCGCGAGATTGAGTTTCATTCTATACAAGTCTATGGTATCGAAGGTCTTTTCTAGGTCTGCCACGTGAGTATAGCCCTTTAAGCTCTTCGTCAGCATATCATCTACATACACCTCCATAGTCTTGCCTATTTGATTTTCAAACATCTTATTCACAAGACGTTGATACGTCGCCCTCGTATTTTTCAATCCGAAGGGCATAACCTTGTAGCAATATGTCCCCTTGTCAGTGATGAAGGCTATCTTTTCTGAGTCTTTAGCATCCATAAAGATCTGATTGTAGCCTAAATATGCGTCCATGAAGCTCATGATCTCATGCCCTGCAGTGGCATCTACCATATGATCGATCTGAGGTAAGGGATAGCTGTCTTTTGGGCAAGACTTGTTCAAGTCGGTGAAGTCTACGCACATCCTCTATTTCCCATTGGCTTTGGGCACTGTGACTGCGCTTGATAAACACTCCGAATATATGACTCCCCTTATAAACTCGGCCTCTTCCAACTTTCTAACTTCTTTCTGGATGACGTCATACTTATCCCTAGAGTAAACTCTTCGTCTCTGTTTGATTGGCTTAGCATCCTTAGTCACGTTAAGTTTATGGCACATAACCTCAGGGTCGATGCCAGGCATGTCCGCGTGGGTCCAAGGGAAGACACTCGGCCTCTTCTTTAAGAAACTTATCAACTCTTCCTTGATCTCCGCTTTTAAGGCTTTGTCGACCTGGACGGTTTTTTTCGGTTCGTCCTCATTGAGGATGATGGATTCTACCTCTTTTGCGGCCTCTCCTTTCTTCAACTTCGTTTCATCTCTAGGGTTAAGTGTATCAATGTTATATGTGGTAGTTGCTCTCTTATGGGCCTCTCTCTCTTTGACTGAGTTGAAGTAGCATTCTCGTGCTATGGTCTCGTCACCCTGTACTTCCCCTACCCCATAAGGGGTCAGGAATTTTAGCATCTGGTGGACCATCGACGGCACAGCCTCAAACTTTTTAAGGGCCACTCTTCCTATGATGAGGTTGTAGGCCGAGAAGACATTTTTGTCCATAACAAAAAAATTGATCTTCTGGGTCAACCTCTTAGGCCACTCATCGCCCATTCGCACGTCCATCTCATACATGCCCAACGGATGAACCTTTTCACCATTGAAGCCCATTAACGAAGGATGATAGGGTACCAACCTAGCTCTGCTAAGGACAAGGCTTTTGAAGCAGGTCCAGAACATCACATCTACTGAACTTCCTTCATCTAGGAGGATTCTTTGTACCTTGTATCCATGCACCCTTGTTGTGATTACTAAAAGGTCATCATGAAGAGCTAGGATGCCTTTGAAGTCGAGTCGGGAGAACCTAACTATAAGATTGTCCAGATCCACCTTTTTTCTCTTCTGCTTGGTTTCGAAAGACGTTAGATTTACAAATTCTGGCTTGGCCACTGACTTGGACTCTGCCACATGAGCTTTTCGGTCAGCCACTTCAAAACCACCCCCTGCGAATCCTCCATATATGGTGTTAACACGAAAGGAGATCATACCGACCCTCTTCATCGGGGCGTTGTCATCTTTTGGTGGGAGGTCTGGATCATCCTCATCATCACCCTCTGAGTCATCGCCTCTTCTTACTAGAGTATCGTCACGATATCTGTCGTTTCTCTTATTTTTAGGGTCATCTCTTCCCCTTTTAGGATCCTTGCCATCAACATACTTCCTCAACTTTCCTGATTTCAACATCTTCTCGATCTCATCTTTTAAGGCGAAGCACTTATCTATAACATGGACATGGTCTTGGTGGAACTTGCACCACAAGTTCTTATTCCTCTTATATAGAGGAGCCTTCATCTTCTCTGGCCATCTCAGAGACCGGTCATTCTTGATCTCATTAAGGATGTGTTCGTAACTAACAGTTAGAGGGGTATTGTGTGTAAACTTATCGTCACCTGACCTCTTCTTTCTGCCCTTTTTTCTTTGAAACTTCCCACTACTATTGCCATTCTCATCCTCGTATTTTGTATCCATGGCCTCTTCAGGGTTCATGACCCTGCCTGTAGTTGCTAATAGTTCTGCCATGGGCTTGGGAGGGTCTTCCCCAAGTTTCCACAATAACTTCCCTTTCTGAAGACCTCCTATGAGGGCGGTCATGGCTATATTCTCTTCATAGTCTTCAACCTCGAGTTTTTCTTTATTGAATCTAGTGATGTAGTCCCTTAGATTCTCGTTCTTGCCTTGCTTCACATACAACAGATGGTTAGTCTTCTTTTGAGGTCTTACCCCAAAACAGAAGTTGTGAATGAACCGTTCAGCCAAACCCTTAAAATTATCTATTGAGTTCTTTGGGAGAGAGGTAAACCAGATGTGTGCATCTCCCGTCAAAGTCCCGGTAAAGGCCTAACATTTTATCTCATCTGGTATTAAGTAAATGTCCACCGCAGACTGGTACATCTCAATATGATGTACAGGTTTGGTGCTACCGTCATACTTGGGAGACACCGTAGGTGGCTTGAACTTGGCAGGGGTAGGGAAGCTCACTATTTTAGCCACGAACGGAGAGCCTTCTGAGAAACCTCTTTGCAGTGGGTCCCGACTTTTGATGAGGTCTCCTATCTTGTCCTCAATACGTTGGATGGAGTCATTCCATGGTCATGCAACGTCGGCCTGGCCGAGGTTTTCCCCAACCACCTCCAAAGGGTGGACTGAGGGTTCCCTGGCTGCAGGACAACGTCGGTTGTTGACCTCTTCCTAGTCCCTACCTCATCCTGTGTTAGGTCGGCCTTGATGGGGCCGACGTTGCCCCTCTTCCCTTTATGAGCCGGCTACACTTCTCGACCTGGATAACCTCTGTCGCAGGTCGTTTACTGGGTCAAGCCTTTCAAAGGCCAACCCTCTGCTTAATCGATCAAAAGCTGACCCTCTTTATTGGGCTTCTTCACCTCTTCTGCCTCCACAACCTTGGCTCTGTTGGATAGGAAGTACTGTGTTATTTGAAACCTCATACGTCTCCCAATAATCTTCTGAAGCACCTTCTGCCTCTAAATCATCATACCTATTCTCAGGGCAAGGGTGTCCTTACCTCCCCAGACGCAAACGTCTAGGGTCAGCAACGTCCCTCCTCCACTGAGGTTTAGGTTGGTCTTTCCTCAGTGCCTGGGGTGGTCCCCTGGCATCAGGTTGAGACTGAACAGCCGCCAGAGTAATTATCTCCGGTGAGACCCAAGGTGGTCTCATCATATTTTGACTGATTTGTGCAAATTTCTCCTTCATTACTTGTTATGTTACAGCCAAAGATCTCAAGGTTGCTGCCACTTCCACCATTTCGGACTGAGGTGGTGCCTGGCTGAAACTAGGCCCTCCAGCACCAGGCGGTAGAAGAGGTGGCGATAATTCCAGTGTCATGTGTTGACACTAAAGAGCTTGTAGAGTAAATGATCTTTGTACCTTAATGGACCTCTTTCAATGGTGAAATTGCTCCACACAAGGGGTGAGGACTGGTTCACCACCAGAGTCTCCAGTGAGGTTATGCAGAAAAATAGGAAGAGTCAGCTTCTCGATTCCCACAGACGGTGCCAAAATGATGATGCTGGAAATAGCATCACCAGTCAAGGTGTTTATAAGCTCAAACTAGTGATAAAAATGGCAGTACAAGAGTATACTAAATATAAGAGATTGAGGCAAGGAGAAGAGGATGAACACTTGAATGTAAGTAGTTCAGCTAATCTGGCCTACGTCCACTGTGAGTGTGTGTGAGTAATATCACTGAATGAAGGCACTAATGGCCATGGATACAATCTCTCAAACTTTCTCTCTCTACTATGTAAAATGACAGAGTTTCAGCTAGGGTTGTAATTTTTGAATCCCTTTACAAGGTAGAGGATGACCTCTATATATAGTGCTTGGGGGGGTGTAATGTGCCCCTCAAGCATACAATGAGCATGTGCACGAGCATCGAGCCAGTATGAGAGTGACACCTAGCTGATCTCAACTAAGCAATGATGACCTCAATATTCCCTCACATGAAGGGAATAATTCGGTTATAATAGATTTTTCCACGTGTTCCAAGTTATACATGAACGTGTAAAAGCTTGTCTGTCCTCGGGTGATACCAACCTCGGCCTGGAAGAGTATGAGGTTGGTGAAGTCTGGCAACTGCCTAATCAGAGGTTATCAGCGATGATCTCGGCTCAGTAGGAGAGCAGAGGTAAGGCAGGTGGAGTTGTAATGTCGGCCTGGGCCGAGGTAATGGTGGAGTAGCAGGAACGTCATCTGATTCCCAGCATAGGCTGATTACGATGATTGTATAGTCTCTACTTCCTCGGCTTACACCCAACCGAGGTTGATGCATGATGTAAACGTGATGTCGGCCCTGGGCGCCCTGATGAATAACTGCCTCCATGGTTCATGGAGACCTTAGCTGTTGTCTGACTGTGAGGCAGTTAGTAAGATTGGCCATGGCCGACCTTGTAAAGGATGAGACCACTGGTTGCCAATCTGGGGCCCTTTTAACCTCGGACATCTCCCTGGCCGAGGTTGGTGTCTCTGAGCTGTGGGGTACATATAGGGCATATCACCGATAAGGCATCTTTGTCCACAGACGCACTCAACCAAGTGCTTGGCGCTGATTGCAAGGGGAGGACAAGGGGATGAGCTAGCGGGTGGCCAAATTTGGGATCATCGGATTGGAGACGAGCGACACCGGGTTGCCTCGAACTGTGGACTCGCATGATACGAAGCTATCCCGTTTTGAGGCGACGGTCCAAGATATGTTCTCATTCATGAAGCGTTCGTTGGGAGGAAACAGTAAGGGGAAAGGGAAGGAGAAGGTGGAGGAGGAGGATGTGTAGGAGGATGAGGATGTAGACTTCGCTGCTTCATCGCCGACACGTGCGGACTTTGATGATCTACTCCCATATTTGGCTCCCTTCAACCGACCGATGTCGACACCTGGTTAGCCGAGCCTGTTTTTACTGGACATATTTGATGGCCAGCGGATAGGGAGGGGGTTGAGGGACCCGAATACCGTCCAGTGTATGCCAGTTCATGGACATTTGCTTCAAGACATCGAGTCCAAGGTGCTCATCACGCATGTGATACCCGAGAAGGAGAACTTCCCCTTGTGGTTACACGAACAATGCAGCACGATGTATATTGCTGGATGTGTCACTTCATAGATCGTGTGGCCTACTCACCTCCTCAGAGATAACCTTACCCCAGACATGTAGTGACATTATTTGAATTAAATTGTTTTCAGCTGTTACATTTGAATTATATTTGGATTATATCGTGATGCATATTATTTTGAATGTTTATTTGCATTATCTTTTTTTTTTTTTGGATATATGATGTTTGAGCAGTTACAACGTTGCTATAACAGGTACAAATATACTGCTAAGTAGTGGCAGTGGCCATACTGCCCAGCAGATTTTGTTTCAATTCTGCCCAGAATTGTCACGGTCATTGACCATGACAATTTTTTATTAAATGCCACGGATTTGTCACGGTCCTTAACCATGACAAAACTTGTCAAGGTCAAGGACCGTGACAAGTCAATGAACTTGTCACGGTCAATGATCGTGACAAGTCAATGACAACAAAAGTTGTCACCCACAGAATTGTCACGGTCAATGACCGTGACAATTCGACAAATTTAGTGTAGTGTTTCCTTGAAATCCATATAAAATTCACTAGTTATATAAGTAATACCATTCCCTACATGAATTAAATTATCCGTGTATAATTATTTATCGCATTGTATACGTAAAAGCACATTACAACATTCACAAGTTTGTTGAATATACATATATAACTCATGTATAATTAATACAATTCACTTCCTGTATTTAATCACCCGTATATAACTAATTATCCCATTATATATGTAGAACCATATTACAACATTCACACATATGTTGAACATATATAAAGCCCATCCTCCTGAGTAATAACTCACTGGATGTATTCTTTAAAGTGCTATCCCACTAGGTGTGATCACATAACCTAGTTACCCCAAGTCAGAATCGCTCACTAACTTGCTCCAAAATATAAAGGTTGTGGAGGCGGTCATATTTCTTCCCTGAAAGTGAGATGAGCCACTCACCCATATTACGGATGCTATGACCTGGGGATGTACTCGCCCTACTCTTCACTAGGGGATTCACCCACTTCGCGCAACCTCATTTGATAGCACTAGAGCATATAAATTAAATAATTATCTAGTCACTGATATTTAATAGCGCACACACACACACACAATATATATATATATATATATATATATATATATATATATATATATATATATATATGTACTATCACCACACCGTATGTATATAGTACTTAGTTCCTAGCATTACCGTGCGCAAAAATCCATAGCATTAGCCTATAATTTTTCCCAAGTCTATGGTCCGACTCTAATTTAATTAATTTACACATTAATTAATTTAATACTTTGGTGTCACTCAACCAATACCCGAACTCGCTCACTTGACCCGTATTTTATTATTACCCGAGTCCATATTTCGACTCCAAATTAATTAATTACTCCTTAATTAATTTACCAATAATGTAGTGTCACTTGACTACTATACACGAATATTCGTCCGGCCCGTAATTCAATACTTATGAATTTATTTCCCAAAATTCCTCCCGTAAGATTTCACACCCTTATGTCCGTTTAATATTCTTAATACCACCTCCAACAAGTCTTAGTTAATAAGAATTACTTTAATTTGCATTAATTACATCCCCTTAAAAGTCCCCCAAACAATTTAAGGCATATTAAAGAAAATAGGCGTCACTACCAAAATTCATGCTGAGTCGATCGATCGACTCCCAGGTTCGATCGATTGATCGAGCAGTTCATCTTCTCTGATTTCCCGTTTCCACCATTATTAAACCCTTAAGCTCTTCATTCACTCTCAAACTTCCACCCAATCACAGTCAACATTTACTCCATGTATAAATAGGTTCTAATCATCCTAGAGACCTTAGTTTATCAACTAATTTACATTTCAATCTCCGATTTGGGTTTTCATCTGGGTTTTTATTTTACCGAATCAATTTCTTCATTCTCAGTCGAAATTAATCACCAACACATACTGGATTCCACCCTACAATTAGATTCCAACAGTCCCATATCATAATCTGACATTAACTGAGTAATTAATCTACTCATATTACTCTAATTCAGAAAAAAACCCATTTTTATTGTCAGCACACACCCAAAAACGGATTTTAAATACACCCACTTTGATATGAATTGATTATCATAAATTTAAAATCACACCAAGTTAACCACTTGCCTCTAATTGTTCGTACACTCTGATCCGTTGAGCTAGAGGAAGGTTTGATGAAGAACACCCAAATCCATTTCTTGATTTGTCTTCAAAAACTCCCCAAATTGCTCTCAATTTGCTTCCTCTATTTCCCTCTCAAAGCCGTAGGTTTGGAGTATGATTTATGCCATTCAATACTCTAAGACCTAGTTTCATTATACCAAATTCCGTTTTTAGCCTAATGGGCCAAGCCCAAATGACCCGATCACTCCCATGTGGGCCCAGTTAAAAAGGCCCCATGACCCATTTACTACCCCTGAGTACACTTTTCCGACTATCGCGGTCCATTCGAATTCAATCATGCACTCAGAATCGATATCCGAATTAATTTATAAAAATCCCTATCTCACACCGAAATTAGTCAACACCAACTCCCGGCTGAGATATATAAATATCTCGTCACTAATACACGTTATGACGTAATTAAATTATTACTATTCACTTAGTATTTAAATTTTTTTAAATATTAACCATTAACTCTCCGATTAATATTTAAATAAACATTACTATAAGTAATTCAATTAAATTACGACACACAAGTAATTTAATTTTTTTTTGAATTAATTAAATATTAAATGCACAGAAAATATGGTGTGTTACATACTCCCCCCTTACAATGAATTTTCGTCCTTGAAATTTGATCATAACTACGGAGAATACCTCTGGATACTGCTCTCACATATCCTCCTCCCGCTCCCACGTAGACTCGTCAATAATGTTGTGCCCCCATCAAACTCTGACTAGTGGCACGACCTTAGATCATACCTTTCGCTCACTGCGACCAAAATAACCTTGGATCTCTCCTCCTATGAGATGTCTGGCTAGAAATCAATCTCCTCGAGTGGCACGTGCTAGGAAGCCCTCTTTATGGTCACCAATCTCTAACTCGATGGTCCCCGACCATACAGTTCCTCAAACGATGAGCCTATACTCCATCGGCCCTACTATCTTTATGTTAGGAATTTCTCCTCTTGAATGGGTGTCAATTTCCTTGTTGCCAAATGATTGACTATCTTTCGGGGAATCACTCTCATCGTCCCTGCCTAAACATGTCATACTTCAACCTTTAACTCATGGTGACGTACCCCTCTTTACATCCCTTAACTATACGAAAGCATACAACTTACTCAATTCTCGTTGATGGGCCATAACCCATTTCGGGTCCTAACAGCTTGTTATTTCCCCACTTCTTATCTACTAAAGGTGGATAATGAAACTTTTCCCATAAGGTCTCCCAAGGTGTCACGCAGACTAAACCATTATGAGGCATCACACGTAACTCTACCTCTGGTAATTACTACTCCCGAATTACCCAAAAATCTATAATGAACAATCCTCACTTTTCGTCTACCCATCGACTTATGGGCGACACGTTTAACCCAATATGTAACTTTGTCCCTATCACCTCCTGACACTTTTTACCAGAGGTGGGACTGAAAGGTCTCACCCAAATTCCCAACAATATTGGACGACACCTTAATCCATTTCACTCCTTGTCGATAATAGTAAAGTTGGGTACACTACTCGATAGTATGACCCATTCTGAGATAAAAATTCATGTTCAGGTCAATCCATTCAGCAACTTGATGGAAACCTTAACCCCTCTACGATGTTTACCAATCTGAGCATTAATTACATCACTGGCACCATAAAATTTTAAAAATCTCTTGGTTGATACCCTCAAATCAACCCTTTTCCATCCTTAAATGGTATACCCAGAGACAAATTCACTATGTCTCATTCAACACCAATTTCCATGCTCAAGAACTCCATTCCTTGTGCAGTTTTCGACAGGTAGAATCTACATCTTGTTTATGCGTAAAACCACTCTAGGCATATAACTAAGTGATAGTCTTATATAGTTTCCAAAAAATGTGGGTTTCTCTCATGCCTAGGGATATCTTATTTCATAGGCCTCCCCCGCCTTTCCACTCCCTTCGGTGGAGGTAGTTCTCCTAGATATACATCTAGTCAGACTGTTTTCTTTCTCAAACGGATTTCAGATCGCTACAATTTTCATCTTATTTTCTGACTGCCCCGTAGGCATATATTCCACACGCTTATTTACATATTTCTTTATTTAAGACATTCTGAAATCACACTAACCAGGGCACCCACATACCCTAAATCCCATGCATATTTGCACAACATCACAGACGTCACACACATAATATTTTTCTTTCAAATTTATCCCACAGATCACATTATATAATATAATTACATTTGATATTTACCCAAATCGCAATTTAATCTTTTCGATGTTGCCCCACCCATTAACTTGCGGTGCAAAAATTTTCTCAGTGCTTCTTTCGCAACACTACTCGGCTATACTGGCCTTTTTGAGCAATTGCTCTCAGTTCAAAGTGTTTTCTCTACACATTCAATAATCGCTATTTAAACTGGTGTCGTAGCATCCAATAATGCTTTTCCAATATCGACGTTTATTAGGGCTTATGCGCATAAAATTTCACAACAGAGATCAAAATAACTTTCCCCAATGCATTAAACACTAGCATTATCGTTTATTGATTTCCATAGACCCGGGCATATAACCGGGACACCCAAAACTCTGTCCCTGTACTCACATGTCTAATTGTCAACTCCCGCGTCTCTAAAGGAGTTATATAATGTCGCGCTCTCACTATCACTAAGTCTTTATCTCTAAGTCACTAACAAGATAGATCTCTCTGCCCTATGGTTAATTCTACATGCCCTGAATTACATCAGTAAAAGTTCTTATGCACTGAGATCCAATAGAACTAGGCAACTGTACCCTCTGATGTCTACTTCACACTAAAATTTATTACGAGACTGACCCTCTTTCCGGTAGGATATCGCAAAAATAAAATATACATCCTACCCTGGAATAGCCAATATGATAGTCTTGTTGTAACCGCCCACCACCGCTTACCCATCGCTAACCAATCTATACCTGGGTTAAAATCATGCTCGCTTGGCACTCTCAAAATGAGCTAATCTCATACCATACATATCCTCTCAGGATTCATACCTGATCCCCTGCAGATAAATAGAAGAGAGTCATGTTACCATATGGTAAACATACACTTAGTAGTAATACTGTAATAAACCCACTGAACTCATCTCCTACGCGAATATAATGTTAATAAGAATACTGTGACCACTCGTGTCACAAAATTCACCCTATCTATCTAAGGATAAAATTCATACTTCCACTCTCCTATACATTGGCGGCCTAAATGGTTCTTAGACATAATATTCTCATCCAACTGAACCAAAACTTCATAATTTTGTCCCTGCTGGGCATCCCACTCCTATCCCCTGACTCACTGTGGACATAATCAATTGTTGTGGTCCCATTTTCCACACATAAGACACCTCTCTATGCAATCCCCTGCCACAAGCCCCAATGGCCATGTCAGGGTTGTCTCTCTCGCGTACTTGGTAATTTTGACCCAAAGTATTACCCTCATTGTCCCTTTGGCTTCACTGGTCATTATAGGACTCGTTGTTGGCCTTGACGACATTGGCTAAATCCATCATCACTTGGTAGAAATTCTATTAACCTTTAATCATTAAAATGGATCCTTTACTGGCTATCTCCTTGTGGTGCCTCACTAGCACTGCTAAATACGATCTTGCCTTTTGGTCAGATACTCCACCTCTCTTGGCTTCCTTCTCACAGAAGTATCGTTATCAAATCGAAAACATACTACCATGATGACTATAACACCAGTCATCTTAGCCGAAGTTTTCCATCTAAGCTTGTGTATTACCTCAAAGTCCATTATTAACTCATGGACCCTTTCTTGACCTCCGCATCCATCTTGTTGGGTACGAAGTTCCTACATAATTTAACTCTCCCTTATGTTTGGACACTGTTCGACCCTTCTGAAGTAAGTATGAAAATCTCTTTTGCCTACCAGTTTAAATGGTTGATGCGAAGATTTGCGGTCATACCGCACCCTAAATTCCTTATTATTCATGGGTATTCTCCATGGATGTGGTGACTGACTCCTACCACTATAACACCGCCCCACTGGGCCCAAATTTCATTCAAATTTTAGTCTTGGGTGCTGCCGTACACCACCCTACACAATTGTCTTTGGGTTATCTACTCCCATTGAATTATCACGCTACTCTGCTACTCGAATCCTTATATATGGACCTTCTAAAAGGGTCCTTCCACACTTTTCCCACCCCTTAATGACTACGCTGGGTGAGGCTGAAATTGTACCACCGTTATCTACAACAGTGCTTTGGGAGACTATCGCTCTTAGGTGATTATTCAATCACCACCGGCTTAAACAACAATCAAGGTGACTCCTATCACGATCACCATTTTCAGAATACTCCATGTCTTCTGTTGAGCCTCTCCTTCTGCAATCCTCCTATGACCCTCATTGTTCGTCCCAAAGAATGTTCGGTGTATAAAGCTCAACCGAACTTGTGTACGAATCACGTCACTATACTTGATAGCACGAGAACGTAAGTCGCATACGTAGAGGAATACAACAATCCTATCATAAGGGTCTACATAAAAAAAAAGCTAAGCTAAAACGTGAAAAGCCTGATAGATCCTAAGGACACTAGAACCTGATGGCTATCAAATTAAAATAGGAGTCTCATTTGGTTTATTCTTAGCATTACTGTCGAAAACTTTTTAAAACTTACTAACCACCTAGTATTCAAAAAAGATGCTGCCAAATTTTATCTTTATTAATCCAAACAAAATAAGTGCGGAAATAAAAATAATACATCCAATGCTGAAAGAATCAATAATCACATAGATTAATAAAAGTCTTGCCGAATAAACCATCAGAGAAAACCAAGATAAACCAAACTCACAGAGTAATAAATCTCATACAATCTAAAATGAAGTAACTGAATCAACTGTGAGCGACATGCCCGAGATAGACTAGAATCATACTCCAATACTAGTAATAGAATGAGAGAAACGTCTATCCAAATCTTGTAACATCCACATATGTTGTAGTAGTGAATTCCTGGAATGAAATCAAGTCTGACATTCCTATGGCTGGCACCAATAAGGTTTGGAAAATATTTTATAGCAAGGGTTAGAGCCCAAAACGTTTTGAAAATATTTAGCAAGTGATTAACATAACAACAATTAAAAATGCATGAATGCGCTTCATATTTAAGTTAGTATCTCACTCTCTTGAGGACATACTCACCCCTCCACTAATGTGCACAGCTAACGCTTTCTCCCACCTAGTCCTCTATCCCGAAACGAGATACTTGATATAACTCTTATCAACTGCCCTAATCCATCCCGAGTATTTTTAATGCAAGATATACAAGTTATTTATCACCTTAACTTAATTAATCATCTTTCCTTAAAAGCCATATAACATTCACTAGTTATATAAGTAATACCATTTCCTCCATGTATTAAATTACCCGTATATAATTATTTATCCCATTATATACGTAAAACCACATTACAACATTCACACGTTTGTTGAATATACATATATAACTCATGTATAATTAATACAATTCACTTCCTTTATTTAATCACCCGTATATAACTATTTATCCCATTATATACGTAGAAACAAATTGCAACATTCACACATATGTTGAACAAATATATAGCCCATCCTCCCGAGTAATAACTCACCGAATGTATTCTCTAAAGTTCTATCACACTAGGTGTGCTCACATGACCTAGTTACCCCAAGTCGAAATCGCTCACCAACTTGGCCCAAAATATAAACGTAGTGGAGGCGATCATATTCCTTCCCTAAAACTGAGATGGGTCACTCACCCATATTACGGACGTTGTGACCTGGGGATATACTCGCCCTACTCCTCAAGCTAGGGGATTCACTCACTTCGCGCAACCTCTCTTTATAGCACTAGAGCATATAAATTAAATAAATATCTAGTCACTGATATTTAATAGCACACACGCACAATATATATATATATAATTTAATAGCACACACACAATATATAGATATTTAATACCGCACACACAATCCGTAGCACTAGCCTATGATTTTCCCCGAGTCTATGGTCCGACTCTAATTTAATTAATTTATACATTAATTAATTTAATACTTTGGTGTCACTGAACCAATACCCGAACTCGCTCACTTGGCCCGTATTTTATTATTACCCGAGTCCATATTTCGACCCTAAATTACTTAATTACTCCTCAATTAATTTACCAATAATGTAGTGTCACTCGACTACTATACCCAAATATTCTTCCGACCTGTAATTTAATACTTATGAATTTATTTCCCAAAACTTCTCTCATAAGATTTCACACCCTTATGTCCATTTAACATTCTTAATACCACCTCCAACAAGTCCTAGGTAATAAGAATTACTTTAATTTGCATTAATTACATCCCCTTAAAAGTCCTCCAAACAATTTAAGGCTTATTAAAGAAAATAGGCGTCACTGCCAAAATTCCTGTTGAGTCGATCGATCGACTCCCAAGTTCGATTGATCGATCGAGCAGTTCATCTTCTCCCATTTCCCGTTTCCACCATTGTTAAACCCTTAAGCTTTTCATTCATTCTCAAACTTCCACCCAATCACAATCAACATTTACTCCGTGTAAAAATAGGTTATAATCATCCTAGAGACCTTAGTTTATCAACTAATTTACATATCAATCCATGTATTCCCGATTTGGATTTTCATCCGGGTTTTTATTTTACCGGATCAATTTCATCATTCTCAGTCGAAATTAATCACTAACACATACTGAATTCCATCCTACAATCCGATTCCAATAGTCCCATATCATAATCTAACATTAACTGAGTAATTAATCTACACATATTACTCTAATGAAGAAAAACCCATTTTTATTTTCGACACACACCCAAAAACGGATTTTAAATACACCCACTATGATATGAATTGATTATCACAAATTTAAAATCACAGTAAGTTAACCCCTTGCATCTAATCGTTCGTAGAGTCTGATTCGTTGAGTTAGAGGAAGGTTTGATGAAGAACACCCAAATCCCTTTTTTGATTTGTCTTCAAAAGCTCCCCATTTTGCTCTCAATTGGCTTCCTCTATTTCCTTCTCAAAGCCCTAGGTTTGGAGTAGGATTTCTGTCGTTCAATACTCTAAGACCTAGTTTCATTATACCAAATTCCGTTTTTAGCCTAATGGGCCAAGCCCAAATGACCCGAACACTCCAGTGTGGGCCTGGTTATGCCTAAAAATGCCCTGTGACCCATTTACTACCCCCGAGTACACTTTTTCGACTATCGCATTCCATCCGAACTCAACTGTGCACTCAGAATGGACATTTGAATTAATTTATAAAAATCCCTATATCACACCAAATTAGTCTACACCGACTCCCGATTGAGATAAATAAATGACACGTCACTAATACACATTATGACGTAATTAAATTTCTTTAACTATTAATCATTCACTCTCCGATTATTATTTAAATAAACATTACTATAATTAATTCAATTAAATTACAACACAAAAGTAATTTAAAATTTTTCCAAATTAATTAAATATTAAATGCACAGAAAAGTGTTACATACTCCCCTACCCCCTTACAAAGGAATTTCGTCCTTGAAATTTGATTATAACTGCAGATAATACCTCTGGATACTGCTCTCACATAGCATCCTCCTACTCCCATGTAGACTCGTCAATACTGTTGAGCCCCCATCAAACTTTGACTAGTGGCACTACCTTAGATCGTACCTTTCGCTCACTACGACCCAAAATAGCCTTGGATCTCTCCTCCTATGAGATGTCTGGCTAGAAATCAATCTCCTCGAGTGGCCCATGCTAGGATGCCCTCTTTATGGTCATCAATCTCTAACTCAATGGTCCCCGACCATACAGTGCCTCAAACGATGAGCCTATACTCCACCGGCCCTACTTTCTTTATGTTAGGAATTTCTCCTCCTGAATGGGTGTCAATTTCCTTGTTGCCAAATGCTCGACTATCTTTCGGGAAATCACTCGCATTTTCCCTGACTAAGCATGTCAGACTTCAACCTTTAACTCATTGTGATGTACCCCTCCTTATGTACCTGAACTATACGAAAGCATACAACTTACTCAATTCTCGTTGATGGGCTATAACCCATTTCGGGTCCTAACAGCTTGTTATTTCCCCACTTCTTATCTACCAAAGGTGGATAATGAAACTTTTCCCATAAGGTCTCCCAAGGTGTCACGCAAACTAAACCATTATGAGGCATCACACGTAACTCTACCTGTGGTAATTACTACTCCCGAATTACCCAAAAATCTAGAATGAACAATCCTCACTTTCCGTCTACCAATCGACTTATGGGCGACACATTTAACCCAATATGTAACTCTGTCCCTATCACCTCCTGACACTTTTTACCAGAGGTGGGACTGAAAGGTCTCACCCAAATTCCCAACAATATTGGACGACACCTTATTCCGTTTCATTCCTTCATGATAATAGTAAATTTGGGTATACTACTTGATAGTACAACCCATTTCGAGATAACAATTCATGTTCAGGTTAATCCATTCAGCAACCCAATGGAAACCTTGACCCCTCCACAATTTTTACCAACCTGATCATTAATTCCATCACTAGAACCATACAATATTAAAAATTTCCTGGTTGATACCCTCAAATGAACCCCTTTCCATCCTTAAATGGTCTACATGGAGAAAAATTCACTATGTCTCATTCAACACCAATTCCCATGCTTAAAAACTCTATTCCTTGTGCAGTTTTCGTCAGGTAGGAATCTACAGCTTGTCTATGCGTAAAACCACTCTAGGCATATAACTAAGTGATAGTCTTATATAGTTTCCCAAAAATGTGGATTTCTACCATGCCTAAGGATATCTTATTTCATAGGCCTCCCCCGCCTTTCCACTCCCTACGGTGGAGGTAGTTCTCCTAGATCTACATCTAGTCAGATTGTTTTCTTTCCCAAACGGATTGCAGCTCGCTACACTTTTCCACTTATTTTCTGACTGCCCTGCAGGCATATATTCCACACGCTTATTTACACATTTCTTTTTTTAAGTCGATTCTGAAATCACACTAACCAGGGCGCCCTCACACCCTAAATCCCATGCAAATTTGCACAACATCACAGAGGTCACACACATAATATGTTTCTTTCAAAGTTATCCCAAAAATCACACTATATCATATGATTACATTCAATATTTACCCAAATCGCAATTTAATCATCTCGATGTTGCCCGCCCATTAACTTGCGGGGCAAAAATTTTCTCAGTGCTTCTTTCGCAGCACTACCCGGCTATACTGGCCTTTTTAAGCAATAACTCTCAGTTCAAAGTGTTTTCTCTACACATTCAATAATCACTATTTGAACTGGTGTCTTAGCATCCAATAATGCCTTTCCACTATCGACGTTTATTAGGGCTTATGCACTTAACATTTCACAACAGAGTCCAAAAGAACTTTCCCCAATGTATTAAACACTAGCATTGTCATTTATTAATTTTCGTAGACCCGAGCATATAACCGGGACACCAAAAACTCTGTCCCTGTACTCACATGTCTAATTGTCAACTCCCGTATCTCTAAAGGCGTTATATAATGCCGCACTCCCACTATCACTAAGTCTTTAGCGCTAAGTCACTAACAAGCAAGATCTCTCCGCCCTATGGTTAATCCGACATGCCCTGAATTACATCAGTAAAAGTTCCTATGCCCCGGGATCCAATAGAACTAGACAACGGTACCCTCTGAAGTCTACTTCACAATAAAACTCATCGCGAGACTGACCCTCTTTCAGGTAGGATATCACAAAAATAAAATATACATCCTTCCCTGGAATAGCAAATACGATAGCCTTGTTGTAACCTCCCACCACCGCTTACCCATCGCTAACCAATCTGTACCTAGGATAAAATCATGCTCGCATGGCACTCTCAAAATGAGCTAATCTCGTACCGTATATATCCTCTCAGTGTTCATGCCTGCTCCCCTATCCTGTTACCCCATGGTAAACATACACTTAGTAGTAATACTGCAATACACCCACTAAACTCGTCTCCCACGCGAATATAGTGTTAATAAGAATACTGTGACCACTCGTGTCACAACATTCATCCTATCTATCTGAGGATAAAACTCATACTTCCACTCTCCTATACACCGACGGACCAAATGATTCCTGGACATAATATTCTCATCTAACTGAACAAAAACTTCATAATTTTATCCCTGTTGGGCATCCCACTCCTCTCCCCTGACTCACTGTGGACATAATCAATTGTTGTGGTCCCACTTTCCACACATAAGATACCTCTCTATGTCAAACCCATGCCTCAGGCCCCAATGTCCATGTTAGGGTTATCCCTCTCACGTACCTGGTAATCTCGACCCAAATTGTTACCCTCGTTGTCCCTTTGGCTTCACTAGCCCTTATGGGACTCGTTGTTGGCCTTGACGACATTGGTTAAATCCATCATCACTTGGTAGAAATTCTATTGACCTTAATTATTAAAATGGATCCTTTACTGGATATCCCCTTGTAGGAATACGATCTTGCCTTTTGGTCAGATACTCCACCTTTCTTGGCTTCCTTCTCACAGAAGTATCGATATCAAATCGAAAACATACTACTTTGATGACAATAACACCAGTCATCCTAGCCAAAGTTTTCCATCCAAGCTTGTTTATTACCTACAAGTCCATTATTAACTCATGGACCCTTTCTTAACCTTCGTATCCACCTTGTTCCCTTATGTTTGCCCACTGTCCGACCCTTCTGAAGTAAGTACTGAAATCTCCTTTGCCTATGCAAAGATTTGCGATCAAACCGCACCCTAAATTCCTTATTATTCATGGTATTTCTCCATGGATGTGGTGATTGACTCCTACCACTACAACACCGCCCCACTGGTCCCAAATTTCATTCAAATTTTAGTCTTGGGTGATGCCGCACACCACCCTACACAATTGTCTTTGGGTTATCTCCTCCCATTGACTTATCACGCTACTCTATTACTCGAATTCTTATATATGGCCCTTACAAAAGGGTCCTTCCACACTTTCCCCACCCCTTGATGACTATACTGGGTGAGGTTGAAATTGTACCACCATTATCTACAACAGTGCTTTGGGAGACTATCGCTCTAGGGTGATTATTCAATCACTATCGGCCTGAACAACAATCAAGGTGATTCCTATCACGATCACTATTTTCATTATACCCCATGTCTTCTGTTGATCCTCTCCTTCTGCAATCCTCCTATGACCCTCATTGATCGTCCCAAAGAATGTTCGGAGTATAAAACTCAACCGAACTGGTGTACGAATCACATCCCTATACTTGATCGCAGGAGAACGTAAGTTGCTTATGTAGAGGAATACAACAATCCTATCATAAGGCTCTACATTAAAGAAAGATAAGATGAAACGTGAAAAGCCGCATAGATCCTAAGGACACTAGAACCTAATGGCTATAAAATTAAAATAGGAGTCTCATTTGGTTCATTCTTAACATCACTTTCGAAAACTTTTTAAAACTTACTAACCACCTAGTATTCAAAGAAGTTGGTGCCAAATTTTATCTTTATTAATCCAAATAAAATAAGTGCGGAAATAAAAATAATACATCCAATGCTGAACTAATCAATAATCACATGGATTAATAAAAGTCTTGCCGAATAAAGCATCAGAGAAAACCAAGATAAACCAAACTAACAGAGTAATAAATCTCATACAATATGAAATGAAGTAATTGAATCAACTGTGAGCGACATGCCCGAGATAGACTGGAATCATACTCCCATACTAGAAATAGAATGAGAGAAGTGTCTATCCAAATCCTGTAACATCCACATATGTTGTAGCAGCGAATCCTTGGAATGTAATCAAGTCTGGCATTCCTGTGGCTGGACATTAAAAGGTTTTGAAAATATTTGATAGCAAGGGTTAGAACCCAAAACGTTTTGAAAATATTTAGCAAGTGATTAACAAAACAATAACTAAAAATGCATGAATGCGCATCATATTTAAGTTAGTATCGCACTCTCTTGAGGACATACTCACCCCTACACTAATGTGCACAACTAACACTTTCTTTATCTCCCACCTAGTCCTCTATCCCGAAACTAGATACTTGATATAACTCTTGTCCACTGCCCTACTCTATCCCGAGTATTTTTAATGCATGATATACAAGTTATTTATCACCTTAACTTAATTAATTATCTTTCCTTGAAAGCTATATAACATTCACTAGTTATATAAGTAATACCATTTTCTCCATGTATTAAATTACCCGTATATAAATATTTATCCCATTATATATGTAAAACGACATTACAACATTCACACTGAAAGTGTGCCCAATATGTGTGTTTCCAACAAAACAAAAATTTTCTCAAAAAAATTATCCAACTTTTAATTATGCACCAAACCAAGTTGTGAAAACCCAACTCTTACTTTAAACCAATTTTATCTTGATTAATCCTAAACATGCATATTATGATTAAAGCAATTAAAGTAAAGTAAAGAATACTCATAACGCCGGATGTACGAGGAAAAAACCCAAAACGGGGAAATAACCTCGGACGGACCAATCCAAACAATCACTATGAATATGGTTTTACAAAGACAGAAAAAGATTCACTCAATGACTCGATCCCCACGGGTCTTGACGCTCTTCTGATCTTCAACCACTCCTCTCACAGTGCCCATGTAAAAAGTTCTTCTTCCATGATACCTATCCACAACACACTCGTCCATGTATGTCTCGGTGTCCACCGATTGGCTTTGATTCGTCTACGATGTCGAACAAGATGTCCTTCTCTTTTCTTTTGATGTTCAATGATATAACAAACTTCTTTGGAGCCGCGAGATCACTTAAACATATAAGAATGATAACTCGGATATTTGCAAACTCTAAGGATGTGTTTAAGCTTTGAAAACCTTAGAAAACATGTGCAAATAAGTTTTTGGTTCGTATACTATTTTTCAAAATGCACACTTACGAAACTCTGATGGATACACGCTTTAAATAAAAATTTAGCGTCGCCTCGAAAAACGTGTCATTAGAACGACAATGCCATGACGTTCGCGCGACATAGGCATCGCGTTGAGCGAGATCCCTAAGTCGTTTGAACGAGCTGATGTGGCAGTTTGACTTTTTGTTCAAAACCTCTCTTTCAAAGGAGATCCAAATAAGTCAAACTCTGTTTCGAGTATATCAGAATAAAACATAGTGTAAACTTTTTAAAACACTTTTAAAACAATTTTCTTTATAAAAATACATCCTTATCTTTTATAAAAACAATTCCGAGCACCATTAATTATACGCATTCATACCTGAGTGATCTCGGAATGAAATTTACTTTGAAGACGATTAAACTTTCACCAATTAAACATCGGCATGATTTAATTATTTGAATCTTTACCGCAACGTCTTCAATTTTCTTATATACGTCATAGACCAAGTGGGATTGTGACAAAATAAAAATCTCCCTATAACATATTACAAACACAGTTTTGTTCACGAAATTAAGTCAAAATAATACAGGGACTCAATTGGAAATTTATATCCTAACAAATCTCCCCCTTTGACTATTGCAGGACAAAACTAAACTAGTGAAATGCCTAAGCCGGGTCTTCAAGCCGTATGACGCCTAAACCCCATCCCATAAATCCAAAACAAATATTACAGGACACGGACTAGTATATGTAGCACCGGTAAGCATAAACTGTCTGAATGTGATGTAGACTTGAAATCTCGAATCGCTAAAGCATGCATACACACATGAAACAGACAAACAAATACCAAGTGAAGTATGGAGGAACAAATGAAACCAATATATTTATCCAAATGATACCAAACAATAATAGATACCAATATGAATAATCTCTAAAAAATCATTTGTTAAATAATTTGAGCAACATACTGATACCAATGTGTACTACCAATATGAGATACCAATTTGTAAACATATGTAAACCAAAACATGCTCAAATATCCCCCTACATCACATACATCTCTCCCCCTTTTTGTCTCGAATAGACAATCCAGTGAAAAAATAAACCAAACCACAAGTATCTAGCATGAGAATATACCAATTTGAATCAATGTGAAGTCGCTAGATAATCATGAAATAACCAGCTAAAAATGATCAAGAAATGACAAATCAGTAGCTAGTAAACCAATGAATCACACATAAAAATATAGCAATCTAATCAGGTGTGATAACCAGACTATATGCAAAAATCCAATATAGAACCAATAAAACTTGCATATAAACCAATCAGTCCAGAAACACTTCCAGCAGTACCAAAAATATACCAATTTAAACTAGTGGACTGCAAACCAATCAGAAGCAACAAAACAGACTGTCGTTCGAACGAGCCAGGGACATCGCTCAAACGAGTTGAGGATGTCACTCGAACGAAGTACAACTGTCGTTCGCGCGAGATGGGTATGTGGCTTGAACGACTTCTCGCGACCTGCCAAAATTTCCCAGATTCCCAGAAATATTATATAATATTGCCTAGTGAAAAATTTTCCACAAAAAAATTCTAGGAAGGGCCTGACATAAGCAAAACAGTGTTAAAACAATAGGCTTTTAACACAAAACACAAAAACTCATAAAAACTAAAAATGCGAGTTACATGCAAACATAGTACTGATGTGCTCAAACATGGATATGGAATGGATAGGCGTGAAACTACAACAAATGAGTCACAATTTCAACACATCGAAACGATCAAGAAGCTCTAATTGATAGCAATAAATCATCTAACTTTATCATATACATATGACAATAAAAGTGTGAGATTAATGAGCTAAACATACTACATGCACATAAATCTAGAATTTTGACAATTCTACAAACAATAGCGTCAAATTGCAATCTTTCAACATTAAGATTAGTTGTGCAAACTCGTTTAAATTTTTAATCCATCCAAACTCCCTCAATAATATCTTATTTTCTTTAGAATGAACTAAACTAATTTGGCCCTTTTCTTAGCATATTTCATTTTCTTTTGGGCTCTTTTAAACAGTGGCTTTCACAACGAGTTAATTTTGAACTCTCGCAGTCCTTTCCCGTGAATCACCCATCATTTTTACCAATTTAAATCCTCATGGTAAACGGTTCTTATATGCACACTTCTCCTTAAGTCTACTTAAGCATAGATGACAAGATTGAGATAAGAACGTCTCACCAAATTCAAATATGCAAGAGAAGTAAAACATCCATATAAACTCGTGCATGTGTGCAATGTTGGCATATATACAAAGTCGAATCAAAATGTATATCAACTTCGAAACAACCCCATATAAACAATGGTTAAGATCATTCTAAGCATCGATAATAATGACCAAATGTCCTAGCCACATGGATAATCAAACGAGGGGGGGGGGGGGGGGGATCCAAGCACACCAATATGCCACATCAAACATGTAAACTCAAAAATAAAAATCGAAAATCTTTTTGGCTTTTCATATTTTTACTCAAATAAAAGCAAAATCTTTTTGTGCTTTTAAAAGTTTTCTCAAAAACAAAATCTTTTTGGATTTTCAAAAATTTTCTAAAAACAAAACAAAATCTTTTTGTATTTTTCAATAAGACTCAAGGAAATGAAAAACTATAATACAAAATGATACACATGTCATAATACTAGCAATGAATAAATCATGAAGCAAACTAGCATATGACAATCATGGCAACACTATCATCCTTTAGATTTATCATGGGGATAATCAAGTGCACCCAAACGAGAATCATGAAGTTTAATTCCTAAATACCCTAAATCTGATTTCCTAACCCAAGTAGTTGTAAAACGATGCATGGGGGTTTTGGGAACCGGGGCAACTTTATTTCTAAACTTCCTAGGATCTTGTATAAGGTCGTAACAATAATGCCTAAGGTGACCTTTCCTACCACAAAACGTACAAGTGTAGCGATGGTGGGAATGATTACCTATATGTGGACCTTTTCTAACCTTCCTAGTGCTTCTCACACGTGCGGGGGGAATGGGAATAACTCTCTCATCAAAACCTATACCTCCCCTATCTCCCTTAATTTGGACGGTGCTTAGGATCTTATATAACTTCTCCGACCTAGCCTCCAAATCAAACTTGAATCTAGACGAGTCTTTTAATATCTCCTCCAACTCGTGAATCCTAGACTCGAGCAAACGTCTAGACTCCTCAAACTCTAAAATCTCCTTTTTCAAGGACTCCATCAAATTGCGGAGATTATCTCTCTCTTTCTCCACCAACTCAAGTTTCTCCCTAAACTTCTTCTCACGTGCCCTAAGATCCTCAATCAAATTATCATTATTTTGTATGGCACGCTCATTCAACTTAGCTTGCAATTTAGAGTTAGCCTTTTTCACCTTCACTGTTTTAGTATACAACTCATTAAATGCATTTTGAAACTCTTCCACATCTACCTCCTCCTCATCACTCTCTTCACCCTCACTAACATGGGATACACTCAAAATCTCCTTATAAGTGTCATGCACATGATAATCGTCGTCACTCACATGACATGCCATAAACTCAACAAAGTTACGATCAATGGGGGAACTCTCTCCCTCTTCCGGATCACTATAACTTAAGGTGGCATTATAGACAATGGGTTTCTTACCCTCTTTCTTAATTCTAGTGGGACACTCCTTAACTTTGTGATCGTACCCCTCACACCCAAAACACTTATCCGACTCATCTCTCTTAGGCTTCTCAAACTTATCCTTAGAGGTGGGAACTACTTTTTTGTTCTTGAATTTTTCAAATTTCTTGGCATCTTTCGATTGCTTTTGAAACTTAATAAAAATTTTAAATTTCTTTACCAACAAAGCAAGATCCTCAAAATCGAAATCGAAATCTAAATTAGAATCCGAAACGTTAATTTCCTCCTTCCGGGTTTTCAAAGCAATACCTTTTTCTTTTTTAGGCATTTACTTGGAGGTAATCATGTCGATTTCATAGGTTTGTAGGTCACCTACAATCTCTTTTAGTTTCGTCGACTCTAACCTGCCCAAGGAGTTTAAAATGGTCACTTTTGCATCAAACCTACTAGGCAACGACCTAAGGATTTTCTTAATGACACGGTTGTTTGGAATTTTCTCACCTAAGATAAACGACGAGTTGACAATATTGGACAACCTAGCATAAAACTCATCAAAAGTCTCACTCTCTAACATCCTAATGGTCTCAAACTGTGCAGTCAGATTTTGAAGTTTTGACTCCCTGACCGTGCTAGTGCCCTCGTGAGTGAGAGCCAAAATATCCCAATCCTCTTTTGATGTTTCATAAGTCATAATTCTATTATACCACACACGCTAATCAATATATTTTAATGCACATCTCATTCTCATCTTCCAATAAGTGTAATTAGTGCCATAAAAAACAGGAGTTCGAGAAAATTCATTATATCCTGAATTCATCTTTGAAAAACACACGGGATCACAAAACAAATAAAATATGTTTTATTGCTCTGATACCAATTTGAAAGGGTGCCCAATATGAGTGTTTCAAACAAAACCAATTTTTTCTCAGAAAAATTATCCAACTTTTAATTATGCACCAAACCAAGTTGTGAAAACCCAATTCTTACTTTAAACCAATTTTATCTTGATTAATCCTAAACATGTATCTAGTGATTAAAGAAAGTAAAGTAAAGTAAATAATACTCACAACGCCGGATGTACGAGGAAAAAACCCAAAACGGGAAAGCAACCTCGGACGGCCCAAACCAGACAATCACTATGAATATGGTTTTACAAAGACAGATAAAAACTCACTCAACGACTCGATCCCCACGGGTCTTGACGCTCTTCTGATCTTCAACCACTCCTATCACAGTGCCCACGTAGAAAGTCCTTCTTCCACGATACATGTCCACAACACACGCATCCACGTATGTCTCGATGTCCACCGATTGGCTTTGATTCGTCTACGACATCGAACAAGAAGTCCTTCTCTTTTCTTCACCGCAAAACCCTTTGATGTTCAATGATAGAAAAAACTTCTTTGGTGCCGCAAGATCACTTAAACACACGCATCCACGTATGTCTCGATGTCCACCGATTGGCTTTGATTCGTCTACAACATCGAACAAGAAGTCCTTCTCTTTTCTTCACCACAAAACCCTTTGATGTTCAATGATAGAACAAACTTCTTTGGTGCCGCAAGATCACTTAAACATATAAGAATGATAACTCGGATCTTTGCAAACTCTAAGGATATGTTTAAGCTTTGAAAACCTTAGAAAACATGTGCCAACAAGTTTCTAGTTCATATATTATTTTCCAGAATGCACACTTACGAAACTCTGATAGAAACATGCTTTAAATAGCAATTTAGCGTCGCCTCGAAAAATGTGTCTTTCGAACGACAATGCCATGTCGTTCGTGTGACATAGGCATCTCATTCGAGCGAGATCCCTAAGTCGTTTGAATGAGTTGACGTGGCAGTTTGACTTTTTAACTTTTTCTTCAAAACGTCTCTTTTAAAGGAGATCCAAATAAGTCAAACTATATTTCGAGTATATCAGAATAAAACGTAGTGTAAACTTTTTAAAACACTTTTAAAACATTTTAAAACATTTTTCTTTATGAAAATACATCCTTATCTTTTATAAAAACAATTCCGAGCACCATTAATTATACATATTCATACCAGAGTGATCTCGGAATGCAATTAACTTTGAAGACGATTAAACTTTCCCCAATTAAACATCGGCATGATTTAAGTCTTTGAAGCTTTGCTGCAACGTCTTCAATTTTCTTCAATACATCATAGACCAAGTGGGATCGTGACAAAATAAAAATCTCCCTATGACATATTACAAACACAGTTTTGTTCACGGAATTAAGTCAAAACAATACAGGGACTCAATTGGAAATTTATGTCCTAACACAAATGTTTGTTGAATATATATATATATATATATATATATATAGATATAGATAGATATAACTGATGTATAATTAATACAATTCACTTCCTGTATTTAATCACCTGTGTATAACTATTTACCCTATTATATATGTAGAAACATATTACGACATTCACACATATGTTGAACATATATATAACCATCCTCTCGAGTAATAACTCACCGAATGTATTCTCTAAAGTGCTATCTCACCAGGTGTGCTCACATACCCTAGTTACCCCAAGTCAAAATCGCTCACCAACTTGGCCTGAAATATAAACGTAGTGGAGGCGGTTATATTCCTTCCCTGAAAGTGAGATGAGCCACTCACCCATATTACGGACGCCATGACCTAGGGATATACTCTCCCTACTCCTCAAGCTAGGGGATTCCCCCACTTCGCGCAACCTCTCTTGATAGCACTAGAGCATATACATTAAATAAATATCTAGTCACTGATATTTAATAGCGCGCACACACACACAATATATATAGCGCACACATAATATATAGATATTTAATAGCACACACACAATCCGTAGCACTAGCTTATAATTTTCTCCGAGTCTATGGTCCAACTCTAATTTAATTAATTTACACATTAATTAATTTAATACTTTGGTGTCACTCAACCAATACCCGGACTCGCTCACTTGGCCCATATTTTATTATTAACCGAGAACATATTCCGACTCCAAATTAATTAATTACTCCTCAATTAATTTATCAATAATGTAGTGTCACTCGACTACTATACGCGAATATTCGTCCGACCCGTAATTTAATACTTATGAATTTATTTCCCAAAATTCCTGTTATAAGATTTCACACCCTTATGTCCGTTTAACATTCTTAATACCACCTCCAATAAGTCTTAGGTAATAAGAATTACTTTAATTTTCATTAAATATATCCCCTTAAAAGTACCCTAAGCAATTTGAGGCTTAATAAAGAAAATAGGCATCACTGCCAAAATTCCTGCTGAGTTGATTGATCGACTCCCATGTTCAATCGATCGATCGATCGAGCAGTTCATCTTCTTTGATTTCCCGTTTCCACCATTGTTAAACCCTTAAGCTTTTCATTCACTCTCAAACTTCCACCCAATCACAATAAACATTTACTCCTTGTAAAAATAGGTTCTAATCATCCTAGAGACCTTAGTTTATCAACTAATTTACATATCAATCCATGTTTCCTCGATTTGGGTTTTCATCCGGGTTTTTATTTTACCGAATCAATTTCATCATTCTCAGTTGAAATTAATCACCAACACATACTGGATTCCACCCTACAATCCTATTCCAACAGTTTCATATCATAATCTAATATTATTTGAGTAATTAATCTACACATATTACTCTAATTCAGAAAAAACCCATTTTTATTGTCAACACACACCAAAAAATGGATTTTAAATACACCCACTATGATATGAATTGATTATCACAAAATTTAAAATCACAGCAAGTAACCACTTGCCTCTAATTGTTCGTAGAGTCTGATCCGTTGAGGTAGAGGAACGTTTGGTAAAGAACACCCAAATCCCTTTCTTGATTTGTCTTCAAAAACTCCCCAAATTGCTCTTAATTTGCTTCCTCTATTTTTCTATCAAAGTCCTAGGTATGGAGTATGATTTTTTCCGTTCAATACTCTAAGACCTAGTTTCATTGTACAAAATCCCGTTTTGCCCTAATGGACCAAGACCAAATGTCCCGAACACTTCCGTGTAGGTCTGATTATGCCTAAAATGCCCCGTGACCCATTTACAACCCCCGAGTAAGCTTTTTCGACTATCTCTGCCCATCCGGACTCAATCGTGCACTCATAATCGACATCCGAATTAATTTATAAAAATCCCTATCTCACACCCAAATCATTCTACACCAACTCCCGACTGAGATAAATAAATGTCACGTCACTAATACACGTTATGACGTAAATAACTTATTACTATTCACTTATTAATTAAATTTCTATAAATATTAACATTTGAAATAACCAACACACCTAATGTATTTTTGGTTTAATAGATAAACTCCAACTCTTTTAATATTTAATTTAAAATTTTGATTAATATCGTTTTAAGCATCCACACAAGTAAAGATAGATTTGGAATGATGTTGCTGAAATAAATGCAGTTAGAATGGGAAGAGGAAAGGTCGATAGTGACACAATATTTGTTCTCGAGGAACCCACCGTGGTGGTAAACCCCGTGTCCCTAGTCCCAGGGCAACACACGTACCCAAGTCCACTATTACCAATTATGAGTTACAAATTGCAGTCCTTCAAGTTTACCACGAAATAAACTAAACAAATACACACTCGTATTTAACCCGCCTAGTCTAAAACAACCCAACTTGACTGAGTATCAGTCAACTCAATAATATCCCGGTAATAGTGACTATCACTCGCTCACTACACACACATAACAACACTCTCAAACCCGAGACCCCGTGAAGTTGTGCAACACACTGATTTTAATTTATAAAGGTTATTTTAATAAAAACAAAATATTTTGGTAAATAAAAGAAGACTAGGTCTACTTTTATCTACACAAAAATTACCAATCAAGGACTAATTGAAATGGTAATAAAAAAAATCACACACAAAATTTATTTTGAATAGGTCAAAAGTACACATTCAAACTAATCTGAGTTTAAACCAAATTAAATGTATTTTACTGAGTTTATAAAAACAAGTGTAAAAATTACCCTCAACCTAGTTTAATTTTCAGCCCAAATATTTAGTCCAAGATTCAGTCCAGTAAAGGTCCAAGATCGGTCCAAATATTAGTCCAGTAGAGGTCCAAGATCAGTCCAAATATTAGTCTAAGAATAGTCCAAATATTAGTCCAAGAATAGTCCAAATATTAGTCCAAAAGCAGTCCAAATATTAGTTCCTTAAACAAAATTAAAACTGAGTTTTAATCTGAGTTGACACAGTGAGATTAAGTCCGAGTTAAACGGGTGAGTTTGAATCAGGAAACAATACAACAAAATGACCACACCCATATTATCAAACCATAACAATCAATTATATATATATATATATATATATATATTTATATATTACCTCAAAAGAAAATGAAGATCTAAAAATCTGCAACTCAAAATGATCACGGCAGGAGCACACCGAACTCAAGTGGGATGGTAGCTCCGGATCGATCGCCAGAAACAGGAAGGATAAGAGCCAAATAAATAGGGCAAATAAACCACGAATGTCGGATTGGTAGAACCACAACCGTCGGACTAAAAATCTCACCACCGAACTACACCAACCAATGCACCTCCAAAATCCAACAACAAAACCCTTAAAAAAATGAAATCGATCTTGGTTTAAACTAGGAGCAAAACCCACAAAAGCTTAAAAACTCATAACTCAAACAAATGTATATATGTGTTGAAAGTATGAGAAGAAACCCTCAAACAAAGTCTGAAATTTTTAGAGAGAGAAAAAGAGAGAAATATGTTGACTGTGATTTTGAATCTCAAAAACCCTAAAAACTGAAAAATGACGATCGTAAGCATTTTATACCAAACCAAAGAGCGCAAGGTTCGTAATATAAAAAACCCAGGCAACTAAGGACAGAAACGCCTTTCACCATAGGCGGTTGGGGACAAAACAGTCGATTAAAAACCCAAAGGGTACTAACGTGTGACACCCCGACTAATTAAATACCGGGTAGCTACTCCTTTATTAAATTAATTCAAAATGCCAAGTCGGTCCAGTTAATAGCATCACTGTCGAAAACATTTTAATTTTACTAACCACCTAGTATTTAAAAAGTAAGTGCCAAATTTTAATTAAAGTCCGATTAACATGCAACAAGTGTAATAAAGAATAAATACACCATTCACCATACTGAAGTAAAACTAATAACCATCACATAGTGTAAATACAGTCTGGAGGAAAACTCCTCACTACAATCCCATACTGAAATAAATAACCGAATGCTAAAACAATACAATCAAAGTCTGAAAACTGTAATGTAAAAGATGTCTCTAATAGAAATGGGCAACATGCCCTACAACTGATAGATAGTGACTCTGGAATCCAAAAGATAGAAGCCTCTACAAGCAAATCTCTGTAGCTTCCACAAACAGCTACAGCTCGTCACCTGAATGAGAATCCTATGCTTGGTGTCCCTGTGGCTGGGCACCTAAAATGGTTTTACAAGAAAAAGATTTGAAAAGCAAACGGGTCAGAGCCCGAATGTGGAGTTATATTTTAAAAACCTGCAAGTGCTTTAAAAACATTTAAAACATTAAATGCAAAGTACATGTTAGGACGTGCACTCACATGATATTCTCACCTCTCGTCTAACTGTGCACTCCTAACGTAAGTACCCATCTAGAGTGATACATACTACTAGCTACGTGACAACATATCTAGCTAGACTATCATAGGTCCTACCCTTATTACTCGGTTCTCTTAATACAATAACGCTCGTAATTAAGTAGGGATTTAACGTAAACTCAGATGCTCAATATGCAATATATATATCACTATCAGCTAACTCGTTACATTCTCAAAACAATACCGTAATTATATTCACAACATTAACATGAAGGTTCCCATTAATTAAGTGTATATTAATCACATCATAAATATACAGTACAAGCACCCCGAGAACTAATCTGTGGTGCACACATACTCTGCTATCCATCCCGATACATCACGTACATAAGGATTACATATTCCGAATCTCTCAGGAATAGTTCACAGATAACAACATCACAAACAATGGAGGCGAACACAGTCACATCACATAGGTCACGCACATACCTACGCTCCTACGATCAGCAGACTTATTAATATCCCAATAAGTCTTTCTATGACCTATGTTCATCAAGGTAACCAGTCTAAATCCGGGCAACACAAGGATTAGAGGGCCCTAAGCGAACGCAAACCTCCCGTGATAGCAAGTATGGTAGGTATGTCATACACACAATTCATATACCAATACTAAGTAAACACACGTCTTAGTAATACCGTAGTTTAATCGTAGTACATATCGCATTCTCGTACTAACTATAATATCTACACTTATATTATTCCGGTTCATCATCATACGCGCCATAATCTATTCTCACGTCGTAGTAGACACTCACGTCTCAACCCAAATGGTTCATTGAATTAAATCTCTCGTATATAAATTTACTCCTCGTAATAACCCAAAAGTCCCAAATCTATCCTTACATCATCAAAGGAAGGTTATCTATATCCTCGAACAAGTTTACGGGACTCCAAAAATCAAAACAGTCCAAAAAGGACCAAACTGTCAACTCGTTAGAAGTCTCGTTCGAACGAGACTGTTCGAACGAGATTCCTCTGCCAACTCGTTAGAAGTCTCGTTCGAACGAGGCTGTTCGAACGAGATTCCAGTTCGTTCGAACGAACTGCACCTTCTAATGATATCTCGTTCGAACGAGATATCGAATGAAACCCCTTCTCGTTAGCAGCGACTGGTCAACTCGTTAGAAGCTCGTTCGAACGAGTTCGTTCGAACGACCTGGGTAGGGGCTTCTAACGAGCTGCCAGATTCGTCCCAGATTTTCTAAGTTACGTTTCTCACCATTTTTAACACCTCAATCCTTCTCCAAAGTTCGTTCTAACAGAGTTTTAAGTCCTCTAATCATACTATAACATGCTAAGGTCATATACTAACATCTCTTAATACATTAAAGCATCCTAAACATCATTAAATCACAAGATTTTATACTTTTCCCCAATTTTATCAAGAACATGAACCTAGGTTTATATCATCATCAAATCCCAGAATTTAATTCGTTTTAATCTCTTCTAATCACAATTATTATGAGAGAAATCATCTACCTATCATTCTACATGCAATTCTCTTCAAAATTTCCAAGTTCTAAACTCCAAACTACATGGGTTTTCATTCATCTTTCAAGAACAATTAAAATTCCTCAATTTCTAACATGGAAAAGACATTCTCTGAAATTAAATGGGATAAAGTCACTTGCCTTGATTGTCTCTGAGTTTGGTGTAGGTTTGGTGGAACTTTTCTGCAGAATTTCTTCTCTCCAAGCTTCCTCTCCAATGGTGGCTTAAGGTGGCTAGGGTTTTGATTTGGGAACTTAGAAAACTCTTCTAATAACCTACGTAGCCTTCTAGGTTAATATGGTTTGGTTAATGGGCTTAGTGGGTTTAATCCACATCAGATTTACATCTCTAATTTTCGTCACTTTTAATTCCTAAAAATGTAAAATTACCAAAATACCCTTTATGATGCCGGTATGGCCTAAAAATACCCCGGAATCCAAACTACACCCCCGGCTAGTGTTTTTTGACTATCTCGACCCTTCCGGACGCGTTGGCGCACTCAAAACGACCATACGGTTTATAGATTTTAAATTCACTTTTATAATTAACATAATATACCATGACGCGGCGGTCACACGCGTCTCAACAAAATTTCTAAAATGCCGTATATAAATCTCACGACAACTTTTATAATACCAAATACATATATCAAAATATGTATGCACATAATCAAATACCAACTCGCATCTCGTTAGTATTTATAACCCGGATTAATTTCCAATTAATACGCATTTAATTAATTAATCCCAAAAATAAATATAGCCAAAAGTACGGGGTATTACATACTTCCCCCCTAATAACTGAATTTCGTCCCGAAATTCGAAACTGGAAAGTACCTGCTAAAAACAGCTCTGGATAACGTTCGCGCATCTCATCCTCGCGCTCCCATGTGGAGTCCTCGACATTGTGATATCGCCACTGAACACGCACTAACGGAACTATCTTTGACCGCAGTTTTCTTTCGCTTCGGTCCAAAATAGCAATCGGCCCCTCCTCGTAGGAGCTATCAGGCTGGAGATCGATGTCCTCCACAGCAATGTGAGAATGAGCCAAATTATCCCTAAGGTATTTCCTCAGCGAGGAAATATGGAACACATCGTGAATCCGATGCAAATGCTCCGGTAACCCAAGTTTATACGCAACCGGTCCGATCCGCTCAATAATAGGAAACGGCCCCACATACCTCGGTGCCAACTTCCCCTTCTTCCCGAAACGCATAATCCCCTTCATAGGAGATACCCTGAGCAAAACCTGGTCACCTACTTGGAACTCCCTGAAAAATCTCTTCGCATCAGCATAACTCTTCTGCCTGTCTTGAGCTACCCGAATGCGACTCCGAATCAACTCAATCCTTGCCGAAGTATCCTGAATCACTTCCGGCCCAAGCAGTTTGTTGTCCCCCACCTCTAACCAACATGCTGGGGAACGACAAGGCCTACCGTACAATGCCTCAAATGGAGCCATGCCAATAGTGAACTGATAGGAGTTGTTGTAAGCAAACTCCACCAGTGGAAGGTACTGCTCCCATCCACCCCCGAAGTCAATAATGCACATGCGTAGCATGTCCTCTAACATCTGATTCGTGCGCTCTGTCTTCCCATCGATCTGCGGATGATAAGCCGTACTCAACCGCAATTCCGTGCCCATGGCCTCCTGGAAACTCTCCCAAAACCTCGAAACAAATATCTTGTCTCTGTCAGACACGATATTTAGGGGCACACCGTGAAGTCTCACAATCTCTGAAATGAAGAGCTGGGTATACTGTCCCGTAGTGTAGTCAGTCCTTACGGGTAAAAAGTGAGCGACCTTGGACAACCTGTCCACAATTACCCAAGCGGAGTCGTGACCCCTCTGCGACGTAGGCAACCCCGTGATAAAGTCCATGGATATGCTCTCCCATATCCACACCGGGACCTCCAATGGCTGTAGCAATCCTGCCGGTCTCTGATGATCCACTTTTACAAGCTGACAAGTGGCGCATTTCGAAACGAACTCAGCAATATCTCTCTTCATACCGCTCCACCAATACTGCCGTCTCATGTCTTGGTACATTTTGTCCCCTCCGGGATGTACCGCGAACCATGAGCCGTGCGACTCTGCCATCACCTCGTGTCGCAATTCCTCTCCTTCCGGAACTACCAATCTCCCATTGAAGCGTAGTCCCCCGTCTGAGCTAACGGTATAGGACTCGGCTCCCTCTGCTAGCAATCGAACTATATGCTCCTGACAGAACGAGTCATTGGCCTGTGCCCATACTACCTTCGTGACAATCTGCGGTGTAACGGTCATCACAGACATGAAAGATCGGGCCACTGCATCCTGGTGTCCCAATTCCTTCCACTTAGCCTGCCACACCTCTGCCACCTCATCTGCTGGCCTACGGCTCAACGCGTCTGCTACCACGTTAGCCTTACCTGGGTGATACTGGATGTCGAACTGGTAGTCCTTCACAAACTCAAGCCACCTACGCTGCCGCATATTCAATTCCTTCTGCGTGAACAGGTACTGTAGGGACTTGTGGTCCGTGAACAGTTGGAACTTTTCCCCCAAAAGATAGTGCCTCCAAATCCGTAGGGCAAATACAACTGCTGCCAACTCAAAATCGTGCGTGGGGTAATTCTTCTCATGAGGCTTAAGCTTACGGGAAGCATAAGCTATGGCCTGTCTCTCCTGCTGCAATACACCTCCCAGTCCTTGCAAAGACGCATCGGTGTAAACCAAATACTCAACTCCCGGTCTCGGCAATGCTAACACAGGTGCTGAGGTCAATTTGTCCTTCAATTCATCGAATGCTAACTGACAGGCATCACTCCAGATGTATGGCACACCCTTACGAGTCAGATGTGTCAAAGGACCTGCTATCTCTGAGAAGCCCCGAATAAACCTCCTGTAGTATCCTGCCAGACCCAAGAAACTACGAATCTCCGTTGGTGTCGTGGGTTGTCCCCACTCCCTCACCGCTGATACCTTCCCCGGATCAACAGATATTCCCTGGTCGGAAATAATGTGTCCCAAAAACTGGACTTCTTTCAGCCAAAACCCGCACTTCTCATATTTTGCATACAACTCGTTCTGACGAAGTGTCTGCAAAACCTGCCTCAAATGCTCGGCGTGCTCCTCCTCTGTCTGGGAGTAAACCAGAATATCATCAATGAAGACAATGACAAACTGGTCTAGGAAATCCCTGAACACTCTGTTCATCAAGTCCATAAACACAGCTGGAGCGTTGGTTAAGCCGAAAGGCATAACCCGAAACTCGTAAGAACCATATCTCGACAAGAATGCAGTCTTCGAGACATCCTCCTCCCTGATACGCAACTGATGGTATCCCGATCTCAAGTCAATCTTCGAGAAGAAAGAAGCTCCTCTCAACTGGTCGAATAAGTCATCGATTCGAGGCAACGGATACTTATTCCGTATCGTGACCTTATTCAATTCTCGGTAGTCCACACACAATCTCAGTGAACCGTCCCTCTTCTTCACAAACAGAACTGGAGTGCCCCAAGGTGAGGTACTCCTGCGAATAAAGCCCTGACCTAACAGCTGCTCTATCTGATCCCGTAACTCCCTCATCTCAGCTGGAGCCATACGGTACGGTGCGCGTGCTATAGGTCTCGTACCCGGTATAAAATCTATAACAAAGTCTATCTCTCGACTGGGTGGTAAGCCTGGTATCTCCTGAAACACATCCGAATACTCCCTGACTACTGGGATAGAATCTAAAGGAATCACTACCTCCTTAGAGGTATCCTCCTCAATGTAATACAGATGAGCGGTCGATCCTCCCTCTGGGCGAGGCATCGCCACTACAAACATCTCTTGCCCCGGAATGGAAAAAACAATGCTCCCGCTGAAGCAATCAATCATGGCCCTATAAGCTACGAGCCAATCCATCCCAATAATCACATCGTGAACATGCATATCTAACACTAACATGTCTGCAGGTAATACCAAACCACCAATCTATACCCCCACTCCCCGGCATATAAAGAAAATAAGTGACCCACTCCCCAATGGTGAGTCGACACACGTCACTGTGCTCTCTGCCGTAGCTAACAATCCTAAAGCTTTCGCGAAGTGTGTAGCTATAAAACAGTGTGTAGCACCCGTATCAAATAATACCCGACCCATAGTTCCATGGATAGGAAACGTACCCTCAATCGCGGGCGGTGCCTGTGGAACTGCAGCTTGGTGGACGTTGTAGACACATCCATACTGTAGCTGCCTCTGCTGAACTGGGACTGCTGGAATGGGTGGCAAAGCTGCCATCTGTGGCGGTGCGGGAAGAGCGGCGGGAAACATAGGTCTCTGTGGCTCCTGGCGAGCACCCTGCTGCTGCTGTTGTGGGGCCCTGCCCCTATCAGGACAATCCTGTCGCTTGTGGCCAGTCTTGCCACAAACAAAGCACTTCCCTGGGAAGTTCCCTCCTCTCTGTCCCTGCTGTCCCCGGCCCTGGTGGCCGTTACCGTTCCTCCCTTGGCCCTGCTGGCCCTGGTGAAACTGCTGCCCATTCTGCCCCTGCTGGCCCTGATGGCCGTTTGGACCCTGATGGCCCTGACAAAAACCTCCCTGCCCCTACCTGTAGTTCCCTGACCGGAACCTCTTATTATCCCCCTGCTGGGAGCCCTGCTCATTCTGTCTCTGCCCCTGACTAGATTGTGCTCCGCTGGCACCATGTCCTCCAGTCCTGCCCTGATGGCTAGACTCCCCCGACCTCTTACCCTCGGCCATATGAAAACGGTGGTCCTGGCAGTGTAATAACGCAGCGTTAACCACATCAGAATACGTGGCCAACGAAAGATTCCCTAGCAGATGCTGACGGATTCTCCAAGTCAACCCGTCCGTGAACTTCTCAATCTTCTTCTTCTCTGTTGGTATCTCGTCTGGAACGATGTTCAACAGATTCGTGAACTCGGCCTCATACTCGGCCACAGTCTTGCCCTCCTACTTCAAACTCATCAATCTCCTCCTCATTTCCGTATGAACAGCTGACGGAAAGTACTTGCGGTCGAACCGCACCCAGAACTCCTGAATCGTGAGAGTATCCCTCTCCTCCATGGTGGTAATAGACTCCCACCACTGTAGCGCAGATCCAACTAGCTTGAAAGTAGCTAGCACCTGTTTCTGGACATCCGTGCACTCATACATCCTCAAGTGCCTCTGCATATCCTTCCTCCACTGGCTCGAGACTACTACATCTGAGCTACCTGCAAACTCTGGCAGATGCGCTTTCTGAAAAGCGTCACGTACACGCTTCCAAGCAGACAGGAATGCATTAACCTGCACTGGCGCGGCAACCGGCGCCTGTGGTGGTGCCTGCTGAACAACAGTAATCGCGGCATTTACCGCTTGAGCTACTATAGCTGCAACCTCAGCGGCGTTCATCATGCCCTGAACTGGAGCGGGCTGGGGTTCGGGCGTTGCATCCCTGGGAACTCGTCGTGCACGTCGTGGAGGCATCTGAAATAAGAACAAAGTTTATAAGTTCGTTGTTTATAAACTTAAGATAGCTGAAGAACGAAGCATACACAAAAAGAGTACAACAGTCCTAAAATATAGGGCTCTATATCAAAGAAACTTAGCGGAAACATAATAAGCCGTCAGATCCTAAAGGACACTAGAACCTGATGCTCTGATACCACCTGTGACACCCCGACTAATTAAATACCGGGTAGCTACTCCTTTATTACACTTGTTGCATGTTAATCGGACTTTAATTAAAATTTGGCACTTACTTTTTAAATACTAGGTGGTTAGTAAAATTAAAATGTTTTCGACAGTGATGCTATTAACTGGACCGACTTGGCATTTTGAATTAATTTAATAAAGGAGTAGCTACCCGATATTTAATTAGTCGGGGTGTCACATAACGTAAAAGCGCATAGAGGATAAGGAGTAAAGATGGAAAACATGGGCCTCAACGGTTGAATGCAGCTGGCACCACACGTGGTCAACTCATGTGGAAAACACAACCAGCATCCATTGGCCCAACATACAACACACGGATCACCCCAACAAACACAAAAAGGCTAAATCTTATCCATTAACAAAAAAAAAAAATCACAGCCGTTGATTTTTGTTTAAACCTTTTAAATAAACAAATTAACTTTGTTTATCTGTAGTATGTTTAAACACCAAAAAAATAAAAAAATAAAAAATGATTTACATATTATTAAATATTCAAAAAAAATTATTAGACAACATATATAAAAAAACTTTCAAATAATCAAAAGAGACGCACAAAAATGTTGTCAACATATTTTTAAACAAAGTCTCTCAAAATTCAGACAACACTGGAAGGGAAAGTTCAATCTCCCCATTTGGCTAATTTTGAGACAAACAAGACTTTGAGACAACAAATACATAACTCAACTAGCAACATTTTTTTGGGACCTTTGCAAATACATAACTCAACTAACAACATATATCCTAAAAGATAAAAGACATTAGGTCTCAAACACTCCCCCTGTTTGTCTCAATGGGACAAAGGGAGAAAACCAAAATCAAACTAGGTTGGAAACGCACACACACCAATTGACATTCGTAGAGTTTCAAATCTATGATTATCTAAGGGTTTAGTAAACAGATCAGCAAGTTGGTCTTTAGTATTTAAATACTCAATGCAAATTTCCTTTTTCTCAACGATTTCCCTAGTAAAATGTTCACGCATTTTAATATGTTTTGTACGTGAGTGAAAAACGGGATTTTTTGAAATACTGATGGCACTTTGATTATCACATAAAATGAGAGCACTTGGTTCATTTATTCCATAATCGTTTAGCATTTGCGTGATCCACAAAAGCTGAGTACAACAACTACCGGCAGAAATGTACTCGGCTTCGACGGAGGAAAGAGATACACAATTCTGCTTTTTAGACGACCAAGAGACCAGGTTGTGTCCTATGTAAAAGCAACCACCGGAAGTGCTTTTACTATCATCGGCACACCCAGCCCAATCAGCATCCGTATACCCAATTATTTTAGAATTTGTGTCAAAAGTATACATAATACCAAAACTTAGAGTACCACAAACATATTTAAGTATGCGTTTCACCGCAAGTAAGTGAGATTCTTTCGGTTCACATTGATATCTAGCGCGCGCACACACACTATGCATTATATCGGGTCTACTAGCGGTTAAATATAGAAGGCTACCAATCATACTACGATAAAGTGTAACTTCAACCTTCTTACCCGATAAATCTTTGGAAAGCTTAGTGGTGGAACTCATAGGTGTCCTAGCCATTTTTGCATTTGCTAGACCAAATCGCTTAACTAATTCAGTTGCATATTTAGTTTGTGATATAAAAATGCAATCCTATTTTTGAGAAACTTGTAAACCTAAGAAAAATTGCAACTCACCCATCATAGACATTTGAAATTCTGACTTCATTAGGTTAGCAAAAATTTCAGCTTCTTGAGGAGAAGTAGAACCAAAGATAATGTCATCAACATATATTTGAGCAATAAGCAAGCAGTTTGTATTTCTTTTAACAAACATTGTTAAGTCCACTCCCCCTCGAATAAAACCATGGGATAAAAGAAAAGAAGTAAGACGATCATACCAAGCCCGAGGGGCTTGTTTGAGACCATAAAGAGCTTTCTTTAATCTAAAAACATGATCCGGAAGAAAAGGATCAACAAAAACCTTAGGCTATTCAACATACACTTCTTCATTTAAAAACCCATTCAAAAAAGCAGATTTTACGTCCATTTGGTATAATTTAAATTTCAAATGATAAGAAACGGCAAGCAAAAGTCTAATAGACTCTATTCTAGCAACCGGGGCAAATGTCTCATCAACATCAATCCCATCAATTTGAGAGTACCCCTGAGCCACTAGTCTAGCTTTGTTACGCAAGACATTTCCGATTTCGTCACATTTATTTTTAAAAATCCACTTAGTTCTAGTGACATTAATATGAGTAGGACGAGGAACTAGAAACCATACATCATGGATTTTAAATTGACCCAACTCTTCCTGCATAGCAAGAAGCCAAGATTCATCCACAAGAGCATCCTTTATATTTTTTGGTTCAACTAGAGAGACAAAAGATTACATCAAAGCATTTAAAGTTTGAGCTCTAGTTTTAATTGGTTCCTTAGCATCACCCAAAATGTTCTTTTTAGGATGATTTGCCCTAACCCAATTTGGAACATCAAGGTCTTCCGATGGGAGGGAGTCCAAATCATTATTCGTTGATAGTCTTGTTAGATCATTTGAGGAAGTATTTTCAACGGGTATTGATTCCGGGCTATCTTTAACATACGGGTCAACGCAATCATTTATCACAACATTTATGGACTCCATAATAGATTTAGTTTTCAAATTATAAACTCTATAAGCCCTACTGTTTTGGGAGTATCCTAGAAAAATAGCCTTCTCTCCTCTAGTGTCAAATTTGGATAAATGTTCTCGATCCTTACACACATAACATTCACTACCAAAAACTCTAAAATATTTCAGATTGGGTTATCTACCATACCATAATTCATAGGGTGTTTGTTTAGAATTTTTTCTTAAATGAACCCTATTAATTATGTGACAAGCTGTTTGCGTAGCTTCAACCCAAAAATATTTTGGCAAGCTTTTAGCATGAATCAAAACACGAGCCATTTCTTGAATGGTTCGATTTTTTCTTTCAACAATACCATTTTGTTGGGGTGTCTTAAGAGCAATAAATTAATGTTGATACCCATTCCCAATACAATAGTCGATGATACCCGTATCTTTAAATTCCCCACCCCTGTCGCTACAAATGCGAGTGACTTTCGTATCTTTCTCATTTTCGATTTTTAGGAGAATTTTTAAAAAATGATTAAAAGTGTCTGATTTTTCTTTCATAAATGCAACCCAAGTAAATCTAGTAAAGTCATCAACAATAACCAAAATATAGGAATTACCACATAAACTAATTGTCCTAGAAGGACCCATTAAATCCATATGTAACAATTCTAAAGGGTGAGAGGTAAACATTTCAGTTACTTTCGTATGAGGTGCCTTATGAATCTTACCAATCTGACACGGACCATAAATAGAGTGTTTAACTTTAGTTATTTTGGGTACACCCTGAACAAGATTTTGACAAGTTAATTTAGACAAACTGTCATAATTTAGATGGCCTAAACGTTCATGCTATAAGTCTAAATCACTCATTCGAGAAGATAAACAATTTTCAGAATTATGGTTATGTTTAACAGTATAGCAATTGTTTGGAGTCCTAGTACCACACAAAATAAGTTTCCCATTGGGGTCTAAAATTTCACAATCAGATTTTGTGAAATTAACAGCATGATCGTTGTCACAAAACTGACTGATACTCAATAAATTTAATGTCAAACCATCAACAAGTAAAAGTTCCTGTAAGTTAGGGAGCCCATCTGCCTCAATAGACCCTTTGCCTATGATGTGGGACATCTTTCCATCACCAAAAGTTACAACACCACCAACAAAAGATTTTAAGGTGGTAAACTTGGATTTGTCCCCCGTCATATGCCTAGAGCAACCAGAATCAAAATACCATTGAGAATTTTTATCACGAGCATTTAGTGCTGATAAAACAACATTGCATCTCAATGAGTCATTTGATTCAGATTTTTTAATCCATTCAGCCTTAGTTTTCTCAAAAGTTTGTTTAGGCTTCATGTTGGACAGATTAGGCTTCCTAACAAATACAGTTTTACCATTAAAGCGAGCGGGCCTATTTTGAGCATGCAACTTTTTATAGCAGAAATCAGTCAAATGGCCATTTTTTTGACAAAAATCACACCGATTTTTTTTTCTATAAACAGGTCTAGTAGGGACAGCATGTTTGTGGGCTGGTCTAGAGTTGACCATGTTGGAATTTTTAAAACAAAAGTGTTATAAATGCCCAAGTTTAGAGCAGTATCCACATTGAAAAGTAGGTTAGTAGTTTGAAACTTATTTCCATTTTGAGTTTGCCTAAAATTGCCTAAATTTGGATCATTCTGTCCTAATTTCTTAAAACATAATTTTTCCAAATGTCCCGTTCTTTGACAAAAACTGTATTTAAAGGCAGGCTTAGAAGATGTTGAACATCCTTCATTTTTCACATGTTTGTAAGACAACCTTATATCACTAGACTCGGGAAATTGTTCTTTGGAATTTACGAAATTAGTGACATCAAAGTCTTTCCCTTCAAAACCAAGTCCTTTAGTAGGAACAAAATCAGAATAAGAATTCGTGGGATCATAGCGCATACTTTTATTAATAGTTTTGACAGCAAACCCAGAATCCCAATATCTGTTTAACCTATTGGAGGTGATCTCTAGTTCTTTTTTACACTCATCATATTTATTTGACACACACTTAAGTTCAATTTGAGACTCATCATATTTAAACAAAATTTTATTGTGTTTAGTCTCAAGAGAGTGATTCAAATCAGTTAGCATAGCAGTTTTTTTTCAAGTAAAACAACATCATTTTCCAATTCTTCAATGTGAAAAGAGGATTCTTCAGACATGATTCTAATTTGACTATTTAAAGCATTATTTTTTTATAATAACCTAGCATTATCTTCACTTAAGTGTGAGTTGTCATCAATTGTGTCATTTACAGCATTATCACACACATATTTTTCAACATTTTCAACCATCTCTAACGAGTCAGATTCATCCAAATCAGCATAAACATTCCCAATATCAAAAAGAGATGCCGTGATAGTTGGGTGATTTTGAGCAGGAAATGTGTGAGATAAATTCACAAAGTCTAAATCACAAATATCATCACACAAACCTGAAAGATCAGATAAATTAGATACACTATCTAATATGCCCTCCGATATCATAGTACAAGTGGAAGTAAATGCCATGAGGTTATCAAAAGTTTCTTCATCACTATCGAAAATATCATCCCAAGTTTTAGACAAATGTGCCTTATTTGAAGGCTCCCATTTAGATTTAGAAAAACACCTATCGGCATAATGACCATATTCATTGCACTTACGGCACTGAATGTGTCTCAAGTCCTTCTTAGGTCCAGACTTTTCCAAAATTTTCTTCTCAAAATATTTTTCATGGGGTCTATCGGAATAAATAGGTTGGCCTTGTTTTGAAGCATATTTATTCCTATACTTCACAAATTTCTTATAGTGCTTAGACAAGAGTGCAAGTTCGTTATCCAAAGATTCCAAAGAAATTTCAGATTCAGTTAAATTGGACAGAGAGGATACAAAAGCCATACTACTTTCACTACTAGTTTTAAAATTAAGAACATTTTGATTTTCAGTGTGTGCCGGTGGTTTACCTCTTTGCTCATCCCTTAAAGTATTTTGATATTCAAAAGTCTTGAGTTTACTACACAAGAGATGATGTGTGTAACTATCCAAATTATCAACAATAGTATGTGCAATTAAATCAAAACTCTTAGGAAGAGATCTAAGAATTTTATCACAAATTTCAGGATCAGTATAAATAACACCATTAACATGTGACTGATTAACGACATCTTGCAATTTCAAGTAAAAATCATCAAACTTCTCATTGTCCTTCATATAGAGAGAATCATAAAGCCTAACTAGCATTTGGGACTTGACCCTTTTAACTCTAGAATCTCCTTCATGGGTTGTCATTAAAATATCCCAAGCTTCTTTAGATGTAGTGCAGGCTGAAATTCTTAAAAATTCAGTTGCACCCATCGCTTGAAAAATGGCATTTTTGCCTTTGTTGTTATACTGAGAACTAAGCTTTTCTTCTTTGGTCCATTCAGAAAAAGGTTTTCTAACAAATATTTCAGCATCATCATCACTAGGTTTAGTAGGTGCAGAAAAACCATTTTCAACAATTTCCCATACCTCATCTCCCAAATGTTGAAGGTGAGCAACCATTCTTACTTTTCAATAAGCAAAGTTGTCACCATTAAACACAGGAGGACGTACAGAAGACCCATTATTGTCACCCATAATAATAAAATTTTGATTGATGAAAAATAAAAGAGTTCAGGATCTTTGCGGAATAGAACTTTTGAAAAAGTGAATCCTGATGCTCTAATACCACTTGAAATAACCAACACACCTAATGTATTTTTGGTTTAATAGATAAACTCCAACTCTTTTAATATTTAATTTAAAATTTTGATTAATATCGTTTTAAGCATCCACACAAGTAAAGATAGATTTGGAATGATGTTGCTGAAATAAATGCAGTTAGAATGGGAAGAGGAAAGGTAGATAGTGACACAATATTTGTTCTCGAGGAACCCACCGTGGTGGTAAACCCCGTGTCCCTAGTCCTAGGACAACACATGCACCCAAGTCCACTATTACCAATTATGAGTTACAAATTATAGTCCTTCAAGTTTACCACAAAATAAACTAAACAAATACACACCCGTATTTAACCCGCCTAGTCTAAAACAACCCAACTTGACTGAGTATCAGTCAACTCAATAATACCCCGGTAATAGTGACTATCACTCGCTCACTACACACGCACAACAACACTCTCAAACCCGAGACCCCGTGAAGTTGTGCAACACATAGATTTTAATTTATAAAAGTTGTTTTAATAAAAACAAAATATTTTGGTAAATAAAAGAAGACTAGGTCTACTTTTATGTACACAAAAATTACCAATCGATGACTAATTGAAATGGTAATAAAAAAAATCACACACAAAATTTATTTTGAACAGGTCAAAAGTACACCTTCAAACTAATCTGAGTTTAAACGAAATTAAATGTATTTTACTGAGTTTATAAAAACAAGTGTAAAAATTACTCTCAACCCAGTTTAATTTTCAGCCCAAATATTTAGTCCAAGATTCAGTCCAGTAAAGGTCCAAGATCGGTCCAAATATTAGTCCAGTAGAGGTCCAAGATCAGTCCAAATATTAGTCCAAGAATAGTCCAAATATTAGTCCAAAAGCAGTCCAAGAATTAGTTCCTTAAAACAAAATTAAAACTGAGTTTTAATCTGAGTTGACACAGTGAGATTAAGTCCGAGTTACACGGGTGAGTTTGAATCAGGAAACCATACAACAAAATAACCACACCCGTATTATCAAACCACAACAATCAGTATATATATATATATATATATATATATATATATATAGAGAGAGAGAGAGAGAGAGGGAGAGAGATTTATATATTACCTCAAAAGAAAATGCAGATCTAAAAATCTGCAACTCAAAATGATCACGGCAGGAGCACACCGAACTCAGGTGGGATGGTAGCTCCGGATCGATCGCCAGAAACAAGACGGACAAGAGCCAAATAAATAGGGTAAATAAACCACGAATGTCGGAACAGGAAGAACCACAACCGCCGGACTAAAAATCTCACCACCGAACTACACCAACCAATGCACCTCCAATCCAACAACAAAACCCTTAAAAAAACGAAGTCGATCTTGGTTTAAACTAGGAGCAAAACCCACAAAAGCTTAAAAACTCATCACTCAAACAGATGTATATATGTGTTGAAAGTATGAGAAGAAACCCTCAAACAAAGTCTGAAATTTTTAGAGAGAGAAAAAGAGATAAATATGTTGGTTGTGATTTTGAATCTCAAAAACCCTAAAAACTGAAAAATGACGATCGTAAGCATTTTATACCAAACCAAAAAGGGCAAGGATCGTAATATAAAAAACCCAGGCAACCAAGGACAGAAACGCCTTTCACCATAGGCGGCTGGGGACAAAACAGTCGATTAAAAACCCAAAGGGTACCAGAGTAAAAGCACATAGAGGATAAGGGGTAAAGATGGAAAACATGGACCTCAACGGTTGAATGCAGCTGGCACCACACGTGGTCAACTCGTGTGGAAAACACAACCAGCATCCATTGCCCCAACAGACAACACACGGATCACCCCAACAAACACAACAAGGCTAAATCTTAGCCATTAACAAACAACAACAAAAATCACAGCCGTTGATTTTTGTTTAAACTTTTTAAATAAACAAATTAACTTTGTTTATCTGTAGTATGTTTAAACACCAAAAAAATAAAAAAAATAAAAAATGATTTACATATTATTAAATATTCAAAAAAAATTATTAGACAACATATATAAAAATCTTTCAAATAATCAAAAGAGACGCACAAAAATGTTGATATTATTAAATATTCAAAAAAAATTATTAGACAACATATATAAAAAACTTTCAAATAATCAAAAGAGACGCACAAAAATGTTGTTAACAGATTTTTAAACAAAGTCTCTCAAAATTGAGACAACACTGGAAGGAAAAGTTCACCATTCACTCTCCGATTAATATTGAAATAAATATTACTATAATTAATTCAATTAAATTACGACACACAACTAATCTAAAATTTTCTCGAATTAATTAAATATTAAACGCACAGAAAATACGGGGTGTTACATTATCCTTGAACTCAACCCCCAAACTTTTAAAACGACTTCAAATAACCACCTAACTTAAAACAGTTAATTTTTTTGGATGGGAATTGGGTCATGTGTATAACACATGAGGGCATTTTCATACTAACAAAAAATATTTTTCAAGATTGTGAAAATTACTTAAAAACTATTTAAAATAGTAGAAAAAACTATTTAAAATGTAAAAATACATGAAAATTACAAAAAAAAAATTTAAACACTTCGAAATCACAAAAAATATATCCAAAATTCTAAAAATGATCTAAATCCATTTATAATGTCACGAAAATATTAAAAGGCTTTTAAAAATGTAGGAAAATTTTGAAAAAGAAAAAAAAAATCTAGAAATGAGAATATTTTTTAAACATTTGATAACTATTATATTTAAAAATTAAAATATTATAAAAATTACAAAAAAAATTAGAGATACTAAAAACATTTCCAAATATAGGGAAAAACTAAAAAATAGTTTTAAAAATATGAAAATGACAAAATAACGTTAAAAATATTTGATTGGGAAATGCAAAAAAATAAAAACTTTTCTAAAATCCATGGAGAAACTATTTTTTTTGGAAAAACTATAAATGACAAAAAAAAAATATATTTGATAACAAAACTATTTAAAAATATTGAAAAACTAGGAAAAATTGAAAAAAAATACTAAAAACTTTCCTAGAACCAAAGACAACCTGTTTTTCTTGGAAAATTTGTAAATGGTAAATAAAAATTAAAAATTGAAAAAAAATGTAGTTAAAAATACTAAAAAAATGTAGAGAAACTGTGAAAAATAAAAAACAAAAACTTTTTTAGAAAATAAGGAGAAATATTGTTTGGAAAATTTGTAAAAAAAATAATATTTAACAAAAAATATTTTTTAAATATTGAAAATGCAGAACCAACTTAAAAAAAACTATAACTTTTTTAAGAAAATAGGGAGAAAATGTTTTTTTAAACTTGCAAGTGGAGAAAAAAAATAAAAACTCGGGCCAAAACTGCGTTCAAACCACTGGTCAAAAATTAAAAAAATGCAGATCAAACATCCGGCCAAAATCCTCTTCAAACCATGTTTAAAACAGTGACCGAAAAATTGAAAACTACTGATCAAATATCCCTTTTAAAAACCATCTTTTAGAAATTGAAAAATGCGGCAAAAATGCCCCTCAAAAACAAAATTTACAGATTGAAAAATAAATAATTATATTTTAAATAAATAATTATATTTTAAATAAAAAAACAATTTTTTATTTAAAAACTGCTTATAAAACGTAAAATCTTATCTATGTTTTTATTATTAAAAAACTGTTTATAAAACGTAAAAAAAAAATTCTTAAAAAACTATTTTTTTATAAAAGTGTTTTTTTCTTTACAAATTTTACTTTTGGTTAAAAACCATTTTTTTGTAGAATTTTAAAAATAATCTTGACTATTTAAAAAAAATATGGTCCACGGCAGCGTTATGTATAGGCGGTCAGACAACCTATACATACCGCTGGCGCAAACCATTTTTTTTAATATGTTGGTTTGCGCCCGCGGTATGTAGAGGTGGTCAGACTGCCTATACATACAGCTGGCGGGGACGATTTTTTTTAAATAGTAAAAAGATTATTTTTAAAATAATTTATATATAAAAGACTATTTTAACAACTAAAGTAATTTTATTTTTGTAATAAAATTGTCTTTTATATTATATAAACATTGTTTTAATTTTTATAAACAATTTTTAAAAATAGTTAATTTTTTTAAGACAATAAAAATTGTTTTTTGATTTTGTAAAACAATTATAAAAAGAGTTTTTTTTAATAAACAATTAATTTATACAATTAAAAAAAAACAGTTTTCTTTAATAAACATTTTTTTAACTGTTTATTACAGAAAACTATTTTTTTAAAATTGTATAAATTAACTGTTTATTAAAACATTTTTTTATAATCAACACGATTTTTAATTACAAAAAATATTTTTAACAAAAACATTTTTTTTGTATAATCAAAACAATTTTTAAACTGTCTATTTTAAAGATCATTTTTAAAAAAGTAAAAAAAAACATTTTTTAATCAGAAATAAAATTTGTAAAAAAAACACTTTTTTAAATTTTACGTTTTATAAACAGTTTTTTATTAAAAAAAATAGATAAGATTTTACGTTTAACAATTTTTCTTTTTATAAAAAAATAGTTTTTTTATTGAAAATATAATCATTAGTTTTTATTAAATGTATTTGTTTTAATTGGAAATGAAAAATATAACATTTAAATTATAGAAACGTAAGGGCAAAAATGTCATTTGTCACCTAAAGGGTGTTGAGAAAGTTGGGAAGGGTGAACATAAGGGTACAAATATAATTTATCATCCAAAGGGGGTGGGGGAAGATGGGAGGGGCGTGGGGATAGCCCCTCCCTATATATATATATATATATATATATATATATATATATATATATATATATATATATAGAGAGAGAGAGAGAGAGAGAGAGTAGTTCATTTATAAATATGAAAAATTATATATCTTGTATTCATAAATTATTAATGTACAACACAAAAAAAAAAGATTGAAAAAACTCGAAATCATTTCATCAACTTCTTCGAGTTTTGATTTTACTATATAATTATGCAATACATAAAAATATGTGCTAAGTTAATTAGGGTATTTTTTTCATGTAATTTTATTTTCAATAGACCCACTCCATTTTAGCGAGTGAAAAGTATTTGGTCAAAATAGTGGGATGATGAGTGGGTGAAGTGAAAGAGTTATTGTGGATGCATTTATAATTTCTTTAGTTAAATTTATGATAAATTTTCTCTCTCTATTAATTGAAATATTATCTTGATAAAAAAAGTAGGGGCGTTGAACTCTAAGCTCATTATTTATTTTTCTATTTAAATTTTCGGTAAATATTTTCAAAATATATTTTAATACTTAATATTTGTAAGGACATAATTTTATAAATGTCCGGGGTAGAATCTAGGAATTTTCTATTTTTCCTAGATCACAGTTTGTATGTCTGATACCGCTACATTCAGCACGTCATCACAACCATCCACGACGGCCTCTATCCGAATCCATGCATCCATCATCTTCACACGTGCATCATGCTACATGCGACATGCTGCTCAACTGTTTTCCACTCCTCCACGACGCATTATTGGTAAAATGTCTTATTGGAGTTGTTTATATTTGCATATATATTTGGAAAAAATTTCAGAAAATAATTTTGAAGTCTGAAATATTTTTTATCAAAAGCAGAATTTTTTCTAGGTGTAGAAATGGAGTGCCTCGGTCGATGAGCTCGTTCAAACGAGTCAGCACTATCGTTCGAGCGAGATCAGCATCTCGCGTGAAGTCATTCGAACGACACGTGTCCTTCGTTCAAGTGAGATGCCTATCTCGTTCGAGCAACGCCGCCGCCTCAATTTTCGTATAAATACCAGTGTACCTTCTACACGTTTTTTGAAGTCTTTTCACAACACGATTTCTGCGAAAAATTGTCTAGAAACTGACTTCACTTGTTAAGGTTTTACACCTTGTTTATTAACATAAACACTTCCATCTATTATGTGAATCTTTAAACCTTCAAGAGGATCATTTACTACTCATCTGGAGTACTTTGTGGAGGAGTCGTCTTCTTCTCTACTGCTGTCCACCTGGAGTTCCCGAGGGAGATTCCAACCGACGACATAGAAACTGACACCCGAGGGTATTTCTTTGTCACGCTTATTTTCGTTGTAATCCGTGTAACCGTTTTTACAAATTCTAGTGAAAATAAAAAAAAATCCCCTTTGGGGGATTTTTTCTCATTTGTGTGTTTTTGTGTGTGATTAATTATTCTTGCATAATCATATTGATTTCAATCACACCTAGATGCATGTGTTTAGGATTTAATTGAAAAAACTGAGATTTAATTAAATAATTTCTTAATTTGAAAGCAAACGCACTCTTCAAATTGGTATCAGAGCCAATTACACAATTATACCGTGTAATTTTTCGCAAAATTTTCCTAAGATATCAATTTTCTGAAAAATTAATTTTTGAAAAAAGTGCGTGTTCATAATGGAGAAATTATATAATAAAATGCTAGTTTTTGACGGGAATAATTATGCTTACTGAAAAGCCCGCATGAAATCTGTTTTAAAGGCCATTGATGAAAGAGTGTGGATTTTGGTTGAAAAAGGGTGGGCACCTCCCTCCATTACGGTTGAGAACGTGACTAGTTTAACATCTGTCACTGCTTGGACTGAAGAAGAATTTAAATGGTCATCTTTTAATTCTAAGGGTTTAAGTGCGATTTCTGGATCCGTCACACCTGATGAGTTTCGATGCATAATGACGTGCACCACGTCAAAATAGGTACGAGATGCTTTACAACTTACCCATGAAGGAACCAATGCTGTGAAAGAGTCTAAACTGCAAAATTTAACAACTCAATTTGAAACAATCACCATGCTTGAGACTGAATGTTTTGATGAATTTTATGCGAGACTGTCTGATATTGTTAACACTAGCTTTAATCTTGGTGAACATATTCCTAATCTTAGAGTTGTTAAAAAGATTCTTAGATCACTGCCTAAGAATTTTATCCCTAAAGTCACTGTGCTAAATTCTATGGGTAATTTAAATACACTTAAATTAGAGGAACTTGTAGGAGACTTACAAACTTATGAAATTGATATGTTTCCTAAATCTGTCAAGCCTAAAGATAAGGGAATTGCACTTAATGCTTAGGATAGAAAGAGTGAGGGGTCGGCAAGAAAGAGGGTAGAGTCATCTAAAAAAAGAGAGATAGAAACATCAGATTCTCAGTGTGACTTTGATTTCGATGATTTGGCCCTGTTTGCTAAAAATTTCAAGAAAATTCTCAAATTCAAGAAAAATGTCAATTTCAAAGATAAAAATAATTTTGAGAAGAAAAATGAAAAATATTTTAAAGACCCTCCTAAGAAAGACGGTGAGAGATGTTATAAGTGTGACGGTAAGGGACATAGAGCTTTTGAGTGTGCTACTAGGCTGAAAATACTTGTAAAAGAAAAGGGCAAAGTTGTCCTTAATGCTACCCTGAGTGACGACAATGAGGTCAAGTCGGTGGACTCTGGAGACGAGTCACCGCATGAGTGTAACTTCACCGCATGAGTGGATAGTCATGTGAGTACTTTTTGTTCTCCTCACGACGATGAGTATGCTGCTTCACAGGGACATCTCGACAGTGAGAGCGATGTGAGTGAGGGGGAGGATGATGCAAGTGAGAGCGAGAGTGATCTCCAACGCTCCTACACTGAGTTATATACTGAGTCATTTAAAACCAAAGAGCGTAACAAAGCGTTAGTACTTAGGATCACCGCTTTAGAGAAAGATTTAAGACTCTTTGAAGAGAGAAAGAGTTGGTGTGAGAATGAAAAAGAGAGTAAATACAAACTTAAGAAGATAAAATGTTTTGAGTGCGATGGGACAGGGCACAAGAAATTTTAGTGTCCCACTAGACTTAGGAGAGAGGGAAAGAAAGTTGCCATGCCAACTACCCTAAGCGATAGTGAGGATGAGGATGGAGATGAAAGTGTGATCTGAAAAGCTTTTAGAAAGTTGTTTATCGAGACCATGGAAATAAAAAGGTCAAATAGGATCCTAGGTATTCAGATTTATGAGTTGAAGGAAGAAAATTATGAGCTAAAAAGTCTGACGACACGTGTATCCCATCTCAAGGATGATCTCAAACAAGCACGGGAGGTCCAAGTCTCATTAGAGAACGCTTTTGAGAAGGTTGATAAGATGGTTCCCTATCCCGTTTTGAATGAGGTTGGAAAATTAAATGACGATGCATTCACTACTTTTAATGAGCATGAGCATATATCCACTTTGGTGAGTGAGTCTCATACGTGTCCGTCTAGGAAAGCTCATCCCAAAATTCTTGATAAATTAATTCCTAGACCGGTTTATGTTTGCTCCCACTGTAAGAAGCGAGGACATCTTAGGGAGTTTTGTTCTAAGTTGGGTTTTATTACATATCTTGCCACTTCACACGTGCCCGCACATGCACCCATTCATGATACTTTGCTTGCACATAATGATAGAGAGTTTGCACATATTTGCGAGCAAGTGAAGTTTTTTATCAAGACCACGCATGATCATATGGAGTTGGTCCAAAAGATGTCACCATCTTTAAAAAACTCCACCGCTCTTCCCGGTTGAGGTCTTGGCATGTCTGCTAGCATAGGGTGATTTACATGATGTCTCTTTTGCCTATTGCTAGCATGTACCATTAGTTTGTTATATTTTCTGGTTTTTATATTTTTTTGAAAAATCCAAAAAGATTTTCTTTTTATAAATTTTTTAGAAAAGCACAAAAAGATTTTTGTATTTTTTATACACCTTTTATGGATGAGCATTTAAGATAGTTGAGTTGCAAATTTCCTTCCATTTATCCATGTGACTGTTTGATAGTGATTTGAGACGCTACATCATTGCATCTATGTGCTTTAAATTGTTTGGAGTCTTTGAGATGTGATTAGTGATATCTTTCTACATGTTTGGCTCCTTATATCCTTTACTGCACACATGCATGGATTTATTTGATTATTGTACTTGTCTATCACATATTGGCTTGAGTGTTCCAATCTCAATTCTGTCTATACAACGAACCATATGCGATAAAACTTAACAAAATTGGAATGCATGTAAAGACCCATTTGGTGAGATTGTGTTTGTTTTAAAAATGGTGAAGGGCTACGAAAGGTAATTATCTATCCTTTGCGATTAAGCCACCGTTAAATCGCACCTAAAAAATTGAGGAATTTTATTATTCGGGGTCCAAAGAGGTTAAAAGAGACCAAAAAATTTAAAGGCAATTGTAAACACCCCATTCTGTTACCCCCTAAACTCTCCTGAGGTCCCTAGCACTTTCCTTCATCACTACAAACCCAGGTTATACCCCGAGTACTGACCTAGAAGCCATCGGGCATTCTCAGTCTTCGTTTGACCAAAAGTCAAAGTCTTCATCTTGTTCGATACTAAATAAATCTTTGAAGGTCACTAAAACACCTTTCCAACGGTCCATCCCATGTGCGATTCCGACTTTACCATGCGGACGAACGACCCGTTTTTCCCCGAAACTCAATCAGGAGGCCACCGGGCGCTCCCGGGCTCTATTTGACCTAAGTCAACTCTTCATCTCGACCAAGACTGAATGAATCTTTGAAGGGCACTGAAACCCCATTCCAACAGTCCATCACGTGCACGATTCCGACTTACGGTACGGATGAACGATCCGTTTTACTCCGAGAGGTCACCGAATGCTTCCAAGGCCCGGTTGACCAAAGTCAACTCCCCTAATTGGATCAAACTCTTTGGAATATCGAATTAAATCTCCTAACCTTTCCAATGGTCCACCCCGTGCATGATTCGAACTTACCATGCGGACGAATGATCCGTTTGCGTCTGATAATTCCCCGTCTAATAATGGACCGATGAATGTTTTCGAGTCATATTTGGCCTAAAGTCAACTCTCGAACCCGGGAGTAGTCCAAACGACTTTCAAATGGCTCTAAATTACCTTTCCATAGGTCCACCCCGTGCGCTATTCTGATCAACGATTTGCGTTATGCGACCGATTTTCCGAAAAGGCCTGAAAGATGCTACCAAACGGTAGGTCCCAGACCCTACCTATCGGTAGTGTGCCTAAATGCACCTGCCGATTGGCAAGAACAGGGTTGTGACGGTCGAAAATGACCTGGGCCTATAAAAAGGAGGCCCGACCTCACTTGCAAGGGGAGCCCAGATCTGATAGATATCACTCTTAGCAAAATCCAGAAAATCTCTCTCGAAGTCAGCGTGATTTTCACACCCAAATCCCTTTCCAACCTTCACTTTTCATCATCCTTTTCATCAAACATGGTGAATTCACTACCCTCCATCATCATCCAAGTCTAAGGGCTGCTCTCCAACATTCAATATCGAGCTCAAGATCCTCAAGAAGGTCCAATTTTCTTAACTCTCTCTTTAAATTCTCATAAATTCGTAATAACTTGTTTTATTTACTTAGCACTTTTATTAGCTCATCTAACACATCCTAATATACTTTTTATTTAGTATTATTCCACATCTCTTATTTTCATATAAATAAAAACCCAAAAAACAAGAAAAAGAGGGTTTGCTCATAAATTCCAAACGGGAATTCTCATACTTTTCTTACAACTAAAACACTTTTTCTACACACACACCCACACACAAATAAGAGAATCCCCCGGTTGGATTTATGGGATAAACCCCACCCCTCATTTTGCATGCGAACTACGTGGACTTTGATGCCTCTATAGGCTACGTAGGCATCTCGAGGTAAAATTCGAGACTCGAGTCCTATTTTTTACTTTTTCTCTCATTTGCTATTCTCCAAATTCCACTTTCTTCTTTATATATATATATATATATATATATATATATATATATATATACTTAGTAGCGTATTATTCCACATGCGTTATCGTTCCATCATAACGGTCAACGTAAGGATAATTGCGTAAATCCTATTTTCTAATATTATATTTATACCTTCCTACGGATGACTTGCCTTACCTCTTCCATGGTAAAAGTCAATGATTCCTATCTCCACTATATATACACATGCACACATATCAGGGGAAAAATAAAGGAAAAAAACAAAAACCCATGAGAGACCGAAAGGGCAAAATGGGTGCTTAAAACCTTCCCATTTTGTAACTTAGCCTCCGAACCCTTTTCGAATCATTTTGGTTTCGTATGAATCAGTATGTCTTTGGATGCTGTCCTTCGGGATGGCTTCCCTTTTTCTTTTGTCTGTTTTGAGTAAAATAGATTGGCGACTCTAATCTCTCTACATCTTTCACCTCACTCAAATGACATCGGCGAAAGCGCTCCCGAGAGGGATGCACGGGACCTAGGATCCATCCATCGCGCACTCGCCCGCCGCGAGGACCCGGGATCGGGGATGGACACAGTGGCGACTCTGCTGGGGACATTTATATTTTGAGGGCTAGAATCTATTTACATGGATGTTATGTTTTTTTATATTTCCCCCCAATTTTGCATGTTCCCCCTTTATTACTCATATGTACCTCCATGCTCATGCTTCTATTCACACACTTGTAGAAAATTCTCCATGCACACTTCACACCACGTGCACCTAAGGTCAAATATATCCACATGTTGCACGCATCACCCATCCATACTTGGTGTACCATTGGTACTTGTACTTTCCTCCCTGTTTGGCAAAATTACAAAATACATTCTCATAAGATACTAATAAGAGGATCATGTATGATTCACATGACATCACCAAAGAGCATTGTTATTGACCAAATTTTACCCAGTAACTGGAGGGTCACTTCGTGATGGGCGCAGGTCCGACAGGGCACAGTTATCCTAAGCGATATGACTCTCACCTTCCATTGGCCAGGTACCTTCGACGTATATCGAACGGTTCCTCCCGCATCGTACTGCTTGACCGAAGTCATGACGGGAGGTATATCGCAGGAAACTCGTTCACGTATGCCAAGTATATCTAATTCGCTCTCACATATACCATCCCCACGAGGTATATAATGAGGCAATTCAAGTACACTTAGGTATATCAAATGGCTTGTCCACACATACTGATTGCCCGCAAAAGCAAGACGTATATCATGGAAGTTACGCCAAAGGGGGGACCCTTTTCGATTCACCCAACCAACTGCATACCCACACATAGGTGTCAAGCCTAGGACACACATGTTAGATTGTCGGTTTTAACCCGAAACTCTGCCGAAATTCCGGGTCGGCCTGCCGCCCGAATTCTCATGCATTTTTAAAATGGGACCCTATTCGTGAGCCTGGTCATAAGTCTAGCCATAGCTTTGCATATATTACAAACCTAATTTTTTTAGGCTCGGGTCCCGTCCGGCATTTCATTTTGCATTTAGGATAATTAATACAAGTGAAAACATAATAATTATAATAATCATGCTAGGACCGTCTCCAAAGGGAAAATTCCCTTTTTCTTTATCCAAAATCCAAAAACATTTCTCCTCTCTTTATAAAAAATCCAAAAACATTTTGTCTTTCCATCTAGAAAAAAATTCATCCCTTTTTCTCAAAAATAAATCCCATTTTATGCCTTCTCTGGTCAAACGCAAACCCTTGGCCTGGCTCCCTATTGGCTTCGGTCTTCAGTCAAATCATTCCGGAGTTCCGTCCGTTCCCCTATTACTTCTTCCGAGTCCGGAATCCATCCACCTTCTATGGAGAACACATATCAAGTACCCGTTATGCAGCCAGATCTGACGGCTGTCCTAGCTCAGCTTGTGTCCAAGATTGACAACCTCCAAACCGAGATCCGAGAGATGCAATGAAATCAGGTTCCCATTCCTCAAGAACTCGAGGCCCTATTCCCTCATGCTATGGATCCACCCGAGCCTATTTTGGTTCCTAAAGAATATCAGCACGCTCCATGTGTCCCTCCTATTAATGGGCCACCGCCTGCCCAGCTTTCGATGCCGAACTTTGCCCAGCATGGGGCTAACTTTCCTATAATCATTGATCCAAAGGAAGAAGAGATGAAAAAAGTCAAAGAGGACCTCAAGATTCTCACTAATAAGTTCAACCAAGTAAGAATCTCAGGAAATTACATGGACTACACCCACGTGTCTCCTTATCCTAAAGCGAGGTTACCCGAGAAGTTCAAGATGCCAAATATTAAAAAATTCAGAGGCAGTGGACCCCTGATTGTTCATCTACGAAGTTATCACCGTTCCATGACTCTACTAGGGGCTTTCGAAGAAGTGATGGCCCAATTATTTTAGCAAACTTTGAAGGATAGTGCCCTCCGATGGTTTTTGTCTCTCAAAGAATCCAGAATTCGTAGTTGGGAGGATGTGACTCGAGAATTCATGTCATAGTACAAATACAATGAAGAGCTTGAGGTCACCCACCGTGATTTAGAACTGCTCAAATAGAACCCTGGAGAATCAATCAGTAACTTCATAGCCCGATGGAGGGAAAAAGCAGCAACCATGACCAATCGGTCGTCCCAGGAAGAACAAGTCAGCATAGTGAAGAAGAACTTCGTACCCCATGTCTGAACAATGATGGGAGGATAATACTATCCCCACTTTCGAGCTCTCAGAGAAGCAGGAGTAGAAATTGAGGAGGGTCTTGCCAAGACAGATGTCGAATCGAAGAAGGTGTCCAGACAGTTCACCCCCAGAAAATATGACAAGCCTGCGAGTGCTAGAGTCTCAACCATCAACAACATCTCTCAACCAACCACCTCATGGGCACCAGAAAGCCTCTATGTCCCAGTTCAAAAGGAATACATCGAGTTCCATTCTCCTCTCTCCAAAGTTTATCAAGCCTTGCTATGGTGAAACCTTATCAAACCTTTGGATCCTCGTCCATTGCCAAATCCACTCGTAAGAAACTTTAAGGCAGATGCCCATTGCACCTTTCACCAAACTGCTGGCCATACCACCAACCAATGCCTTCACCTCCGAAACATAATCCAAGGTCGAATTGACTGGGGTTCCATCTCCCCACCAACCAATCCTAAGCCAAACACTACTCACAACCCACTTTCAAATCATACTAATGCCATCTTTCTAAAAGAGAACCCAGAATTCGATCCCTCAACTCAAATCACACCTATATACTCTCCTAAACCTCTCCAAATTTGCCCATATTTCCTCCTACACCCTAATAGCCTCACTGATCAGGCACTATTACTCCTTACCAGAGCTTGCATTGCTGTCCATACCCGTTTTGAAAATTGAGGCATGGACTTATCAGAAGTGTTAAACCAACTCCTAGAGTTCGGGATATAATTTCCCTCACAGATGATCATTGATTGCTAAAGGTTCAGTACGCTATTCTTGGAAGCACAGAAATGGGCCCGAGAGTCAGATAGTTGGGTAGTACCAACCAATGAAGTCATCCTGGATGATGTCTCCCAAATTAAGGTACAATTATTCAGAAAAAAACAACAACATTTGTAGTATGACCGAGTTACTTGATGCTCTGAAGCTACAGGGGTGCCTGGTCCCTTCACCCTTACACATCTCCACAGAATGGGAAGACCTGTATGAAGAAGTCGTTGAAGTTGTGGAATGCATCAACTTTACATAGAAAGACATAATTTTTGCCACCAGATGGGGGGAAGAATTCGGAGATTTGAATGAAGAGCAAGCTTCTGAGAAAACTGGCCCGGTAGACAAGATGTGTGGAATTATATCATTTAAAGAACTCCTTGGAGAAATAAACAAGGTGATAAAACAACCCGAGATTGACGAGGAAATGGGATTCATATTTTTCCCTTCTTCAGTAAATCACATGACCAGATCAGGAAGGCATTACCAGATTCCAAGTTCACTACCAGCAAATGACAAAGGGAGGGCCGTTGAAAACCTTTCTATGCCAGAGATGACCCTCGAGGAGAGTAAGATCCTCAATCAACTAAAGAAAACTCAAGCTAACATCACTCTATGGGGGCTTTTCATGTCTTCTCAACTACATATAAATGCTTTGATCAAGTTGCTCACTGGACCCACAGTTTATCCTTCTACCACACCAGAAGAGGCGGTAAATTTGGTCGGATCCTTGACCTCTACCCGAATGCTATCCTTTTCCTAAGAATAAATCCCTAAGATTGGGCCAAACCACAATCATGCACTCAATATCTCCGTCGAAGTTATGGGGAAGGTTTTCTCACTCTCCCTTGTCGACAATGGATCCGCCTTGAATGTCTACCCACTGAGAACCTTCAAATGTTTAGGCCTGAAAGAAAGCGACCTCACTTCAACCTCCGATGCTGTGCGTGCCTACGATAATACCCACTGGGAGGTAATGGGATCCATAAAGCTTCTAATAGGGGCTGGACCTATAAACCCTGTCATTGAATTCCAAGTTATTGACATCCCAGCTTATTTTAACTTATTCCTAGGACTACCTTTGCTCCACAGTATCAAGGGTGTGTCTTCCTCACTCCATTAGAAATTAAACTTCTTCACTGATGGGCGAGTCATCGCCCAGACAATGCTGATGGTGCAAATACCAGCAGTCGAATCCTTGAGATACAACACGGGTAAAATGATATGCTCCTATCAGGATTCCGAGTTGAACCACTTTTACTCCCGGTAGGGGATAACTTTAAAGAAAGGGTTTGTCCAGAATACGACCCTCATGGCAATGTCAATGTGATTCAGATGTTCAGAAATATGTACTTCATGCCCGGACTGGGGCTAGGGCAAAGACAACAAGGGATACTCGAGACGATTGAACTGAAGAAGGTCCCTCCTTATGGGTTAGGGTATCAACCATCAGAACAAGAGGTCAGAATGATCCGCCAGCCTCGACCAAAGAGGAGATTAGACTGCGTCCAAACCATCCCAGGTGACTCCTTGAATGGATGATTCATCAAAGAGGGTGAATATTTCCCCTTTTGTAACTTTTCGGAACCATGGTATGACCATACAGACAAAATGATGAAGCGTGGAATGGAGATCTTCTTCCAAGACAGCTACCCATGGGCCGAGATTTCCTAACACCATGTACAACCGCTCATCAAAGATACCGAAGAGACTGAGGAAAGTGACTCCGAAGATTCCTTCAACTTATAGACACTGGGGCTGACACTCTACATGGTTCATTTAGGCACTACATCACCGAATCCGTCCCACCTGATTAAATCTGCTGATACACCTCTCCTCAACTGGCATGCTGTGCCAGTTCGACCTGTTGAAATCTTCCCTATTCCCAATGTTTACCCCATTTCTTCTTCTGCTGTCTATCCTTGTTCAAATGTAATCGAGTCCTCTTTTGATGAGGTTTTCAATGCTATTTTTCCTATCAATGAAATAAACGAAGATTTTGAGTACCTTGTTGTGCCTTACATTAACTATTTGGATTCTAATCAAACTTTTGATGATGATTATTTTGTAAATGAATAATTCTTAACTGATCTAAATAAGGTTAATAATAAACAACATAACCGCGTTTAAGTTAATGAAGAAGAGAATGTTGTTATTAACCTCGGTTCTTGTAGCTAACTACACTAGATTAGGATAGGGGCTACCCTTAACGAGCATGAGCGTGAACAACTCGAAGAATTGCTAAAAGAATTCGTGGATGTCTTCGCATGGTCCTACGAAAATATGCTCGGCATTGATCCTGAAATAGCTCAGCACGAGATCTCCATTCTCCCAGATTACAAGCGGGTCAAATAAAACTTGAGAAAACTCTGCACCAAATGGTCGCTCAAGGTTAAAGAAGAGGTGGTCAAACAGTTGAATGTAGGCTTCATTCGTGTGATCGAATATCCCACATGGTTAGCCAATATAGTGCCCATGCCGAAATCAGGAGGAAAAATTCGGATATGTTTAGACTATCGGGATTTGAACAAAGCCTCTCCAAATGATAATTATCTACTACCCAATATCAACATGATCATGGACAACACAGCCAGTCATGCTCTCAAGTCATTTGTCGATGTGTTTGCCGGATACAACCAAATCAAAATGCACCCAGACCACCAAGAAAAAACCGCATTCATCACCCTATGGGGAACCTTTTGCTACACTGTCATGCCATGGTCTCAAGAACACTGGGGCTACTTACCAGAGGGCTGCCACAACCATCCTGTACGATCTGATTCACAAAGAAGTTGAGGTCTATGTGGATGATATGATTATCAAATCCAAGACCAGAGAAGGTCATGTTCCTTCTCTCCGAAAGTTCTTCGAACGACTACGACAGTATTAGATGAGACTCAATCCATAAAAATACGTCTTCGGCGTTACAAAGGGAAAACTCTTGGGATTCATGGTCAGTGAAAAGGGGATAGAAGCAGATCCCACCAAGATAAAAGCCATACTTGATATGCCACCTCCCTGAATAGATAAATAAGTTCGAGGTTTCCTTGGGAAATTACAATACATCAGCCAGTTCATCAGCCAGCTAACCTCCATCTGTGAACCTATCTTGAAACTCCTCCGAAAGGATTCAACCAACGTTTAGAACGAGGCCTGTCAATAAGATTTTGATCGAATCAAATAATATGTGACCCAACCCCCAATACTCATGCCACCACAGCCTGTCTCCCCTTGCTCCTATACCTAACTATAACTGACACTGCAGCTGGGGCTTTGCTAGCCCAAGGCCTTGAAGATTCTCATAAAGAAAGAGCCATCTATTATGCCAGTCACAAATTGGTCGAGTACGAGGTTAACTACACTGCTTTGGAAAAGGCGTGTATCACACTTGTCTGGGTCACCCAAAAGTTACAGCACTACATGCTTACCTTCCCCATCAAGCTTATATCCTGAATGGACCCCATCAAATACCTGCTTGAGAAACCCGCCTTATCCAGCCGAATGGCCCGATGGTTGATGCTCCTAGTCGAGTTCGATATTGTGTACGTTACACAGAAAGCCATGAAAGAAAGAGCCATCTCCGACTACCTCGATGATTACCCCGTAAAAGAAGCTGATGTATGGATCTCTGAATTCCCTGATGAAAACATCCTTTGCACTGATCAAGACAACCTTCGATGGCAAATGTTCTTTAACGGTGCTGCCAATAAAAAAGGATATGGCATTGGGATACTTCTAAAAGCCCTAGATGACTCCCACACTCCCATCACCATCAAATTGGATTTCCCCTGCACGAATAACATGACTGAATACGAGGCATGCCCAGTAGGCCTCAAGGTTACTATCGAAAAAGATATTCAATGCCTAGATGTCTACGGGGATTCTACCCTCATCATTGGTCAAGTGCTCGGAAAGTGGAAAGTCAAGGACGAGAAACTCCAACCCTTCAATGCCCACTTAGAAGAACTAGCCTCCCAATTCCAAGATATCACCTTCCATTACCTACCTCGAGCAGATAATAACCTAGACGATGCCCTTACTACCCTGGACTCCATGGTCGACATGCTTGAATGAATAACTATGACCCCCTTCCTAGTTTAAAAGCAAGACAAACCAACCCACTGTTACCACATTGAGCTCGTCACCACAGAAGATCCCAAGCTAGCCAATGGCTGGTACTATGATATCTAACGCCTCCTTAAGCATGGAAGGTATCCCGAGGGTTCCAATAAGAAAGATCGAGCAACCCTCCGAAGACTCGCCACCCAGTACATCATCTGTCATAAAGCACTGATCAAAAGAAACTTTGATGGAACTCATCTGCACTGCATCACAAGGGTTGACAGTGAAAAGATAATGCAGAATATCCATAGCGGGGAATGCAGACCCCACATGAACGGTCATATGCTTGCCAAAAAGATCATCCGACAAGGCTACTACTGGACCACCATAACCCAGGATTGCACCGCCTATGTCCGGAGATGCCTTAAATGCCAACAGTTCTCCAACCTTCAGCACCTACCACCGAGCGAATTATACAATATGACATCTCCCTGGCCGTTCTCCACCTGGGGCATCGACATTATAGGGAAGGTTACAATGAAGGCTTCCAATGGGTATGATTTCATCTTAGTTTCCATTGATTACTTCACCAAATGGGTCGAAGAGGAGTCATACGCAGTGCTGAATGCCAAGAAAGTGGCCAAATTCATCAAGAAAAACATCATCTGCCGGTATGGGGTCCCGTACGAGCTAGTATCAGATAATGGGTTGCATTTCAAGGCATAAGTCACAGAGGTGGTCAACGAGTATGGGATTCAGAGACACAAATCTTCCCCTATCGACCTCAGACCAATGGTATAGTTGAAGCCGCTAACAAGAACCTCAAAGCCATCATCAGTAAGATGACCAAAAGCTGTCGGGATTGGGCCGACCGGATCCTGTACGCCCTTTAGAGCTACCGAACCTCAATCCGAACCTCTAATGGGGATACCCCTTACTCTCTAGTTTACGATATGGAAGCAGTCCTACCTGTGGAGCTGGAAATTCCCTCGTTGCGCATCATGCTTAAAAGAAAGGTCAGCGAAGAAGACTGGTGCCAAAGTCGTCTTGACGAGCTGACCCTCCTAGACGAAAGGAGATTAAAAGCACTATACCACATACACGGGTACCATCGCCAAACAATGCATTCATTCAACAAGAAAGTCAAGGACCTCGGTGTCTGAGAAGGGGACCTAGCCCTCAAAGAAATCATAGAACCCATATGGACCCCAGAGGGAAATTCAAGCCCAATTGGAGCGGTCCCTACATTGTCAAGAAGATCTTGTCCGGCGGTGCCTCCATATTTACTGACTTTGATGGGGAAGAGATGGCTCGTCCAGTCAACTTGGACCATCTCAAGAAGTTCTACCCCTAGTCCGAAATCTCGGCGCGCTACGACTCTTCTCATCTCCCTTCTATTAAAAAAAATATAAAATAAATAAATAAATAAATAAATCTCTTCATTTCCTTCTCCCCAGAACTACGTGGGGTTGATCCTCTGCAAAAAAACCATTTTTAAACAAAATTAAAACTTTTCAAAAACCCCAGAGGTACGTAGGCAGCTCATACACCTTACATGAGCACGACCTTTTCTTTTTCACAAAATACTATTCTTTTCTTACCTCCGAGAACAATAGTCGATTCCAACATATACTTAAACAAAAGGATTATGTATGCCTTAGCGATCGGTATAGATAATTCAAACAACATAAAATTCATCAAAGGGCACAAATGGATGATCAGAGACTTGTTTATTTCACTAATAAGAAATTACGGTACAGATTACATAAGAAAAGGAATGGATAACTCCCTTCCCCTTTACCTTCCTAAAAAGCCAAATAAAATCCCCATATTTATCCCCTATTACACAACAAACTCTCCAGGAGTCCTACCCACAGCTACCAGAGGAGCCCCCTCCATCATCATTATCTGCATCCTGGGGTCCCTAAGTTTCCCCTGCCTCAACAGAGTGTCGCAGACACTCCATGGACCGATAAGCTCGAACCAGCTTTGAAAAAAACCACAACACCTCCTTCCATGGTGTCAAAAGAGAGAAGCCACTTTTGTCCAGTCTCGACTGCCAAAATCTTGCTAACTACTATCCTTCACAACCACTTCCTCTAAGGGAAATAAAAAGAGGTCTGACTGAGACCAACTAGCCGCACATACGGGTATTCTCCTAGCTCCAGAATAGGCAGCGACTGTCCCCACTAAGGCACTGATCAGTACAGGTTCTGAGCCCCATGCTCCACAAACTAATTCTCCCAGCTCTCAATATCCAGACCAACGCTGAAGAAGTGACGCGAAAAGAAGTTGGGTACAGTCGATAAAGCATATTCTGGAAGAGTCACCAGGTGGAGTTTTTAAGATAACCACATGAGCAGCATCACGGGGCTACCTCGCAGAAGTCAGAATGACCTTCTCGCCAGGCATCCAGACCGTTCAGGGTCTCTGCCTGTATCACCTTCGTAGGATTGCGATGATATGACATCCATGAAGTAATGGCTGCAAGTTGCGAATCCACCAGTAGCTCCCCAGTCACTAGCAGCAATCTTGAAACTAGGCCCAGAGCAACGGTTCCAGCATCACCTACTTCTCGCAAATGCACGGACTGCAACACTACCGGGAGGGAGATCATTCCTCCAGTAACTAGTGATCTAGTCGCCGAAGGCAAAATACGAAGAAGCCCAGCCAGCGAATTCCTGAGAGAATGAGTAAATTCGGGTAAAGCAGCAACAACACTGGGATTTATCCCCAAGATGGCATAAAATTCCTCATAGGTAGGACAAACTTCATCCATTAAAAAGAAGAAAACATGGTCTTCGGGGTACCGAAATTGTACCGCCGCCATCAGCATGTTCCACTCAATGGACCGACTGCGCCACAAAGAGACCCGACACATGTTGAAAGCATCATAGTCGACATTATAAGAGCACATCGCTTCCAAGGCTTCGAGGTAGTTAGCAAACCCAATGATACCATGGAGAGCCATCTTGCAGGACTAAGAGATAGTAGGAAAGTAAGTAAGAATGTGAAGGTGTGATGGAAACACTCCACCCCTACCCCTTTTTATACTTGAAAACCCTCACAAAAGACATAATCCCTGCAGAAATCGGAGGGAATCCTACCCCACAAAGTACCAAAAAGGCTGAAGAGGGAACTAATCAAAGCTTTGAATTGATGGGACTGGACTTGATTGCCGATAGGTAGGGAAAGGGGCTTGCGATCAACAACTCCCTATTTTTAGAAATTTCCCTTTTTCCTCTTTTATCAAAATCAGAAAAACCCAATAAAAATAAAATTGATATTCTCAATAGAATTTCAAAAATCCTATTCCACACCTATATAATTTTTAAAAACCTTCCTTCAAAATCCCAAAAATACCTCTTTTTACGGTCTCAACAGTAAAGTAAAAAGCGCATGTGCATGAATTCACTCATTCATCATTAACAAAATAGAATAAAAAAATCCCATTGCATTGCATATATATTCTTCTGTGTTACATCAAATTTTGCAGGAAATAAAAGAAAAGCAAAAAACAACGGGACTCAGCCTGAACCCACATTATCTCTCTAACACCTACCCTTTCCTCTCTCTCCAAGATCTTCCACCCCTGCGACGCGCTCTCTTTCCCCTACGACGAGATGACGCACCACCGCTACCCGAGCCAGAGTCCTCCCTGGACGAAGCAGACGACACCAAGCAAAAAGGAACCAGGACCGCATCCCGAATGTGGGCAGTTGCTGAAGATATCCAATCACTGATGTCCCTCAGCCAAGTGGTCGACACCCGGATTTACTGCAAGTAAAAGGAAAAATCAACATCAAAGAGGGATTAAAACAGAAAAGGAACCAAAACGAGGAAGAAGGTATACCGCAGGATGAAGAACCTCCTCTATCAAACCCAACTCCTCCGGATCCATCGCGTGAGGACGGTGTAACATAGGCACCATCCCTCAATCAGCTCGCCGAATGTTGTATGAGCGGGTATGCAATCGAACAAAGAGAACCTATGAAGTCGCCACCACCGCAGATGCCGACGGATCACCGCCGCTGTGGGAGGACCCCACCGCCCGACTCGAACCCCCAGGAGGAAAAGGCAAGGCATCATATACGTTGGGAGCCATCAACTAGATCGTCACAAAGTCCATATAGTCATACGATATAACCGTATCAGTGTACAACAAGTAGGACTTGCCGATCATCGTCGCGATCCTCGCATCCTCCGGCAGCAACTGCTCCTACCTTATTGACATAGGAGGCTGCGCAGGTGACACCACCACCTCCTCCTCAGGAATATGATGAACCACTCGCTCCCCGAGATACTAGGAATGGCCGAACTCATGCACCAGCAAATGCCTTATCTGTGCATCGACCCCGATCGCTCCTGTATCCTGAATGGCTGTCCCCGAAGGATAAAAAGTCACCTGATAATCCCCGATAGGCATAAATCAATACAAAATCAGAACATGCCAAAAAATAAGACTGAAATGGATAGAGTCTTACCCTACCATTGGTCAGGCCATTCAAGACCCGACGCACTGCTTCTGAAGAGAGAGATCCCTTCGGCTACCGATTGGCCTTACGCCATCGATACAATCGACAGAAGTCCCTAACGATATCATACTTCAAAGAAATCAGCTGTTTATTACACCCAATACCCTCATAGAACCACGTCTGCCAAAGACAGGAATTCATAATTAAAAAGAGACGCATAAGAAAAATGCGAATGCATGAAAGGAAAATGTGCAAAATTAAAGAATACCTCAAGAAGATATGTGGCTTCAGTAAAAGTTTTCCGGCAGCACCAACTGAGTGCATCCAGAGAAAAATAGAGCGTCGCCAAATTCAGGCTCCCCCAATCATAGAGAGGGATGCTAAAAAACATCCTCAAGTATGGAAATAATCACAAATAGACGACGTCGCCGCTCGACGCCACCATGAAACCTCCCAGCACCAACAATATGAACAATCGGTCCATCTGCCTCACCTGCAGCCCGTCCTCCACATCAACCACCATACTCAGCAGAACATCCTTTAGCAAGGACAACCGGATGGAATCCCCAGACACTATCCTCCCTACATCGTCGAGCGCCGCTCGCACCACCTTCGGCCTCACCCTCAAAGAGAGATCCACCTCTATCTTCTCCCCCATCGCAATCCAGCCTCAGCAGCTGCTGTACGTCTATGGAGTGATGGTCATCTCCCCAAACACTAAATAAAAGGTGTGGGTAGTATCCCACCATCTCTCCCCTAAAGCACATAAGACCGCTTTCGAACGAGGCGTCTCATCCAGCGTAGGCGCCAACCTCCCAAAACTCGCTGATGATACCACCCAATGCACCACAGGTGGAAGATGCTCCCAGACATCCTTAAGCCCCGTCATCCCATGGGCACGGATGTTCTTCAAAGAGATATTAGACTATCAAAAGAAGAAACCTTGTCAAAATTCAAGAAGGAAGGAAAAATCAGCAAAAAGAGAAGAATGCCAAAAGTCAGATTATTTACATAACCTCAAGGGGTCACCACCCTCGAAGAGCGATGACGCGACGGCTCTCGCAACAAGGTACGCTCATCCACAACCGGCTCGAACGCATCAAAGGAGTTATCACTCCCCAAAGCAAGAGGCGCCCTGTCCCTCCACTCCACGTTCGCCCAGTCATCAATAGTCAACCATTCCCTATGGGCTTCAGTGCTCACAAAGGTGGCCATTTCTTAGAGATCGGAACGCTAGAACGATTTGCAGAGGAAAATTACAGAAAGGAAGAAAGCAAGAAGCTGTGAAAAATGAAGGGAATTCGCCCCCTTTATATAGGATGCCAAGGGTCATGTCGATCGGCATTGACCCCCCACCCACCGATCGGCACTGACCCCTTACATTCTCGAGGCAGTCCAAAAGATCGTGCCACTGCCGAATGGCACCCTCTGCACCATGCCGACCGGCACCCCCTTAAAATTTTGTACAAAAATTCCCAAAACATACCAAAAATCCCTGAACAATTCTCAGAAAATTCTTAAAAATCCCAGGAAGGATTTAGAACATTTTCACAAAGAAAATTTCATACTCCCTCAAGCAGAACCCCCCATTTCCCCAATGAAACTCTCAAAAACTAATTAAAACTCCTCCCGACAATGTCCCTGGAGGATGTCTAAATATCACCCCCCATGCCCCAAAGGTCTCAAGCAATACATCCAAACCCTAGACCACCTAATCACTTCCGTAAAATCCCCAAAATCACAAGGATTTCCCCAGCGAAACTCCAGAGGACACTACATTTTCCCCAGCTCATTTGTTATTCCCTAGCGGAATCCAACAGTCTAATCTTTACCCCCAAAGGAAATGTAGGTCAGAATTGACCTCGGTCTTGGATCATCACCTTAGTTAGGTCAGAATTGACCTTGATCCTCGGTCGTCACCTCTCTTAGGTCAGAATTGACCTCGGTCTTGGATCGTTACCTTAGTTAGGTCAAAATTGACCTCGGTCCTTGGCCGTCACCTCTCTTAGGTCAGAATTGACCTCAGTCTTGGATCGTTACCTTAGTTAGGTCAAAATTGACCTTGGTCTTCGATCGTCACCTCTTTTAGTTCAGAATTGACCTCGGTCTTGGATCGTCACCTTAGTTAGGTCAGAATTGATCTCAGTCCTCGATCGTCACCTCTTTTAGGTCAGAATTGACCTCAATCTTGGATTATCACCTTAGTTAGGTCAGAATTGATCTCGTTTGTCACCTCTCTTAGGTCAGAATTGACCTTGGTCTTGGATCGTCACCTTAGTTAGGTCAGATTTGATCTCGTTCCTCGGTCGTCACCTCTCTTAGGTTAGAATTGACCTCGGTCTTAGTTCGTCACCTTAGTTAGGTCATAATTGACCTTGGTCCTCAGTCGTCACCTCTCTTAGGTCAGAATTGACCACGGTCTTAGATCGTCACCTTAGTTAGGTCAGAATTGACCTCGATCCTCAGTTATCACCTCTCTTAGGTCAGAATTGCCCTCGGTCTTGGATCGTCACCTTAGTTAGGTCAGAATTGACCTCGATTCTCGATCGTCACCTCTCTTAGGTCAGAATTGACCTCGGTCTTGGATCGTCACCTTAGTTAGGTAAGAATTGACCTCAGTCCTCGGTCGTCACCTCTCTTAGGTCAGAATTAACCTCGATCTTGGATCATCACCTTAGTTAGGTCAAAATTGAACTCGGTCCTCGGTCGTCACCATAGTTAGGTCAGAATTGACCTCGATCCTCAGTCATCACCTCTCTTAGGTCAGAATTAACCTCGATCTTGGATCTTTACCTTAAGCCCGTAAAATTGGCTTCGACCAGCAGAATTGGTCATCTCTATATAAGCCCGTAGAATTGGCTTCGACCCGCAGAATTGGTCATCTCACCATAAGCCCGCAGAATTGGCTTCGACCCGCAGAATTGGTCATCTCACTTTAAGCCCACAGAATTGTCTTCGACCCATAAAATTGGTCAAATCACCTTAAGCCCGCAGAATTAGCTTCGACCCGCAAAATCGGTCACCCTCATCTTCAAACCTGTAAAATTGGCTTTGATCTATTGAATCGGTCACCCTTATCCCTCAAGCCCTCAGAATTGGCTTCGACCCACAAAATTGGTCATCTCTACTTAAGCCCTCAGAATTGGCTTTGACCAGCAGAATCGGTCACCTCATCTTTAAGCCCTCGGAATTGGCTTCAACCCACAGAATCGGTCATCCCCAGCACCTCTTAAGGAATTGGCCTAAACCTTTCCTCCAAACCATCCCTTAGGTCCTCAGAAAAGGCCTTGACCCTCTGAATTGGTCGTCCTCGCTCCCTTAGGTCCTTAGAATTGGCCCCAACCCTCTGAATTGGTCATCCTCCTTCAAATGCATCATGCGGTGTCTATTCGACGGTTATCATTTGTTCCAAACTCACCCATCGAGGGTCTCTATAGACACCCCATTCTATTACCCTTAAACTCTCTCGAGGTCCCTAACACCTCCCTTCATCACTACAAACCCATGTCATACCCCGAGTACTGACCTAGAAGACATCGGACACTCTGAGACTCCATTTGACTAAAATTTAAAGTCTTCAAGTTGACCAAGACTGAATAAATCTTCAAAGGGCACTGAAACCCCTTTCCAATGGTCTGTCCCATGAGCAATTTTGACTTACCATGCGGACGAACGACCCATTTTCCCCCGAAACTCAATCAGGAGGCTCCCAAGCTCTGTTTGACCTAAGTCAACTCTTTAGCTCGACTGATACTGAATGGATCTTCGAAGGGAACTGAAACCCCTTTCCAACGGTCCGTCCCGTGCGTGATTCTGACTTACAGTACGGATGAACGATTTGTTTTACTCCGAGAGGTCACCGAATGCATCCAGGGACCGGTTGACCAAATTCAACTGCCCAAAATGGATCAAACTATTTGGAATGTCAAATTACATCTCCTAACCTTTCCAATGGTCCGCCCTGTGCACGATTCAGACTTACCATGCGGACGAACGATCCGTTTGCATCTAAAAATTCCCCGTCCAATGGACCGACGAATGCTTTCGAGCCATATTTAAACCAAAGTCAACTCTTGAACTTGGGAGCAATCTAAGGTACTTTCGAAGGTCTCTGAATTACCTTTCCAACGGTCCACCCCGTGCGCGATTCTGATCAACGGTTTACGTTCTGTGGCTAATTTTTTGAAAAGGCATGAAAGACACTGCCAAACGGAAGGTCCCAGACCCTGCCTATCGATAGTGTGCCTAAACGCACCTGCCAATTGGCAGGAATAGGGATATGCCCATGGGCAATTCACTGGGCCTATAAAAAGGAGGCCTGACCTCACTTTTAAGGGGAGCCCAGATCTGATTGATATCACTCTCAACAAAATCCAGAAAACCTCTCTCGAAGTCAACGTGATTTCCACACCCAAATCCCTTTCCAACCTTCACTTTTCATCATCCTTTTCATCAAACTTGGTGAATTCACTACCCTCCATCATCATCCAAGTCTAATATCAAGCTCGAGATCCTCAAGAAGGTCCAATTTTCTCAACTCTCTCTTTAAATTCTCATAAATTCGCAATAACTTGTTTTATTTACTTAACACTTTTATTATCTTATCTCAAACATCCTAATATAATTTTTATTTAGTATTATTGCACATCTCTTATTTTCATATAAATAAAAACCCCAAAAATAAGAAAAATAGGGTTTGCTCATAAATTCCAAATGAGAATTCTTATACTTTTCTTACACTTTTCTCACAACTAAAACACTTTTTCTACACACACACTCACACACAAATAAGATAATTCACCAGTTGGATTTATGGGATAAACCCCACCCCTTGTTTTTCATGCGAACTACGTGGACTTTGATGCCTCTATAGGTTACGTAGGCGTCTCGGGGTAAAACCTGAGACTCGAGTCCTATTTTTTACTTTTTCTCTCATTTTCTTTTCTCCAAACTCCACTTTCTTATATTATATATATATATATATATATATATATGTTCTCAGTAGCGTATTATTCCACATGTGTTATCGTTCCATCATAACGGTCAACGTAAGGATAATCGTGTAAATCCTATTTTCTAATATTATTTTTATACCTTTCTACAGATGACTCTCTTTACCTCTTCCATGGTACAAGTCAATGATTCCTATCTCCACTATATATACACATGCACACATATCAGGGGGAAAATAAAGGAAAATAACAAAACCCATGAGAGACTGAAAGGGCTGAATGGGTGCCTAACACCTTCCCATTTCGTAACTTAGCCTCCGGACCCTTTTCGAATCATTTTGGTTTCGTATGCATCAGTATGTCTTTGGATGCTGTCCTTCGAGATGGCTTCCCTTTTTCTTTTTTCTGTTCTAAGTAAAATAGATTGGTGACTCTAATCTCTCTACATCTTTCACCTCACTCAAATGACGCCGGCCGAAGTGCTCCCGAGAGGGACGCGCGGGACCTAGGATCCATCCATCGCGCGCCCGCCCATCGCGAGGACCCGGGATCGGGGATGGCCACAACAATAAAAAGAAATTTGTGCCGAATATGGGCCATTTAGGTTTCACAATCAATATTCCAAGGTTTGAGAATTTAGATAACCTCTATTCAAAATATAAATCTGAGGGAGTTTGGGTGGAGAATTTAAGCGGGTTTGCAAAATGATCAGTGTCTCATATTTCCATCTTTTTACACATAAGGAAGATGTTGAGTGCATTCGTTAGGAGTATCCGATATTCATCATGCATATATGTCATGTTTGTATGCATTGATTTTCCAATCGAATTTGATCACACCCCTACATTTACGCTATCATCGACTTGGTTATTTTTATGTTTCTTTCATGGTGTGATTCTTTGTTGTTTATTTTGTATGAAAATTTATGAAAAATTCAAAAATAGATTTTTTTTACCATGTGACATTTTCCATATTTATGCTTCTCATGTCTGTCTATTTGGGGACAATATAAAAAGGGGGAGAATGAATTATGGGGGAGATTTGTTTGGTTCATTTATCATTGATTTGCTTAAGATTAATTGATCTTTAATTTTAGCATATCATTATATTTGAAACTGTTGCTTGTCACGGGTATCTGCTTTATCTCATGTGTGTAGGTACAAAGTTGACTTATTGGATTCCACACCCTGATGAGAAAAGCTTTGGGAGTTTCTGAAGAGCTGAAGATTTGAAGATACTGTAGTTTGATTGAAGACATGTCATGTAGTATTCTCAGTTTGAGGGTTTAATGGGGATATTATATGCATGTCATTTATTTTAGCGAGATTGCATAATTCGTATTTTTTTATGTATGTACTGGCATAGACATAGGGGGAAATTTGTAAGGACATAATTTTCTAAATGTCTGGGGTAGAATCTAGGAATTTTCTATTTTCCCTAGATCACAGTTTGTATGTCTGACACCGCTACATTCGACACATCATCACAATCATCAACGACGGACTCTATATGAATCCATGCATCCATCATCTTCACACGTGCATCATTCTATATGCAACGTGATGCTCAATTGTTTCCCACTACTCCACGGCGCATTATTGGTAAAATGTCTTATTGGAGTTGTTTATATTTGCATATATATTTGGAAAAAATTTCAGAATATAATTTTTGAAGTATAAAATATTTTTTATCAAAAGCAGAATTTTTTCTAAGTGTAGAAGCAGAGTGCCTCGGTCGACGAGCTCATTCAAATGAGTCATCACTATCGTTCGAGCGAGATCAGCATCTCGCGTGAAGTAGTTCGAACGACACGTGTCCTTCGTTCGAGCGACACCGATGCCTCGATTTTCGTATAAATACCAGTGTACCTTCTACATGTTTGTGAAGTCTTTTCACAACACGATTTCTACGAAAAACTGCCCAGAAACAGACTTCCCTTTTTAAGGTTTTACACCTTGTTTATTCATATAAACACTCCCATCTATTATCAATGATTTGCTTAAGATTAATTGATCTTTGATTTTAGCATATCATTATATTTCAATCTATTGCTTGTCACGGGTATCTGCTTTATCTCATGTGTGTAGGTACAAAGTTTACTTATTGGATTTCACACCCTGATGAGAAAATCTTTGGGAGTTTCTGAAGAGCTGAAGATTTGAAGATGCTGTAGTTTGATTGAAGACATGTCATGTAGTATTCTCAGTTTGAGGGTTTAATGGGGATATTATATGTATGTCATTTATTTTAGTGAGATTGCATAATTCGGATTTTTTATGCATGTACCGGCATAGACATAGGGGGAAATTTGTAAGGACATAATTTTCTAAATGTCTGGGGTAGAATCTAGGAATTTTCTATTTTCCCTAGATCACAGTTTGTAAGTCTGATACCGCTACATTCGACACATCATCACAATCATCAACGACGGCCTCTATATGAATCCATGCATCCATCATCTTCACACGTGCATCATTCTATATGCAACGTGCTGCTCAACTGTTTCCCACTACTCCACGATGCATTATTGGTAAAATGTCTAATTGGAGTTGTTTATATTTGCATATATATTTGGAAAAATTTTCAGAATATAATTTTTGAAGTCTAAAATATTTTTTATCGAAAGCAGAATTTTTTCTAAGTGTAGAAGCGGAGTGCCTCGGTCGACGAGCTCGTTCAAACGAGTCAGCACTATCGTTCGACCGAGATCAGCATCTCGCGTGAAGTAGTTCGAACGACACGTATCCTTCGTTCGAGCGAGATGCCTATCTCGTTCGAGCGACACCGCTGCCTCAATTTTTGAATAAATACCAGTGTACCTTCATCATGTTTTCTGAAGTCTTTTCACAACACGATTTCTGCGAAAAACTGCCCAGAAACAGATTTCCCTTTTTAAGGTTTTACACCTTGTTTATTCATATAAACACTCCCATCTATTATCAATGATTTGCTGAAGATTAATTGATCTTTAATTTTAGCATATCATTATATTTGAAACTGTTGCTTGTCACGGGTATCTGCTTTATCTCATGTGTGTAGGTACAAAGTTGACTTATTGGATTCCACACCCTGATAAGAAAAGCTTTGGGAGTTTCTGAAGAGCTGAAGATTTGAAGATACTGTAGTTTGATTGAAGACATGTCATGTAGTATTCTTAATTTGAGGGTTTAATGGGGATATTATATGCATGTCATTTATTTTAGCGAGATTGCATAATTCGTATTTTTTTATGTATGTACCGGCATAGACATAGGGGGAAATTTGTAAGGACATAATTTTCTAAATGTCTGGGGTAGAATCTAGGAATTTTCTATTTTCCCTAGATCACAGTTTGTATGTCTGACACCGCTACATTCGACACATCATCACAATCATCAACGACGGACTCTATATGAATCCATGCATCCATAATCTTCACACGTGCATCATTCTATATGCAACGTGATGCTCAATTGTTTCCCACTACTCCACGACGCATTATTGGTAAAATGTCTTATTGGAGTTGTTTATATTTGCATATATATTTGGAAAAAATTTCAGAATATAATTTTTGAAGTATAAAATATTTTTTATCAAAAGCAGAATTTTTTCTAAGTGTAGAAGCAGAGTGCCTCGGTCGACGAGCTCATTCAAATGAGTCAGCACTATCGTTCGAGCGAGATCAGCATCTCGCGTGAAGTAGTTCGAACAACACGTGTCCTTCGTTCGAGCGAGATGCCTATCTCGTTCGAGCGACACCGATGCCTCGATTTTCGTATAAATACCAGTGTACCTTCTACATGTTTGTGAAGTCTTTTCACAACACGATTTCTACGAAAAACTGCCCAGAAACAGACTTCCCTTTTTAAGGTTTTACACCTTGTTTATTCATATAAACACTCCCATCTATTATCAATGATTTACTTAAGATTAATTGATCTTTGATTTTAGCATATCATTATATTTCAATCTATTGCTTGTCACGGGTATCTGCTTTATCTCATGTGTGTAGGTACAAAGTTTACTTATTGGATTTCACACCCTGATGAGAAAAGCTTTGGAAGTTTCTGAAGAGCTGAAGATTTGACGATGCTGTAGTTTGATTGAAGACATGTCATGTAGTATTCTCAGTTTGAGGGTTTAATGGGGATATTATATGTATGTCATTTATTTTAGTGAGATTGCATAATTCGGATTTTTTATGTATGTACCGGCATAGACATAGGGGGAAATTTGTAAGGACATAATTTTCTAAATGTCTGGGGTAGAATCCAGGAATTTTCTATTTTCCCTAGATCACAGTTTGTATGTCTGATACCGCTACATTCGACACATCATCACAATCATCAACGACGGACTCTATATGAATCCATGCATCCATCATCTTCACACATGCATCATTCTATATGCAACGTGTTGCTCAACTGTTTTCCACTACTCCACGACGCATTATTGGTAAAATGTCTTATTGGAGTTGTTTATATTTCCATATATATTTGGAAAAAATTTCAGAATATAATTTTTGAAGTCTAAAATATTTTTTATCAAAAGCAGAATTTTTTCTAAGTGTAGAAGCGGAGTGCCTCGGTCGACGAGCTCGTTCAAATGAGTCAGCACTATCATTCGAGCGAGATCAGCATCTCGCGTGAAGTAGTTCGAACAAGACACGTGTCCTTCGTTCGAGCGAGATGCCTATCTCGTTCGAGCGACACCGCTGCCTCAATTTTCGTATAAATACCAGTGTACCTTCTACATGTTTTCTGAAGTCTTTTCACAACACGATTTCTGCGAAAAATTGCCCAGAAACAGACTTCCCTTTTTAAGGTTTTACACCTTGTTTATTCATATAAACACTCCCATCTATTATCAATGATTTGCTTAAGATTAATTGATCTTTGATTTTAGCATATCATTATATTTCAAACTGTTGCTTGTCACGGGTATCTGCTTTATCTCATGTGTGTAGGTACAAAGTTGACTTATTGGATTTCACACCCTGATGAGAAAAGCTTTGGGAGTTTCTGAAGAGCTGAAGATTTGAAGATGCTGTAGTTTGATTGAAGACATGTCATGTAGTATTCTCAGTTTGAGGGTTTAATGGGGATATTATATGTATGTTATTTATTTTAGTGAGATTGCATAATTCGGATTTTTTATGTATGTACCGGCATAGACATAGGGGGAAATTTGTAAGGACATAATTTTCTAAATGTCTGGGGTAGAATCTAGGAATTTTCTATTTTTCCTAGATCACAGTTTGTATGTCTGATACCGCTACATTCGACACATCATCACAATCATCAACGACGGCCTCTATATGAATCCATGCATCCATCATCTTCACACGTGCATCATTCTATATGCAACGTGCTGCTCAACTGTTTCCCACTACTCCACGACGGATTTTTGGTAAAATGTCTTATTGGAGTTGTTTATATTTGCATATATATTTGGAAAAAATTTCAGAATATAATTTTTGAAGTCTAAAATATTTTTTATCAAAAGCAGAATTTTTTCTAAGTGTAGAAGCAGAGTGCCTCGGTCGACGAGCTCGTTCAAACGAGTCAGCACTATCGTTTGAGCGAGATCAGCATCTCGCGTGAAGTAGTTCGAACGACACGTGTCCTTCGTTCGAGCGAGATGCCTATCTCGTTCGAGCGACACCGCTGCCTTGATTTTCGTACAAATACCAGTGTACCTTCGTCATATTTTCTGAAGTCTTTTTCACAACATGATTTCTGCGAAAAACGTCCCAGAAACAGACTTCCCTTTTTAAGGTTTTACACCTTGTTTATTCATATAAACACTCCCATCTATTATCAATGATTTGCTTAAGATTAATTGATCTTTGATTTTAGCATATCATTATATTTCAAACTGTTGCTTGTCACGGGTATTTGCTTTATCTCATGTGTGTAGGTACAAAGTTAACTTATTGGATTTCACACCCTGATGAGAAAAGCTTGGGGAGTTTCTGAAGAGCTGAAGATTTGAAGATGCTGTAGTTTGATTGAAGACATGTCATGTAGTATTCTCAGTTTGAGGGTTTAATGGGGATATTATATGTATGTCATTTATTTTAGTGAGATTGCATAATTCGGATTTTTTATGTATGTACCGGCATAGACATAGGGGGAAATTTGTAAGGACATAATTTTCTAAATGTCTGGGGTAGAATCTAGGAATTTTCTATTTTTCCTAGATCACAGTTTGTATGTCTGATAGCGCTACATTCGACACATCATCACAATCATCAACGCCGGCCTCTATATGAATCCATGCATCCATCATCTTCACACGTGCATCATTCTATATGCAACGTGCTTCTCAACTGTTTCCCACTACTCCACGACGCATTATTGGTAAAATGTCTTATTGGAGTTGTTTATATTTGCATATATATTTGAAAAAATTTCAGAATATAATTTTTGAAGTCTAAAATATTTTTTATTAAAAGCAGAATTTTTTCTAAGTGTAGAAGCGGGGTGCCTCGGTCGACGAGCTCGTTCAAACGAGTCAGCACTGTCGTTCGAGCGAGATCAGCATCTCGCGTGAAGTAGTTCGAACGGCACGTGTCCTTCGTTCGAGCGAGATGCCTATCTCGTTCGTGCGACGCCGCTGCCTCGATTTTCGTATAAATACCTGTGTACCTTCATCATGTTTTCTGAAGTCTTTTCACAACACGATTTCTGCGAAAAACTGCCCAGAAACAGACTTCCCTTTTTAAGGTTTTACACCTTGTTTATTCATATAAACACTCCCACCTATTATGGGAATCTTTAAACCTTCAAGAGGATCGTTTACTACTCATCTGGAGTACTTTGTGGGGGAGCCGTCTTCTTCTCTATTACTGCCCACCTGGAGTTCTTGAGGGAGATTCCAGCTGACGACATAGAAACCGACACCCGAGGGTATTTCTTTGTTACGCTTATTTTCGTTGTAATCCGTGTATCCGTTTTTACAAATTATAATAAAAATAAAAAGGTTTTGCCCGTTTGGGGGATTTTTCCTCATTTGTGTGTTTTTGTGTGTGATTAATTATTCTTGAATGATCATATTGATTTCAATCACACCTAGATGCATGTTTTAAGATTTAATTGAAAAAATTGAGAATTAATTAAATAATTTCTTAATTTGAACGCAAGCGCGCTCTTCAATATTGATAGCATATAGATAATGATATTAACTATGTTCCCAATTAATGTCATTTTTTTTGTGATAATGTCATTATGTGAGAAAACTATTTTTCAAAATTTATTGAACTAGACATTAATTAGACCAATTTTTAGGGACAAAATATCAATTAACTGGAAAATAACTATAGTGGCCTAAAATTTTAATATTATAATCATAAATGGTGTGATAATTTGGATAATTTTTATACAAGGTCAACCGATATTAATATTCAAGTTCAAACTAGATACGCTTAATGGTAATCTTTATTGATTAGAAGTATTGTATAATATGACACCTAGATCTCAACTAGTGCCCTATGTTTTTCCTCTCTCCCTCTTCCCTAGAGACAAGTACTTCTATGATTTTATCTTGATTTAAAAGATTTTTAAAATTTTCAATTTTATTTTGGATTTATTACTCGATATATAACACTTTCATGTTTAGAAAATGATAAGAAGGGGGTTTTAATGTATACATGAATTTTTTTATTGTGTACATCATAATTTGTAATTTATACATATAATTTAATATGTATATATATATATATACACACACACACACACACAATGGCGGATCCAGGATTATAGTCCAACCGGGGAGAAATCGGTTCAAAATTACATATGCAAAAATTTCGAGTGTTGCCGGGGGTTCATGGGCGAGAGCCCCCTAGGCGATTTTTTTGGGTTATTTCTTATTTTTTTATATGGCCTTAATACAAAAAAATCATACATACAATTTCTTCACATACAAGTACGAAAAATTGATATTAAAGTTAAACTACACATTATACATACAATTTCTCCACATACCCAAAGTATATACATACATTAAAAAAAACTGATGAGGATCTTAGTAGTGGTTGGCCGGTAGTGGATCCGGAGATGAAACAGAGGAGGGTCTTGTAGCCTCGGTCTGGACTCTAGTCTGGTCTTCCAGCCTGGACCTGTGAGGGAGGAGGGAGGCGAACGGAGGGGCTGGCTGGGGTTAGGAGAGGGAGGGAGCGGGCGGCGGGGAAAAGAGAGAGGAGAGAGTGAGAGAGAAGGTTTAGCAAGGAAAAGAAAAGTTAAGAGAGAAAAGAGAGACCCGATCGTTATTTTTGTTTAAAATTTTAATTAATTATAATCTTACACCCTCAGTTTTGTAAATAAGTAGAGGTATACCTTGAAGTTTGAAATTTCACCAAACAACCCTATATATATATATATATATATATATATATATATATATAGAGAGAGAGAGAGAGAGAGAGAGAGAGACCCATTCTCTAAGAACTCTTTATGGTGCAAACCCCGATACATACCTTTTTTAAAAATAGTAAAAAAGTGATTTTTTTGATGAAACTTCATGGATATGATCTCCATGGTGAGAAGATCATCTCCAATTTTTTTCATCAAAAAATTGAATAAGAAAAACCATTAAGATGAGGTGATATGTAAAAAAATGGTATAAATATGCATTTTTTACCATTGAAATTTTGACGATCATCTCACCCACTTTTTCATTGAACTTTTTAATGAAACTTCATGGATATGATTTCGACACTGAGAAGATTGTATCCATGAAGTTTCATCAAAAAATTCAATTAATCAAGTGACTGGCGCATACCCAAAATTTCAACGGTCGAAAATGCATATTCATACCATTTTTTGACATATGACCTCATCTCAACCTTTTTTATTGAATTTTTTGATGGAAAAATTTGGAGATGATCTTCTCACTGTGGAGATCATACCCATGAAGTTTCATTAGAATTTTTTTTACTATTTTAAAAAATGGTATGTGCCCGGTCTGTACCTTAAAGACTCTTTACAGGAGACTTTCTCTCTCTCTGTATATATATATATATATATATATATATATGTGTGTGTGTGTGTGTGTGTGTGTGTGTGTGTGTGTGTGTGTGTGTGTATATGAATTTTTATATTGTACACCTTTTTAATTTGTATATATCCTAATGTATCAATTATACATTAAGGGGTGAACGACTTAACACCAAATAAATATGTTAGTGGGTTATAGGCAAGAAAAAATTATCGGTGAGAGACTAAATTGGGAAATTTTGAAAAAATTTAAAATATTTTTTACACAAATAACTATTAAATATAAACTTATTTATATTTTCTAAATTTTAATATTTAAAATTTCAAAGGACATTTATAAAATGAGCACATGCCTTGATTTCATATCAATATCTTAGGTGAGATTTGTATGAATCCTAAGTTAATTTCCTTTTCAACGTCATGTGACATCAACAGATTAAACACATATATGAGCTTCCAACTTCGGGCAAACTTTGAAGAATATCCTTTTTATTTTGAATTTATATGTTATTTACATCTACGGCTTTGCACACATGGATATATATATATATATATATATATATATATAGACACACACATTGGTGTGTTTGAAGTATATTTCATTATGTTTTTCAAAATGCGTAAAGTTTTTAAAACCAGTTGGTGGAATTTTGAATCCCTACACAAGTTGAATTTTAGTCTATTTGCACAAGCGTATGCATGACGGCCAAACCCAATCGTTTGAATCTTTATATACTATCTTTATATACTATAAAATGCTCTACAAGGCGCTTTAATGCACTTTCACCATATTATGCCACGTGACATCTTAATTCACTTTCATCATATCTATCACTTATAAGCGTTCTTGGGAGGCTTTTCTCATTCTTTCATGCTCATTCGATTTCTCCACCCATTTATTTCCTCTTCAAAACTGTTGTTTTTTTATAAATTACGTTCAATATTTTTTAAATAACTCACGTACAATATTTTTTAAATTACGCACAATATTTTTAACAACATATACATAATTGTTTTATTGTTTTTATAAATTACGTAAAATATTTTTTTAAATAAAAAACAACTTTTTAATTTAAAAAAAAAAGATTTCTCTTAATTAAAAAAAATCATTTTAAGTGTTTTATAAAAAAAGTTATTTTTTGACAAAAATAAAAACTGTTAACCATGATAATTAGGCGTGAAAATTCGTGTATTTTGGTCATGTTTCGGGTCGACACGACATGACATGACAAGGATTTTTTGGACACGAACACGACCCAAATAAAAACGACATAACACGACACGGCACGAATAACCCGATTCTTTAAAATTTCACGCTAAATTAAACATAAATAGACACGATAACCCTAATAAAAACACGATTAACATGACAAGACAAGAAAACACGACTCATAATTTTGACATGAACACACAAGACACGACTTCGTGTAAAAAAAATACGACATGAATACGACATATTGTGTCAATTTTGGGTCAATTTCGTTTCGTTACATGCCGTGATTTCGTGTCGTTTCTAAAATTATTATCACCATATTATGCCACGTGGCATCTTAATTCACTTTAATCATATCTATCACTTATAAGCCTTATTGGGAGGCTTTTCTCATTCTTTTATATTCCTTTGATTTCTCCACCTGTTTATTTCCTCTTCAAAACTATTGTTTTTAATAAATTACGTTCAATATTTTTTTAAATAACTCACGTACAGTATTTTTTTAATTACGCACAGTATTTTTAACAACATATACATAATTGTTTTATTGTTTTTATAAATTACGTAAAATATTTTTTAAAATAAAAAACAACCTTTTAATTTAAAAAAAAAAGATTTTTCTTAATTAAAATAAATCATTTTAAGTGTTTTATAAAAAAAATTGTTTTTAACAAAAATAAAAATTGTTAACCATGAAAATTAGATGTGAAAATTCGTGTATTTGGATCATGTTTCGCGCCGACACGACATGACACGACAAGATTTTTTGAACACGAGTTTTTTAAAATTTCACGCTAAATTAAACATAAATAGACACGATAACCCGAATAAAAACACGATTAACATGACAAGACACGATAACACGACTCATAATTTTTACACGACACGACTTCGTGTAAAAAAAACACGACACGACATATTGTGTCAATTTTGGATCAATTTCGTTTCGTTACGTTTCGTGTTTTCGTGTCGTTTCTAAAATTGTCACCCCTAATGAAAATAAATTGTTTTACACTGTTAAAAAATGTTTTCAACAATTTAAAAACTATTTTTTTTATAAAGAAATTATTTTTTAAAGATTTTTTTAATACATAAAATAAATGGTTTTAATGATTTTTTAACTTTTGAACTAAAAAAATGTTTTAAAATAACTATTTTTACCTTTTTCTAATTGTTTTATGAAATTAAGAAACTGTTTCAAAGTTAAAGAAAAATATTTAACTATTTAATATAAGAAAAATAAATTAATATAAAAATTATTTTACTGTTCCTTTTTAATAAAATAAGTACAATATATCTTATATAAAAATAGTTTTTTTTTTGTTTATTAAAAACCGTTCTTTTTATATAAAAAATGTTATAACTATTTTATTAAAAAAAGTTATTTTTTAAATAAAAATAAAAACTTTGCTCTATTTTTGCAAGGTATTTTGTAGTTATATTTTTTTTACATAACTTGTGATCACAGATATTCTGAAGTTTTTAATCAATTTTCTATTTTTACTGAGCATCCATTCATGTATTGACAATTCTATAAATGTTTATCGTACACTCAATGTATAACTCGCGCATCGCGTGGGTTTCTAACTAGTAGTTTTAAAAAGAGATTGCATAATTGGACACATGGCTTAACGTTGTCCAATAAGATTTGTAGCATGCGCTAGGGGTGGCCGTGGGCCGGGCTTGGGCAGGCCCGGTCGGGCTCGGGCCGGGCTTGAAAAATTAAGTGCTATCCCAAGCCCGCTCGGGCCCAGATCGGGCCTTATTGTGTAATCCCAAGCCCGCCCAGATTTGAAAGCTCTTTACCCAGGCCCGCCCGATCGGGCCTTATTATGTTAATTAAAATATTTTTTTAAAATTAAAATACCTATTTTTTATTTAAAAACTAATTTTTTTAATTAAAAATCAATTTAGACTCCATATATTACAAAGTTCATATATAAAGTTTTCCGCTCTACATGGAAAGACTTGATATACGTTTTTATATTTATAAAAGTTCCCCCCCCCCCCCCCCATATATATATATATATATATATATATATATATATTTCGGGCCTCGGGCCGGGCCGGGCCTTATCGGGCTTAAGAACTCATGCCCAAGCCTGCCTGGAAAAAAATCGGGCCAATAAAATTTGCCAAGCCCGCTTTGCGGGCCTATTCACCTTACCCAAGCCCTATTTTTTTGTTGGGCGGGCTGGGCGGGCTTGGCGGGCCTCGGGCCTATGGCCACCCCTAGCATGCGCACGACTAGAATTTGTCACCATGTGTACGACCGCTTTATTTTCAACTAGCATATATATCCTTGTCTATAATTCCAAAATGGAAGAGCAATATATTATATGCTTTGTACTCATTTATGATAGATTCATTCAGATACTTTCCATTGTAGTTACACTAACCCTCCTTACTTGCAAGATTTTCACTTGATTTATACTTGATCAAGAGTGAATTTTAAAGTTTTATTTGAGTGTTACTATGAAATCCTCAAAAACCTACATAAAATCCTTGAATTGTGATGATTTGAAGATTGGAGGTCTTTTCAGATATGATGGATCTTTATCTGCTGATACTGATTCAGATAGGGGCAAGTTGAGGTATTGATGGCAAATACATATAAAGGATACTAACTATTAGAGTTGTGCACTGCACCTTGTAGAACTACATTTTCATATCTTATGAAATAAGGTATGCATCTCAAGACTTTTTCCTTTAGGTAGATTTTTTCCTCTTAAATATGATTTCGTGAGATATTATGTAATAATTGTTTCTAATCTAACACTTCACATTATTAGATCTATATTTTGATGATAATTTTGGCATGCAATTGAGCTTTGTTAAGGTTTGTCACTTAGTTAATTCACATAATTGACTTATGTTAAGTTTTTTATGTGTGAGTTGATTAGTGATGATTTCTAATATGTTTTTAACAATAAAAATCATCTCATGTGATTTATAATTTATAGCCTACACAATTAAAACATGTTTTAAAGCTAAAACAATTAAAATAGATAGTTTAGCAAAAATTAGGCATAGTTTTGAATTGTTGCAATTGAGTTCTATTAAAGCCCCTCAAGGACTCGGTTTATATTTATTGTGACTACATATAATCCCTGCTCTTAGATTGGTTTTAAAGAGGTTTGATCTTAAAGGTACAAATGTACTTGACCATAGATCACTTCTGTGTGAATTTTTCTTGTGATTGTGTGTTTTTCATGTTTTCTATTTTAGATCTAATTTTTCTTGATATCCTTAATCTTTTTGTTATTTTGGATATGTTGAGAGATGGAGGTTCTACAAATCGCCATCTATATTTTTATGTCTCGAATTATATTCATTGGAAGGTTATAATGAGAACTCACTTAATATCTAAGAATGAGAGAGTTATGACCAGTGTGTTGGATGGTTGGTAATGGCCAACTAGAGATGTAACTGGTGTTTTTTGAAAGAAACCCATGTGCTATGTAGTGAGGCTAAATTTAATAGGTGCAATTATAATCTTATTTCATTGAATGCATTGTTTTCTTTCGTTACTAATAATGACAATGAGAATATGAATTATGGTACAACGAAGGAAACATGGGATATTTTAAGTGTTACTCATGACGTAACTTTAATATTTAAGAGACCTAAGATTCAAAGTCTTGCAACATCATTTGAGAAAATGAACACGATGGAAGATGAGTCATTTAATGATTATCACACTAGACTAACCAAGATGGTTAATACATCCTATAATCCAGGAAAGAGGATTCCCAACAGCATGACTAAAAAAGTCAAAAATATTTTTGTTTGAAGTTAAAAATAATTTCAAAAAAAGTCAAAAATATTTTCTTCAAAATAAATAAAAATTGGAATTTAAAATCTTCAAAAATATCATTAAATTTTTATTTAAATTATCAATTTGTAAACACTTAATGCACTAAGTCGAATTGACTAAAACGGAGATTGAGCAAAAATTGACGACTTAAAGAATAAGTGTGGAGATTTTTAACTCGGTGAGATTTCGACCCTATCATTTTTGTGAGTAATTAAATCAATCCTAGTTAAAATTAACTCAAAGTTCAATTAATCTTTAAATAAGTCGTTGAGGATCTCTTTTGCTTTATTTTGATCAGTTATGGGAAACGAGTGAGCTATTGTCTTAAAAATGCGCTAAAATATCTCTAAATTAAATATATATCGAGACGCACATTGTAATCTAATTAGTAATTTGGATAAATGACATTAGGCCATTGTAACAACCCTCGCTTTTAGGAGGCTAATTTCATATTTAATTTACCGCATAAGGCAATGGTATAAAATGTTGGGACTGGAGTAAATATTAATTGAATGAATTAAAAGTTAATATTTACTAGAGTGATGCATACTTACTGTATATGAAAGTAAATATCATCAGGTTGCATGTTTTATAGTGTCATCTATTTTTAAATGACTCTATGGTTTAAATCAAATTGGAACTGGTAATAATTTATAAAATTATCGGATGCCAGTTTAGAGGGTGTAGTTAGTCTAAGAAGGTGCGAGACAGTCAAAATAAGTGCCATATTGTGTTTTTGGGTTTCAGGCACTTTTACCTGGTTTTAACTTAAACGCGTATTGGGAGTCATTTTAATGTGGTATTAACCACTTAAGTTGGAGACTTTAGACTTAAGACACGATTTTACCCTTATTTTCATTTCTCATTTCTCATTTCATGTCTTAAACATAGAGAGAAAAGGAAAGAAAGAGAGAGGAAGAGAAAAATGGAGAAATGAGAGAGAATTGGAGATTGCTTCTACCAAAAAGAAATCTGAGATTTCAACTTCAAGGCAAGTTTTCTACTTGCTAATATATGATTTAAGATGATTAAATTGTGTGATAGTTGTGTATTTGTATTTATGGATCAAAAATGGAATTTATGGGATTTAAACCCTAATCTTAGTTTTGGATGATAAAATTGTGGATTATATTGGTTATATATCATGTAGGATGGTTTGGGGTAGTTTAATGATGTTGAATGTGTGTAATATTGAAAGAGATTTGAAGTTTGGGGGAATTTAGGGTTCATAACCCTTAAAAACAAAACTTGGAAAATTCGCAGGGGCGAATCGATTCGGCCTGGTCGAATCGATTCGCTAGAGTGGCAGTGTCCAGGTCTGAGTGGACCGAATCGATTTGGCAGTTATGCAGAAGTCAGGTTTTCCTGACCGAATCGATTCGGATGGTCCGAATCGATTCTCTTTCTGACCGAATCGATTCGGCCAGGCCGAATCGATTCGGAAACCCTGCACTTTTGAGTGATTTTCTTAGTTTAGTTCCAATTCATTTTCTTTAAGTCTAGGGCCTAGGGACCTTCTTGAATGAAGTAAACTAAGTGTCCTAGAGTTTTAATTGAGTTAGTTAATTACCCTACACTAGGAATGGATTATGTGGGGACTTTTCCGGGGATGCGCCAATTGATGTTAGGGCGCTCTTTTCTTCTAGTTGATTATTATTAAACTAGGAGTCGTAGTGTTATGTTCGGGAGAATTTAGAGGCTCCATTGAGCTATGTTAATCTTGATGGTTTATAATAACACCATAAAAGTGTGTTAGGAGAATGAATTGAAAGTTTATTCATTCCTTTGAGGTATGATAGTATTGGGGTTTTAAAATAAGACCCTAAAATGTTTGGAGATAATTAAGAGTTTATTTACTCCTTTGAGGCTGTAGTAATGATCTAATTTATCGTATGGCTCCGGATAATAAGATGAATTATTTACAATAATGTAAATGAGTATGGTTTCAAATAAAACGAAACATACATGTATAAATGGAAATGAAATGGAAATGGTAATGATGATTGTAAATGATAATTTACTAAAGCATGAATATGGTAAATGATAATTTACTTGATTTTTTTAAAAATGGTAAATAAAATGGTTTAAACACACCCTCTCTAATTGACATCATAAGGGAAGTTCGCGCGTGAGATGAAGCCCCTGGCTAATGAATGCATGGTGGATATAGTCCTAGGCCATGTGAGCGTTTGTGTTGTATTTTTCTGCGATGGGTAGGTAATTCCGAGTGTGGTTATGACTACCCCGCAGGCACATGGCCGCTTCCCGACGTTTTGCGTTATAGGTGCCCAGGTTGTCTAAATGATAGGCCCTGGAAGATGATGGTCATTTAGGGGCGCGCACAGTGGGGAAACCCGGACGGGCGGTCTTAGAATCGTTATATGTATATAAATATAACTATTCATAATCAAGTGGGACTTGATGTATTGAGATATGCCATAAAGAGCATAAAGAAGTGCCACGAAGAGAACATTAAAATGCCACAAAGAGCATTTGAAAATGACTATTTTCCTAATAAGGAAAGGATTTTTACAAAATGTAAAAGTGAGATAAAAATGCCATAAAGAGCATAAGATTTTGATTATATATATATATATATATATATTTCCTGTTAAGGAACAGATATATGAGATAATTGGTGCACATGATGAAGTTTCAGATTAATGTTACTCATTTTATTTTCCTGCTTAGCTTATGTTTAAATTGTGTTAGGTAGATTCTTATTTATTTTCTTCATGATTTATCATTCATAACTATCATACTTTTTATTCATCTGGTAATCATATAGAACCGGGCCCTGACCCGTTCATATTTCTTGTTGTGCTTGCATCTTATATCCGCTCAGGTACTCCGCCGCAAGGATGCCTGATCGGACTTCCTATCCCGGTGTCTTTGGCGAGCCGTGATGCTTTGCGGGTATTACGGGACATTTTGAAATAGACGCCGTCATCCTTGCACTCTAGTTAAGATGGGGTCTTTTTACTCGGGCGAGAGCCCCAAGCTTTGTAATTGATTAATGTAATGTATTATGTAAATTAATGAACTTGTTTAATTTTATTGTATGAGTCTGTGACCGACAGCATATTCGGTCCCTTATTGTATATTTGTGGGTATGTAATATAATTTCATCTGAATTTTCCACTTTCTTTTTATTGGGTTGTTAAGTTGTTTTCTTTTATTAACTTTAAAAATCAAAATTTTTGGCAACCCGTTTTTTCTGAAATAAGGAGTGGTTATCCCGTATACTTCTTATTTTGTTGTGATGCTGAGAATGATTCCATCCATGATTCCGTTATTTTGGAGTATCGGGCTGGCCACCCCCTATTTTGGATGGCGGGTCGTCATAGCCATCATTTGTTACCTAAAAATATAAGCCATCAAAAAAGTTGTGAAATAATTATCCCTCCTCCAAACCCTCACGAGACAGCACTCGTCCTACTAGGGTAACCTCGGGGTTGAACGACTTATTGCATGCGCTAAATGCAATCGACCGTCCAATAAAAAGACATTATATCCTAATAAATTGTTTTTCAAGAATTTAGACCATGATATGATTCTTTTACATTGCTCGAGACGATCAAAGTTCTAAGTTAGGGGAGTTTAATTAAGTATAAATTCTTCGTATTTATCCTCGTAATTTAATTACTTTTATTATCTCGTGCAGAGTTAATTCGATGATTTTATCTCATATTACTGTTAGTGACCTCTTCCTGTAAGTACATAGTGTTTCAGGTATTTCTTTTATATTTTACAAGTATTTCATGCACGTGAAAACGAGAGAGAAACCGAAATGAGAACTGAAAAGCAAATAAGTAAAGCCAAGGGAAAATTCGTAATTGTATAATCAAAATCCGAACGCAGAACCTAAAGAGAGTTCGAAGACATTGAGTTCACGAGTACATAGGAAGTAACGATAACCAAATCGAGCCACAATTGAGAAGATATGAGCATGGGAAGATTAGAAGAATCAAAGAGGCAAAGTTGAGCAATTCTGAGGGTAGAACTAGTTCAGTTCCAGAGGGGAACTGGTTCGCGCAAAGCCTTGGCCACACTCGAAAGTGAAATCGGTTCAGTTCTGAAGTAGAACCGATTTGATCATCTGATGCATGAAATTACAAGTTTATTCACCTTATTTTGAGAGTTTTATTTTGTTAAAACACTTGTAAAAATGTGGATATTTATTCATTCATTACTCTTAGAGTTAGTTAGTCAAGTTTTAACCTAGTTTTGAGAGCAAGAACCCTATGAACTAAATTCATCGTCAAGTTTACAATTTTGTAGATTGAATCGGAAGATTTCATAAATAAATTTTGCTTTCTGTATCATGTTCTTGAATTTTATTATTCTTCGCATGTTTAATATATTTTCTATATTTCTAGGAATGTCTTGCATGTTTAGTTACACTTTCATCATGAATATGATTCTATGCAATGTTGGAATCTCATTTACTATTCACATCACCATGTCTGACTAAGTTTTTAGAGGGTTGGGGTATATGAACCCAACCTAGGTATTATGGATGGACTTAAAACTAGATAAAATCTAATTAATAATTCAATGGTTTGAAATCTTATTGAAACTAACATTAAATGTCTTTTAATTCCATTTGCCCTAGGTAACCGGAATGTTTAAGAATATAATACGAGTTTCGATAATTTATCATTCACATTAAATATGATTTTTTATTTGATATTGCAAGGAGTAAAATCCGTATATGTCGAATGCTTATAAAGTATTTAATGTTTATTTGAATTATGAATGAAGTTCTTAAAGTTTTTATGTCCTAAGTAACTACCGACGATTTGGGGGAGTGTACTCCAACTCTATTTTTCTCACATATAGTTTAAAATCAAACAATTATTCTTGGATGCGTAATTAGTTCATATTAGTAATCAAATTGCATTAGTTGATAGGATTTTCCTAAAAAAAATCATCTTTTCTTTTCTTTCTTTGAGTCAATTGTGAGGTTATTCGTCTTTCCTACTCATCATCACATTCTTCGTCATATTCCCTGAGTTCGATACCCGACTTGATCAGATTATAACTTACGTGACCGGTTTACACATGAACCGAAATTAGCGAGCACTAGAGACACATTTTGAGTCGCGTTAACCCAATCACTCAAAAATGTCCAAGGGGTTCTATTTGACTACATTAACTTTATCAAATAATGATTTTGCCTGAAGTGACAAATAAAGTGAACTCATAATGGACAAACAAACACAATGAACAATAGCCTAAAAAATATTGATGATTCTCAAATAAATAATGTCAAACATGAAATAACTAGGAGTCAATGTGCAAACACTTGATCTTCAACTTATAACAGTCTCACAATTATGAATATATGATTTTTTCGCTCTTATTTAAAAGAAACAAATTTAATTGAAGAATCAATAAAATATAATTTGTCCTTAGCAATATAATCTTTTCTTTTGCCTCTTAATTTTTATAGGCTCTTTCCAATGGTGGCCTTTCACGTAAGAAATATTTCTTCCTTCGTAGCCCTTTTCCATTCACACTCATATTTTTCAAAAAAGTACAAAATCATGGACAATGGTTCTTACATGCACAAACTCCTTAATCAAATATATATGTATAATGACAAGATTGTTAGAAGAACATCTCACTTAGATAATGCTACATATAAAGTTAAAATCCAAAAAAGATCGTTCATGTGTGTATGGAGGCATATTCAAAGTGAATCCATTAAGTAAGTCATTTTTCAAACTACTCCATGCAAGCATGGCTAAGAACAATGTGAGAATTAAAAATCAAAATAAAATGTCTTAGCGACATGGAAATATGGAATGGAGTGGATTAAAACACATTAATATTCCACACAAAATGTGTAAAACTAAACTACACATAAACCACAAATATTTTTAAGTTTTAAACGTTTTATGACACAATAAAATAAACTCAAAAGACAAAAAAATTCTTTTTGTATTTTTTAATAAGACCCCAAAAAAGGAAAAATTAAAATACAAAAATAATAAGAGCCATACAACTAGCAATAATATATAACATTAATTACAAAATCTTGTGATGAAAAACATGCAATCAATCACCCATAAGATATAGCATGTGAAGAGTCATGTGCTAACATGCGAGAATCAACTAGTCTAACATTTAGAGCCTCCAAAATGGATTTCCTAACTCAAATAGATGAATAGTTTTAGGAATCATAGGGACACTAGACTTCAACTTCCTAGGTTCTTTTTTAAGATCATGGCAAAAATGCCTAATGTGATCTTTTCATTGACCACTGAGTTATGGTTGACCCTATAAAACAAACGATGGTATTGCCTTTAGCAATAAAAGCATTCGGATTATTAAAGCTAGTACTAACAGTAATTTAGTCTCTTAGATCATCTTTTAAGCTAAAAATACTAGACTCAAGCAAATGATTAGACTCTTTAAACGCAAGGGAATCCTTCAAATTTTTAATAAAACCTAGAAGGTTATATCGCCCCCCCCCCCCCTCAATGCAAACGACCTTATCCATAAGAATCTTTTCAACTACCTTCAAAACATTTAACAATTTATCATTATCCTCAACGGAACATTTATTAACCATATAAAAAACATCTTAGAGTCCTCTGATTCATTATCTAAAAATCGAACTCGTTCTAAAATGTTAAAATCACGATTCATGTCCATGAGCTTTTCACGAAGGATATCTCTTTGAGTTTGAACAGTTCGTAAAAATTCAATTTCACCTTTAAAACACAAATTTTCTTATTCAATAATTTTAACTCTTTTTGCAAACTTCAAATTCAAATGAGTTAATTTTTTTATCACGGTTATGAAGATCATTAAACTTATCTCGAATATCAATATTTCCATCATAGCTAAATGCATGGGACGACTTATCACAATAATGACCCATAAAGAGAAACAAATAAACATGAGAGAGAGAGAGAGAGAGAGAGAGAGAGAGAGAGAGAGAGAGAGAGAGAGAGAGAGATAGAGAGAGAGAGAGAGAGAGAGAGAGAAGGGGTGAAAAATAAATAAAATAACTCTTTTTTAAAAAAAAAAAAAGTTCAATTATTTTAGTTCACCCAAATCAAATTGATCACCAATTTTAAGCAAGTTGTGATTAAGCATATTAATTCATTTATCTTAACCTAAATGAGTGTAGGATAAAATAAGTAAATCAACCACAATTCCTGATATATGAGAAAAATATAAATGGAAAAAACCTTGGACGAGGCAACCACACAAATTCACTATGTATGGAATTGCAAATGACACGATAGTAGACTTACACAATGACTTGACGTCCTCGTAAGCCTTGATGCTTTTAGTTCCTTTAACCTCCGCACAATGACACGTAAGAGTCCACTCGTGCACTGTGATAATGTATGAGTCCACACAAGCCTCAGTATGAACCAAACAGCTCAGCATCCATCACACACGAAGTCCATCGTATAAACACATCAACATATATTGAGTCCACTGTAATGAAACAATTCTCGCAAAGATGTGGATAATAAACCAAAGGTGCACAAAAACTATATCTCAAAGCATAATATAATGATTCCTTGACCTAAAACTATTTGGGTGTTAACTAGGGTTTGGGTAAACATGGAGAGATTTTTGGGAGAGCTTAGGAACTCAAAATCAATGATAAATTTCTTCTAAAAATGCTGCTCTGCACTTCTATTTAAAGGAGTTTGTCAAATATTGAGATAAGGATGACAAGTAGTTTGGAAAATCTCAAATTTATAAAAATTCATAAGCTCATTTGAACAAAGTACATCTCGTTCGAAAGAAACCATGCATCTCATTTGAACACCTTTCAAATGACACGTCCAACGATATTCCAGTGAATGGAATAAATTATCTCATTCAAAGTTTTGTCCGAACGTGAACGTGATCTAATGAGGTACATAGACTCATTCGAATGACATACCTAATGTCGTTCTAACGACCTCACAAAAAAAATTATCTTCTAGAAACTATCAAAAGGGATAAAAATATATTAAAAATAATTTTATAAAAATATAACACCCAAATATAATAATCCATGGATCAATAAATGTATGCCCATACCCGGGAGATCCTCAGAACGTGAAGACGAAACTGGTACCAAACACAACACGAAGATGTAGATCTTCTAATTTAACCGCTACGTCTTCAAGAAACCACGTCATAGTATTGAAATGTCAACTACTCAAGTCATAACCTATGACTCAAATATTGTCCAAAAATGGAATAAAGCCAAAATACATACAAATTTACTCTATCGAAAATTTATCCTTACAAGTAAATATCAAACGAGCTTGAAAAAAATATTTTTAATCATGGTCATGTTAAAAATGACAAGCACATCTTAGTCTATTCTTTTAATTTAAATGTCCTCAATAAATAAAAAGTTCATTTTAGTCTTGAGAATATATTTTCCTATGAGATCTTGATAAATGAATAATATTCCAGTGAAAAATAAAAGGAGGATGTTATACCCTAATCATTATCGAAGAATGAGATTTTTTTTATCCCAATCTCAAAACAAAACAAGATCAAAATTATGCCAAGTCTTTTTGTTTATATTTTTGTGGGAATAAAAATCACATTGCTCAATTTTTCTTGAAGAGGAAAAAGGTGGAAAGAAAATAAAGGGCAAATGTTATAAGATCAAAATATCATTTTAACAGAAGTTCATTTTCTTATTCCTATTTTAAGATGGCAGGACATTCTATAAAGAATTTTTATAGGTTAATTGGTTACCCTAGACTTGAAAGGAGACAAAAGACTTTGAGATAGTTGAAATTTAAATTGAATAAATTGATGAAAAGGGTTTACCATGTAGTAAACAAACAAGAGAAAATAGGAGAAGAGAGAATGGTAATAAATCACATGCCTTTAAGATATTAAAGTTATATTCCAAGGAATGTGAAAAGGGGGATAAAAAACAGTACAACATTAGAAATGTGGTTTAGAAAGTTGATATTCCTCTCCCTAGGAAGTTAATATGTCTTTGTGACTCCCCTTGATCCCAAAGAGATATCACTCTCTACTTAGTTAGGTAGTACATAATGTTTCCTAGGTATTTGTATAATTCTTTATTTGATTTATATTCTAGGTGATATCTTATTGGGACATCTTCATGTTATTTAGGTGAGAGACTCGATTAAATAGTTTGTGGATCTTTGCTATTATACTTGGTGAGATTTTGCATGACATTTTCATTTTATACGTCTATATGACTTTTTAAATTTTATATATACATAATTTTTTTTAGTAAGGTAAAAAATATTTTATGTTCCTTTTTTTTAAGTTATTTGCATCAGTTATGTAGTGCAAGAACTTCAGTTAGCTAAAGGATTTTGAAGTGAATTCTATTGCATGAGTATGCTTGTTCTAATTTCAATATTTGAACGAATTTATTTTATAAATCATGTTTCGTATATTGTATGAATTCCTATACTACACATGCATAATTTCATATGTTAATTCCATATATGATGGTTATTATGTAATTTGCATGACAATTTTTCTTAAAATCATAATTAAATCCCAAGATTGGAGTTCATTAAATTAAGATAGTTTATATGGTCTATCTTGAGAGATTAAGAGAAAAATCATTCTTAATGGTGTTGAACATATATGATTTTAGAAATGAAAATATCTACCAGTGCTGAGATTATGCCCAAATTTTAATTTAAGTATCATCGAAACGATGTCTACCAAAGAGGGAAAGAAAGCATCTGTTGGAAAACTCCAATTCATGATGAAAAATCCATAACCAAGTGATTGAAAATACAAAGAAGTAAAAACAAGTTTTGTAACCACTCCGTAGAACACTTGAACATAATCCTTTTAGGGCATTATAAAATAAACATCATATTAATGGTATCTTGGTGGTTGTAAACTACGTCTATTTTATCACATGGATTTAATAAAATGATAAAGTTGAAAACTTTATTTGTAAATCATATGGAACATTTATATGTTTTAAGTTTCTTAGAGGATTGTGTGTCTTGTTTCATCGATTTTCCATGTTGAAATTATAGAAACTTTACTAAGATTTGATGAGAATTTTAGGCTTGTGTTGATTTAATGGATGTGTATTACAAACTCATGTGATTTTAAATTATAATAATATTTTAAAATAAACTTATGCAACACATTTATCTTTCTTGTGCACTTAGTCTTGTGTTTTGCATGTTTTCATACCATGTATATATTGGTATTGATCTTTGTATATGTTTTATTAAAAACTTTCCAAAACTATACATTATCATGAATCACATAGCATATTTTTAGAGTTTGGTTTTTGTGGGATTGTATTATGCTATGAGTCTTTTCTGTAATTCATGTTAGAATTATTTTGTATAATTCTCCATTATGTGCTCCATAATTATATTAATTCTAAGAGTCACTTTGGTTAATGAAAGGGTACTCCAAATACCAAGAGTCAAAATGACTCTTGGACATCTACCTTGATGGACGGTAGATATTTAAGTGACTGTTGGAGATTTAGGTCATATCCCTGCCTATAAATAAGTGACTGATTTACATCATCCAGACACTCTAAAATGACAACATATTGAATTTATAGGAAAATGGAGAGAAATATAAATTCTCAAGGAGAGTAAATTTCCAAATACCCTTTTGGCCATACTGAGAGATCTGACTGTTGGAATGCGTTGGAATTGGATTATGTTCTTTCTATATACAAGATGAAGTTGTGTTCCGAAATCCAGGCCGATCAGACGTCGTTAAGGTTGACTGCTCCGTCAATATTTTTAATTGTGACAATTATGGAGGTATGCTATTTTAACATCATTTATGTTCCGCGCAACGTTTATATGTGATAATTACGAAGATCCAAGATCCTTTTATTAAGAACATTTGTATGTGAAAATTTAATCAAATTAATGTTTTCTTGATTAATATTATGGTGTTCTTAAAAATTATTTTACAATTCATTCTCTGACTTTATTGTTTTCGAAAAACATGCACAAGACTAGGATTTAGCTTCGTGCGCATGACAAATATGGAATTTGTCCACTATTTACATCCACACATGAATTATTTTCCCTATAAGAACAGATTTCCTCTCTTTGCTCTCAGTTTTTTGGCATACGTACAATTTTTTTATCCATAAGTATCCTATTTCTTTAGTCGTACAGGAATTTTTTTTTCTACCGTACACATATTATACTCCATGTTCTTTTGTTTCACTTGAACATCGTATGCACGACCTTTGATTTTTCTAATGAACATGTATTTGGAACCTTTTGCATCCTTTTGCTTATATTAGAGAGTTTATTGAGTTTGAATTATGTTACAAATGCTTTTCTATATAAGACTCTAAACACTCCAAAAATCATAGTATTAAACTTTTCCATTACCAATTTGAAGAACAAATCACGTGTTGTTGATAATCATGGGTTTCGCATTTAAGACACTAGTTTGTCCAAATTTGGGTATGTACCAAATTTAACTCAAGTTAGCTACATATTGGGTCAATTCGTGGAGTTTTAGACATATTTAATGTTTTTTTTATCATCTTATAGTACTTAATTACATCCTTTTACTTTAATTAATTCACTTGTATGCTTTTTATTAGAAATAAAGGTGTTTTGTGTGTTGTCTGCTTGAGTGATTGATTTTATTTATAAGCATTCCAAACTACACATCTACGATGTGTTTTTTATTTATTTTACTTTTTTCTTTAATTTAACATATACGTTCCTATAACATACTACTTTTTGTCATAATGGTGAGACAAAAACATTATGCTCTTGGTCAAGGTGTGTGCAGTGGTCTCGTAAAGTCATCAACCATCGAATCTAGGTGTTATACATGTTAGAGGACTTCTGTCACACCCCAAACTTACTTGAGTTCTTGGATACGGAAACACACTTGCCTTAGTCGCACTTTGCTAATGTAAGTGAGCTGGAAAGAAGTGATGGAGCAAAACGAAGTCAGGTTGGTTATCTATGTGGGCTTACGATATTTTGGCAGTTAACGTCCACTGCTACCACTGTGGATTTTTCGTTAAGAACATATATAAGGAGGGGGTCCTCCGAGGCAGAACTGGAATTTTGTCCATAGGTGTTCCTAGGCTTATAAATTATTTGTGGGATATGTGGGATTGTCCTAAGACCAATGTGGGATTGGTAGTGCATGGTTTTTGGGTCGTGATCGGGGTAATCATCCTCAATCATACCCATGTTGGACCAGGTTGCTATTTACGTGGGTAAAGCTTGTGGAACCATGGTGAGGGTGTCCACAAATGTGGGAATAGTTGCTGGTTACGTTCAGGTATGAGTTGGTCTTGTCTTAAGGAAGTTTTGGGAGCAGTTACATGGGTGAACAGGTGGCTACATGGGTTTGCTCGAGTTTGAATGGAGAAATGATGATAACTACCTCGTAATTTCCCAAAGACACCTGTTCAAAACACAATGCAGCAGTTACTTGAGCAGTTCCTATGGAAATTACTGGCAGCTTTATTTTTAGACACCTGTACCTAGAAGTTGGGATTGTCAATTGCATGTTGCCTTGTATTTAAAGCATTGTAACCTGATTGTCTAGGATTGAGAGAGACCTAGACGATTTTGTAAGGGTTCCCTATATTTTGTGAGTAATAAATATTGAATTGGGGAGTTTTTCCTTGTAAATATTATATTGCCTTACTTGTTGTGATTTTATGTATTGTTGTTCGTATTATTGTTGGTTTACTTGATTATAGACACATCAAAGGTGTGGGAATTCAGGAAAAAAAATTCAGACCTGTGACATTTTGGTATCAAAGCCTAAATTTTGGCATTTTTGGGTTGCAATGGCCGGTGGAAGTTCAACTGAAATAAGGGAACATGTTTTTAGGTCAGAGGAAATCGTTGTCACTCCTGTTGAAGGTGTTGAAGTCGTCCCTCTTCATGCCCGTTATGAGTTATTACGGGTTGAATTCAAAAATTTGAGGCGAAATTTGGAGGAGCACATTCAACAAAGTGATGATTCACATTCAACGATCAACACTAAAATTGGTGATGTTTCTGATGGTGCTCAGTCTCAATTGAACCGAATTGATGGGGAAATCATGTTATTGAAGACTACATTCAACAATGCTGGTAGTGGGAAGACGGAAATGTTGCCTAAGACGAAGTTTCTTGAACCCAAACCATTTTTTGGCGGTTGAAATTCTAAGGAAGTTGAAAACTTTCTTTGGGAAATATTGCATTAGTTCAAAGCACTTCGAACACCAGCTGCTGAGAAGGTGGATCTTACTAGTATGTTCTTGGCTGACGATGCAAAATTATGGTGGAAAAGACGCATAGAGGATAATTCATGTCCTCAAATTAAAACTTGGAAGTCGTTGGTTTCAGATATTAGGGAGCAATTTCTCCCTACAAACACTGTTTGGCAGGCTCGTGATAACCTGCATCGTTTGAAGTAAAACGATTATGTTCGTGAGTATGTCAAGGAATTTTCATCCTTTCTATTGTATATTAAGAATATGTCAGAGGAAGACAAGTTGTTCAACTTTATGAAGGGTCTTCAAAATTGGGCACAAGCAGAATTGCGTCGGTAAGGTGGACTACAAAACTCAGACAGGTTCCTCGGAGAAGGAAGGGGTTAGTCATAATAAAGGGAAGGAGCAAAAGAAGCAAAACTGGAAGTACAAGAAGAAAGGCAACGAGAATGCCAGTTCTACCAATTCTAATGATGTTGCCCACTCAAAAGATAAGGATTCTTCTAAGAACGTGCGTTATTTCATTTGTGAAGGTCCCCATTATGCGAAAAATTATCCTAAGAAGGAGAAGTTAAACGCTTTGGTTGTTGAAAATGGTGATGGTAATGGTGGAGGAGAGCCCAATCGGGTCAACCCTATTCAACTTCTCAACGTCAATCATCGAGAAGAGGCACCCACTGGGGGAAAAGGGTTGATGTGCGTTCAGATTCAAATGAACGATGTTTTTGTCATGGCAATGGTGGATACGGGTGCTACTCTCAATTTTGTTTTTGATCGAGAAGTGCAGTGGTTGAAATTTGCGTTGATGAACAAAAATAGTAGAATCAAAGCAGTCAATTTAGAAGCAAAACCTATTGGTGGCGTTGCTAAGGAAGTTTTGCTTAAAGTTGGTGAATAATGTGGTACGTGTAGTTTTATGGTTGTGCCTCTAGATGATTTTCAAGTCATTATGGGCTTGGAATTCTTCACAGAGGCAAAGGTTTCGGTGATACCTTATTTTCAAGGCTTGTTCATTTTGAACATGGCCCATCCCTATTTTATACCTTTATTGAAGTCTTTCAACGAAGTTGAAATGTGTTCTACGTTGCAGGTGAAATATGGTCTTAGAAAAGGGGAAGAAACTTTTTGGGCGATGTTGTTTGAAGAGAAGGAACAATTACTTGCTGATGTTCCCGATTTAGTCAGGGCAGTCTTAGAGGAATTTAAGGATGTTATGCCTGATAAATTACCTGTTGAGTTGCCACCACGATGGGAAATCGAGCACATTATTGAGTTATTTCCTGGGGTGAAACCTCCAGGAATGGCTCCCTATCAGATGGCTCCAACAGAGTTGGCAAAATTGAGAAAGTAGTTGACAGAGATGTTGAAGGAATGATAGATTTAGCCTTCAAAGGCACCTTATGGTTCCCCCGTTTTGTTCCAAAAGAAGAAGAATGGCTCAATGTGGATGTGTGTGGATTATCGTGCACTAAATAAGGTGGCGATAAATAATAATTATTCGGTACCCATTGCGGATGAATTGTTTAACAGATTGGGCAAGGCAAATTACTTCACCAAGATGGACTTGCGTTCTGGAAACTACCAAGTGTGGATTGTAGAAGGAGACAAACCAAAAACAACTTGCATTACAAGGTATGGCTCATTTGAGTTTTTAGTCACGCCTTTTGGCTTGACTAATGCTCCTGCTACCTTTTGTACACTTATGAATAATGTTTTTTGGGAGTATTTGGAAAAATTTATGGTGGTCTATTTGGACGATATAGTCATCTATAGAAACAGTTTGGAGGAACATGTTGAGAAATTGCAGGTTGCCCTTAAAAAGTTGCGTGAAGTGACTTTGTTTTTGAAGCTGGAAAAATGTGAATTTGGCCAGAAGGAAATCATGTTCCTTGGTTACTTAATTTCTGAGGGGAACGTGAAAATGGACCCGAAGAAAGTTGACGCTATTGCTGATTAGCCAGCGCCAACAACAGTGAAGGAATTACATAGTTTTTTGGGTTTGGCAAATTACTATAGAAAATTTGTGAAGGGTTTCTCAAAGAAGGTGGCGTGTCTCACGGACCTTTTAAAGAAGGACCAGACTTGGAATTGGACCCATGAAAGACAGGAGGCATTCAACAAATTGAAGGCGGCAGTGACGAGTCACCCTATTTTGAAGCTTCCAAAATTTAATAAAGCTTTTGAAGTTCACATCGATGCATCTGATTTTACATTGAGGGGTGTCTTTAGTTCATGAAGGTCATCTAGTAGCGTTTGAAAGCAGGAAGTTGAATGACATCAAATGAAGGTATTTGGTTCATGAGAAGGAAATGATAGAAGTTATTAATTGCGTTCATGCATAGAGACACTATCTTTTGGGGCATCACTTTACGATCTATACGGACAATGTTGCCACAAGGTGCTTTAATTCGATGAAGAAGTTGACCCCAACGCATGGTAGATGGCAATATTTTATGTCTATATTTGATTATAAGTTTCTTTACAGGTCGGGAAGTGCAAATCAGGTAGTAGATGCGTTGAGTAGAAAGCCTAATTTGCAAGAAGAAGGAGATTCCAGTGCAACAGGTGCGTATATACTTGCTGCCCTTTCCAAAGCTATTAGTGACTTGCTGCCTCAAATTCATGAAAAGATTGCAGAAGACCCTATTACAAATGTCTTATTTCAATAGATTGATGCAGATGTTACTAGCAGATTTTGGGTAGATGAAGGTGTTATCTATGTAAAAGGGAACATGCCCTATGTTTCTAAAATTGGAGGAAACAGGCAGAGGTTATTAAAAGAAACACATGATTCTTTGTACGCAGGGCATCCAGGGCAAGACCGGATGTTCGCCTTATTATCTAAAAGCTTTTATTGGCCTTGAATGGATTCTGATGTGGAGTTATACGTGAGAACTTATGTGGTTTGCCAGCAGGATAAAACGAAAAGGAAGAAAGCAGCGGAAACCTTAGAGCCACTCCCAATCCCTACAAGACCTTGGGAAAGTGTCTTCATGGACTTCATCAACGGATTGCCAAAAGTGAAAGATTTCACTTCAATAATGATGGTGGTTGATCGGTTTTCCAAATATGCAACGTTTATTCTAGCCTCGAAGATTTGTTCGGCAGAAATCACAGCAGATTTATTCTTTCGGTACGTGGTAAAGTGGTGAGGATTGCCACTTGACATCATCAGAGATCGAGATGTGAGATTTACCGGGCGGTTCTGGACCGCTTTGTTTGAGTTTTTGGGGTCACAGTTGAAGTTCTCTACAGCAAATCACCCTCAAACGGATGGGCAAATAGAAAGGGTGAATGCACTATTGGAGGAATACTTACGACACTACGTAACTGCCAACCAATAAAATTCGGTTGAGTTTATTGATGTTTCCCAGTTTTGTTACAATCTTCATCAAAGTTCGGCGACAGGGCGTAGTCCATTTGAACTTGCAACCGGACAACAACCTCTTACTCCTCACGAGATTGCAAAATAAAAATTCCAAGGGAATTATCCAGCAGCATACAGGTATGCAAGAGGAAGGCAGGAATGAACTGAGGAAGCAAGGGATGTTTTGGCAAAATCAGTTAGAAGGACGAAGAAATGGGATGATGAAATCAGGCGCGATGTGAAATTTGATGTTGGTGACATCGTAATGCTGAAGCTCACTCCGCAAGTTTGGAAGAAGGTGAGCCGAAAGACAACACACAAAGGTATTATTCATCGGTATGATGGGCCATTTAAGATCACAAGGAGAATTGGAAGGTTAGCTTATCAGTTAGAGCTACCTTCCCGGTGGAAATTACATCCTGTTTTTCATGTTAGTTTCTTAAAGAGATTTTATGAAGACAGCTCAAACCCTAGCAGGGCGAATCAGGTTAGGGCGCCACTGATGATAAGTGTCACACCCCACCTAATTTTGGCGTCGGCTGTCACCAAAACTAAGTCGGGCATGAGTAAATAAAATACCATTCTTAGCATGAGACAGATTCGAGACATAAATAAATCAACCAATACGATAAATAATTGAATCAATCTCAAATGATGATAAACAACTAAGCGACAAAAAATCCATCACATGCTAACTACAAAAAAATCCATTCTCCAATAATGATTAAATAAAATCTAAGTACTCCCAAAAGAAATTCTCTAAACAACTTTGGAACCGAATGGCCCAATAAAATTCAAATGAAGTCTCAAAATTAAATACGACTGGAAAAGAAAGTCTAACTAAACTAAGCCATAAAATGAATAACTCCAGCTGCACCTCCAAATGATAACTGCGATAAACTTATGCACCTTGTCCAATTCTAATCCAAAAAATGATTAGTCAACACATGGGTCAGAGCCAAAGCCCCGAGCAAGAATACACACTACTCCCCTTAAATAGGATCCTTGAATCCAGACAGTAGCATTATACGCAATAAATATCACAATATAATATTTTAAATTAAACGGGATAAATTTAACGAAATAAATAGCAATTACTAACTACCCACAGAAATTCCATTTATAAAGGCATACCAATATGATTTTAAATTTCCCAGTCCCACGATGTTAATTTAATTAAATTAACTAGCTTTTATTATAGTTCTCACTTTTTATTAAAGTGCCACACTTACCCTTGTCAATCACCCTCTGACCCGTTTAAACTGTCGGCCCCGACACATGACAAGGTTCCACACACGACACGACATAAATCGCCCTCTGGCCCATTTAAACTGTCAGCCCCGACACATTATGTCGCCACAAATTTTAATACTAGTTTTTATCTTAGGCATTAATTCTCAATTTCTCAATTTCACAATTTATAAATTACCTCACCCTTTTAATCGATGTGAGATCCTCAAAATACCCCTTAGTCCCATACCTAAGGGTCCCCAAGTTATCAATATGTCCTAACCTATGTATAGGAGGATTTTCTAACATAAATCATAACCTAGTCTCATACCTAGACTAGCGTAATGACGATAAAGTAATAAAAATCATCTCACCCCCAACACAATAAAATCGTGATAATTTCCCCTCACTAGTCCCATTCCTAGAAGGCATTCTAAATATAGGGAGAGCAATAATACCCAACAACCCGTCGTCACAATGATATTTAATAATACCAACAAGTTATACCAACAAGAATAATTAGTCAACGTATAAAACTGCGCATGATAGTCCAATTCAATTAAATCTTTAATTTAATTATCATAACGTCAACAATACCCAAATAGTCTCATTTAATTATTTAAATTAAATATACCAAGTTTTCATCATATATACATGAAAAACCAAATTTTATGATCTCTACATTTATAACATGAGTATACGCACCCAAAAGTCAATTATTTTAAAGCTAGGGTTTTTCTACATGCAACCTACACCAATAAAACTCAAAATCTCTCATGAATCCTACGTACTCAAAGGGTTAGGAATATTATTCAGATTAAAATATTTTATAAAAACAGCCCCGTAATTAGTGTCCACTTTTTCGAATTAAGTTACTAATTATTTTGAAGAAAACATGTAATTAAGTGTTTAGATGACACTTAAAACGCATAATACTAAAGGAAAAGAATAAAGTATTCATACCTAAAAAGATCGTGTTGAAAATCTGATTAGAAATCTGGATTCCTTGCGAAAAATAAGCAAAAGAGTGTTCTTGAACCAACTTGATTAAACTCCAATTAAGCCTCCCAAAACTTGTGACAAAAAGCTTGATAATGAAGAAGGTTGATGATTATGGGTGAGAGGAAAAATATTTGGAAGTGTTCTCTAGTGAAAAACTGGAGAAAAAGTGATTATGAGAAGTCCCCCTACGGATTAACAAGGTTATATAGTGATTAGGAGTCCTAATCCTACACAATACTAAAAATAGCTTACTGTTCACGTTTTCTGGGAGGGTCGATCGATTTACCCCCAGGCATCGATCGATCGATCATGCCTAAAATCTGACAGTTCGCCCTAAACATTTTATAAGGGAAAAATATTGCAAAATCAATATAAAATCCATTTTAACTTCGATTTTAATTCCGCTTGAAGTTTTATTCTTCTAAAATCATAACCAACATATTTAGCCAATAAAAATTATTAAATTCAAAAATTTATTTTTCTCGAAAATTCCAATTAATTAATAAAAATAGTTAATAAAAACACGGGGTGTTACATACTTTCCCACTAGCAAAGAATTTCGTCCTCGAAATTAGACAAAACATACACATCAACACATAAATCTCGCAAAAGGAAATAATTGGGCTCCCATATACCCAATTCTACGCGCAACTACCCCACGAGCAACAAAATAATATATATTGCCTATATACATACACATAACTATGAAAATAACGGTGTACCACATGCCCCCACAAATCCCCACTCGATCCTATATCTGAAAGTCATCAAAATGCTAACATCCTCAAATTAAATCTCAACACGAAAAATCTATACATATGATACCTAACATCTGTACTAAAATCTCCAAAAATAATTATCATCTCCATATTCCATTCTAAGGATCCCCACATCAAGCTTACTAATTCTAAACTCAATGCCTACAACGTCCTTAACTCAAAACATCACATCTCCAAGAAACACATCTAACACGTATGCTAGACCATATACCTTAAGAAATACGAATCAACAAAGGGAATCAAAGATCAACAACGCGGAAGCTAAACGGACTCATAACCTACGAGACCTAAGACCATGCTCTGATACCATCTGTCACACCCCGCCTAATTCTGGCGTCGGCCTCCACCTAAACTAAGTCGAGAGTGAGTAAATAAAATACCATTCTTAGCATGAGACATTTATGAGACATAAATAAATCAGTTCATACGATAAATAATTGAATCAATCTCAAATGATCATAAACAACTAAGCGATAAAAGATCCCTCACATGCTAACTGCAAAAAAATCCATTCTCCAATAATGATTAAATAAAATCAAAATACTCCCAATAGAAATCCTCTAAACAACTTTGGAACCGAATGGCCCAATAAAACTCAAATGAAGTCTCATAATTAAATACGACTGGAAAAGAAAGTCTAACTAAACTAAGCCATAAAATGAATAACTCCAGCTGTACCTCCAAATGATAACTCCGATAAACTTATGCATCTTCTCCAATTCTAATCCTGAAAAAGATTAGTCAACACATGGGTCAGAGCCAAAGCCCTGAGCAAGAATACACACTACTCCCCTCAAATAGGATCCTTGAATCCAGACAGTAGCATTATACACAATAAATATCACAATAGAATATTTTAAATTAAACGGGATAATTTAAACGCGATAAATAGCAATTACTAACTACCCACAGAAATTCCATTTATAAAGGCACACTAATATGATTTTAAATTCCCAAGTCCCACGTTGTTAATTTAATTAAATTAACTAGCTTTTAATATAGTTCTCACTTTTTATTAAAGTGTCACACTTCCCCTTGTCAATCGCCCTCTGACCCGTTTAAACTGTCGGCCCCGACACATGACAAGGTTCCACACACGACACGACAAAAATCGCCCTCTGCCCCGTTTAAACTATCGGCCCCGATACATTATGTCGCCACAAATTTTAATACCCGTTTTTATCTTACGCATTAATTCACCATTTCTCAATTTCACAATTTATAAATTACCCCACCCTTTTAATCGATGTGAGATCCTCAAAATACCCTTTAGTCCCATACCTAAGGGTCCCCAAGTTATCAATACGTCCTAACCTATGTATAGGAGGATTTTCTAACGTAAATCATAACCTAGTCTCATACCTAGACTAGCGTAACGACAATAAAGTAATAAAAATCATCTCACCCCCAACACAATAAAATCGTGATAATTTTCCCTCACTAGTCCCATTCCTAGAAGGCATTCTAAATATAGGGAGAGCAATAATACCCAACAACCCGTCGTCACAATGATATTTAATAATACCAATAATTCATACCAACAAGAATAATTAGTCAACGTATAAAATTGCGCATGATAGTCCAATTCAATTAAATCTTTAATTTAATTATCATAACGTCAACAATACCCAAATAATCCCATTTAATTATTTTAAATTAAATATACCGAGTTTTCATCATATATACATCAAAAACCAAATTTTATTATCTCTACATTTATTACATGAGTATACGCACCCAAAAGTCAATTATTTTAAAGCTAGGGTTTTTCTACATGCAACCTACACCAATAAAACCCAAAATCACTCATGAATCCTACATACTCAAAGGGTTAGGAATATTATTCAGATTAAAATATTTTATAAAAATAGCCCCGTAATTAGTGTCCACTTTTTCTCATTAAGTTACTAATTATTTTTAAGAAAACATGTAATTAAGTGTTTAAGCAACACTTAAAACGCATAATACTATTGGAAAAGAATAGAGTATTCATACCTATAAAGATCGTGTTGAAAATCTGATTAGAAATCTGGATTCCTTGCGAAAAATTAGCAAAAGAGTGTTCTTGAACCAACTTGATTAAACCCCAATTAAGCCTCCCAAAACTTGTGACAAAAAGCTTGATAATGAAGAAGGTTGATGATTATGGGTGAGAGAAAAAATATTTGGAAGTGTTCTCTGGTGAAAAACTGGAGAAAAAGTGATTATGAGAAGTCCCCCTACGGATTAACAAGATTATATAGTGATTAGGAGTCCTAATACTACAAAATACTAAAAATAGCTTACTGCTCACGTTTTCTGGGAGGGTCGATCGATCTACCCCCAGGCATCGATCGATCGATCATGCCTAAAATCTGACAGTTCGACCTAAAAATTTTATAAGGGACAAAAATTGCAAAATCAATTCAAAATCCATTTTAACTTCGATTTTAATTCCGCTTGAAGTTTTATTCTTCTAAAATCATAACCAACATATTTAGCCAATAAAAATTATTAAATTCAAAAATTTATTTTTCTCAAAAATTCCAATTAATTAATAAAAATAGTTAATAAAAACACGGGGTGTTACATACTTTCCCACTAGCAAAGAATTTCATCCTTGAAATTAGACGAAGCATAGACATCAACACATAAATCTTGCAAAAAGTAAATAAGGCTCATATATGCCTACCCGTAGAATGCTATAATTGGGCGCCCATACACCCAATTCTACGCGCACCTACCCCATGAGCAATAAAATAATATATATTGCCTATATACATACACATAACTATGAAAATAATGGCGTACCACATGCTCCCACAAATCCCCACTCGATCCTATATCCGATAGTCATCAAAATGCTAACATCCTCAAATTAAATCTCAACACCAAAAATCGATACATACGATACCTAACATCTGTACTAAAATCTCCAAAAATAATTATCATCTCCATAATCCATTCTAAGGATACCCACATCAAGGTTACAAATTCTAAACTCAATGCCTACAACGTCCTTAACTCAAAACATCACATCTCCAAGAAACACATCTAACACGTATGCTAGACCATCTACCTTAAGAAGTACGAATCAACAAAGGGAATCAAAAATCGACAACGCGGAAGATAAACAGACTCATAACATACGAGACCTAAGACCATGCTCTGATACCATCTCTCACACCTCGCCTAATTCTGGCGTCGACCGCCACCAAAACTAAGTCGGGCGTGAGTAAATAAAATACCATTCTTAGCATGAGACAGATACGAGGCATAAATAAATCAGTCCATACGATAAATAATTGAATCAATCTCAAATGATCATAAACAACTAAGCGATAAAAGATCCATCACATGCTAACTGCAAAAAAATCCATTCTCCAATAATGATTAAATAAAATCTGAATACTCCCAATAGAAATCTTCTAAGCAACTTTGGAACTGAATGGCCCAATAAAACTCAAATGAAGTCACATAATTAAATACGACAGGAAAAGAAAGTCTAACTAAACTAAGCCATAAAATGAATAACTCCAGCTGCACCTCCAAATGATAACTCCGATAAACTTATGCATCTCTCCAGTTCTAATCCTGAAAAGGATTAGTCAACACATGGGTCAAAGCCAAAGTACCGAGCAAGAATACACGCTACTCCCCTCAAATAGGATCCTTGAATCCAGACAGTAGAATTATACGCAATAAATATCACAATAGAATATTTTAAATTAAACGGGATAATTTAAACGCGATAAATAGCAATTACTAACTACCCACAGAAATTCCATTTATAAAGGCACACCAATATGATTTTAAATTCCCAAGTCCCACGTTGTTAATTTAATTAAATTAACCAGCTTTTATTATAGTTCTCACTTTTTATTAAAGTGTCACACTTTCCCTTGTCAATCTACCTCCGACCCGTTTAAACTGTCGGCCCCGAAACATGACAAGATTCCACAAACGACACGATATAAATCTCCATCTGGCCCGTTTAAACTGTCGGCCCCGATACATTATGTCGCCACAAATTTTAATACTCGTTTTTATCTTACGCATTAATTCACCATTTCTCAATTTCACAATTTATAAATTACCCCACCCTTTTAATCGATGTGAGATCCTCAAAATACCCCTTAGTCCCATACCTAAGGGTCCCCAAGTTATCAATACGTCCTAACCAATGTATAGGAGGATTTTCTAACATAAATCATAACCCAGTCTCATACCTAGACTAGCGTAACGATGATAAAGTAATAAAAATCATCTCACCCCCAACACAATAAAATCGTGATAATTTTCCCTCACTAGTCCCATTCCTAGAAGGCATTCTAAATATAGGGAGAGCAATAATACCCAACAACCCGTCGTCACAATTATATTTAATAATACCAACAAGTCATACCAACAAGAATAATTAGTCAACATATAAAACTGCGCATGATAGTCCAATTCAATTAAATCTTTAATTTAATTATCATAACGTCAACAATACCCAAATAGTCTCATTTAATTATTTTAAATTAAATATACCAAGTTTTCATCATATATACATCAAAAACCAAATTTTATTATCTCTACATTTATTACATGAGTATACGCACCCAAAAATCAATTATTTTAAAGCTAGGGGTTTTCTACATGCAACCTACACCAATAAAACCCAAAATTACTCATGAATCCTACGTACTCAAAGGGTTAGGAATATTATTCAGATTAAAATATTTTATAAAAATAGCTCTGTAATTAGTGTCCACTTTTTCTAATTAAGTTACTAATTATTTTGAAGAAAACATGTAATTAAATGTTTAGGTTACACTTATAACGCACAATACTAAAGGAAAACAATTGAGTATTCATACCTATAAAGATCGTGTTGAAAATCTGATTAGAAATCTGGATTCCTTGCGAAAAATTAGCAAAAGAGTGTTCTTGAACCAACTTGATTAAACCCCAATTAAGCCTCCCAAAACTTGTGACAAAAAGCTTGATAATGAAAAAGGTTGATGATTATGGGTGAGAGGAAAAATATTTGGAAGTGTTCCCTAGTGAAAAACTGGAGAAAAAAGGATTATGAGAAGTCTCCCTACGGATTAACAAGGTTATATAGTGATTAGGAGTCCTAATCCTACACAATACTAGAAATAGCTTACTGCTCACGTTTTCTGCGAGGGTCGATCGATCTACGCCCAGGCATCGATCGATCGATCATGCCTAAAATCTGACAGTTCGCCCTAAAAATTTTATAAGGGAAAAATATTGCAAAATCAATATAAAATCCATTTTAACTTCGATTTTGATTCCGCTTGAAGTTTTATTCTTCTAAAATCATAACCAACATATTTAGCCAATAAAAATTATTAAATTCAAAAATTTATTTTTCTCGAAAATTCTAATTAATTAATAAAAATAGTTAATAAAAACACGGGGTGTTACATACTTTCCCACTAGCAAATAATTTCGTCCTCGAAATTAGACGAAGCATACACATCAACACATAAATTTCGCAAAAAGGAAATAATTGGGCGCCCGTACACCCAATTGTACGAGCACCTACACCACGAGCAACAAAATAATATATACTGCCTATATACATACAAATAACTATGAAAATAATGGTGTACCACATGCTCCCACAAATCCCCACTCGATCCTATATCCGAAAGTCGTCAAAATGCTAACATCCTCAAATAAATCTCAACACCAAAAATCGATACATACGATACCTAACATCTGTACTAAAATCTCCAAAAATAATTATCATCTCCATAATCCATTCTAAGGATCCCCACATATAGCTTACTAATTCTAAACTCAATGTCTACAACGTCCTTAACTCAAAACATCACATCTCCAAGAAACACATCTAACACGTATGCTAGACCATCTACCTTAAGAAGTACGAATCAACAAATGGAGTCAAAGATCGGCAACGCGGAAGCTAAACGAACTCATAACCAACGAGACCTAAGACCATGATCAGATACCATCTGTCACACCCCACCTAATTCTGGCGTCGACCGCCACCAAAACTAAGCCGGGCGTGAGTAAATAAAATACCATTCTTAGCATGAGACATATACGAGACATAAATAAATCAGTCCATACGATAAATAATTGAATCAATCTTAAATGATCATAAACAACTAAGCGATAAAAGATCCATCACATGCTAACTGCAAAAAAATCCAATCTCCAATAATGATTAAATAAAATCAGAATACTCCCAATAAAAATCCTCTAAACAACTTTGAAACCAAATGGCCCAATAAAACTCAAATGAAGTGTCATAATTAAATACGACTGGAAAAGAGAGTCTAACTAAAGAAAGCCATAGAATGAATAACTCCAGCTGCACCTCCAAATGATAACTCCGATAAACTTATGCATCTTCTCCAATTCTAATCCAAAAAAAGATTAGTCAACACATGGGCCCGAGCAATAATACACACTACTCCCCTCAAATAGGATCCTTGAATCCAGATAGTAGCATTATATGCAATACGTATCACAATAAAATATTTTAAATTAAACGGGATAATTTAAATGCGATAAATAGCAATTACTAACTACCCACATAAATTCCATTTATAAAGGCACACCAATATGATTTTAAATTTCCAAGTCCCACGATGTTAATTTAATTAAATTAACCAGCTTTTATTATAGTTCTCACTTTTTATTAAAGTGTCACACTTCCCCTTGTCAATCGTCCTCTGACCCGTTTAAACTGTCGGCCCCGACACATGACAAGATTCCACACACGATACGACATAAATTTCCCTCTGGCCCGTATAAACTGTCGGCCCTGACACATTATGTCGCCACAAATTTTAATACCCGTTTTTATCTTAGGCATTAATTCTCAATTTCACAATTTATAAATTACCCCACCCTTTTAATCGATGTGAGGTCCTAAAAATACCCCTTAGTCCCATACCTAAGGGTCCCTAAGTTTTCAATACGTCCTAACCTATGTATAGGAGGATTTTCTAACATAAATCATAACCTAGTCTCATACCTAGACTAGCGTAACGACGATAAAGTAATAAAATTCATCTCACCCCAACACAATAAAACCGTGATAATTTTCCCTCACTAGTCCCATTCCTAGAAGACATTCTAAATATAGGGAGAGCAATAATACCCAATAACCCGTCGTCACAATGATATTTAATAATACCAACAAGAATAATTAGTCAACGTATAAACTGGGCATGATAGTCCAATTCAATTAAATCTTTAATTTAATTATCATAACGTCAACAATACCCAAATAGTCTCATTTAATTATTTTAAATTAATTATACCTAGTTTTCATCATATATACATCAAAAACCAAATTTTATTATCTTTACATGTATTAAATGAGTTATACGCACCCAAAAGTCAATTATTTTAGAGCTAGGATTTTTCTACATGCAACCCACACCAATAAAACCTAAAATCACACATGAATCCTACATACCCAAAGGGTTATGAATATTATTCAGATTAAAAGATTTTATAAAAACAACCCCATAATTAGTGTCCACTTTTTCTAATTAAGTTACTAATTATTTTTTAGAAAATATGTAATTAAGTATTTAGGCAACACTTAAAATGCATAATACTAAAGGAAAAGAATAGAGTATTCATGCCAGTAAAGATCGTGTTGAAAATCTAATTAGAAATATGGATTCCTTGCGAAAAATGAGCAAAAGAGTGTTCTTGAACTAACTTGATTAAACCTCAATTAAGCCTCCCAAAACTTGTGACAAAAAGCTTGATAATGAAGAAGGTTGATGATTATGGGTGAGAGGAAAAATATTTGGAAGTGTTCTCTGGTGAAAAACTGGAGAAAAAGTGATTATGAGAAGTCCCCCTACGGATTAACAAGGTTATATAGTGATTAGGAGTCCTAATCTTACTCAAATACTAAAAACAGCTTACTGCTCACGTTTTCTGGGAGGGTCGATCGATCTACTCCCAGGCATCGATCGATCGATTATTCCTAAAATATGACAATTGTCCCTTAAAATTTTATAAGGGAAAAAAATTGTAAAATCAATATAAAATCCATTTTAACTCCGATTTTAATTCCGCTTGAAGTTTTTTTCTTCTAAAATCATAACCAATATATTTAACCAATAAAAATTTTTAAATTCAAAAATTTATTTTTCTCAAAAATTCCAATTAATTAATAAAAATAGTTAATAAAAACACGGGGTGTTACAATAAGGAAGCAATACTTCGAGGTTGCTGAGAAAATTCTGGACCACCGCACAGAAGGAGCAAGTAGAAAGAATTGAAGAACTTTCTACCTTGTGAAGGGGAAAGGAAAGGCATTTGAGGAAGATACTTGGGAGAAGGACACGATATTGTGGCAGTTTGAGAATGTGATTCACCATTACTTGGATTATGTTTCGACGAGGACGTCATCAATTCGAGTGGGGGAGGGTTTATCACACCCCAAACTTACTTGAGTTCTTGGATACGGAAACACACTTGCCTTAGTCGCACTTTGCTAAGGTAAGTGAGCTGGAAAGAAGTGATGGAGCAAAATGAAGTCAGGTTGGTTATCTATGTGGGACTACGATATTTTGGAAGTTAACGTCCACTACTACCACTGTGGATTTTTTGTTAAGAACATATATAAGGAGGGGGTCCTCTGAGGCAGAACTGACATTTCATCCATAGGTGCTCCTAGGCTTATGGATTATTCGTGGGATATGTGGGATTGTCCTAAGACCAACGTGGGATTGGTAGTGCAAGGTTTTTTGGTCGTGATCGGGGTAATCATCCCGAATCAAACCCATATTGGATCAGGTTGCTATTTACGTGGGTAAAGCTTGTGGAATAAAGGTGAGGGTGTCCAGAAATGTGAGAATAGTTGCTGTTTACGTTTAGGTATGAGTTGGGCTTGTCTAAAGTCATTTTTGAGTAGTTTTGGGAGCAGTTACATGGGTGAACATGTGGCTACACGGGTTTGCTCGAGTTTGAATGGGGAAATGATGATAACTACCTCGTAACTTCCCAAAGATACCTGTTCACAAGACAATGCAGCAGTTACTTGAGCAGTTCCTATGAAGATTGCTGGCAGTTTTATTTTTAGACACCTGTACCTAGCAGTTGGGGTTGTCAACTGCATGGTTCCTTGTATTTAAAGCATTGTAACCTGATTATCTAGGATTGAGAGAGACCTAGATGATTTTGTAAGGGTTCCCTATATTTTGTGAGTAATAAATATTGGGTTAGGGAGTTTTTCCTTATAAATATTATGTTGCCTTACTTGTTATGATTTTGTGTATTGTTGTTCGTATTATTCCTGGTTTACTTGATTGTAGACGCATCACAGGTGTGGAAATTCTGGAAAACAAAAATTCAAGCATGTGACAACTTCCATACGTCTCACTCCTCCTGTATCTCCTATTATTGATCATTAGATTCTTGATCATGTCTTTATTAATCTTACACGTGATTGCACTCTCCTTAAATCTTCATTCATATCTTGGCCAACCAGATTAATAGGGTCATTGATATTCTAGATGTTGAGAAATCTTTAGTGGGCTTCTTATGCATTGAGTGCATTAAACATCAAAATATTTTCTTCTTTTACCATATCATGTGGTGAATTTTTCTCTTGTTCACGAGTTGATAAAAACATGGTTTCTTTCATAAATGATCGAGTAGTCCTTGCATCCTTTATAAATGTCATAAAGGTAGTTCTCACTTATGAGAGTTTAAATACCCATCTTCAATTAAATCTTATCGTTTAGCCAAATTATCATGTTGGTGTTGAGAACACTTCGAGTCATGATTAGATTGCCAATATTCTATCTAGTCGGCATATGTTATGGCCTTCTAGATTGTTTTCGCGGAGAGATATTCACTCCTCCCACCACCTTATTCATTTTCTTTATCTGCTATCTCTATACTCGAAAAAAATACATAGGATTTTGGTTTGGACCATTGTTGCTTCACGCATGCGATCATTTAGGGTCATACTATAAATCATCTTTTAATTATTATATTTATCTTTAGATCAGAATCTTAGGATTTATCTATTGAGGCATTACCATTTGGAAGGATGATCATAAGATTCCTTTATTATTTTGGATTTCCTAGGATCACAAATTATTCCTTTGGGAGTTTCAAGGGACCGATCAATAATATGTCAGTATTGTGTTCTTCGAGTCAGTTTACTTGTCGTCCACTTGTTCATCTGGTACCCATTGAGTCGTTCTACATAGCCGCCACTAAAATCGCTCACTAACCACATCTTCCTTTTTTTTAATAAGTTTCTTATTATTTTGTTTTTACAATTGATATATAACATTTTTTTATATAAAAAAATGTTTTTCTATATAAAAAAAAAGTTTTTCTATTCATATAATTTTTTTTTAATTACAGGTAAACAGTTTTTTTAAATTAAAAGTAAACAATTTTTTATTAAAATTAAAGTTAAAAAAAATACTATTTTCATAACTAAAAAAATTATGTTTATTGACTTGATATCGCGATTGATTAATGTCGCTAGCGCGGACCCACATTCAACAAATGATGTGGGTCCGGAATTATGGGTTCGCGCCAGCGACACTAATCAATCGCGATATCATGTCAATAAAATATCGCAATTGATTAGTGCCACTAGCGCGGACCCACATTCAACAAATGATGTGGGTCCGGGATTGTTGGTCCATGCCAGCGACACTAATAAATCGCGATATCATGTCAATAAAATATAGCGATTGATTAGTGCCGCCGGCACGGACCCACATTCAACAAATAATTTGGTTTTGGGAATGTGGGTCCGCGCCAACAACACTAATATATCGCGATATCATGTCAATAAAATATCGCGATTGATTAGTGCCGCTGGCGCGAACCACATTTAACAAATGATTTGGATCCGGAAACGTGGGACGCGCCAGCGACACTAGTCAATCGCGACATCATCTCAATAAAATAATTTTTTATTAACATTAAAAAAATGTCTTTTCCATAAAAATTATGTTTACTAATATGCCCCGCTAACGCGGATCCGCATTCAACAAATGATGTGGGTCCGGGAATGTGGATCCGCGTCAACGGCAGTAATCATGTCAATAAACATAATTTTTTTTTATTTATGAAAAAAATATTTTTTAATTTTAATAAAAAATACTTTTTATTTAAAAAAAAAATTGCTTTTTTATATTAATAGAAAAACTGCTTTTTAACATAAGAAATTATTTTTATATTAATTGTTCAACACAAAAGAATAAGAAACTTAGAAAAAAAAGGGGTAATGCGGTTCACACGTGGTTCATCTATAATTACTCGGTCCCCATTATTGATTCTTATCATATTTATTCAACCATACTCTAGAACATTTCGCACCCATTGCACTTACACATGCATTAGCTCCTACGCCCATTGCCGCTCGAGTGCATCTTCTTGTATGATCCTATCTTGATCACCATTGTTATCTAATACATGCTTTTCAGGCACTATTATGAGAAAGATGTGTTTTGTATAACTATAAATTGGATAAGATGTTTGATACCATCACCGGGAGATTGATTTCCTCTACTTTATCTGATGATGAGGATGTTCCTGGTGATGGAAATAATGCTAGTAGTACTATTTATGTTGGGTATGGTGATGATGGTTCTTTTATTTATTCAAGTTTAGAGACTGAGATATAGGATATAGTTTTTTTTTTATGTATTCTAGTTATTCTATGGAGGCATAGTTGTGTTGTATATATTTGTAGGAAAATGATATGTGTACCAAGTGTATATACCAAAAGCGGTTTACCAAGTGTATTAAACTGTTCTACCTGTAGTAGTGTACAACATTTTAATGCACTTGGTAAACCACTTTTGGTGTAAAAACTTGGTACGTATATAATTGTCCATATTTGTAAGTATTTTATCTATCTCTTTGCTACTCCCAATATATTCTTTTGGGGAAATAGTTATTTTACAAATACTTTTGTGATTATATATATATATATATATATAGGGAGAGGTTTACAAGTGAACCTAAAAGATGAACTTTTTAATGAACCTTAACAAAATACCACCTAACAACTCAATTAATTTTAATTCCTATGTTGTAATTGGTCCGTGCCAGCGACAATGGACACGTGTGTCGATTGATCCCCAACAACCACCTCGCCCCCCTCCCCCCACCTCCTCCCCCACCCCCATGGAAACCCTACTACCATAGGGTCCGCCATGTTGATGGTGGTGGTCAGGTTGGGGTTGGGGCTGGGGTTGGGGGATCAATCGACACGCGTGTTTGTTGCCGCTAGCGCAGACCAATTACAACATAGAAATTAAAATTAATGAGTTGTTAGGTGCTATTTTGTTAAGGTTCATTAAAAATTTCATCTTTTAGGTTCACTTGTTGAGAAGAGTGCGCTTGCGTTCAAATAAGGAAGTTATTTAATTAAACTCAGTTTTTATCAATTAAGTCCTAAACATGCATCTAGGTGTGATTGATGATGATAAAATCAAGCAAGAACATTCAAACACACACAAATGAGGAAAAATCCCCCAAAGGGGCAAAACCTTTTATTTTCACTATAATTTTGTAAGAAAATGGCTTACACGGATTACAATGAAAATATGTGACACAGAAATACCCTCGGGTGTCGGTTCTGATGTCGTCGGCTGGAACTATCCCTTTCCAGTAGGGCATCAATGAAGAAGAGAACGGCTTACTCACAAATTACTCCAGATGAGTAAATGATCTTCTTGAAGGTTTAAAGATTCACACACATATATGGGAATGGTTTTGTGAATTAAAATGGTTTAGAAAACCTTAAAAAGATAAAGTCTTATTCTGGTCTGTTTTCGTAGAATTTTGAGATTATAGAAAGACTTGAAAATCGTATAGAAGGTGATTAGGTATTTATACGAAAATCGAGGCGGTGGCTTGTTCGAACGAGATAGCCATGTTGCTCGAACGAAGGACAAATGTCGTTCGAATGAGACCGCGCGACATGCCTATCTCGAGCGAACGACATTCAAAGTCGTTTGAGCGAGCTCGTCGCTCAAGGCACTTCGCTTCTACACTTAGAAAAAATTCTGCATTTGACAAAAAATTAATCCAGACTTCAAAAATAATTTTCGAAATATTTCCCAAATATTTATGCAAATATTTAAAGCTCCAATAAACCATTTTACTGATAAAGCGTAGTGGAGTAGTGGGAATGAGCTGAGTAGCACGTCGCATATAGCATGATGCACGTGAAGATAATGGATGCATTGAATTCGGATAAAGGCCGTCGAGGATGATCTTGTTGACCTGCCGAATGTAACGGTATCAGGCAAATAAACTGTGATCTAGGAAAAAACAGAAAATTCTTTGATTCTACCCCGGACATTTATAAAATTATGTCCTTACAAATCTCCCCCTATGTCTATGCCGGTACATACATAAAAATCCGAATTATGCAATCAAATGACATATAAGATAATATCCCCATTAAACCCTCAAACTGAGAATACTAAATGACATGTCTTCCAAATCTTCAGCTCTTCAGAAACTTCCAAAGATTTTCTCATTAGGGTGTGCAATCCAATAATGAACAATGTTGTACCTACACACATGAGATAAAGCAAATACCTGTGACAAGCAATAGTTTGAAATATAATGATATGAAAAAATTGATGATCAATTAAGCTTAAGCAAATCATTCATAAATCAACCAAACACCAAAATAATTCTCCCCCATAATTCTTCTCCCCCTTTTTATAATGTCCCCAAATAGACAAATATGAGAAGCATAGATAAATTCACATGGAGACTAACACACGGGAATAAATTGCTATTTTTGTATTTTTCAAAAATTTTCACACATAATATACAACAAAGAATCACACCATTAAAGAACACAAAAACAACCAAGTCGATGATAGCGAAAATGAAGGGGTGTGATCAAATTTGATAGGAAAATCAATGCATACAAACATAACATATGTGCACGATGAATATCGGATACTCCTAACGAATGAACTCAAAATCTTCCTTTGGTGTAAAAAGGTGGTAATATGAGACATTGAATCAATCAAATCAACAAATCAAAGCACAAAGTTATTTCCACACCAATAACGTCCAAAACTATTTCATGCTTTTTCAGGACTTTCAAGGAAGTGCAAACCCGTTTATATTCCCCAACCAAACTCCCTCGGATTTATATTTTGAATAGAGGCGTTCTAAATTCTAAAACTTAGGAGAATTGATGGTGAAACCTAATGGCCCATAGATGGCATATATTACTTTTTATTGCCTTTAATTTTTTTCGGGCTCTTTTAACCTCTTTGGACCCTGGATAATAAAATTCCTCAATTTTTTAGGTCCTTTTGAACGATGGCTTAGCATCATAAAGGCTAAATGAACATTTCGCAGCCCTTCTCCATTTTCAAATAAACACACAGTCTCACCAAAATGGTTTTTACATGCATTCCAACCGTGTCAAGTTTTATCGCATATGGTTAGTTGTATAGACAGAATTGAGATGGAAACACTCAAGCCAATATGTGATAGACAAGTACAATAATCAAATAAAGCCGTGCATGTGTGAAATAACGGAGATGGGAGTCAAACATGTAGAAAGATATCACTAATCACATCTCAAAGACTCCAAATAATGTAAAGCACATGGATGAAATGATGTAGCATCTCAAATCTCTATCAAACAGTCACATGGATAAGTGGAGTGAAATTGTGACTCGGCTATCTTAAATGCTCATCCATAAAAGGTGCAAATAAAATACAAAAATCTTTTTGAGCTTTTCAAAATTTTTTATAAAAGAAAATCTTTTTGGATTTAAAAATAAATAAAATAAATATATGTACAACAAAGCAATAATACATATAACACAAACTAGCAATAGGAAGCATATGATATGAATATGTAAAAGCATCCTATCCTAGACACAGACCAACCCCTCAGTCAACTGTGCAAATCCCCAAAGATTTCTTAAGACTCTCAAATCTAAGGACATCTAAAGGTTTCGTGAAAATATTGGCTAACTGACGGTCGGTGGGTACGAAACTCAGGGATACGACATTCTCCTCAACTAACTGACGTATAAAGTGCTCGCGTATCCTGATGTGCTTTGTGCGCAAATGTTGAACTGGATTGCAGGATATGTGTATCGCACTCGTGTTATCATAGGAAATAGTCATGGTGTCCTGTGAAATCCCATAATCCTCCAACATTTGCTTCATCCATAAGAGTTGCAAGCAACAACTCCCGGTGGCGATGTACTCAGCCTCCGCGGTGGACAAAGAGATGGAATTTTTCTTCTTACTCAGCCAAAAAACAAGAGCAGAATCAAAATAGAATCACCCACCAGAAGTGCTTCTACAACCATCTATATCCCCGGCCCAATCGGCATCCAAATTGGCGGACAAACGGTCATCGATATCAAGGGAATACCAAATACCGTATGAGAGAGTCCCACCCACGTATTTAATAATACGTTTTAGAGCAAGTAAATGTGACTCTTTTGGGGATGCCTGATATTGTGCATAGACTCCAACACTAAAGGCTATGTCGAGATGACTGGCAGTCAAGTAGAGAAGACTACTTATCATACTCCGATACAAGGTTTGCTCTACGTCCTTGCCTAAAGTGTCCTTACTAATATTGGTAGATGTACTCATAGGTGTACGTCCATGCTTAGCGGAGTCTAACCCAAATTTCTTCCCTAAGTCTCTAGCATACTTAGATTGGGAGATGAACATCCCATCCTCTAGCTGACGAACCTGGAGACTAAGGAAGAAAGTAAGCTCACCAACCATGCTCATCTCAAACTCACTTTTCATCTCCTCCTCAAAGTGATGAGCATGTTGGGAGCACGTGGATCCAAAGACTATGTTGTCCACATAGACCTGGGTAACCAAAATAGCACCGTCATCTCTCCTGACGAACAACGTCATATCAACTCCCCCTATTTTGAAGCCACGGGCTAAGAGATAGGAAGTAAGCCCCTCGTACCAAGCATGGTGTGCTTGCTTCAAACCATACAAGGCTTTCCTCAGACAATAGACGTGATCCAGGTGCTTAGGGTCTTCAAACCATTTCGGTTGTTCCACGTAAACCTCCTCCTGTAGAATGCCATTTAGAAAGGCACTCTTGACATCCATCTGATATAACTTGAAGCGCAGATGACATGCGATGGCGAGTAGTAAGAGGACGGACTCAAGCCTCACAACAGGAGCAAATGTCTCCCTAAAGTTTACACCTTCTATCTGTGTGTAGCCTTGAGCGACCAACCTATCCTTGTTTCTGATTATGGTACCATTTTCATCCATTTTATTCTTAAAAATCCATCTGGTACCTATCACATTAGTCTCACTAGGTCGGGGGACAAGTTCCCAGACATTATTTTTTTTAAACTGAAGCAACTCATCCTGCATAGCAGATATCCAGTGTTCATCCGTGAGGGCTTCTTTGTGGTTCTTGGGCTCGACTTTGGAGGTGTAGCAGAAATGGCTAACAACGTTCTCTAGCTGAGCTCGAGTCTTAACCCCTAGAGTGGGATCACGAACAATGGCAGAAGGGTCATGACTCTTGCGAACCCAAGCAGGTGTGTCACCTAACACAGGAGTAGGATCCACATAGTGTGGGTGAGGTACAAGTAAATTACTTCCAGAAACATCATCATCCTCACACTGAAGGCTAGAATCAATAAACGCCGAAGGTTTGTCATTTTGCACGGTGATGTTTATTGACTCCATAACCTTAGAGCTCTTCAGGTTAAAAACCCAGTACGCTCTACTATTCGATGAATATCCTAACAGTATTCCCTCGTCACTTCGGGAGTCAAACTTTCCTAATTTCTCTCTATCCTGTAGGATGTAGCATTTACTCCCCAAAACACAGAAATATGCAAGGTTGGGTTTCTTGCTAGTCCACAATTCATAAGGCGTCTTAAGAGTGTGTGGACACAGGTAAACCCTATTCACCGTGTGGCATGCAGTAGACACTGCCTCTGCACAAAATATCCTGGAAACCTTACAACCTAGAAGAATAGATCTAGACATTTCCTGGATCGTCCTATTTATTCTCTCAACAAACCCATTTTGGTAAGGAGTCTTCACAGCAGAAAACTCATGTTTAATCCCAATGCTATCACAGTAAAGATCTACCTTTGCTTCCTTAAATTCAGTGTCGTTGTCACTACGTATCCTGTTAATAGTGACTCCGTGTTGATTTTGCAGGACACGGAACTTGGTCATTAAAAACTCCACAACATCGGATTTCTCCCTCAGAAAACCTACAATCGAGTATCTGGAGAAATCATCCATTATCACGAGGATATACCTCTTATCACCCAGGCTCTCAGTACGAGTAGGACCCATAAGATCCATGTAAAGAAGCTCAAGTACACGAGAGGTGGTAATGGAATGCAACTTCCTATGAGGGCTACGAATTTGTTTTCCCAACTGACAGGGTCCACAAACCGTCGAAGTTGGATTTTCAAGTGATGGTAAGCCACGTACTAGGTCCTTTTTAGCTAAATGAGTTAAATCTCTAATGATCACTTGACCTAGACATTGGTGCCACAGATCCATAGGAGTGATTGTGGCGTTGTTGCAGACAAGTGAGGACTTGGGCTCAGTCCCATAGCAATTATCCTCTGTCCTCAACCCTCGCACTAAAAGTTTACCGGCTTGATTATAAACATTACATGCGTCCCGATCAAACTTTACGGCAAAGTCAGCGTCGCACAACTGGCTAATGATGAGAAGGTTTGCTTTCAAACCTTTGACGTACAAAACATTTTCTAGCTTAGGAAATCCTGATAACTCTACAGTACCTCGTCCTACAGTGCTAGACTTGCTCCCATATCCAAAGGTGACTCTACCATCCTTATAATCCTCAAGGTAAGTAAAAAATGAGGCATCACCTGTCATATGTCTGGAGCACCCACTATCAAAATACCACTGTGAGGTATTATGTGCTTTGAGAGCGACATGAAAAAAAAGGCCTTTTTATCTTTCTTAGGTACCCAAGAAGTGGTGACCTTTTGTTTACCTTTATTGTTGTTGGTTTTAGCCGGAATGTGAGAAGTATTCACTGACGGTAAAGACATCCATCGGAATTCCTCCATCAAACTCTGTGATGTGGCAGCTAAAAACTCAACTCGCTCTCTCAGACTGGTAAAATCATCAGTATGCTGTGGTGGAGCAGTAGTACGTCGTGTCCGACCCATACTATAGCAAAACTCCCTGAGGTGGCCTTTTCTTTTGCAATATGTACAAAAGAACATAGTCAAAAGCGGACCTTGGTTTGCTTTTCTTGGTCGAACTCTCCGTCGAGGTTTTTGACGATGGCCATAAGGAGTCGTAGTAAACTCAGGAACTAGTCCAGGTGCAATTTGAGACGTGGAAGTACCATCATAAACTATTCCTTGCCTATCACCAAAACCTAAAGCAGGGCCGAGGAGCATCTTTCCCATCGTCCCAGATCTGTCCTCGATTTGTACCTTGGCTTCCCGTGCTCTTTCCAGATCATGAGTAAGCTGGGCTACAAGGGCTTAAAGTTTCTTCCGAGTCTCCATGGAGGAATGGAGCTCACTCGTAAGCCTGGACACTTATTTAGTCAAGTCCCCTCTCTCTTTCTTTAAATAACTCTCTCTCTCTCTCTCTCTCTAAACAAACTCTCTTTCTCAATATAGGCAGACTCTCTCTCTCTTAAGGTAGTGCAGGTGGAGGACTTTCTCTCTCTCCCTTTTCTTAAATCTTCCTCTAAAGCTTTGATCCAAATAACTAACACTTTGTTACGCTTTTTAGTTTTAAATGACTCAGAATAAAGCTCGGTGTAGGCGCGTTAAAGATCACTCTCGCTCTCACTTGTGTCATCCTCCCCCTCACTCACATCAATCTCACTGTCCCTGTGAAGCAGCATCCTTGTCGCGTGAAGAGCACTAGATGTACTCACATGACTAGCCATGAATGAGGTGAAGTTACACTCATGCGGTGACTCGTCTCCAGAATCGACCGACTCAACCTCACTATCGTCACTAAGGGTAGCATTAAGGACAACTTTTCCCTTTTCTCTGTTCAGCCTAGTAGCACACTCAAAAGATATATGACCCCTACCATCGTACTCAAAGCATCTCTCACTTTCCTTTTTAGGAGGATCTTTAAAATCTTTTTCATTTTTCTTTTCAAACTTATTTTTATCTTTAAAATTACCATTTTTCTTGAATTTGAGAATTCTCTTGAAATTTTTAGCAAATAGGGCCAAATCATCTAAGTCAAAATCCCACTCATAATCTGACGTATATGTCTCTCTTTTTCTAGATGACTCTCCCCTCTTTCTTGCCGACCCCTCACTCTTTCTCTCCTGGGCATTAAGTGCAATTACCTTATCTTTAGACTTGATAGATTTAGGAAACATATCAATTTCATACGTTTGCAAGTCTCCTACAAGTTCCTCCAATTTAAGCGTATTTAAATTACACGTAGAATTTAACACAGTGACTTTGGGTATAAAATTCTTAGGCAGTGATCTAAGAATCTTTTTAACAACTCTAGCATTAGGAATGTGTTCACCAAGATTAAAGCTAGTGTTAACAATATCAGACAGTCTTGCATAAAATTCATCAAAACATTCAGATTCAAGCATGGTGATTGTTTCAAATTGAGTTGTTAAATTTTACAGTTTAGACTCTTTCACGACATTAATACCTTCATGGGTAAGTTGCAAAACATTCCATGCCTCTTTTGACATGGTGCACGTCATTATGCGTTTGAACTCATCAGGAGTGACATACCTAGAAATGGCACTTAAACCCTTAGAATTAAAAGATGACCATTTAAATTATTCTTCAGTCCATGTAGTAACAGGTTTTAAATTGGTCACGTTTTCAAGAGTGACAGAGGGAGGTGTCCACCCTCTTTCAACCAAAATCCAGACATGTTCATCAATGTATTTTAATGCAAATCTCATGCGGGCTTTCCAGTATGCGTAGTTTGTCCCTTAAAAAACTGACATTTTATTATATAACTTCTCCATTATGAACACACTATTTTTCAAAAATCAATTTTTTTCAGAAAATTGATATCCTAGAAAAATTTTGCGAAAAATTACATGGTAAAATTGTGTAACTAGCTCTGATACCAATTTGATAAGAGTGCACTTGCGTTCAAATAAGTAAGTTATTTAATTAAACTCAGTTTTTATCAATTAAGTCCTAAACATGCATCTAGGTGTGATTGATGATGATAAAATCAAGCAAGAACATTCAAACACACACAAATGAGGAAAAATCCCCCAAAGGGGCAAAACCTTTTATTTTCACTATAATTTTGTAAGAAAATGGCTTACACGGATTACAATAAAAATATGTGACACAGAAATACCCTCGGGTGTCGGTTTTGATGTCGTCGGCTAGAACTATCCCTTTCCATTAGGGCAGCAATGAAGAAGAGAACAACTTCCTCACAAATTACTCCAGATGAGTAAATGATCTTCTTGAAGGTTTAAAGATTCACACACATATATGGGAATGGTTTTGTGAATTAAAAAGGTTTAGAAAACCTTAAAAAGATAAAGTCTTATTCTGGTCTGTTTTCGTAGAATTTTGAGATTATAGAAAGACTTGAAAATCGTGTAGAAGGTGATCAGGTATTTATACAAAAATCGAGGCGGTGGCTCGTTCGAACGATATAGCCATGTCGCTCGAACGAAGGACATATGTCGTTCGAACGAGATCGCGCGAAATGCCTATCTCTCGTGAACGACATTCAAAGTCGTTTGAGTGAGCTCGTCGTTCAAGGCACTTCGCTTCTACACTTAGAAAAAATTCTGCATTTGATAAAAAATTAATCCAGACTTCAAAAACAATTTTTAATAAAATTCCCAAATATTTATGCAAATGTTTAAAGCTCCAATAAACCATTTTACCGATAAAGCGTAGTGGAGTAGTGGGAATGAGCTGAGCAGCACGTCGCATGTAGCATGATGCACGTGAAGATAATGGATGCATTGAATTCGGATAAAGGCCGTCGAGGATGATCGTGTTGACGTGCCAAATGTAACGGTATCAGACATACAAACTGTGATCTAGTAGAAAACAGAAAATTCCTAGATTCTACCCCGGACATTTATAAAATTATGTGCTTACATTTGTGAACCTCTCCACACACACACACACACACACACACACACATATATATATATATATATATCATATTATGCTCTAAAGGCTCATTTTACATGGTGTTTTATATCTTTTATGGGTATGTATATTATCTTTTAATATGATTGCATACATCTTTTTAGTGAGGTCTACCCTATTGTACCTATCATTTACATGCTTCTGGTAATATTATTTCACGTGATCTACCTGGTTTATGTGATGATTAGTTATATTTGTTATTATATATTATCCAATTAATAGACATGCCAAGTAGAGACGATCAATACATAATTCCATATCGTATTACATTTGTCATATACTTTTGGATCAAATAAAAGGGATTGGATATCTTATTAGAGGAGAAATTCAATCTGATTGTGATACTTGGAAGATTGGATGTCTTCTCTAACATAATAGAGCTTTACATTCCAATTCTTATTAAAATGGGGGGGGGGGGGGGGGATTGAGACGTTAAAAGAAATCACATGTAAAGGAACTCAAAAACCTCAAACTCGTGCCCCGTAAAGCAGAGACTACCCCTCCCAAGTGGACACTCACAAGGGGTATCCAAATTGGTCAAGCCTTTGGATGACTATATTGAGAAAATTAAGGATCGTATAGGTAATTTACTCAACCAATACCAATACCAGCCTCCTAACACCATCAAGTTAGCCCTATATAAAACTCGTTTTCCCTTCTCCAACAAAGTTCAACACCATGCTCTTGTTCTTAAGTGGAAGGTTACCACCACATAACTAATTATTGGTTCTAAGGACCCCATCAATTATCTTGAGACTTAGAAGTATTTAATGCTACTGCAAGACAACTTAAATGAGGTAATATGCAAATCCTTTCCTACTACTATAAAAGTCACCACCATGAATTTATTTTCCAATCTTAAACATGGGACCATAAAAAGCTTCATAGAGTTAGATAATTTGTTTTTGGGTCACTTAATTGGGGCTTCAAAGATGTACAAGACAACCACATCCCTTATCAACTTCAAGAAAAAAACACTAAGAAACCCTTAGATATTATGCCAAGATATTCAACCAATAATATTTACAGGAAAAAAATATAGCTGATACAATATGCATGGAAACTTTCATTTTAGGACTCACTTAAGAGGCTTCGTTGAGGCCTTTTAGAAAAATCCCACCTCAGACCGTGATTCAGTTATTTAAAAGGGCTTTGAAATACATAAACTTAGATCATTCCATCTAATCAAGTATGCCTAACCTGCCTCTTATACCCCGGCTCAAATTGGGTGAGAGGAAAGATGCGCCCTTTCACCAAGGGGAGGCACAACCAAAGAAAGTAGGTCCAGGAAAGAAAATAGTAGGGAATGTAAGTCCTAGTGCAACCAAACATTTCACCCCCTCACCATATCCATGGAAGAGGTATTCACAGCTATAAAAATGCAAATCTATTATCCACTACCAAAGAAAGATACTTTGGTTGGCTCAACCACAACTCATGACCTCTTCTCTTCATGGATTCCTAATATTATTACAACTCTATCAAAATGGTACTTCGAGATGAGGAAAAAACTCCTTTTGTCAAGGATAAGGTCATGCCACTTGGCCTCAAAAATGTTGAGTCCACATACCAAAGGGTTGTGAGTGCAATGCTCAAAGATTAAATTGGCACAACCATGGAAGTTTATGTTGATGACATTCTCATCAAAAGTTTGTGGGTAAAAGATCATGTATAACACCTCAAAAGACTTTTGCTGTATTGAAAAAAACAAGATTATCCTTAAGCCTAAAAATTGCTCCTTTAGGGTCTCATGGAGGAAGTTCCTAAGATTTATGGTGATTAAAAGGGGCATCGAAGCCGATCTATAGAATATTAAAGTTATGCTAGAGATGTAGTCTCTCAGAACACTAAATGAGGTATAATGCCTAGTAGGAAGAGTAGTAGATATGAACTGATTCATGTCCTAAGTCCCAAATAAATGTCTACCCTTATTAAAAAAAGTTGAAAAGGGTATTTTAATGGACTGGCGAGGCTGAATAATCCTTCTAAGACCTCAAAAGGTACATTGACACTCCCACAATCATTTCCTAATCATCACGGGTGGATAAGTATACCTCTAGATGATGGCCCCGCCCACCACTATAAGCTCTGCTCTCATTCGAGAATAATTTTTAGTCCAATATCCTATATATTAGGTCAATATAGATCTCACGAAGCTCAAAGTAGGTAACCCAAGATAGAAAAATTTTATTTTTTCCTAATCATATTCACCATTCATCCAATGCCATTCTTCCAAGACCACACTTTTAATGTGACGAAAAAAATTACCCCTCAATATTATTCTATAAAGGTCTGAAAACTTAGGAAGGATGGTAAAATGGTCCGTGGAACTATAGGATTTCAACAAAAAATATAAACCCAAAGTTCCAATTAAACCATAGGCTCTTGCTAATTCCACCAGTGAATTTAGTAACTGAGAATGAAATGAAGAACATCATCATTTAGCTTAACTTGTAGAGGTCATTTTGTATCCCCAAAGCCTTCTCTATTAGACTCTAAATTCCACTATTCTGGAGCGGGTCTTATATGTAGAAGGATCCTCCAACAACTTAGGTAGTGGGGAATGACTCCATTTTATGACCCTAGAAAGAGGTACAATTTCACTCACTTTATGTTTTAAATGTAAAGATTCTAATAATTAGGATGAATATGAGGCCATGGTAGCAGGTCTAGGATTGACCATACACTTAAATACACAATAGGTGGTGGCAGTGACTCCTAGTTGGTGGTAAACCAAATCAGTGAGATATATGGGGAAAAAGAAGACCACGTGTCCACTTACCTTAAATTGGTCATGGGGTCATCCTTAAGATCCCTTACCCAACATCACCAAATTCTAACTTAACTTAGCATTTGTGGAACCCCCATTGGATTTGACTAACCCTGTTAGAGAATACCTCGTCATCATCTTATTACCTAAATCCATGCTAAAAGAGAGATGCTTTAAGTATCTAGCATCATGATACTATCTCGATCTAGGTGTAATGTTCAAACGTGGTTTCAGTTATTCTCCTCTAATATGTTTCGGACCTCAGGAAGCAAAATATATTCTTAGTGGTATTTATAAAGGTGTTTGTGGTGCCCAAACAGGCCCCAAGACTCTTACCTACAAAGTACTAAGACGGATCTACTTCTACCCCACTTTAAGAAAATATGACAAAATTCTAGTCCAATGATGTGACAAATGTTAGAGATTTTCCATTTGCCCCAAAAAATAACTAAGGTAATGGTCCCCATGTTAAGTCCATGTCCCTTTGCATAATGGGGGTGAACCTAGTATGACCCCTACCACTCAATAAAGCTCAAAACAATTTTTTCATAATGCCCATAAACTATTTCATAAATAGGATAATCATAATAAAAAAAGGAAAACGATACTTTTCAGCTGGAAGAATTCCATATGCCACTTTTGCATGCCAAAATCTATCATCTCAGATATTGGAAAGAAGTTAGATAATTTAAACTTCCACAAATTCTACTAACATTATGACATTAAAAACCATTATTCTTCATGAAGGAATGCTCAAGAAAATGTTGAAGTGGAAGTCATCAATAGAACAATTTTACAACTGTATAAAAGAAGCTAGAAAAGTCCAAATGACTCTAGTCAAAAGAATTACCGACCATATAATGGGCATACAAGAGAGACACATTTCTCATTAACCTATGGAATTGAGGAAGTAATTTCCATAGAGATCGAGGTCCCTAATTAAAAGGTGGCACGATTTAAACCATTGGAAATAACAAAGACCTCAGACACATCTGTAATGAACTTGAAGTGAAGAGGGAAACAACACTCATAAGGATGATGGCCTATAAGCAAAAATGGATTCATAGTTGTAAATAAGTTCCCCAGAGAGAACTCCAAGTTAGGGACTTGGAGATGTCACCATAACCATAAGAAACTCCATTTAGGGAAAGTTAGGACCTAAATATGAAGGTCCCTACACTACCAGAAAGTAATATAGGTTAGGATTCTAATGTTTTAAATATCACAAGAAAATGATCTCCCTGAACCATGGAACATTGAATAATTTAAAAGGTATTATTGATGATTAAATACTACTTTTATGAATGTGTAAGAGTATTTGTATGCTCATGTGCCCCATACATAACTAGATTATCGTATTCCGTGTACATAATATATTTTTTTTGTCTTTTCTTAGTCCTTGAGGTCGTTTTGGAATAGCATAACTATGGTACATTTTTTAACAACTCAATAAATGCTCGGTTCTTGGTGGAAAAAGCTCAAACTAAGTGTATTAATTGTGGGTGATAAACACTTTGGTTTCACAATAAGTCTGTCTCTGTGATAATCTGACGATAATAAATATAATGAAACTTCCTCTCTCATGGAGTGGTTGGGATATTTATATATTCAGTTCCCATATGATTAATATCAAAATTAATCAACGCAAAAGGCAAAAACCCTGGTAACTTTATGTTACTAGAATTTAATGTAAATATGCATCCGCATGTCCTTGCGTCATTGATATTAGATGCCAACAAGACAACTTTTGTGATCAGTTATGTGTTAGGCGCCTGTCATAATAGTGATAATCCACCAAACTACCTGATAACCCCCAAACCAACACGGTTTACTCAAGTTTGAATTGGACATTGGGTAGGTCATAGGTGACATCACTTAGGACGAATGTTACTTTTTTTAAAGGACTGTTTGGCACAAAACCCAATGGGGTATGAGGCTCATGGTTGCTCTGATTATGCTCTCTTGGGTTATGCTCCCTTGGTATTGTGTGTCTAGAGCGGTTAAGTCATGCCTTAATGTTTTCTTTCTACTCAATCCTCCAAACCAGTTCCCTCATAGGTTCCTATGGTGAGGTCGTTTGATAGATCATGAAACTTGTCCTAAGCCTGCTAGACTTGGTCCCTTGCGAATACTGATTAACCTCACCCACATATTACAGTACAACTTATAAAGTTACAATACGTCTTATAAATACATAACTTAAATAAGTACAAACGAAAAATACAAAGATCCCTCTAACCACTCCTTTGGGAATCTTCCTCATTGTCCCCGTCAACAACTTGCAATAGCTTGTTTTCATTTTTCATCCTTTGTTTGAGTTAGCTCATGAGCTTGATCACTTGGCTCTGTACCTTCCTCTAATCATGAGGAGGAATTATCTCTAATTATAACTTTATCTTTAAGCTCCCCTATAATATTTTTTAAATTGGTGTTAGAGCTTGTTTCTACAAGTTATTTAGATGAATTGTGGTGGTTATATCGAGAATTCGTATAACATACCACCTTTGTTTGATGGCACAAATTATGCTTATTAGAAATATCAAATGAAATCATCTCTAAAATCGATCGACAAGCAGGTTTGGCTTGTTGTTTAAAGGGGGTGGGCTCCTCCTACCGTGACTAATGAAAATGTCATTAGTCTCAAACTAGTCACAATTTTGACTGAAGATGACTTTAGATTTAGTAATTTTTACTCTCGTGATTTGAATTCTATTTTTGGTGCTGTCACACCGGATGAATTTCATCGCATCAATATGTGTACCATGCCTAAAGAAGTTGGGAATATCCCCTAGCTCACACACGAGGCCACAATTGCTATTAAAGGAGCTAAGCTTTAAAACCTCACCCCACATTTTGAGACTATATGCATTATTGAAATTGAAACTTTTGATGATTTTATTCCCATATGTCTGATATTGTGAATTTTTATTTTAACTTGGGTGAGAAATTTTTTGAAATGAGATTTGTGAAGAAAATTCTAAGGCCTCTCCCATCTAATTTTAGTGTGAAATTGACCATCCTTAACTCTTTCAGAATTCTAAACACAATTAGGCTAAAAGAACTCATAGGTAATCTCTAGACATACGAACTCGACATGCTCCCCGAAACCCAAAACAAAAAGGAATAACTCAAAATCTATATAAAAAGAGTAGGTTTCTAACTCTGATTTTGAATTTGATCAAGGTGATCTTGCCTAGTTTGCTAAAAAATTTAAAAGTTTCTCAAATTCAAAAATATAAATTTATTCAAATTGGAAAATAAAAGTTTTGAGAGAAAAATTATAAATTGGGTAAGAACGTTTTTTAGAATGATCAAAAGAAAGCTAGAGGTGAGTATCCTAAGAAAGATGAATCGAAGAGGTGTTATAAGTGTGAAAGGAAAGGTCACAAAGCCCATCAGTGGCCCACTAGGCTTAAAAGACAGGGCAAAGTCAAAGCGGCTATAATTCCACTCTAAGCAATAGTGATGTTAAGTCAGTGGATATTTGGGATGAATCATCGCATGGACGTAACTTCACCACGCCCATTGCTAGTCACCTTATCACTTCACCGATGAGGACATTTTTAAACATGATAACCTCAACAATGAGTCGAATAATTTTTGAGAGTTTGAGGGAGATGATTTGAGTGAGGGAGAACATGGTCTCCAATACACATACTTTAAACTTTACACTGAGTCATTAAAAACTAAAAAACAAAATAAAAATTTTACTCTTAGGTTATTGTGATTAGAGAAGGAGTTGAAAGTTTCGAGAGAGAGTAAGGCCTCAGTGATAATCTCTTTTGAGTGAGAAACTTATTTTGGTGGGAATGGAGAAGAATGAATTAAGCAACAAAGTTTCTCGTCTTGCGAGAGATTTTCAAGCATCATTAAAGACTCATGAAAAACTTGAACCCCATGTTTCCTAACTCAAAAAATATATCGAACGTTCCTGAGAGGTCAAAGTCACCTTAGAGGACACATCTAAGAAAGTTGGAAAGATGTTCCTAGGTCTGGCTCTAGGTTTTAAAGAGAGGCATGGCATAGGTTATGAGGGGGCATTCACTTTCAAAACTACAACCAAACTAGTTTCCAAGTTTGTGTTAAATATTTATGGGCCTCTGCCTAACCTACCAAGGAGAACTCATCCTAGGAGTGTTAACCAAGGTCAACACAAATAATTCTATGTTCGTACCCATTGCAAATGAAGAGGTCCCCGTAGAGAGTTTTGTTATAAGCTAGGAAGAGTCACTCCCACACATGATCCCACACATCGCTATAACGACCTAGCTAGTCTTAGAAACCAAGTTGAGTTTCTAGTCACAACTTCTAAATGCTGAATGGAAGAATTTGAAAGGATATATACGCCTAAAAAGAACTCTTCCAACACAATGACTAGTGCCAAGAATGATAAGGGTAAGAAAAAGGCTACCACCACTTGGGTACCTAAAAGTGACAAAAACCCCCTTATTGCTCATGTTTCTCTTAAGGTTCAAGATACTTCGCAATGGTATTTTGATAATGGGTTCTCTAGGTACATGACTGGTGACAAGTTATATTTTACGAACTTTATGGAACGTAAGGAATGAAAAGTCACTTTTCAGGATAGGAGTAGGTTTATTATATTAGGATGAGGTTACATGGGTATTTTCGGCTTTCCTAAGCTAAACAATGTGCTGAATTTAAGGTTAACTCAATAAGCATAAGTCAACTTTGTGATGCTAACTTTGCGATAAAGTTTAATTTGTCAGAATGTAACGTTATTTATCAATCTGGTAAACTTTTTCTAGAATGTGTTAGGAATACTGATAATAGATACGGTATCATTCCCAAGTCCTCTTTAGTATGCAATAGTGCTACGGTATCCCCTATGGACCTTTGGCAATAATGACTATGTCATGCCAGTTTTAGAGATCTTGCGAGGTTAGTTAAAAAAGACCTAGTTCACGGCTTACCATAGTTGGAAATCCAACTTCCTCGATTTTTGGTCTTTGACAACAAGGGAAACTAATCAAGAGTCCCCGAAGGAAGTCACATACTATTACTACCGCACGTGTTCTAGAGTTGATACACATGGATTTTATGGGTCCAATGCGCATCGAGAGCATTGATGGTAAGAAGTATATTTCGGTGACGGTTTATGACATTTCAAGATATTCCATTATTAGATTTCTTACAAAAAAATTATGATCCTTGTGAGTTTCTTACAACCAAATGCCATTTACTTCAAAATCAACACAATGTTTCCACCAATACATTGATAAGTGACAGTGGCACAGAGTTTATCGACGCTGGTGTTGGGGAGTATTATGATGGTATGGGCAAACATGATTTTTCGACGGTAGGCATAACTAAAAAAATATGATTATTAAGAGGAAAAATTGGACTATCCAAGATATGGGGCAATCCATGCTCTTTGGTAGGAATGTTCCTATACAATTTTAGGTAGGAGGCAGTTAATACTGCATGCCACATAGTTAATAGGATTTATCTTTATCCACACACACTGCACACTCCATATGAGTTGTGGACTAGTAAGAAGCCCAACCTATCGTATTTTTTACTTTTTAAGAGTCCTTCATATGGCCTTAGAGATAGAGAGAACCTAGGGAAATTCGATTTTATAAGCGATAAGGCAATATTTTTAGGATATTCATCGACTAGTAGATTCTATATGGTGTATAACCTTAAAAATTTTAAGGTCATGGCATCGATAAACATCACAATTAGAGATGATGGACCGACTATGTTTATTGATCATGATCTTGCATGTGAGAATAATGCAGTCCCTCAATGAATATCCCATTGTTACCCACACCACTTTGGTGGACCCAGCTCTTAAAAAAGAGGATCCACCCTTTTGGGTTCGAAAGAGTCATGACCTTAGAAACGTACTTGGTGATCCCATACTAGTTGTCAAGACTCGCGCTCAACTAGAGAATATGGTTATCTACATTTGTTACACTTCCACAATAGAGACTAAGAATGTGAAGGAAACACTCAAGAATGAGCATTGAACATTCACTACAGCAAAAAAATACTTTTTCCACCTTTCACCTGCAAGGACTTGTCACGATCCAAAACCGTGATAAAAAAAAACACGGGAGTGTTGTCGAGGTCTTTGATCATGACAATTCCTTGACAATTGGTTATCACAGTCTTGTCAAGGTCAAAGATCGTGACAAAACTAGGATTATTTTTTTTTTTTTTATAATTCTGCCAAAATGAGAACAACCCCCCTTTCCCCATAATTCCCACTCTTTATCTCCAAACTCTCTCTAACTCGAAAATCTTCATCTTTAACCTTTTTTCAAGAAAACTTCCCACTGCCGGCACCCACCTCCTATCACCGAAACACACCTCCCATCGCGGGCTGAACTCTCCCCTTCCTTTGTCTGAACCCCACCATACCCCCAACCCCAAACACCATCTTCTTCCATAACTCAACCCTCAACCTCTTTGTGCCTCCTAAATAAGGTAATATTTACATATTTCTTTCATTTCCAGACACATGATGCATTTCAATTACACTCTTGAGGATATTTGTTTGTATATGTATGCTTGTATGTTGGAAATTGGTATGATGATGGGTAAAAATTATTTGTACATGTATGTATGTGTTTGTAATCTGTATATGGTGTTTGTATGTTGGGAATAACCCATAAATTTGTCAACTTATTTTTATATTTGAATTAACCTAGGGTTATTGAATTTTTTGCACTTTTGTTGAAATTAACCCTTGAATATGTGTCTGTATATGTATATATGATGTTTGTTATGTGTATATGATGCTTTTATGTTGGAAATAACCCATGAATTTTTCAGTTTGTTCGTGTTTTTGAATTACCTAAGATTCTTGAATTTTTCACACTTTTCTTGAAATTAACCAATGAATATATGTGTGTATATGTATGTATGATGTTTGTTATGTGTGTATGATGTTTGTATATTGTAAATAACCCATAAATCTCTCAATTTATTTTTGTATTGGAATTAACCTAGGGTTCTTGAATTTTTCACACTTTTCAAAAGACATTTGTCTATTTGTCACGATCTTTGACCATGAAAATTAGGTGTTTTTAGTGTAATAAGGTGCTATGAAAGAAGAGTTGGTTATATTTCAAAAGAACGATGTTTGAGAATTAATCCATGACCTAACGAGACTAATGTGATTGGTACCAAGTGGGTGTACAAAAACAAGATGGATGAGAATGGTACCATCATTCGCGATAAGGATAGGTTTGTCACTAAAGGTTACATAAAAATTGAAAGTTTAGACTTTGACGGGACATTTGATCCTATTTCTAGGCTTAAGTCCGTCCACTTATTACTCGCCATAACGTGTCATCTATGATTTAAGCTATACAAAATGGATGTTAAGAGATCGTTTCACAACTACATTCTTCATGAGGAGGTTTATGTAGAATATCCAAAAAGGTTTGAAGACCCAAAGCACCCGAAACGTGTCTTTTATTTAAAGATGGCCTTGTATGGTTTGAAGCAATCACTCCGTGCTTGGTACAAAAGGATAACTTATTATCTCTTCACTCTATGTGGCCATCCCTTCCCTTTTGGGGAGCTCTTTCCCTCTCTCTCGCGTGTCTTGGTGGGTTCTTAGCGCTCGTGTGCATACACTTGGGGAGGGAGAGAAGGTCTCGTGCCCTTTCTCTAGGAATGTTTCGGCCATCGTCGATGTGGGGTGATGTAAAGAGATGGAGTCGCCAGCCTATTTTGCATAAAACAGGCAAAAGAACATGTCGCTGCCTCGAGAGAGCAGAAGCAAAGATAAATTAATGTTTACGAAACCAATAGTTTAGAGGTTTGGCGACTAAGTTACCGAATTGGAAGGTTTTAGGCACCCATCCCGCCCTTTCGGTCTCTCATGGGCTTATGTTACTATTTTCCTTAATCTTTCCGTGAAGTGTGTGCGTGTGTATATATAAATGGTGATCGGAATTGCTCAACTCATATCATGGAAAAGATAGAATGAGGCCATCCAAATGAATGTTCCCAAAATAATAATTAGAAAAATATTATGTATGCGCTTATCGAGATATTAATCGTTATAATGAAAGGATAATATTTTTTAGATAAAACGCAAATATAAATCACATGTATGATATATAGAGTGATATATGGATAAAATAAAGAGGATGAAAATGTGAAATTAGGAAAATTAAAAAATTGGAAAGTTAGAATATTGGGCTCAAGTCTCGGGTTTTAGCCTGAAATGCCTACATAGCCAATAAAGGCATTAAAGTAAACATAGTTCGCATGTGGCACAAGGGTGGGATTTGTCCCAAAAATTCAAACGAGACTTTATTATATGTGTCTGTATAAAAAAAAGTATTTTAGTTTTGAGAAAATGTGATGAAGAATCCCGTTGGAATTTATAGGTGTCACCCTCTTTTTTTTGTTTTGGATTTTTTATAGAAAATAAATTATGTGAAATATAACTAATAAAGGATAAGGTGTTAAAGTGTATGAACTAAAGTAAAAACTAGATTAAGAATTTATGTAACTAATGCGAAAATAAAGAATTTAAAGAGAGAAAAGGACAATTGGACCTTGTTTGCAAAATTATCCTTGATGAGCTCCCCTGAATGTTCGTATGAATTTTGGATGAGAGAGAAGAAGATTTTTCTATATTGGGTATGAAAATTATGGGAATAAAATATGGAAAGGAATTTCACACAAGAAAATATCACTGATTGCAAGAGTATATTGCTGAGATCACTGATATTGATGGCTATGATATGTGCCTTGGCGATGAGCTCATGACCACATTTTATAGGTTAGGGGGACTGCCGATCGGCATACTCCTAGCCCTACAAATCGGCAGGTGACCATAGACACACTGCCGAATGGCATGGAAATGGACCTGCCAATCTACAGTCTCATAAAGATTTTTTCGAAAAAATGGTCGTAGAATGCAAGTCATAAATTTAAATTGTACAGGGGGAATACCTTTATAAAGGTAATTCAGAGACCTTTAAGAGTCCTTGGGGTCTCTCCCGGGTTTGAGAGTTGACTTTGGGTCAAACAGGGCTCGAAAGCACTCGTCGGTCTTTTAGACGAAAGATTATCGGACTGTAATGGATCGATCATCCAAATTGTAACTTAGAATCGTGTATGGGGGGGACCGTTGGAAAGTTTATACGAGGTATTTTGACCTTCCAAAGACCTTCGCTCAGTTTAAGGAGTTGACTTTGGTCAAATGGGGCCCGAAAGTGCCCGGTGACCTTTTATAGTAATACTAGTCATTTGTCCATACCGTAAGGCTAATTCATTCATGAGGCATAATTTGGAAAGGGTATTCAGTGACCTTTGAAGTATCATTTAGTCTCATTCGAGCTAATGAGTTGACCTTGGTCAAACAGAGCCCGAGAGCACTTGGTGGCCTCCGAATAAGTTTTCGGGGGTAAACGGATCGTTCATCAGAACAGTTATTCCATTTTGCTCATGGGGTGGACCATTGGAAAGGGGTTTCAATGCCTTTAAAGGATCTATTGAGATTTATCTCTAACGATGAAGTTGATTGGGGTCAAATCGGGGTTCACGAGAACCCGGTAGCCCATAGATCATTTTTTGATAGTAAAATGGTTCGTTCGTCTGAACCATTATGCAAATTCAAGCATGGTGTTGACCATTGGAAAGGGGATTCAGATCCCTTTGATGATTCATTGAGCTTTCACTCGATTATAGAGTTTACGAGAGTCAAATGGGGATCGGTAGCTCCTGATGGCCTCTAGATCAGTACTCAAAGGATGATCTATGGTTTGTAGTGAGAAAGGGAGGTTTTAGAGACCTAAGGGAAGACTTGGGGGGGGGTCCTAGAATGTGGTGTCTACAGATCCCCTCAACGGGTGAGCTTGGAGTAAGTTAAAGCCATCGAATAGACACCTGATGCTTCGGGAAAGAGGTCAATTTTGTGGATCTAAAAGGATGATGATGAACAATTTAGAGGGTCAAGGCTATTTTTGAGGACCTAAGATAATGTTGGGGATTGCCAATTCTATGGGTCGAGTTCAACTCCGAGGACCTTAAGTTGTAATGACCAATTCTGGGGACCTTAAATGGGAGCGACCAATTCTGAGGTTCGAGGAGGACCTCAAATGATGGCGACCAATTCTAAGGGTCAAGATCAATTCTGAGTACGTTAAGTTGTGTAGACTAATGGTGAGGGTTGAGGTCAATTTTAAGTTCCTTAAGTAGAAGCGACCAATTTTGAGGGTCGAGGTCAATTGTGAGGACCTTAAGTTGTGGCGACCAATTCTGAGGGTCGAGGTCAATTCTGAGGACCCTAAGTGGTGGTGACCAATTCCAAGGGTCGAGTTCAATTCTGAGGACCTTAAGTTATGGCTTCCAATTATGAGGACCTTAAAGTGATGGCCACCAATTCTGAGGGTCGAGGTTAATTATGAGGACCTTAATATGGAGAGACCAATTCCGAGGGTCGAGGTCAATTCTGAGGACCTTAAGTTATGGCGATCAATTCTGAGGGTCGAAGTCAATTCTGAGAACCTTAAGTGGGGAGTGTGGGGAATAACTCTCTTAGGGAATCTTTGGTTTGAGACTCCACTGGGGAGGAGATATCTGCTTGCAGTTTTAAGAGATAACTTTGCTAGAAACTCTGAAATTATTAGTCTGAAGATTCCAGGAGGGGAAACAATTGAGATTTTGGGATTCCATCGAGAAGTGTGCTATTGGGGGAGAGATGTTCAGTTAAGGCTTTTGTTTTGGGGGAAATTGAAATCTTTTATGGAAAAATTTAGTAATTTCGGGTAGCTCTGCTGAGGACGCATTTGATTTTTGCTGATGAAGTTTTGGGATTCCATTGGGGAGTGGTAGTCAGTTTGCGGGTGCGCTAATTTTTAGGGTATAAGCTGGGGAAAATGTGGTATTAATTTAGCTGGGGATTTTGGATCTAGAAAATTGATTTTCTTGGTGAAAAAATGTCCTATTATTTATTTGGTAATTTTAGGAATTTTTAGAGGGAATTTTTGGAAATTTCTAGCATTTTTGGGATTTTTTGTACAAAATTTCAGGGGGTTGCCGACCGGCTGGTTGTAGGGGTTGCCAAACGAAAGTTGAATGGTCTTTTGGGCTGACTTGAAAAGGGGAAGGGACAGTGTCGATTGGCTGGTGTCAGGGGACTACTGATAGGCATACCCCTTAGTCTCCTATAAAAAGGGGCGAGTACTCTTCATTTTTCACAGCTTTCAACTTTCTTATATTCAGCTTCTTTCTTATGTGATTTGTTCCTGTGTACATTCCTCATTTTAGTTTTAGAAAATGACGGACTTTTCTTGCAGTGAGATCCACATGGCGGGGCTAGGTGTTGATGATTCGACGCACTTGGAGTGGCGGACCAGGGTGCCTTTAGCATTGGGCAATGATAATACCTTTGATCTGTTTGAGCCTGTCTCCAGTGAGAAAACTCTTTTGTGTGACCCCACGCACCATTGATCGTCCAGGGTGAGGAACCATGATGGTTATGTAAGTACTGCGTGACTTTTGGCATTCCTTTTCGCATTTTTCTCTTTCATTTTCTTGTTTCTTCAAATTTTGACAAAAGGTTTCCTTTTTATATTTTGGCAGACTGATATTGCTACGACGAGTCTTCTCTCTCGGGGAATGAAGGGTTCAGAGATGTGTGGTAGGCTTTTGGGGGATCGGGTCATTGTGTAAGTCTATGGTCTATGTTTTGTAAAACCATATCATAGTGATTGTCTGGTTGGGTCGTCCAAGGTTTTTTTCCTTTTGTGGTTTCCTCATACATCATCTTGTGATTTGATTTATTTAATTTATCTGGTATCACTAAGATGTTTTTTTAGGGGTAAAAAGATAAAATTTTGTAAATTGGTTTTCTCAAGAACGGTTTAATTGATGCTAATTTTAATTGGGAGAATTTTTTTTAAAGGTTAAATCATTAAAATTGGAAAAACATAAAAATATTGAACTTGTGTTTATTTGAACAATCCTTGCCTAAGCAAACACTATATGGGACTTTACAATATGGCTTCCTATATATTAGATTCTTTACCCCCGAGTTAGTGGTCCACAAATCTCATGTATGAGTTCCACAATCTCATTCCTCTCAAGTCCCTGGGTAAATGTATGTTTGTTGGGGGCAGTTTATCGGTTCATCATGGGTGTTTGTTGTACCAATGAAGGTGGGATGTATGTAGGAACATTTTTTTAGATAGGCATTGGTTGATATGAATGAGGAACTTGGTTTTCTTCCCTTAGAATGGGACTTATTACCAAATCTCATGTTGTTTCCCAACCCCCGAGTTCATATTTGAACATAAGATTGTTTACTATTCCATAGTTCAAAGTCCCTGTAAACCTAAATTGGTTTTTGTAAGAGGGTGGTGTAACTGGGGTCTAAAAAGAACTGGAATGGGAGAGGCATGAACCACTCCAATGGACTCTATTTATAAGGTCTTCAAAGTTGAAAGAGCAACTATGAGAGAAAACCTTCCACTTTTGGTAAAAATGGAGTTATGACTATGACCTTCTTACTGAAAAGAGAAAACTTCACAAAATAATAATGATATATGTGTGTATGTGTGTGTGTGTGAGGGTGTGTGTGTGTGTGTGTGTGTGTGTGTGTGAGAGAGAGAGAGAGAGAGGGAGAGAGAGAGAAAGAAAGACCTTATGAGAATATTGGTTGTAATAGAGGAGTGGAGAGACACGAACTTTGCCACTTAGACAGAGAGCGGGGAGAGAAGACTGGTTGTGGTTTCATTTTGGCAGAGTAACAGTATAACTTGAATTATTCTATCTTTCTTGACCTTACCAAAGGGTCCTATTTGTAAGTGTATACTAAGGCTCATTTGGTCCATTTTGCCACAAAAAATGAGAGGGAACTTAAGGACAAGTTATGCAATGTACCTTTTGTCCCTATCTGTCTATTAGTCGCTTGTCCCCTCTGACAGGCAACACCTGGTGTCTACCAAAGTCAAAAGAAAAATATGTCTCCTAATGCTGACAAAATATTTGATTTGTTAAATATCATTTCAAATGGTAACTTGTTGTACAAACTTAGTGAAAATTTTGAGAGTGGCCTTGAGAGACACCCTCTATAAGCTACATTTTATAAAAATGTTTTTCTTTATGAGCAACCTCTAGGATACTCACTTCTTTATTCTAAATGTGGGTTGTGCAAGTGCTTAAGTGACTCCTATAATCCCTTTACTAATATTCTCTCTATCTTAAAGTGTCAAGTGGTTGAGCTTGCTCAACGAACCTTTTCTCTCAACTGCACTCCTAGGAGATCCCAGTTGGCCTGCTTGAGCCTTGCTTTCTCAACTAAGGCTACATGTACAAGAAAATAATCATCATTACTTTAGTAATTTTTGAGTAGCGATCTTGGGGATGGGGACCAGTCGTGGAGGACCCCCTCGCCCTAAATCATTTTTGGGTGATAGTTTGGGGAAGTGGCCACTCAAACTGAATCCCCTCGCATAGAGTAATTTTCTGTAAAGTCAGTCTTGGGCAGAAGGGCCACTCAAGGTTGTAAGGAAAAAATTTCCAATTGAGTCTGTTGTATAGTTTCGACTTATTCTCGGAACAGTACACGTTTGAGTGTTAGGAAAAAAAATTATTATCACGATCCCACACAGACTATGACGTGTTTTTACGGTGAAGATTAAAGATATATTTATGCCGAAGTTTAATAGGTGAAAGTTTATTCGTCTTCAAGATCAATTGATGTCCGAGATCACTCAGGTATGAATGCGTAATATTTAATGGGACTCGGAATTTATTTTAAAATAATTAAGGATATGTTTTTATTAAATAAATGTTTTTAAAATGTTTTATAAGTGTTTGAAAAGGTTTACACTTCGTTTGAATCAGATGAGGATGAATTACGGTTGGATTTAAGTGGAACTCTTTCTTAAGAGTTGGTTTAAAATCAAACTTTAATTTGCTGGTCGCTCAAATGACTTGACCAGTCGTTCGAGCGAGATGCTCTGTCGTTCGCGCGATAATGCCATCTTGTTCGAGCGAATGGTCAATGTCGCTTGAAAGACGCATCGCCTCAAGGATTTTATTTAAGGTGTGTTTTCCATCAGATTTTGTAAGTGTGCATTCTGCGAAAATTACTATTCATTTAGAACATTTATGTACACAAGTTTTTTAAGGTTTTCCAAACTTAATGCATCCTTAGAGTTTCAAAGATCCGAGTTATCATTAATATATGCTATAGTGATATTTGTGGCACTAAGAAGAGTTGTTATACACTTGAACATTGCTAGTTTTGCGATGAAGATTTGGTTGAGTCTAGTTTCAACATCGTAAACGTTACAAGTTATATTTGTGGACACCGAGACATATGTGGACGTGTATGTTTTGGACAAGCATCGGGGAAGAAGGTTACTTTCTACGTGGGCACTGTGAGATAAGTGGTTGAAGATCAAAGGAGCGTCAAGTCTTATGGGTGGATCTAGTCATTGAGTAAGACTACCATTTGTACCTTTGTAAAACCATATTCATAGTGATTGTCTGGCTTGGGCCGTCTGAGGTTTTTCCCATTTGTGGTTTTTCTAGTACATCCGGTGTTGTGAGTATTATTTACATTCTTTCACTTGCTTTAATCACTAGATGGATGTTTTGGATTAATCAAGATAAAATTTGGTTAAGTTAGAATTTTTTCATAACTTGGTGCGAATTAAAAAATAAGAAAAAGGTTTTTTCACAAAAAGAGAAATTATTTTTGTCATTCTTAAAACACTTTCCGCATAAGAAATTAAAAGGGACCATCAAATTGGTATCAATGCTAGAAACATATTTTATTGTGTTTGATCCCTTGTGTTTTTTCGAATGAATTTTGGGGGTTTTGAAAGTTTTCGTGCTCCTATTTTCTACGGAACAAATTATTCTTATTGGAAAATACGAATGAGAAGTGCTTTAAAATCTATTGATGAGCGTGTTTGGTTAGTGATTGAAAAGGTTTGGACACCACCAATCACATGAGAGGGTGAGGTCACTTGTTTGAAATCCGTTGAGTCATGTACCGACAATGAACATAGGCTTGCACTATACAACTCTAAAGGTCTGCATGTTATTTCCTCACATGTCACACCTGGAGAGTATAATAGAATCATGACTCGTGAAACTTCAAAGAGGCTTGGGATACACTTGCACTTACTCACGAGGGCAATAACACGGTTAGGGTGTCTAAGTTATAAACCACACTACGCAGTTTGAGATAATTAAAATGTTAGATAATGAGTCGTTTGATGAGTTTTACGCTAGGTTGTCTAATATTGTCATCTCGTTGTTTAAATTAGGAGAGAGGATCCCCAACAACCGTGTGATAAAGAAAATTTTGAGATCTTTGATGAGTAGGTTTTATGTTAAATTGACCATTTCAAACTTCTTAGGAATGCTTTGTAACACTCTGCGTGCCCAAAAAGAGACACGCGACGTGCTACTACGATAAAACTAAACTAATCCACAATAAGTATAGAGCATCTAAATTTCAACAATTTAAGTATATCAAATCCAATAATTCTTACATTTCCAAAATAAGGATTACAATAATGTTTCTCTCAAAATACAAAAATCTCCAATTGTAATTACACCACCAATTATACAACAAAATAAATCTTCCAATCCATGCTCTAAAATAATTCTCCAAAATATCCAATAGCGTCCCAATCCACGCTATCCTTCCACTAAAAGAAAATACGGGGAAGTACACAATATGACAGGAATAGATGCTAAAACATAATTAGCACAATGACTGAATCGTAACAATATAAATGGCATATACAAATCAAATTCAGCACTCAAGCATTATATAAAATTAATTTCTCAATAACACATCAATGAGTCACCAGGCCTCATCTCACCTCCCCTAGGCATCTCAAAGCCACATACCGGTTCGTGGGACTATTGGCGGGTTCTCATTCTCCGTGCCATATTAAAATCTCATGACACGATGCTTAAAATACAATATAATATATCACAATGAATTAATATCAAGATTCTTACAATTTTCAAATTTCAAAAGAATATCAAAATTCAATCATGAGTGCAATCGACACAGAAAACAAACGAAATACTCTCAAGAGAATTTAGGAGCATATTGTGTAAGTCTCGTACCTTAAATTCATCGCATGAATCATCACATAAAAATCATCCTCAAAATTTGATCGCACCATCACATTCCTCTCTCGAAAATAATCAAATCATGTTCTAGCCCCACACGAGATAACCACAAATAGTTCAATTTTAAAAACAAAGAAAAATCAAATTCCAAATTATTCAAATAGCCAATCCGACTTCAGATTTGGATTCTACACAAAAAATTGAGTCAGCTATATGTTTTGGATTTTTCTCAAATCTCATTCGAAGGCACTCAAAATGAATATATAAAATACTCCAAAATGACTCTTCTCATTCCACTCATTTTTTACTCTTTGGATTTCATTTTTGGCCTCTCATTTTCATCTTTGTTTCCTTATAATCACCCATAACATTCTTTATATAGCCCCTCTCTCAAACCCTATCTTGGAGCCTAAGCTAACACATATTATCATAATGCCCTTTAATTTAAAATTGTCTAGTTTATTTATTTAAACCATTATAAAATGTCCAAAAACAATTTAAATTTAAATGTTTGATTCGATTTCAAAATCAAAATAAATTATTTTATCCCCGATTAATAAAATAGTAATACTATTGAAATCTTGTATAATATTCATAAATAACCCTCAAAATAAGAGGGTATTACATACTTCCCCCCTTGAAAAGGAATTTCGTCCTCGAAATTCGACGAAATCTAACGCTCGAAAAGACATGCAACTAGATTTTATTTCCCAAAATCACTATGATAAAGTTCTTGATTAATTTTAAACATCCTCACCACAATACCTAACACGTCCTTAAAAAATTTCTATCTTCAAAGAAAACGTGTTTAACCCGCATGCTAGACCCAATACCAAAGATCCAAGGGTTGTCGTATACCTAAGATCTGATACCATTTGTAACACCCCGCATGCCCGAAAAGAGACACACAACGTGCTACTATGATAAAACAAAATAAATCCATCCGCAATAAGTATAGAGCATCTAAATTTCTACAATTTAAGTATATCAAATCCAATAATTCTTACATTTTCAAAATAAATATTAAAATAATGTTTCTCTCAAAATAAACAAATCTGTAATTGTAATTACACCACCAATTATAAAACAAAAAAAAATCTTCCAATCCATACTCTGAAATAATTCTCTAAAGTAGCCAATAGCATCCTAATCCACGTTAACCTGCCACTAAAAGAAAATACGTTGAAGTACACAATATGACAGGATTAGATACTAAAAAATTATTAGCACAATGACGAAATCGCAACAATATGAATCGCATATACAAATGAAATGCAACACTCAAGAATTATATCAATATTAATTTCTCAATAACACATCAATGAGTCACCCGGCCTCACCTCACCTCCCCTAGGCATCTCAAAGCCATATACCGATTCATGGGACTATTGGCGGGTGTCTATTCTTCGTGTCATATTAAAATTACATGACACGATGCTTAAATCACAATATAATATATCACAATGAAGAAAAAACAAGATTCCAATAATTTTCAGATTTCAAAAGAATATCACAATTCAATCATGAGTGCAATCGACACAGAAAACAAATGAAATACTCTCAAGATAATTTAGGATCATATTGTGTAAGTCCCGTATCTTAAAATCATCGCATGAATCGTCACATAAAAATCATCCTCAAAATCTGATCGCACCATCACGTTCCTCTCGTGAAAATAATCAAATCATGTTCTAGCCCCAATACGAGATAACCCCAAATATTCCTATTTTAAAAACCCAGAAAAATTAGATCCCAAATTATTCGAATTGCCAATCCGACTTCAGATTTGCATTCTACACGAAAAATTGAGTCAACTATGTGTTTTGGATTTTTCTCAAATCTCATTCGAAGGAACTCAAAATGAATATATAAAATACTCCAAAATGACTCTTCTCATTCCACTCGTTTTTTACTCTTTGGATTTTATTTTTGGCCTCTCTTTTTCATCTCCCTTTCCTTATAATCACCCACAACATTCTTTATATAGCCGCTCTCTCAAACCCTATCTTGGAGCCTAAGCTAACACATATTACCATAATGCCCTTTAATTTAAAATTGTCTAGTTTATTTATTTAAACCATTATAAAATGTCCAAAAATAATTTAAATTTTAATGTTTGATTCGATTTCAAAACAAAAATAAATTATTTTATGCCCGATTAATAAAATAATAATACTACTGAAATCTTGTATAATATTAATAAATAACCCTCAAAATAACGGGGTATTACATACTTCCCCCCTTGAAAAGGAATTTTGTCCTCGAAATTCGACGAAACCTAACGCTAGAAAAAACATGCTACTCTATTCTATTATCACTACGATAAAGTCCTAGATTAATTTTAAACATCCTCACCACGATACCTAACACGTCGTCAAAAAATTTCTATCTCCAAAGAAAACATGTCTAACCCGCATGCTAGACCCATGACCCAAGGGTTGTCGTATACCTAAGCTCTGATACCATCTATAACACCTCGCACGCCCGAAAAGAGACACACGACGTGCTACTGCGATAAAACTAAACTAAATCCATCCACAATAAGTATAGAGCATCTAAATTTCTACAATTTAAGTATATCAAATCCAATAATTCTTACATTTCCAAAATAAGGATTACAATAATGTTTCTCTCAAAATACACAAATCTCCTATTGTAATTACACCACCAATTATAGAACAAAATAAATCTTCCAATCCATGCTCTAAAATAATTCTCCAAAATATCCAGTAGCATCCCAATCCACTCTAACCTGCCACTAAAAGAAAATACGGAGAAGTACACAATATGACAGGAATAGATGCTCAAAAATAATTAGCATAATGACTAAATCACAACAATATGAATCGCATATATAAATCAAATGCAACACTCAAGTATTATATCAATATTAACTTCTCAATAACACATCAATGAGTTATCAGGCCTCACCTTACCTCCCCTAGGCATCTCAAAGTCATATACCGGTTCGTGGGACTATTGGCGGGTTCTCATTCTCCGTGCCATATTAAAATATCATGACACGATGCTTAAATTACAATATAATAAATCACAATGAATTAATATCAAGATTCTTACAATTTTCAGATTTCAAAAGAATATCAAAATTCAATCATGAGTGCAATCGACACAGAAAACAAACGAAATACTACCAAGAGAATTTAGGAGCATATTGTGTAAGTCTCGTACCTTAAATTTATCGCATGAATCATCACATAACAATCATCCTCAAAATTTGATCGCACCATCACATTCCTCTCTCGAAAATAATCAAATCATATTCTAGCCCCACACGAGATAACCACAAATAGTTCAATTTTAAAAACAAAGAAAAATCAAATTCCAAATTATTCAAATAGCCAATCTGACTTCAGATTTGGATTCTACACGAAAAATTGAGTCAGCTAGATGTTTTGGATTTTTCTCAAATCTCATTCGAAGGCACTCAAAATGAATATATAAAATACTCCAAAATGACTCTTCTCATTCCACTCGTTTTTTACTCTTTGGATTTCATTTTTGGCCTCTCATTTTCATCTTCGTTTCCTTATAATCACCCATAACATTCTTTATATATCCCCTCTCTCAAACCCTATCTTGTAGCCTAAGCTAACACATATTACCATAAAGCCCTTTAATTTAAAATTGTCTAGTTTATTTATTTAAACCATTATAAAATGTCCAAAAATAATGTAAATGTAAATGTAAATGTAAATGTAAATGTAAATGTAAATGTTTGATTTGATTTCAAAACCAAAATAAATTATTTTATACCCGATTAATAAAATAATAATAATACTGAAATCTTGTATAATATTCATAAATAGCCCTCAAAATAACGGGGTATTACATGCTTGATTCGACGAAACTTGAAGAGATTGTAGGTGACCTACAAACCTCTGAACTCGATATATTTACCTCCAATCAAGTGCCAAAGAAAGAAAAGGGCATTGCTTTGAAATCCCTAAAGGAGGAAACTAAAGTTTAGGATGACGATTCCGATTTCGATTTTGAGGATGTCGCCTTGTTGGCTAAAAAGTTCAAAAAACTTCTTAAGCTTCAAAAGCAATCAAAAGATGCCAAAAATTTTGAGAAATTCAAGAATAACAAGGTTCAGTCCACCCCTAAAGATAAATGTGTGAAACCTAATAGGGTTGAGTGGATAGGTGTTTTGGATGCAAGGGGTATGGTCACAAAGTTTCTTAGTGTCCCACTAGACTTAAGAAAGAGGGTAAGAAACAGATAGCTTATAATGCCACCTTAGGTGATAGTGATACGAAAGAGGGAGAGAGTTCCCCCAATGAGAGAAAGTTTGTTTCTTTCTTGGCATGTCATGTGAGCGACGACGATAAATCTTCCCACGAAGATTCTAATGTGCATTACACTTTCGAGGTCGTTAAATCTCAAGTGAGTGAGGGAGAAGTTAGTGAGGACGAGGAGGTAGATGTGAAAGAGTTACAAGTTGCATTTAATGAGTTGTATGTCGAAGCGATGAAAGTGAAAAAGGCTAACTCTAAATTACAAGCTAGGTTGAATGAGTGTTCCATAGAAAATAATGATACTTTGATTGAGGATCTTAGGACACATGAGAAGAAGCTTGGGGAAAAGCTAAAGTACGTTGAGAAAGAGAGAGATAGTCTTTGTGGTTTGATGGAGACTTTGAAAAATGAGTTTCTAGAGTTTGAGGTGTCTAGGAGTGTGCTTGAGTCTAGGATTTATGAGTTGGAGGAGAAATTGAAAGACTCGAGTAATGTTAAGTTTGACTTGGAATTTAGGTCGAAAAAGTTGGATAGAATGTTAGGCACCGTCCAAGTCAAAAGTGATAGGTTTGGTATAGGCTATGATGATCACGTTGTTCCCATTCCCAAAGCCAATACCAACAGTGTGAAAGATCCCACTAGGAACGTGAGGAGATGTCGATATTTTGGTTATCATTCCCGTCGTATTTACACTTGTTCTCATTTTGGTAGGAAATGTCACCTTAGATGTTTTTTCTATGACTTTAGGAATACTCCTAGAAAGTTTAGGAATAAAGTCGTTTCAGTTCCCAAAACCCCACCCGTCGTGTTGCACCTACTTGGGTTAGGAAATCGGACTTAGTGGCTTTAGGACTAAAACTTCATGGTTCTCATTTGGTTGCACTTGATTCTTCCCATGCTAAATCTAAAGGATGATTATGTTACCATGTTCATCATACGCTAGTCTTTGTACCATGATTTATATCTTGCTAGTGTTATGACATGTGCATTATTTTTTATTATGTTTTTCATTTATTGAGTCGTATTTGAAAAATACACAAAGATTTTTGGTTTATAATATTTTTGAGAAATTACAAAAAGATTTTTCTTTTATTTGAGTCAAAATATGTTGAAAAAATAAAAAGATTTTCTATTTGTTTTTATTTTTGAGTTTACATTTTTGATGTGGCATATTAGTGTACTTGGACCCCCTTCCTTTCATTATCCATGTGGCTAGGAAATTTAGTCATAATTATTGATGCTTATAATGATCTTAACCATTGTATTATGGGTTTTTTCAAAGTTGATATGCATCTTGATTCGACTTTTTATATATGCCATATTTGCACTCATGCACGAGTTTATATGGATGTTTGACATCTCTTGCATATCCGAGTTTTGTGAGACGTTCTTATCTGAATTTTGTCATATATGCATAAGTAGACATAAGGACATAAGGAGGAGGTGTACATGTAAGAACCGCTTACCGTGCCGATTATACTTGAAAAAATGATAAGTGTTCATGGGAAAGGGCTGCAAGAGTGTAATATTGACTCGTTGTAAAAGCCACCATTTAAAAGAGCCCTGAAAAAATAAAGGCAATAAAAAGAATCATATGCCAAAAATATAGGCCAAATTAGTATATGTTCATTCAAAATATTATATGATATAATTGAGGGAGTTTGGATGGATAAATTAAACGGGTTTGCACCACGAATCCTAACATTGGAAAATTGTATCATGACGCTATTATTTGTAAAATTGTCAAAATTTTAGGTTTGTGTGCATGTTTGATTGTTTAGTTCATTAAGCTCACACTTTAAATGTCACATATGGCTAAAATAAAGTTTGATGATTTATAGCTATCAATTAGAGTTTCTTGATCGTTTCGATGTGTTGGAATTGTGATTCGTTTGTTGTAGTTCAAGCCCATACATTCCATGTTCATGTTTGAGCACATCGATACTATGTTAGCATGTAACTCACAATTGGTTGTCTTTGAGTTTTCTTAGTTTACCCCTACCGTTTTAGTACTTTTTTGCAGTTTTGAATGCCTTCCAGTCAGATTTTTACGAATTTTTTTTTCTGGGCAACACGGTTTAACCTTTTGGACTAGAACTGGGATTTTTGTTTTCTCGTTCAAGAGAGACGTACTTATCGCGCGAAGTTATCGTTCTAACGAAAACATTTTTTCATTCAAGCGACTTATCATTCCCGTTCGAGCGACCTGATTAGTTTTTTGGTTTATTCTCTTTCAGTACCCTGCTTCTTATAGTTTCATATTTTGGTACTGATGGTTGTTACTGAGCTTATTATATGAAGTGTACTTTGAATGTTCACATATTTTGCTGTATTATTTTGTTTAATCACACCTTCTTAGATTGATTCATTCATATTGTGTGATTATTATTTGCTGGCTATGAATTTGTTACTGAAGATCATTATTAGCAGGTTGTTTGGATGATTAGATACATTCCATTGATTGTAATTGTGCTAGATATTTTGCTAAATTGGTATCTTTTCACCGAGTTGTCTATTCGAGACAAAAAGGGGGAGAGCTGAATGTGATGCAGGTGGGATTTTTTGTTGAGCACTGTGTTTGTTTTTTGCATTCATTTATATCTACATTAGTATCTTATTTATGTGCATATTTTATATCCCGATTTAAAAGTTATTTTTTTTCAAATTGGTATCAAAATATTTTGCTCACATATTTCATTATGATTTATATGATTTGTTCCTCTATACTTCAATGTTTTTTTGTCTGTTTCATGTGTGTAGGTATGCTTATGAGATTTGAGATTTCAAGAATACATCACATTTAGACATTCAGAGACAGTTTCATACTTGTCAGTCCATTGTTTACTAGTCTTGTCTTGTAATTTTTAATTTTGGGTTTATAGGATGTGATTTAGGCGTCATACGACTTGATGGCCGAGCTTAGTCAAAGGAGGATATTTGTAAGTAAAAAATCCCCAATTGAGTCCGTTGTATAGTTTTGACTTATTCTCGGAACAAAACACGTTTGAGTCATAGGGAATTTTTTTATTATCATGATCCCACACAGACTATGACGTGTTGAAGTTTAATTGAAGACGTTGTGGCAAAGCTTAATGATATATTTATGCTAAAGTTTAATTGGTGCAAGTTTATTTGTCTTCAAGATCAATTGATGTCCGAGATCACTCAGGCATGAATGTGTAATATTTAATGGGACTCAAAATTTATTTTAAAATAATGAAGGATGTAATTTTTATTAAATAAATGTTTTTAAAATGTTTTATAATTGTTTGAAAAGGTTTACACTTCGTTTTAATCTGATGAGGACGAATTAGAGTTGGATTTAAGTGGGACTCTTTCTTAAGTGTTGGTTTAAAATCAAACTTTAATTCGTTGGTCGCTCAAACGACTTGACCAGTCGTTCGAGCGAGAAGCTTTGTCATTCGCGTGACATTGCCATCTCGTTCGAGCGATATGTCAATGTTGCTTGAATGACATGCCACTTCAAGGATTTTATTTATGGCATGTTTTCCATCAGATTTCATAAGTGTGCATTCTGCGAAAATCAGTATTCGTCCAGAACGTTTTTGTACACAAGTTTTCTAAGATTTTCCAAAGTTAATGCATCCTTAGAGTTTCAAATATCCAAGTTATCATTGATATGTGATATAGTGATATTTGTGACACTAAGAAGTGTTGTTCTACACTTGAACATTGCTGGTTTTGCAGTGAAGATTCGGCGGAGTCCGATTTCAACATCGTAGACGTTACAAGCCATATCGGTGGACACCGAGACATACATGGATGCATGTGTTTTGGACAAGCATCGCGGAAGAAGGTTACTTTCTACGTGGGCACTGTGAAAGAAATGGTTGAAGATCAGAGGAGCGTCATGTCTCGTGGGTGGATCGAGTCATTGAGTAAGAGGATCGTTTGTCCCTTTATAAAACCATATTCATAATTATTGTCTAGCTTGGGCCATCCGAGGTTTTTCCCGTTAATGGTTTTTCTCGTACATTCGATATTGTGAGCATTCTTTAATCTATTTTAGTTGCTTTAATCACTAGATTGATATTTAGGATTATTCAAGATAAAATTTGGCTAAGTTAGAATTTGGTCACAACTTGGTGCAAATTAAAAAATTGGAAAAAGTTTTTTTCACAAAAAGAAAAATTGTTTTTGTTAGCCTTAAAACACTTTTCGCATAAGAAGTTAAAAGGGACCATCAAAGGTGAGTCCCCTCGCCCTTGGTCATTTTCTTTAGTGTCAATCTTGAGCAGTGAGTCCACTTGAAGTGGACCCCCTAGCCCTAAGCTATTTTCTGTAGTGAGTCAACTTTGGGTGCAGTGGGAGCTACTCGAAGTGGACTCCCTCGCCCTAGGCTATTTTCTGTAGTATCAAACTTGGGCAAAAGGGCCATCCAAGATGATTCCCCTCGCCCTAGGCCTTTCTTTAGTAATATTAATCTTGTCAGAGGGGCCACTCAAGACGAGTCTCCTCACCCTAGGCCTTTCTTTAGTAATATCTATCTTGGGCAGAGGGGACACTCAAGGTGATACCCTCGCCCTGGGAATTTCTTATGTGGCATGTTAATCTTGGGTAGTGGGTCCACTCTAAATGTACCCTCTCGTCCAAATATTCTAAAATTCATTCATCTAGTGAGTACCCATCTACATTAGTCCTCTCGTGCAAAGTCATTTGTGTTGGGTAGACCAAAGGACTTTTAACGAAATCAATTTTTCTTGTTGGAATTTTAATGGTTCATTAGCCCCTTCACCACTACTCTAGGTCATTAAATGGTCCTGTCACTTCATCTTCCATTTATGGTCTAGAGCAGACACGTATCAATCTCAGAACAAGCATCCCATTATTTGAGTAATCATTTGTCTGTCTTTTTGCCGCCCAAATGTGTGTGTCTTTTTTAGTATAAAAGGCTCAACTTAAAATTCATTTTTACCTTTAACATCTCAAACTCCTTAGATCTTATAGAGAGAGAAAGGGTTCAAACCTCCATAGCCATTTTCAGTTTATAACCTTCAAACATGATTTCAATGTCCTCCTTTTTCCAAAATTGCCTCTTTTGTCATCGCCACCACCACCAGTGAGTTGCTGGTAGTTTCTTTACCCATCTCCGTGATAGTTTCCCCTATTTAGGCCATAAGTGTTACTACTGTGGGCACGTCTATTGTCGACACTGCTTCCACTACCATTAGTTGTTCTTCTTCAAGGGGTAATTTGGATGGGGGGTCCCTCATCTACAACCACCCTCTCAAAATCATAGAAAAAATATTTGACTAACCGCTCAAAGAAGGATTTTGGTTTGTATCGTCTTGCCCCTTAATTTGGGTCAAAATCCACCTTAATGCCTTCCCTTACAAATTTCAAGCAAGAGTTTACGGCCAAGATAGTCGAGCAGCCCCATGTGGACCTAGGTGAGTCCCCTGACATTCACGTCATCCTTCCTAATATCATTCTTAGAGTTAGAGTGGATAGGTGTGACTTCCATCACTTTAACATTAATCTCAATGTTTATGAATGAGTAGGACCTTTGGGTGGATAATATCCTTGTCACCCCCTCACATAAGGTCGTTGTCGAGGGGCTTGGGCTCATTAGGACACTAGACAACTTGAAGACTTGCATTATTTCACAACATGACACTACCTTCAATTTATTAGCCTCTCATTGAAGCTGAGACTCACACACCTTTGTGACTGGGTGGGGTGAATTTACCATTACTTTGGAGGACATTTGTGAGTTGACATGATTACCTTACTTGGGGGATAATATCTTTACTGATGGCTTGGAACATGACCAAGGGGGAAGGGATGCTATGATATCCTCACTCAGCTCTTGATGAATGCTTTAAATAAATTGTTATCTATTAAATTGGTGCTACCAAGCACTCATTTGCCAAATGGCAAAGGTACTGGTTCAAAGATTTTGAGAAACTTCCTAAGGGGGAGAGCTCGAGCAAGGGAGAAAAAAGCCAGGATGGCCCAAATATTGAATCTCCCTCACACCTAGATGCATTCTTTGTCACATTTTTTAGCAAATTTTTGTTCCCTGGGAGGCCAGATGACTCCCCTCGAGAATTGTTGTTCAGGTTGGTAGTTAGACTTTCTTGAGGGAGGACTATCCCCCTCGTAACCTTAACCTTTGGGTCTTTATATACTTAGCTATATCGTGATCATGTGGATGTCGAGAAATCTTGTGGCCGTTATGATGCCACCAACTTCATCAAATCCTTCCTCTTGATGGATTTTCAGTTTGAGATATTTCTAAACTTTACCCCAGAAGCGAGGGCTTATCATAGCGAGGCTGCTCAAATCATAAGGTGACACAAGAAATCCCCAAAGATCAAACTGGGGCCTTTGATTGACAATGTTGATGAATTTTTCTTTCGTGTGGTGTTTTTACTTGGGGATCCTTCTCATCCTCTGGAGGTACTTTCTACTGCCCCTCTAATGTAGAGCATGTGGCTATTTTCCCCCATATTGATGTGATGGCTATGATTCTCCTATGCACTCTTCCCTCCTTGAGTGATTTGGGTCAAGGTCTGAAGTTTTATCATTCTGAGAGAGTACGAAGTCAATTTGGGTATGACCTGGGCGTTCACTCTCCAGCTTACCCTTCGAGCACCTCCCCTCCAGAGATATACTTTGATGCCTACTCCAATTTCACTTTTAAGGGAATGCTACATAGTGTTGATGGACTTCGTGGCCTGTTTGTGTCTGCTCCCGACTATCTGCCTTCTTTTACTCATTCTTGGTTTACCCTAGGTGGCCCTTATTCAGAATTGCGTGAAGGATGTTCCTCACGAGACCATACCCACTAAAATCCCTAATAATGATAAATACTTGGGCAAAACGACCCAGAAAAAGTTGTGGTACCATAATATAATTATGAAGACCCCTCTTAAGTTGGTCACCCCCATTTTAGTGAGTCCCCTACTCGAAGAGTTCATCTACACCAAACACCCTGAGCTACAACCAGCTAAACCCAAAGGAAAGGGGAAGTTCAAGTCTCGAGCTTCCTCCAAAAGAAATCACCCTGACACTAATGTGTCCAACTTCATTCCATCTTCCATTGGTACTCCAGCTTCCCCTTATTCTCCTGTGAAGACTATAGCGAGGAAGAAAAATAAGGCTGCTACTACAGAGGCAATTTCCCCCTCCTTTGTCCTAGATCAAGGGTTAGATAGTGATACCCTTGGGGTGAAGGAGACGCATCGAACCATTCGCAACTAAAGCTAAGAAGCCTTGGGCATATTTACTTAGAAGCCTTCCATTTTACCTACCCTGTTGCTGAAGGTACTGTGGTTAACTCATCTTTACTTAGTGAAACAACTAGTTATGAGGTTTCACTGGATGGTGATAAGCACCCAAAAGTGTATAATTATACCTCGAATATATGCATTTTAGTTGCTCGTTTTTAATAAAAATGGCCTTATGTTCGTATTTGTTTATATCTCAGGTCAGAACGCAATCGCGGTATTAAATGATGCTAAATCAGCGTAATTGCGACACATAAGCAGTTAAAAGAGTTCAACAAAGAAATCAAAGCACCGAGAAGTCTGAAGTCCTATTTGAGCTTACCGAGATGAGTTCCGATATCCTGACCCCGAACCAAACCTAATCCTCACCCGAGCCCCATGTGTCTTTAGTTTGTATTTTAAATATTTTTTAGATTGTTATTTGAGTCATTTTAATTTTTAGAATTTATTTTATATTTTATTTTGAGTCATTTTATTATTAGGATTTATTTTAGATTTATTTAGAATTTTTTAGGATTTATTTTTTATTTTATTTAATTTATTTTTACTTAGTGTATTTTAATTTTTTATTTTTATTAATTTTTAATCTTTAGTCTTTATTTTATTTTATTTTATTTTATTTTATTTTATTAGGATTAGTTTAGGAGTTTATTTTTAGTTTATTAGATTTTACATTTTTTTAGGACTTTAATTTTTATTATGAGATTTTTAGTTTTTATTTCTTTAGTTTTATTATTTGAATTTTTCTATATAGATTAGGATTTTTTTTTTAGTTGATTTTTTTTTTTAGTTTTATTTTTAGTTAATTAGTTAGGTTATTTTTTTTTGAAGTACAAATTAGACAAACTCACGCACCTTACATACCATACACCTCAACACACCAAACAGTGCCTCATGGAAACTATTCACCTTCTTCCCCACTCAACCTCTCACCAATTAAAATACCCAAAACCCATTAACCCAAACCACCTGCCATGGCTACCGCCATATTCCCAGCTAAACCCGAAACCCATTTCGAAATCCTTAACCCATTCCAGTCTTGTTACTCATCTCTTATCAAACTCGAGCTACAACATGACCACGTGGTAAACCCAGCGGCATTCCAGCAGCGCTGATGACCTACCAGCGAACCCATACCATCAGCGAACTAACCCGAACCCATCGCCAAACCCAAACTACAACGCCATACCGAGCTCGTACCCGAGACACACCTACCCACGAACCCGGATATCACTTCACCTGCACTCGCCTGAACCCGTAACCCCCTGCTCAACTCGAGTCAAACCCAAACCTCCATTACCCTGGACCTACACCTGGCGACCCATTTTCGACGGACCATGGAAGTACCCAGCAACCTCAACCCGATAGTCCAACCAGATAGCCACATTCCCGAGTGCAACCTCCATAACTCGGGACCCCACATTTAACCACTGCCAAACCAACTTCCAAAAGAATAGGAACTACATATCCTTAGCCAAAACCCGCGTGCTCCGTTCCAAAATACCTTTGAATTTGCCAAAATTAAATCCCCAAAAATTACCCAATAAAACTAAGATCGTGTGCTTTAAAAAAGAAGGGACGGCTCACTAAGGCCTCGTTTGCCAGTTCTATTTTTGGAAAGAAAAGAAAGGAAAGGAAGAGAAAGTGTGTTTTCTTTCCTTCGTTTGCGAGTTTAAGTAGGAAAGAAAGTGATTTTCTCTCGTTTGGGAGTTTAAAAGGAGAGAAAAAAAAGGAAAATTTTTAAAAAACTTTCTCTTCCTTTCTCTCCAAAACTTTCTTTCCAAATCGGAAAGAAATTGAGAGAAAGGAAAGTTTTTTAATGAATTGTTCCTTCTTCCTCTTAAAAAAATTATTTTCCTTCCAAACTCCCAAACGCAAGAAAGAAAATTATTTTTTTTTCTCTCCCAAACTCCTTTCTCTTCTCTTCTTTTCTTTTCTCTCCTATTAACTTTCTTTTCTTTTCTTTTCTCTCCTAATAAAATTTTCCTTTCCTTTCTTTTCTCTCCCAAACTCCCAAACGAGGCCTAAGGGAGACGAGAGAGACTACAAAAAAGAGGAGAGATAAAGAATTGAGAGACACAGTGTATATTATGTACATATTAGGAGCATAAACAAATTTCATAAAAATCTAAAAAAATTAGTCTAGTTTAGAATAATTTTTAGGTATTTTTTTAGTCTTCTTGGTGTAATCAAGTGTTGAAATTTATGAAAAATATCAGATAAATATCGAGACGCATTTCAAGAATATGATTCGACAGAAAAAGTTACATACTGTATTTCTTCTTCTTAACATTCATTTGATTATTGTTTTATGTTCTGATATGAGAATGTTAGGCTAAACACCCCGTTCAAGGGATGGGATGCTCTGTGTAGAATGTTATGTTAATTAATTAAATTCATTAATTGTTATAAATCTAGGAAAATTAATTTTTAACTGTCACACTTTAATTTATGTAACGAGAATTAGTAAATTGATTATTCAAATTAATGTTTGAATTTAGGAATCGAACTAGAGATAGGTTTTTCCGAAATTTGGATATTAATTATGTGTTGAAAATTGAGAATTCATACTATTTTTATTAAATTGATCCTAGCAGATAATTTTGTTGAAAATAGTAAAATTCTTAATTTATCATCGTGTGACATTTTTAAATTAGTTTCTGAAAAGGATATTATTAAAATTATAATTGTAACGAGAGTTAGATTATCGATTTAATATTACCTTGAAATATTTCAAATTAATAAATTGAGCAATTAAAATAATTGATAATGCGGTGTAATCCCATCTCTTGACATTCTCACATTTTTCACACTCGATTGCACATTATTTTTTGTTATTTAGTCATTTCATAATTTTTAGCATTTATTAGTTAATTTTCCCTTGATGTTGTTTTACATAAAAAATATAAAAATATTTAAAAAAAATTGAATTGCAAGTTTTCGCAATAATTGTTTCACCTTGAAGGTTGGATTGATACTCATACTTACCAAAGTACGAGTTGTTTTAGACACGTTTTGTAAGTAATTCAAAGGATTTTGAGATTAACTTTTGAAGACAACGACCATACGTAAAGAGCCTCTTATCAAATGGCGTCGTTGCCGCTTTCTTGACGTGGAGACACGTTGAAGACTTGTAATTTGATTTAGTGTAGTTCTTCCTTCTTATCCCTTCTTAGATTGGTTGTATAGGTTTATTGAGGCTTGATAATTTTTTGGGTGAATTTTGACACCATATTATTTTTGTAATAATTTATTCCATAAAAAAAAGGGAAACCGGACAAAGTAGAGAGAGGGCGTCCAAAGGTGAGAATTTAGAAACCTCTTTATTTTGGGTCAATAGGACTCCGGGGATGACTGAAGTTATGTGAGATTCCCCCCCGTCGACTCAACTCGGTCTTCACCCCATGTGTGTAAAAACTACGGGAGGTACATTTCTTTATCCCTCGCAAATCTCCTGCAAGCGAGTTCAATTTTTCTGTCCTTATTTACTCCTGTGTGATTTTAATTTCTTCATCGCACTTAAATTGAATGGTTTGATGAATTAATTTACCTAAGGCCTGAACCCGATCATTAAAACGAGAAGGATTTCATCCCCCGACTCACTGGCTTATCCATTGTGTGTTACCCTAGCTATCGTTAAATTTAAAATCAATCAACTAGCTAGCCTAGTAGGACCACATTTTTACAATAGGCGATCACAAAGATAAATTCCGTGATTTTTATCACCCGCGAAGTTAATTAAAATTTGACTACCCCTTTCACTAATTTAGAAGATAATAATTGGCTACGTGCTCGTTAGAATTTTTTCTTGACTCATGTGTGTCCAATTCAATTCCTTCGGTAGTCGGTTTAATTTGTTCATCCAAATCACGAGTCCATTTTGTCCCCTTTTCTGAAAAATCCAAAAAATATTTTCCTTCTTTTTTAAATTTTTTTCCAAAAATCCCAAAAAGACTTTCTTTCTTTTTTTTCCCATATTCCAAATTCCCCAAAGATTTTTCTTTTCTTTTTTTTTGAAAAATATTTAAAAATCCAAAAATATTCCTCTCGTCATGGCCGAAGAACGTCCTTTACGGGAATACTTTGATTATTTTCCATCCTCTCAAAGTTTGTTTGATGTTGAGCCCGAATCGAACCTCCATACATTACTTCGTGGCTTTAACGCTCAAACACCAACCGTTGATACTCCTATGTCGTCCACGCACACATCTCATCTTCCACCGCCTCCGGTGATGAGTGTCAACCCATCCCATGCTTCGCCGTGCACGCACTACTTTCTGGTTGATCACTTATCTCATGAGTATCCATTTATTTTTGCTCCATCTGAACCCACCAGGGCCCAAGTGTTTCCATATGACACTATTTTGGAACCACCCTCAGCATATTGTCACGATATATCTAATTTCGAGGGGTATGAGTATCCAAGCTATTCATGGAGGCCTGATCACCCATCCATGCAATATGAATCCCAACCCTATATCGTGGATCCTTACGGGTTACAACAATCGTCATCGCATCCTCGCTCATCTCATCTCTATCGGTCCCCTTACTATGCTCCTCATATTGATCAACCTTTTGTCTCTCACAGAGATGCTTCTGCCGTGAATTATGCACTTGACCCCGTTCCACACACTTTATATGAGCATTCTCCGCCTCTTAGTGTCTATAGCGAGTTATGTCCACCTCACCCACCACCGCCACCCACCGACATCTCCCCACCACCTTTCACATCCGCTCTCGAGAGCCTTTTACAAAAGTTCACGCACACTCTTCAATCTCAAAACGAAGTCCTTCAACGGCTTAAACACATGTTTACTGCATTTGAGTGTGAGAACGAGTCGAATTTCACCTCAAGTCAACCCATGATTGCCCCCGCATGGAACGATGATGTGTCGTCTTGCGCCACTGATTTTGAGTGTGACCAACCCTGTCTTCCTGAGAATCTTGACGTTGAGACCACCCAGGGATTTGAGACCTAAGTTGACAATACTGTTGACATATCCATTGATTGTGCGATTGATCCCACACCGCTATATCCTCTAGAACCCACCAGTGAGGTTCTCCTCTCCCCTTCCACCGAATCCATATTCATGCCTGAGTTTACCCCTATCGAGCCAACCCCGTGTGTTCCCGAGGAATAAATTTCTTACAAGTTAGTTCTAGCTATGAGTGCTCCCCAATATCCTGCAATTGAATCCGAGATGGTTTCTACCTCTCTAGATATGAATCATGTCCTACCATGCTTGGCTCCCGTTGAGTCATATTTTGATGTTGATTCTCTTATCTCAGATTTGGATGCCTCGTTAGATTTTTCCACCACTTCGGATGGTGCCTTTCGGGTGGATAAGTTGATCAATCCATCATTTACTTTCACACCTCCTCCTACGAGCGCCCTTGAGGATCACTCCGAGCCTCACGAGGAGCATGTCTCACCTACTCTCGAGTTAGATCATCTCCCCCCCACCATTTATCCCACCCGGCCCTCCTGTTGTCCCTTCCACCCCATCACTTGATTTGGACCTTGCTATTCTACTTTCCCTGTTCACGTCTATGCATTTAGGTCCTCACCTCCACCCACCCTCCACCCTAGTGCTTCACGATCCCACTCTTTCATTTTTCTTCCACCCCGATATCTATAAGAGTATTTGTAATACTCTAATCTTTCGTGATACCAAGCTTGTTCTTTCAAGCCCACCACTCATTTTTCATGGTGATTGTTATCTCCATCAGCTTCGCAATGTGTCACCGTGCGACCATTATCATCGTCCATTTATAGAAACATCGTGAACCTTTCATGAGGCCCACCCTATCACTATTGTCAAACCTTTCTGCATCCTCCACCAACTTGAGCACCATACTTATAGGGCCCTTATTGCTCTCACATTAACGCTCAATAAGGTCCGTAACCGGTGCCTATTCACCCTCACCCTTACTGTTCTTCCATATACCCTACTACCCACCCACCCATGGTCCACCGATGCTTTGCAGCAAGTGATGCATTTTTTCATACAAGTGCATTGACTTATGTTAGCCTTTATCTAACAAAACTGAATCTTCAGTCTTGTTTGGGGTGATACTCATCACCCAAATTTCTGCCACCCCGTGCTTTCCTAGTTCTTATCTTGAGGGTGGAAATGGTTCGGTCTGGTTGAAGACATCGAACTTAGCACTACCGGAAGGCAGCCCGTTCTATCTTGTTCCTAAGTATGAGTCTTATCCTGTTTGGGGGGTGGTATTTCACACCACCCAATGATTTTCACATGATTTCTAGACTTGTACATATTTTTATGTCGCATTTGTTCTCCAGGTCTCATGTGTGCTACACCATGCAATACATTTTCATTAGCGGTTCATTATGGTAATATCTTTCCTCCCTTGTACTTTTTATTTTTATATATAATTTCAAACATCGAGGATGATGTTCTCTTTTGTTTGGGGATGGAAAATTTATCAAAATTGTACCTCTTTTGAAAATTTTCAGAAAAGAGTGATTTCAAAGTTTTTGTGGAGTTAAAAATAAATTTTAATGACATGAATTGTCTATCAGTCCTCTTTTAGAATCTCGGAATACCCGTGTTCAACACTTAAATTACGCTTTTTCCATGAAATTAAATAATGCCTCTTAAAAGTGTACTTGCACTATGAATTCCTAAACTCGACAATTTGCACTATCACGTTTACAATCAAAAGTTGTAGAGTAACTATATTCTCAAGAAAGCCTTTGAAGATCACTAGTGGAAACTTAAATCCGTGAGAATTGAGCTTTTCACATTTTTTAGGGTTTTTACGTATCTCAGAGTCACGAGGTGACTCAACTTTCTTTGGGTACTACACTTAGTCGTTGCATGGTCTCATTATTTTTTAAAATTGTCTTAATCACTGAGAATGACATTACTTTCGAGTTGTAAGGAACATGTGTCTTGTATTTTGTCCCGAGAACTAAACCTTTTTTTATCGTACACTCATGTTTTTCCTTATCACATTATCATTCACCCATTATCTTGCCATATTCCCTTGTCCATTCTATATACCATACTTATATCATTTCCCGTCACTGCCATCATTTTTGAGAAAAAGAGTGTTTGAAATTTTCCATGTAAATTGTCTTCATTTGTATTATGAAAATAAAAATGCATCGCAATAAAAAAACAGAAACGAAGAAAAAGAAAGGATGCGATAAAAAATTAAAAAAATTGAGACATTATTTAGTCACACTCTTCTCAAAAGCCTTACAAACATATCTTCTTCATGTCATTTTCCCATTCTCCCATACACAAATCACATTTTCACCCCTTGGTGACGTGTTGGGGAAAAATAGAAGTCTATATTGTGAATAACTCGACATTCTCAACATAGTGGTTAGCATTCGTTCATAAGATCAAATTTTCTTCCATGTATCTGTCATTTTCTATAAAGTGTGTGAGACATTTGAACTTTCTTATATTTACTCACCTCCTCACACACTAGAGAGATACACTTACCCAATTCTCAGAGAGTTCGATTCAGAGAGATATATCCAGTGAGAATTGAAGTCAAAAAGTTGATTTTATAAAGGCGATATAAGAATTACTCTAATGATACTTAACATTGTTTCACACTAACACATGCTGAGTTTTAGGTAGGATTAAGCTTTTTAGTATTAAGTAATTTTATATCTTATTTTGATAGTTGATTACGGTGCTCCTTGACGTCCTTTTTAGTTGGGTTGTATAGCGTTTCATCGTCAAAATAAGAGATTGCATTTTAATAAATTTTGAATTTTGTGGGTACATTAAGTGAAAACCTTCACAAGACACCACTCGTCCTGTAGGGCAACCTATAGGTTTAACGGCTTGTTGCACATGCGAAGTGCTATTGCTAGTGCTTGTGAAAGTGGCACACTTTTGGTTACTTATCTTTGTTTTCTCTTTACTTTTTGCTCGATGACTAGCAATGTTCTCACTACAACAATTCTTACATTTAACTGCGAATTTTTTCGTAGCCAAAAGTGTATATTTTGTTGCTGATAGTTTTTGACAACGAAACTTATTTCGTAGAGAGTTCGTGGCCAAAGGCCCGTCGCTAAATGTATATGACCACGAAATTAAATTTCGTTGCCAATTGTGTAGATCATTTGCCACGAAATTTTTTTCGTGGCAAATAGTCATATTTACGCTACAATTTATTTCATAGCTAATTGTTCAACATTTCGTTGCTAAATGACTTCATTTCGTTGCCAATTCTATTAATAAACTAGTGTGTTAAAAGCTTTTAGCTACGAAATTTACAATTTATTTTGTAGCTATTTGTTCAACATTCCATTGCTAAATGTCTTCATTTTGTTGCCAATTCTATCAATAAACTAGTGTGTTAGATGCTTTTAACCACGAAATTTGTACCTTCCCTCAAGATCTATTGGGTACGAAATTTAATTGTTGAAAAATAATTTTTAATCATTAATTTTTCAATAATAAACTATAAAATCTTAAACCGCACTTTTATTTCTCAATTGCATATTTAACTATGAAAACATTTAATTTGGTAACGTATTGTTTCAATATATATTTTTTATTTTTAAAAATGAATTTTTATAGAGTAATGTATACCACAAAATTTAAACAAATTACCATCTAAAAAAAACATTCGTTAAGATGCACAAAATAACTAAATTATCATAAACAAAATTAACATTAAGTCACATACACATACATTGTCAAGTCACCTAAACACTTGTTAAGGGACGTAGAAGTCTCAAATTTCATCCCCTTACAAACGACAAATAGTCATGGTGCAGAAAAAAACTTAAACTAGTTAAAGGACTTAGAAGTCTCAGATTTCATTTACAAACGTCAAATGTCCAGAGTTCATAGGGCCCCAAAAATAACTTCTTGTCACGTCAAATCTGCAATTAAGAGAATACAATACCATTAGCTAAGATAAAGTAGTATTTGATTTGTCTTTATCATGAAAAAATTATAATAACGAGCGGAAGTTGATAATTAAAGAGATAATAATCGATACGGAATTTTTTTTTAAAGTACGTAATTGCGAAACGGTTAAAATTTTCATAGTATGTAGTTGCAAAACGGTAAAAATATTACTCCACAATAAAACAAAATGTAATTTTTAAAAAAATTGGTCATAATCTCCTTTGTTTATAAAGACTATCCACCCTGCTTAACAAAGAATAAATTATCCAACAATATTCAAATAGTCTAAATTAATCAAACAAATACACATATAACATGAAATACAAAATATTCATCCACTGAATTCACATTGCGCCTCAAATAAACAAAGTGTCCATTTAAAAAAAAATGAACAGAGTCCCCTTTGTTTATTGGACTATCCACCCTATTAAGGGATAACAACCAATCCAACAATATTCAATGATTTCAAAAGTAAAATCTAACAAATATTTTAACGAAACAAACTTCGTAAAAAAATCACATATATATAAACTGAAGTCATCCCGCGTGTTCCACTATAATAATTGTGCGTAGTTTTCAAAATGCAACACAAAAAAGTGTGAGAAGAAAAACACCTTTATATAAGCTTGGCTCCGGCATCGATCTCACTGAAATCTCCGCTGCAACTGCCATCACGGATACATACCTCCTTCACATTCAATCTATTCTTGGTTTTGGACTACGATCTGGAAAAAAAAACATGTACAGAAAGATCGAAAGCAGTTAGTATATGGAAGCCTAATGAATATGTTCATCAATTTCCTCTCCCTGGCAATCCCCAAACACTACATCTTCGCTACATTAGTGGATAAAACAGATACGAAAATGCACAGAGAATACACACTGCGTGCTTCACCACATTGACTAATGATTGCATCAATTTCATTATTTGGGATCTCATAACGCTGTATTTAAATAACAAGTTTCATTATGCTAACAACAATGTTTCAATAGTTTCGTTATGATGCGTTCTACTGATGTTCATAACTGCGTTCTACTGGAGTGGAGATGCTAAAAATGTGACGAACCCCATCTATTTTAGAAATGTGACATATGGATACAATCATATGAACTTGAAACAAGCTTCTGAACATTTAAAAGAATAAGAACTGAAAGTATATTTCATGGAAATAAAAAAGTATATTTTACAAAGTTAAAAAGTATATTTTAGAAAGTTAAAAAATCGAATGATGGCATAATTAGTTTTCACCTGTTACTGGAGACAAGAGAACTCAAATGCTAGACGAAATTGTTGAAGTGAGGAATAGGCCTCCAACGGTTGTTGTATCCCCGACTTGAAATCAATACCTTTCTCATTTGCAAATTCAAATGATGCCTGTTCTGTTAATAGTTTTGAGAGTACATAAATCTGAAGTATGAAAGCATTTCTCTAAGCCGATAAAATCATAAACTTGCAATTTACAAGAAGTATGGTGGATGATTATATATCTTTTATCAGATGATGAAGGTAGATAAAATGATAAACTTGCAATTTACAAGAAGCATGGTGGATGATTATCAATAAGAAAAATGCTACTTGAACAAATTAGTAAAGAAAGTAACACAAGCTCAAGCATATTAAGACAACTCCTCAGGAGATATAAGGATAAATTACACACTTAATACAATACTTTTAGCTAGGCAATCGTACCAAATAACGCGTTTGATACAACTGAAGGTGTCTGCTGTCATTTAAGATATTAGTTTTCAATATCAGACTAGTCGAATATTTAGTACAATTGATACACCCCAAAAGTGAAATCGAAAAATAGTACCCCTGCCTTAAAAGGAAGTAACAGACCCTTCCGCTGTGCATTTTTTTTATCTCATTGCATGCGTATATACACATATATAATATATACACATACACATGTATGCATTTATGGATGTATAGTTCAACTACACTCGCACCATAGAGCTCGTCTTTTATTTCTGAATCTCAACTAAGATCAGGGATAATGAAATCAGGGACAGTGAAATGATCATTCTTCTCCTCTGAGATTTCAATTCTAGGCTTCTTGTTAGGCAAGTTGAATCCGGTTGATTTGTATGAGTTGGTATTTCTTGGATGTGATATGGGAAGCTGAGACAAAAAGGTTGTTATATGAGTTTTCTCAGTATAAGTAACATTGTTCTTTCCAGTCATGGTTATAAATAATTAATGTATGTATATATGATTTTACATATCTCTGTTTGTCCTTAAATGAAGTTGACGGAGCATCTTCTAAGAGAATTAGAGAGTGTAGAGGAGGATAAAAATAAATGACATTATGTAGCCTTCGATTATTTGTTAAAGTGATGCACTTGCATATGAAGTTAGATGTTTGTGGATGCATCTTTAATAACCTTTTTATATCTGATCCTTTACTCAACTTTTATACTCCATAATGAAACTGATCATCGACATTGAGATGATTTCGAGCCTTGGACGACATATTTATGTGTATCTAGTTAAATTTGGTTGACCGGGTTAACTACATAGTTGGCAAACAGTGACCAAGCATGAACTTGGAGTACGGGTTGTTCAAGCGTAAGTATTATTTCAAATACGTCTGAATAGCATAGTTTTATGATATTATGATATGCGATACATATCATCCGACACGATACAAGACAATATAACACCAAAAAACACAAATATCATGGTTATATCACAATTCGCAAGTAACACTGTCTCGTATCCGCATTGGTTTTTATCTGTTATATCATATCGGTCCTTGTAGTTTAATTTTTCTGACAAAATTTAAAATAATATTCATTCTAACATTCTTAAAATTGGGATTCAAGCACGTAGGTAATCTGCCTATGTATGTCCCCCTGCACATAGGTAATCAACTTATTTCAATGCCTACACTTGTTCCAACCAGATCCATGGTTAGAGAACGGTCTTTTTTATGTTCCTTACAGTTCTTCTCTTGCTTTTCTTGTATACGAGTCACTGTTAATTGTCATGAATAATATAGTTCCCTTTTAAAATAAATGGCTCGTCCTTTCTTCATAACAAATATATTTTAAGTTGATTGAAGTTGGAGTTAATTAGATATTTGTGGAAACTCTAGGATATACATATATTCTGCTAAGCATTGTGGGTTGCCTCACGGATTGGTTTCCTTATTTCCTTTTAGGCAAGATTGCAGACTATTTTATTTTATAGAATCTATTATGCTCTCTGAATAATGTCAATATTTTAAATGGGTGAGTTAATATGATTAGTAGAATAACACGTTGCAGATTTTTACATCACAGCACATTTCTTGTTTGAATTTTCATCTGCTAGAGAGATTAAGATGTAACATATCTCCTGTCCTAATTTATACTCTAAGAAGATGTCAAGCTAGTTTACTTCACTTTCATCGAGCTCTCTTATTGATATGCCCCAAGTGTAACCTCGGCCTTGAGACACCAACCTTGGCCTGGAGATACCAACCTCGGCCGAGGGACACCAACCTCGGCCTATATTATGGCCGATGTTGGGCATGACTTGGACACGCGATATCACCCCTCGGTCATATCAAGGTCGGCCCAGGCCGACACTACCATGAGCCCCTCCAAGGGACGTCACAAGGACCAGTAGTATTCTCGCATACCTTGGAGTGGCAACCTCGTCCAGACGAAGGCCGAGCTCACAGGAAGCCACCAGCAACCTCATCAAGCCACCAGTTCAACCTCGTCTCAGGCCGACCTTGCCCATTGTCTCGGCCAGGATTAGGCCGAGACCCTCATGGAATCCTCGGACTGAATAGGTATCAAGACTCACCAACCTCGGCCTCACCAAGGCTGAGGTCATACCCCAGACGCAGTAGCCGAGCATCTGTTGACATTTGGATAAGGACACGTGGACACAAATCAGTTATAACAAGATTATTCCCCACACGTGGGGAGAATATTGCATCATCATTATCTACATGTGACAGTGACAGGTGGCACTCCCATATTGGTGAGGTAACCACACACATGTTCATTGCATGCATGGGGGGTACATTACACCCCCTAGGTGCTATATATAGAGGTCATCCTCTACCTTGCAAAGGATTCAGATATTCAACCCTAGCTGAAACTCTGTCTAGATACACAGTAGAGAGAGAAAGCTTGAGAGATTGTATCCATGGCCATTAGTGCCTTATTGTAGTGAGATTATTCACACACACACACAGTGGACGTAGGCCAATTTAGGCTGAACCACTTATATCCTGGAGTACACACCCCTTCTCCTCATCTCATTCTCTTATCTTTTCACATTACTGTGCTGCCATTGTTGTTCTTAGATTGAGCTTGAAAACATCTTACCCGGTGGTGCTGATTCTGGCATCATCACTTATTATATTAAAAATTCATTGAGATGCATATAACATCACTTAAGGTGAGGGATATGGCCATTGATTATTGAGTTTATCTCACTGAAAGGGCTACTACCTATGGCTAAACTACTTATAGAAACTAAACTACCACACCCTAGCTGAAAACATCAATTTTCTCAGTTGCTTTCCCATATTGAAGATACTCGGGAGCAAGATATCCCATTCTCCCAGCAGTTAGTGTCAAAACTGGGCTTTTGTCATGGTCCATGAGCAAGGCCAGCCTCCGTTTCGAACAATTAATGGTTTAACATAAGCGTATAAATGAAACAAAATGGAAACATTCTTCATCTATCCAATTCCAACTGGTTGAGATAAAAAAATATTTGAGTTGGCCTAAAGATCATTATATTACCAGCAGATTTCTTAATAAATATCAGATAGAAAGCTATTTTGACAACTAGCCAAACCATGCGCCTGAATATGTGAAAGTAAACCTATTATAAACTTCTCAAAAATGAACATCCAGCAGATTACTTACAACTCGAATGCAATAGTCTTATGATCATCCTTAATATCTAACCAGCCTGAATCTTTAACTAACTTTTTTAACTAACACTTCAACGTGTCAACAACGCATTGGTTGATGTTTATATATATTTATATATATGTGAGTATATATGTGTGTGTGTGTGTGTATGTGTGCGCATATAAGTTTCACCTGTGAGTTTTTCATAAATACAAGACTATGAGCCGGCACTTGAAAGCCTCTGAGTTTAGATCTTATACTAAAAACTACAAAGTGTAACAAAAAGAAAAGGTTCAATCCCAGCATGACTAAAGGCATATTAATGGTTGATATATGGAAGGTTTGTTATCCGAGTCCCACATCGATAGGGCATAACAAAACCACCCCTTGAAGTACTGAGTATAATAAGTGGCTTTTATTTGTAGTTACTGCTAAATCAGTTCAAAGTTTGGTATATACGAATTCTATTTCTTCAGTTCGCGAATTCAATTTCTTAAATCGAGGATTAGTCACTGATTAGCACCAGTTTCTAACTCTAAATAGTGACCAGTTTCTAACTCTAAATAGCTATTTACTTTAAATAAGAATTGAACTTGGATACTGATATTAGCACTTCAAATAAAGATTCTAGTACTCCATCCCCTTGTATAAATACAAAAGTGGGCATTGCAACAATTGACAGATTGAGGGAGACACTGGAATTGACCGCAACCTCATGCCAATTTTGCAATTAACCCTCGGTTCTGGACAAGTTCTCCAATATGAACACCAATGCAGTGATCGAGTTCTTGGGGTGTGTGCCTTTGCTTCAGAGACTCTCGGCCACGTCTCTCAGAAAAATTGCCCAATTCGTTACTGTTAAACATTATGATCATGAAGATTATGTTATTTGATAAGGGGAAGCTGGGGATGGAATTTACTTCATATGTGAAGGGGAGCCGGAAGTCTGTTCATGCTGATGACGGAGAACGTCCTGAATTTCAGTTGAAAAGATATGATTACTTTGGTAACGGAATGGCAGCATCCGTTCAACATGTAGATGTAATTGCATTATCTAAGCTTACCTGCTTGGTGCTGCCCCACGAGCATTGTAATCTGATGCAACCCAAATCTATCTGCTGTGCATATGAAACACCTGAGACATGCTCACTTGTGGAGCATATATTGCATTTGGAGCCACTAGAGGTGAACATTTTCTAAGGAATCACCCTACCAGATGCTCCAAAATTTGGAAAAGTGTTCGGAGGACAGTTTCTCGAACAGGCTTTAGCTGCAGCTTCCAAAACTGTTGATTGTCTTATACAAAACACTGAACAACATTTATAAACACTAAAATTGACCTCAACCTCATGCCTATTATACTTCACTAACTAGTTCCCTCTTTGAATTTCAATATGATAATGAATCTCTGATGATTGATACCATTAATTGAAGCAAAAACATCTTCAGTTTGAGAACAATATCTGAAGAGATATGACATGATCGCTATGCTAACAGTTCACATGATCCCTATGTTAATAGTTCACACGCCTCTTCCCTTTTGATTTGAGACTCCTCTCATAGCTGAAGAGATAAATGCGAGTATTACTCAATCAATGATCAGTCACAAAATCGGAGTTGAGCTTACCGATGTTTTTGCTTGGTTTTCAGGTTTTAACTGAAGCAGTTTGGGTTTCGCAGCAGGTATCCATTAAGCATACACCTGTATCAAGTTTACATGTTGAGGATTATTGATACATTGAAGCAGTTCTTGTTTTTCTTTTATTCTCTCAATATAGGAATATTGTTATAAGAACTCTCATTATTTTTTCCCACCGAATTATTTGCATGCCTCGTGGATGAGATTCTAACACTGAAATTGAACCCAACCTCACTTCTCATACGAAGCACTGAATCACTGAAGATTGATACCATTATTTGAAGCAAAAACATCTTCAGTAATAAATGATTTTGGGCTATCATCAATACAAGGTTCTGATAGAATCTGTATTTGATCGTAGTTAACGCTCTCCAAACCTCAGCTATGCCAAATTTAGGGATAAATAGGAGCCTTGACAGAAACTCAACACAAATCTGCAGTCCCCTGTTCTTCGACTCTTGGTAGATATTAATTATATAAAAAAACTATGCTAGTACTAATGCATGGAATCTATCTATCTTTTCTAATTTATATGGAGCCTAATATGGCTATTAGTAAACTTGAACTAATGCATGGAATCTATATATTCTAATTTGTATGGTACTTCAGTTATCATGGAATTAACTGCTCAGTCCTATCCTATCTCAAATTAACTAATGCATCATTCTTACTGTAAATCACTCCAGCATGCAGAATTAATTCAAAATGTCAGAAAAAGATAAGTGGAGTTTGTAACTACAAGAATATTGTCACTTAAGTTTACTTACATTGAGTCTGTTGAACGCTTTTGTCTTATCAGCTTCAGTGAGGTCTTTCCATTTGGTTGGCACTGGAATTAGGTTACGAATGATAATCCCGAGTTCATTTGATAATTTAGCGGACTGGTCTTTGTCAAGTGGCCTATTTTTCTCCTTCGATATCTCAATACGCATCTTTTGCCCAGTAGCTTTAATTATCTTCTGAAGCCCCTTGCCACGTGTAGGTCCACAGACTTTTTTCGTTACGGTAGAATCTGTATTTGAAACTTTAAAAGCTAATAAATAATATTAGTAGCAAATGAACAATACTAAGAAACATTTGGAAATTAGTTTTTGTACCTGCATAGCTCGTGGAGGTTCTGGGACTAGTCTGTTGTGTTGATGGCGAGATATTTGCAGATTCTACATCCATTATGTGTTCAGTCGTGGGAGCTAAGGGAGTCATGAGTGCCATGGGTGCTGTAGGAGCTGCGCGTGTCGTGAAAGTCGAGGGTGCCGTGAGATCCGGGGGAGCCTCCTTAATGCTATTTGACCGAAGACGTCTTCTTGGTGCCATACTGAAAAACAACATCAAATCACACATGAAAACTCTAGCACACATACACAGATAATGTACTTAACACACATTGTATTACTAAAACAAACACATAAATACAGAGACATGTTTTTGAATACGCACACTACACATGCAAACTCTAGCACACATAAGAGAAAGTTACATAGTTTCCATTAACAAATTCAATCTATATCACTATCATCATCCTCGACCACAACGAGTTCTTTCACATTTTCACAATATTCCTTAAGCGTTTCGTCTTCATCATCGACGTCATCAAGGGAAACAATGTCTTCTTTCGATGGTACTCCTTTGTCTATATCTACAATTCCAACATCAATAGTGTTCGCCTCTACATCGTTTCTCCACAGCTGGCCAACATCAACTTCTATAATCTCAAAAGCCTCTGATGAAGCATTTTCTTGGTACACAAAATCATTTGTTTCTGATATATCTGTGTCCATTTCTTCCACCCCAAGATCATACAAGTGTCTATGCTAAAATTCCTGAACAACTTGCCAATTTTTTCCCAATTTTGTGTCATTGAGATAAAACACTTGTTTTGCTTGAATGGCTAGCACATAAGGATCACTCTTTTACCACCTACCATTAACATTTATGCTTGTAAAGTGATCATCGATTTGTATTCCTGATTTTTTCTTTTTATCAGCTTCAAACCAGTCACACTCAAAAAGGAGGACTCGATTTCCATTGATATACTCTAACTCAATGATATTGTCCAATACACCATAAAAGTTAATCTCTTTCTCATCGTGATCTCCTTTAACAACTAAACCACTGTTTTGACTTCTCCTGCGATTGTCACGGTCTTTAGTGTGAAATCTAACTCCATTTACTATGCAACTTTTATACTTGTTTGCCCGTATGTTAGGACCACATGCTAATGCATATAGTTGCTCGGTACATTCTAGAGACTTCTGGTCGTACAACTTTTTCATCTATTAAAGACAAAATTTGAATGACATAAGTTAGACCAATTATATTACTTAAAAAATAATTAAATTTATACATCAATATTATATTATGATAATTTTGCTTAAACTTACACGTTCTTCAAACCAGCTAGGGAAATTCTTTCGACTTCTCTCTTCTAAATTCAAAGGGATTTCTTTCTTCCACTCTTCCATATGCTTACTAACAATGGTAATAATTATAATAATAAGCTTCGTAGCACTTGCAAAATTAAGAGTTATAAAGATTACTTCCTGGTTATTAACTTACTCTATATATGGAGCCACTTTCTCGCAATTATTAACTTACATTACGAGGGTTTTGAGAAAATCACTCGTTCTCCGTATCAAAATCCTTCCATGCACTAGAATCTGCTGGATGTCTCAATACATTATCTTGGACACGTTTTTCTTTATGCCACTTCATATCATCGGCCGTTTTTCTCGACATAAACAGTCTTTGGAGTCTTGGCTTTAGTGGAAAGTAACAAAGTGTTTTGTGAGGAATACGTTTTCCATTGTCATCATTAACCTTCCATCTAGAGTCTCTATATATTGGACACTCATGTATAATTTCAATCTTCTTCCAAAACAAACAACAATCATTTTTGCATGCATGAATCGATACGTATCCTAATCCCAAGCCACGCAACATGCTCCTTGCCTCATAATCTGACTTTGGAAGTGTCTCACCATCGGGAAAAGCTTCCTTTAATAGTTCAAGCAACATCTTGAGTGATTTATTACTCCAGTGATTGATCACTTTCAAGTGGAGCAACTTCACGAGGAAAGACAGTGCATAGAATTTTTTGCAACCATGATATAATTCACGCTCTGCATCTTTCAATAATTTGTTAAAATTTGTCTTATCCCCGACACCAACTTGTCTAGGAGTATTATCAGTTTCAAATGCTTCAGCTGGACCAGCATCAAAGAAAAACCCTTTCTGCATGTCTTCCAACACTTCTTGCATCTCGTCCCCTTCTTCGTTTTCATTATCAATCCAATCATCGACATTATTATTATCATCATTAGCATCATCATGAACTATATCATTAGAACATTCCCCGTGATATGTCCATTGTGTGTAGGTGGTATAAATACCTTTTAAGAAAAGATGATCTTTTACTTCATCAATATTTGAGATCGATGTTAAGACAATTGCAACATGGGCACCTAATGTAACTGTTGGGTCCCATACGATCCTTCACAAATCGAATGAATGATCTAACACCCAAGACATACTTTTCACAAAATTGTTTCTTGCATCCAACTCTTATCCATCTAGTTCACATGAAAAATCAAACACATTAAAATATTAGCTTATTGTTTCATATAATATTTTTATTGTCTAAGATTCCAAAGCGTAAGACAGAATATGTTTATTCATAACCACTAATCAATATCCATAAAACTAGAGGATATAGGGCTGCCCTCAAGTCAAAACACAACATTTCTAATTAGGTTACCACTACATGAACTTAAGTCCCCTAATCAATGAAAAAGCAGCAGACAACATTAACAATTAAACAGATGTTTTCATCAATCTTATTAATGTTTCTACATATATATACTACCTATTGAGCATGGAAAAAGAAACTTTGAATATACGGATTTTAAGCACGATGTCAAAATTCATGTCTATATCTAAAACAATAAAAGTACATAGGTATGCACCAATAAATTTAACATAAACAAGATAGAAATCTGAATGAGGTTATCACAAAAAATTTAACATAACATAGATTTTTTGGGTTATCACAAAAAATCAGCAAACACAACAAGAATAAATCAATACACGCGAATAAGAAAAAATCAGCACACACCAAAAAGATTAAATCCCCAAAAATTTAATTCAAGATTAAATCCCTAAAAATTTATTTCAAGATTTAACAAGATTAAATCCATAGAATTGTGTCAAACAGGATTTGTTTTGAGAGTAAATGTGTCAAAATAACCCAAAACCCACTTAAAAAATTGATTATGTTTTCCAAACTCTTATAGATTGTACACTAATTGTTACAAAACAAGATTACAAAGACTGTAGACTAGGGTTTGAATACACCGAGAGAGAAATTAAGGGTTTGAATACACCGAGAGAGAGAGAGATAGCGTACCTGATTGAGAGAGAGAGATGGAGACGGGTTTGTGAGATAGAGATGGAGACGGGTTTGGAGGGGATACGATGGAGATCGGGTTGGTCTCCCAAACATTTTGGAGGGACTCAGATACATAATATTTGATTTTGGTAGGAAATTAAAAAAAAATTACCTTTTACCACAAAAGAAATGGTCGCCCAAAAACATACATATTAGGCCACGAAAATAATTTCGTTGCAAAAATAATACATTAACTACTACGAAATATTTCGTTGCCAATAATACTAATTTTGTTGCTAAATATTTTGCATTTACATCCAAGCGCGGGAAGACGGGGGCGCCAATTTTTTGGGACCTATTGTAAACGAAATTTTAATTTTCGTCGCCAAATCTAATATTTTTTGCCACGAAATAAATTTTGTAGCAGATGTTGATTTTTAGCCACAAATTTTTTTTTGTAGGTAAGAAAATCGCAGCTAAATGTAAGTTTTGTTGTAGTGTCTGTTTGGGGGTGGTGTGATAACCATCCAAAAGTGTATAATTTATACCCCGAATATATGCATTTTAGTCGCTCATTTTTAATAAAAATGGCCTTATGTTCGTATTAGTTTATTTCTCAAGTCAGTACACAGTAGCGGTGCTAAATCAGCGTAATTGCAGCACAAAAGTAGTTAAAAGAGTTCAACGAAGAAATCAAAGCACCGAGAAGTCCAAAGTCCTATTTGAGCTTGCCGAGATGAGTTCCGATGTCCCGACCCCGAACCAAACCTAATCCTCACCCGCGCCCCGTGTGTGTTTAGTTTGTATTTTAAATATTTTTTAGATTGTTATTTGAGTTGTTTTAATTTTTAGAATTTATTTTATATTTTATTTTGAGTCGTTTTATTTTTAGGATTTACTTTAGATTTATTTAGAATTTTCTAGGATTTATTTTCTATTTTTTATTTCTTTTTTACTTAGTGTATTTTTATTTTTGATTTTTATTAATTTTTAATCTTTCGCCTTTATTTTATTTTATTTTATTAGGATTAGTTTAGGAGTTTATTTTTAGTTTATTAGATTTTACATTTTTTAGGACTTTAGTTTTTATTATGAGATTTTTAGTTTTTATTTCTTTTGTTTTATTATTTGAATTTTTTTTATATAGGTTAGGATTTTATTTATTTAGTTGATTTTAATTTTTTAGTTTGTTAGTTTTATTTTTAGTTAGTTAGTTAGGTTATTTTATTTTTTTTAAGTACAAATTAGACAAACACACACGCCTTACATACCATACACCTCAACACACCAAAACACTCCCTCATGCACTATTCACCTTCTTCCCCAATCAACTTCTCACCATTCAAAATACCCAAAACACATTAACCCAAACCACCTGCCATGGCTGCCCCCATATTCCCAGCTAAACTCGAAACTCGTTTCGAAATCCTTAACCCATTCCAGCTTTATTACCCATCTTCTATCAAACCCGAGCTACAACCCGACCAAGTGGTTAAATCGGTGGCATTCCAACAACGCCTGCGACCTACCTGAGAACCCATACCACCAACGAACCAACCTGAATCCGTCGCCAAACCCAAACCGCAACCCCATACAGAGCTCGTACTCGAGACACACGTACCCACGAACCCGGATATCACTCCACCCACACCCGCCTAAAACTGCAACCCCCTGCTCAGTTCGAGTCAAAACCAAACCTCCAAGACCCCGGACCTACACTTGGCGACCCATTTTCGACGGCTCATGGCAGTACCCAACAACCTCAACCCGATCGTCCAACCCGATACCCACATACCCGAGTTCAACCTCCATAACTCGAAACCCTATATTTGACCACTGCCATACCATCTTCCAAAAGAATAGGAACTCCATATCCTCAGCCAAAACCCGCATGCTCCCTTCCAAAATACCTTAAAATTAGCCAAAATAAAATCCCCAAAAAATCTCCCAACAAAACTAAGATCGTGGGCTTTAGGAAAGAAGGGACGACTCATTAAGGGAGACCGCAAAAAAGATGAGCGATAGAGAATAGAGAGACACGGTATATATTATGTACATATTAGAAGCATAATTTTTTTTTAGAAAAATCCAAAACAATTAGTTTAGTTTAGAACAATTTTTAGTTTTTTTAGTCTTCTTGGTGTAATTAAGTGTTGAAATTTAAGAAGAATATTGGATGAATGTCGAGACACGTTTCAAGAATATGATTCGACAGAAAAAAAAATTGCGTATTGTATTTCTTCTTCTTGTTTCATTTTATATAATTCTTGACAATCATTTGATTATTGTGTTACGTTCTGATATGAGAATGTTACGCTAAACACCTCGTTCAAGGGGTGAGATGCACTGTATAAGATATTATATTAATTAATTAAATTCATTAATTGTTATAATTCTAGGAAAATTAATTTTTAACAATCACCAATTAATTTATGTAACGAGAGTTAGTAAATTAATTGTACAAATTAATGTTTGAATTTAGGAATCGAACTAGAGATAGATTTTTTCAAAATTTGAATATTAGTTCTGTGTTGAAATTTGAGAATTCATAATGTTTTTATTAAATTGCTCATAGCGGGTAATTTTGTCGAAAATATTATATTTCTTAATTTATCATCATGTGAAATTTATAAATTAGTTTTCGAAAAATATATTATTAAAATTATAATTGTAATGAGAGTTAGATTATTGATTTAATATTATCTCGATATATTTAAAATTAATAAATTGAGAAATTGAAATAATTGATAATGCGGTGTAATCCCATCTCTTGACATTCTCACATTTTTCACACTCGATTGCACATTATTTTTCATTATTTAGTCATTTCATTATTTTTAGCATTTACTAGTTAATTTTCCCTTGAAGTTCTTTTAAATAAAAAAATTGAAAAATATAAAAATATTTAAAAAAAAATCAAATTGCAAGTTTTCGCAATAATTGTTTCACCTTGGAAGTTGGATTAATACCCGTACTTACCGCAATATGAGTTGTTTTAGATAAGTTTTGTAGGTAATTCAAGAGATTTTGAGATTGACTTTTGAAGACAGCGGCCATACGCAAAGAGCCTCTTTTCATCTGGTTTCCCTTTTTCATTTACTTGAAGAGGAACTGTTTGATTATGGAAGAACTCCTTCCTATGATGACATCAGTTCTTCTTCAAATGACATGGGTGTCATTGATCTTTATGATGAACGTGACCTTGTTGCTTGTACATTATTGCCAGTTTCGAGGAAGTCTTCTAGTGAGGATGATGACATGATGTATGTAATACCCCGTATTTTTAAATGGGTTAATTAATTAAAAATTAATTCGGATTTAAATACTAGTGAGATGAGAGTTAGTATTCGATTATGATGATAATGTTGAATATTACTGAGTGAATATGGTAATATATTGTGACACCCCGACTAATTAAATACCGGGTAGCTACTCCTTTATTAAATTAATGCAAAATGCCAAGTTGGTTCAGTTCATAGCATCACTGTCGAAAACGTTTTAACAATTACTAGCCACCTAATATTTAAAAAGTGAGTTGTCAATTTTAATTAAATCTGATTAACATACAATAAGTAAATTATGAAATGCTAACATAACCACCACAACATAGTCACAATAGAATAACCATCAAATAATAATGAGTCTGGAGGAAATACTCCTCACAACAATACGAATACTGAAATAAATAAATACCAAGTCTGCATCACTAAATTAATTACAACCCAAAGTCTGAAATAACTGATAAGTAAGATGTCTCTAAAAGGAATGGGACGACATGCCCAACAAATAAGAAAATCTGATAATCGAGTCAAGATCGGAAATGGAGGCGTCTACTGTTAATGTCCTGTAACTTCCACAGCAGCTACAGTACGTCACCTGAATAGAACTCCTGTGCATGGTGTCCTTGTGGCTGGGCACCTAAAAGGTTTTTAAAAAAATAGATTTGAAAGCAAATGGGTCAGAGCCCGATTGTTAAAATAATTTAAAATTTTGCAAGTGCCTAATATCATTAAACATTGAATATAAAGTACATGATAGTGTGTGCACTCACATGAGTTCCTCACCTCTCAACTAATTGTGCACTTTTATTGTCACGCCCCAAACCCAATATCCATACTAATCATTTCTTATTAGAATAATTAAATCATAATCTTGAGCCCATTGGAAATATAATTCATCTATCCATATTTTACTTTATAATGTGCATAATCAACATAATATTATTCTTGTGCCATAACGAAATCAATATCAGAGTCATAATTAAACGGACATAAAATACTATGATTAACTACGATAAAATTTCACAATCTTCGACTCAATCCATACTAACGCAAAATATACAATGTGTGAGTAAATTAAAATCTTCAATGTGACAATGATAAAATCCCCACATTTAAACCCCGGCTCCTTCCAACGGTGCAACTCTCGAAGTTACCGGTCATGTGGTATTCTAATTGGCAGCATACAAACCTGAAATTGTTAAAATATAAACTATAAGCATTAAGCTTAGTGAGGTACTCCTTCCCTACAATGTAATAACAATTCTATATAGAATATGTGGATATAAAATCCGAACAATCTTGCCCATTGGCAATAACAAATCCTGGATCATAAGATCCAAATAATTCTGCCCATTGGCAATAACAAATCCTGGAACATAAGTTCCAAATAATTCTGCCCATTGACAATAACAAATCCTGGATCATAAGATCCAAATAATTCTGCCCATTGGCAATAACAAATCCTGGATATTTGAATATTCAAACAAATCCTGAATACCGAAGTATTCAAACCAATCCTGGATCATGAGACCCAAACAAATCCTGGATATTTTAATATCCAAACAAATCCTGAATACCGAAGTATTCAAACAAATCTGCTCTTAGAGCTATATTCATATTTATATATGAAACAAATCATAAGTACACTCACCTTGGCAGTTTAATTGACTTTGCCCTTGCCTTTATCCAGTGCTTGTTCAATCAGCTCTTCTTCCCTTCCTATCATTCTTAAAATATTAGTATCATCATAATAATATCAATAATCCAAAGAACGATTTAAACATAATTCAATCCATAAGCATCACATGATTCCATTCAAATCATTTATCACAAGTGAAGTTCCATTGAAATCCATGCTAGTATATTTAACATATCAAAATCATAGACCAAATATAAATTCATTTATTCTTGGAAATTCAATCCTTGTCATATTAGTATTCCAATACAAAAGACGGTACATCATTTTAGGTCTCGTAGAGCAAAATATGCTCATTTCTTTACCACATGGCAAATCTGCCCTATAGGCCCTCTTATCGTTCATTCAACTTCCACGAATTTCCATAATTTTTCTACATCATAAATTTATGTGATATTTCACCCAACATCAGTAAACATATTTAAAAATACAAAATTAAAGTTTCATAATTTTTAAGGTTCGTTTTCTATGTCAAGCAAAACACCGAACACATGGTGGGCAGATTTCATACCCGAACTTCAAACTCTCACCAAGGACTCATTTCTTGGTATTTTCCCATGATTTTAGGATATGTCATACATATGTCAGTCCAGGTTAATCTTCAATTTGAATCAATCAATTCTAGTAAGTATAGAGAAATATATGGAAGTTTGAATAAACAAGGTTCTTAAACAAAACAATCTCAAGGGTTTAGACATTCAGGTTTACTTAAACTTGCATCTATCCATAAGTACATATCAAGACATGGAATTTCAGTAAACAAATGATTATTTCAATCATTTAAATAAGTAATACAAAAAAATAAACAAGATTTATGGATGGAAATACCTTAGGGGCTTTTACGTAATTTTTCTATGAATTTTTCTTCAATTTCTCCTCACACTTTCTTCCTAAACTTCAAAACTCTCTTTCCTTAGGTTAAACTCTTCCATGGCTGAAATATGCTGAAGGAAGAGCTTAATTAAAGGGTTTTAAGTCGGCATAAGGCCACCCCCTCTTGGTCCAATCAAAATATAACATGTGGCATTACATAAAATAAAATTTCATTTAAGGTTAAATGACTACTTTACCCCCTGTTCGTAAAAGGACAATATCTTCCCACTCGGATGTCCGTTCGATGAACCGTTTCTTTTGTTATAAACCTAACTCATATATATACAAATATCTAGTTTACACCTTAAGTTCATTTTTATGTCATAAAGGTCAAAACTAGCCTTAAACATGAACATTCCTACCGAAACCCTCAAAATTTTGTATTTGTAACTAATCCGACATTTCATGATTTTTGAAGGTAGGATTAGACTAAACATAGTAAATTAACGTCATATATATTAATAACACACTAATAATATCACATAAGCTAAGCATGATTTAAGCATAATTAATCGTAATTATATTCGGGTTGTCACAATTCTCCCCCTGTTAGGAAATTTCATCCTCAAAATTGACATACCTTGGTTGTCCGAATCAAACAAATACGGATAACGCATTTTCATGCCATCCTCACTCTCCCAAGTAGCTTCTTCCATGGAATGCCTTCTCCACACAACTTTCACAAGTGGGATCACCTTTGATCTCAATATTTGTTCTTTCCTATCGACGATAGCAAGCGGTTCTTCCACGTAGCTCAAATCTTCCTTCAACTCAATAGGTTGTTCCACCAATACATGTGAAGGGTCCGCTACATACTTTCTCAACATAGAAACATGGAAAACATCATGTAATCGAGCTAACTCCTGTGGTAACGCTAACTTGTAGGCAACCATCCCGACTTTCTCAAGAATTTCATAAGGTCCAATGTAGCGTGGACTTAATTTACCTTTCTTTCCAAACCTCATAACTCCTTTCCATGGAGATATCCGAAGAAACACATAATCCCCTTTCTGGAATTCCAAATCTTTTTGTCGTTTATCCGCATAACTTTTTTGTCTTCTTTGAGCTGATCTCATTCTATTTTGAATAATCTTCACTTTTTCAGTGGTGATTTCAATCAATTCTCGACCCTCTATCTTCCTTTCACCAACTTCACCCCAACATATCGGTGTACGACATCGTCTACCGTACAATGCTTCATATGGAGCCATACCAAGAGTAGACTGAAACTATTGTTATATGCAAATTCTATCAAAGGCAAATATTCATCCCAATTACCTTTGAAATCAAGCACACAAGCTCTAAGCATATCTTCCAAAATCTGTATTGTCCTTTCAGACTGCCCATCTATCTGGGGATGAAAATCCGTACTAAACTTCAAGTTAGTACCCATAGCATACTTCAAGCTATCCCAAAATTTGGATGTAAAAGTAGGGTCCCTATCTGAAACAATAGATACCGGTGCTCCATGCAATCGAATAATTTCATTAACATACAATCTAGCATACCTATCAACTGTATACATAGTCTGTCAATCTATCCACCACTACCCAAATTGAATCTGACCCCTTCTGAGATCGTGGAAGCCCAACTACAAAATCCATCGTTACATGATCCCATTTCCATTCCGGTATTGGCAATGGCTGAAGCAGACCAGTAGGTTTCTGATGCTCCACTTTCACTTGCTGACATACAAGGCACCTAGCAACAAAATCAGCTATTTCCTTCTTCATATTATTCCACCAATAATGCTCCTTCAAATCCCTATACATTTTAGTACTACCAGGATGCATAGTATAAATGGAATTATGAGCCTCATCTAAAATTTCCTCCTTCAATCTACCCACATTAGGCACACATAACCGCTGTTTATACAATAAAGTGCCATCATTCACAATACAAAAATCTTCAGACTTACCGTCTTGGACATCTTGTCATTTTTTCTCAAGGAAAGAATCTTGACTTTGCAAATCATGAATACGGGTAGCTAACAAAGGCCTCACGCTTACATGAGCAAAGAATCTGTCCCCATCTTCTAGCTGCAATTCCACTCCCATCAATCTCAACTCCATAATATGAGCAACTCTAGCACATCGAATACAAGATAACTTGTCTGAAGCCTTTCTACTCAAAGCATATGCAACTACATTTGCCTTTCCTGGGTGGTAGTGAATTGTACAATCATAATCTTTAATTAACTCCATCCATCGCCTCTGCCTCAAATTCAACTCCTTCTGAGTAAACAAATACTTAAGGCTTTGATGGTCAGTAAAAATTTCACATACCTCACCATATAGATAATGACGCCACAACTTCAAAGCAAACACAATAGCAGCAAGTTCCAAATCATGTGTAGGATAATTACGTTCATGTGTACGCAACTGCCTAGAAGCATAGGCAATAACTTTACCATGCTGCATAAAAACACAACCCAACCCCTGATGTGAAGCATCGGTATAAACAACAAAACCATATCCACCATGCGGAATAGTAAGAACAGGTGCAGTTACCAACCTCTTTTTCAATTCATCAAAACTATTTTCACAATCAGAATTCCATTCAAACTTAACATCTTTCTGGGTTAGTTTAGTCATTGGTAAGGCAATCGAAGAAAATTCCTTAATAAACCTTCTATAATACCCAGTTAAACCCAGAAAACTCCTCACCTTAGTCACATTATTGGGCCTCTCCCATTTCACAATAGCCTCTACCTTTTTAGGATCAACACATATACCATCTCCAGAAATAATATGGCCTAAAAATACAACTTGTGATAGCCAAAATTCACACTTGCTAAACTTAGCATACAACTTCTTATCTCTCAATAGATTCAAAATAGTTATGAGATGCTTTTCATGTTCAACCATATCATGTGAATAAATCAGAATATCATCAATAAAAACTATCACAAATGAATCAACAAAAGGATGCAGTACCCGGTTCATAAGATCCATAAATACAGCTGGAGCATTAGTCACCCCAAAAGGCATCACCAAAAACTCAAAATGACCATACCGAGTGCGAAAAGCAGTTTTAGAAATATCACTCTCCTTCACCCTCAACTGATGATACCCTGATCGCAAGTCTATCTTTGAAAACACTTTAGCACCCTGTAACTGATCAAACAAATCATCTATACGAGGTAAAGGATATTTATTCTTAATTGTAGCTTTATTCAGTTGCCTATAATCAATACACAATCGCATAGTACCATCTTTCTTTTTCACAAATAAAACTGGGCACCCCATGGAGATACACTGGATTGTATAAAGCCCCTATCAAGTAAATCCTGTAACTGGATCTTAAGTTCTTTCAACTCAGCAGGTGCCATTCTATACGGTGCCATAGAAATAGGGGTTGTCCCTGGTGCTAATTCAATACTAAATTCAAGTTCTCTTTTTGGAGGTAACCCTGGCAACTCACTAGGAAACACTTCAGGAAAATCCCGTACAATAGGAACATCGACTAATTGTAAAGCCCCCTTCCTAGTGTCAAGAACATATGCAATAAAACCCTCACAACCCTTACTCAATAATTTCCTCGTCTGAATAGAAGAAATGATGTAACTGGGAACAATTTTCCTTTCCCCCACAAATTTAAATTCAGTCTCACCAGGCATATTAAAAACAACTTCCTTACGAAAACAATCCATGGATGCATGATATTTGGATAGCCAATCCATTCCCAGAATTATATCAAAATCATAAATATCCAATGGAAGTAGATCTATAACCGTATCTCTAGACCCCACAGTCAAAACACAATCGCGAAAAACATATTCGACTACAATCATATCCCCCATAGGCATGGAAATACCCAACCCCACCTCTAAATGAGTGCATGGTCTATTAAGATATATGGAAAATGCATATGACACAAAAGAATGTGTGGAACCAGGATCAATCAGAACATAAGCACTTCTATCAGTAACATAAAGTGTACCTGTCACCACATCTGGAGTAATCTGAGCTTCTTTCATTGTAAAAACTCGTCCACCTGGTCTGGAACTACTAGCTTGTCCTCTGCCCATACTTTTCACTGCACTGCCTCGAGATAACATTCTGCTTGCTACTTCACTATGTGTTGTTGGAGTCTCTGCCAACTGCGGACAATTCTTTTTAACATGCCCCACTTGATGACAATGGTAGCATTCCACTCCTTTAAGCTTAGGACACTCGGATTTATAATTCCCCTCCTCTTTACAAAAGAAACATGTAACAACTCTCGCCGGTGCCTCACCTCTCCTATACTGAGATGCGTCGAATCTACTTTTCTTAAAACTCTCTCTGCTCGCAACACCTTGGTTCATTTTCCTTTCTGCTATCGTGGCTTTGTTTATCAGAGAAGCATAATCTTCTAACTCATAAGTGGCCACTCTATTTTGAATAGAAAAAATCAGTCCATCTTGAAACTTACTACATTTATCTCCTTCATCCTGCACATACTTAGTAGCGAATCTAGACAAAGCAGTAAATTTAGCATCATACTCCCTCACGGACATTTTCCCTTGGGTCAAATTTATAAATTCCCTCACCTTCTCCCTCCTATAAACTTTAGGGAAATACTTAACGTACAAAGCTTTAATAAACTCATCCCAAGTAATAACACCAGTACCTTCCATTCTGGGCACCAAATGGTTACTGGCTTCCCACCAATATTTGGCCTCTCCTTTCAGCTTAAACACAGCTAGATTCACTTTCTGGTCATCCGGAACTTTCATAACTGCAAAGATGGTCTCTATATCTCTGACCCACATCTCAGCTTCTGTTGGTTCCACCGAACCTGAATATTCTGGAGGATTCAACTTCAAAAACTTCTCATGCATGGAATCCTTCCTTTCCTTCCTTGCCTCTTTCTCAATCCTGGCCACAATCTTCGATTCTAGATATCTAGCCTGCTGTTCTGCCATTTGCGCCATATTTCTTTCTTGTTGCTCTGTCATCCTCATCATTGCTTGTGCCATTATTTGCATCTCTGTAGGCTGTTCTTGCTCTCTAGCCCTCCCGGCAACACTTTGCTCTACTTCAGCATTATCTGTACGAGAAGCTACTCCCTCTTCTCTAGGTTGTCCATTCCCAGGTTCCATCTGGAATAATCTGTAATACAACAAAGTTCTAACAACCAATATGAACAGTTTATAATACTAAACTATTGGTTAGTACATAAACAATTCATAAATATCAAATCAACTCAATACTGCCATCTAACCGTCACACACGTCCAGAATTTATAACCACGCTCTGATACCACTAATTGTCACACCCCAAACCCAATATCCATACTAATCATTTCTTATTAGAATAATTAAATCATAATCTTGAGCCCATTGGAAATATAATTCATCTATCCATATTTTACTGCATAATGTGCATAATCAACATAATATTATTCTTGTGCCATAACGAAATCAATATCAGAGTCATAATTAAACGGACATACAATACTATGATTAACTACGATAAAATTTCACAACCTTCGACTCAATCCATACTAACGCAAAATATACAATGTGTGAGTAAATTAAAATCTTCAATGTGACAATGATAAAATCCCCACATTTAAACCCCGGCTCCTTCCAACGGTGCAACTCTCGAAGTTACCGGTCATGTGGTATTCTAATTGGCAGCATACAAACCTGAAATTGTTAAAATATAAACTATAAGCATTAAGCTTAGTGAGGTACTCCTTCCCTACAATGTAATAACAATTCTATATAGAATATGTGGATATAAAATCCGAACAATCCTGCCCATTGGCAATAACAAATCCTGGATCATAAGATCCAAATAATTCTGCCCATTGGCAATAACAAATCCTGGAACATAAGTTCCAAATAATTCTGCCCATTGGCAATAACAAATCCTGGATCATAAGATCCAAATAATTCTGCCCATTGGCAATAACAAATCCTGGATATTTGAATATTCAAACAAATCCTGAATACCGAAGTATTCAAACCAATCCTGGATCATGAGACCTAAACAAATCCTGGATATTTTAATATCCAAACAAATCCTGAATACCGAAGTATTCAAACAAATCTGCTCTTAGAGCTATATTCATATTTATATATGAAACAAATCATAAGTACACTCACCTTGGCAGTTTAACTGACTTTGCCCTTGCCTTTATCCAGTGCTTGTTCAATCAGCTCTTCTTCCCTTACTATCATTCTTAAAATATTAGTATCATCATAATAATATCAATAATCCAAAGAACGATTTAAACATAATTCAATCCATAAGCATCACATGATTCCATTCAAATCATTTATCACAAGTGAAGTTCCATTGAAATCCATGCTAGTATATTTAACATATCAAAATCATAGACCAAATATAAATTCATTTATTCTTGGAAATTCAATCCTTGTCATATTAGTATTCCAATACAAAAGACGGTACATCATTTTAGGTCTCGTAGAGCAAAATATGCTCATTTCTTTACCACATGGCAAATCTGCCCTATAGGCCCTCTTATCGTTCATTCAACTTCCACGAATTTCCATAATTTTTCTACATCATAAATTTATGTGATATTTCACCCAACATCAGTAAACATATTTAAAAATACAAAATTAAAGTTTCATAATTTTTAAGGTTCGTTTTCTATGTCAAGCAAAACACCGAACACATGGTGGGCAGATTTCATACCCGAACTTCAAACTCTCACCAAGGAATCATTTCTTGGTATTTTCCCATGATTTTAGGATATGTCATACATATGTCAGTCCAGGTTAATCTTCAATTTGAATCAATCAATTCTAGTAAGTATAGAGAAATATATGGAAGTTTGAATAAACAAGGTTCTTAAACAAAACAATCTCAAGGGTTTAGACATTCAGGTTTACTTAAACTTGCATCTATCCATAAGTACATATCAAGACATGGAATTTCAGTAAACAAATGATTATTTCAATCATTTAAATAAGTAATACAAAAAAATAAACAAGATTTATGGATGGAAATACCTTAGGGGCTTTTACGTAATTTTTCTATGAATTTTTCTTCAATTTCTCCTCACACTTTCTTCCTAAACTTCAAAACTCTCTTTCCTTAAGTTAAACTCTTCCATGGCTGAAATATGCTGAAGGAAGAGCTTAATTAAAGGGTTTTAAGTCGGCATAAGGCCACCCCCTCTTGGTCCAATCAAAATATAACATGTGGCATTACATAAAATAAAATTTCATTTAAGGCTAAATGACTACTTTACCCCCTGTTCGTAAAAGGACAATATCTTCCCACTCGGATGTCCGTTCGATGAACCGTTTCTTTTGTTATAAACCTAACTCATATATATACAAATATCTAGTTTACACCTTAAGTTCATTTTTATGTCATAAAGGTCAAAACTAGCCTTAAACATGAACATTCCTACCGAAACCCTCAAAATTTTGTATTTGTAACTAATCCGACATTTCATGATTTTTGGAGGTAGGATTAGACTAAACATAGTAAATTAACATCATATATATTAATAACACACTAATAATATCACATAAGCTAAGCATGATTTAAGCATAATTAATCGTAATTATATTCGGGTTGTCACACCTATCGTACCCGTACCTATTCTAGTTATTCCCATATCTAACTAGTCCTGATACCAAATTCTAACATTACTATACGATATCCAATTCAATTCCCAACAACTTTTATTTAATAGAGTGTTATAAGTTGCTACACAATTTCCCATGTTAGTACTACTAATTATTGAGATCTTCCATTTTCACTTTACAAACTGTTGCTATTATTTATACTCACATTTATTCATGACAATTCATTTCAATTAACAGTATATTATTCTCATCATAAATATACAATACTAGCACCCCGAGACTAAGCTGCGGTGCACACACACTCTGTTATCCAATCCCGGTACATCACGTACATAAGGACCACGTATTCCGAATCTCTCAGGAATCGTTTCGTTAATCAACAGTCACAAACAATGGAGGCGAACATAGTTCACATCACATGGGTCACGCACATACCTACGCTCCCATGATCAGCAGACTTATTAACTTCTCAATAAGTCCTTCTCTGACCTATGTCCTCGAGGTACCACTCTAAATCCCCCCCGTAGGCACACAAAGATTAGATGGCCCTGATCGAACGCCGACCTCCCATGATATACACAGAATACTACATATACTCAGCATTCACACATCTTAGATATCACAATATTTCATTAGTGGTATACTTCTCGTTCTTATACCAACACTTATTGTTACACAACTCATAAGTCCCCAGTTTATATGTATTTAAGTTATTAACTCTTCTCACGTCGTGATTAGTTACTCGCTTCCCAATCCACAAATGTCATCCGGTTTACTACATGATTCTAAGTTTTACTCCTCAACGTACCCCAATCTCCCAACTATACCCACTAGTTAATAAGGGAAGGTTATCTCACCATTTAAATAAGTCTACGGGATACTAGAAATAAATTCAGGCCAAAAAGGCCATTATGTCAACTCGTTAGAAATCTCGTTCGAACGAGGTCGTTCGAACGAGTGTCGTTCGAACGAAAGGCTTCGAATGAACTACCAACTCGTTAGAAGGGATACTGTCATCTCGTTAGAAGTTTGTTCGAACGAGGTCGTTCGAACGACCTGGGCAGCTCTTCTAACGAGATGGCAGTTTCTGCCCAGAAATTCCCATGTCCGATTTTCTCAATTCTTCTCCTCTTTAAATCCACCCTAAGACCATCCAAGTTATGTTTTAACGTATATAAACCATTTCTAATCATCCTAGATCATCCCTTAACATATTTTAGGGGTCAAATCTTACAAATCATCAAGGAATTAATATAAATCTCCAGATATTTCCCAAAACCCTATGAACATGAACCCAAAATTTATTATGCCCAATTAATCATCATAAATCCATTTTTAAATCATCATATATAAATTTTCGAATATTAAATCATTCCATCATCATTCTACATGCAAATCCTAACCCAAATTCAAAGTTTCTCCAACAATTTCATAGGTTTTCTTCAAAACTCTCAAGATAAGATAATTCCTACACTAAACATGGAAGAAATATTCAATGCACTAAAAATATCAAATCACTTGCCTTAAATTCATTTTCCAGATGTGTTGTTGATGATTCGAGGTTGATTCTCTCCTTTAATCAATCACAAATTCTCTCAAATTTAATGGTGGTGAGTGTTTTAGGTTTGGAACCCTATGGTAACTCCTCTCTAACTCCCGTAGCCCACTTCTAAAACTTTTTGCTGGTAATGGCCTTAGTGGCCCCTTTAGAATAATAAATATTAACTCTAATTTTCGTGGGTTTTAATTCCCATATTTTTAAAATTACCAAAATACCCTTTTAAGTTGCCGGTATGGCCCAAAAATGCCCCGGGACCCAAACTAAATCCCCGGCTAGTGTTTTCTGACTATTTCGACCCTTTCGGATACGTTAGAGCACTCAAAGTGACCATTCGATTGATAAAAATAAAATTCATTTTTTAATTCAAATAATTACATTCTTGATGCGACTGACACGCGCGTCCCAACTAAATTTCCCAAATTATCGTATTTCAGTTTCGTGACAATTTTAATATTTTCAATATTCATATATTACCATATATATACGCATCATAATCAAATACCAACTCACATCTCGCTAGTATTTATATCCAAATTAATTTCCAATTAATTCTCATTTAATTTAATTAAAATCATAAATAAATATCAATAAAATTACGGAGTATTACATACTTCCCCCCTAATAACAGAATTTCGTCCCGAAATTCGGAATTAAAGAATACCTGGTAAAAACAAGTCTGGATAACATTCGCGCATCTCATCCTCGCGCTCCCATGTGAACTCCTCGGCATTATGATGCCGCCACTGAACACGTACTAATGGGACTATCTTTGACCTCAGTTTCCGCTCGCTTCGGTCCAAAATAGCAATCGGCCCCTCCTCATAGGAACTATCGGGTTGGAGATCGATGTCCTCCAAAGCAATGTGAGTATGGACCAAATCATCCCTAAGATATTTCCTTAGCGAGGAAATGTGGAACACATCATGAATCCTATGAAAGTGCTCCGGTAACCCAAGTCTATAAGAAACTGGCCCAATCCGCTTGATGATAGAAAATGGCCCCACATATCTCGGTGCCAGTTTCCCCTTCTTCCCAAAATGCATAATCCCCTTCATAGGAGATACTCTGAGTAAAACCTGGTCCCCCACTTTGAATTCTTTGAAGAACCTCTTTGCATCAGCATAACTCTTCTGCCGATCCTGAGCTACCCTAATTCGACTCCGTATCATCTCTATCCTTGCCGAAGTATCCTGAATCACTTCCGGCACAAGGAGTTTGTTGTCCCCCACTTCTAACCAACATGCTGGGGAACGACAAGGTCTACCATATAACGCCTCAAATGGAGCCATACCAATGGTGAACTGATAGGAATTATTATAAGCAAAATTCACCAGTGGAAGGTACTGCTCCCATCCTCCTCCAAAGTCTATGATGCACATACGCAACATGTCCTCCAACATCTGATTTGTACGCTCGATTTGCCCATCGGTCTGCGGGTGATAAACTGTACTCAACCGCAATTTAGTGCCCATGGCCTCCTGGAAACTCTCCCAAAACCGTAAAAAAAATATCTTATCTCGGTCAGATACGATATTTAGAGGCACACCGTGAAATCTCACTATTTCCGTAATGAAAATCTGGGCATACTGTCCTGTAGTGTAGTCTGTCCTTATGGGTAGAAAATGAGCAACTTTGGTCAACCGATCCACAATTACCCATATGGAGTCATGACCCCTCTGTGACGTAGGTAACCCCGTGATAAAGTCCATGGATATGCTCTCTCATATCCACGTCGAAACCTCTAATGGCTGTAGAAGTCCTGCCGGTCTCTGATGATCCAACTTTACCAGCTGACAAGTGGCGCATTTAGAAACAAACACGGCAATATATCTCTTCATCCCGCTCCACCAATACTGACGTCTCATGTCTTGGTACATTTTATCCCCACCACGGTGTACCGCGAACCGTGAGCCGTGTGACTCTGTCATCACCTCGTGCCGTAAGTCTTCCTCTTTCGGAACGACCAGTCTCCCATTAAAGCGTAATCCACCGTCTGAGCTAATGGTATAGGACTCGGCTCCTTCTTCTAGTAATCGAACTATCTGCTCCTGACAGAACGAGTCATTTGCCTGGGCCTTTACCACTTTCGTAACAATCTGAGGTGTAATAGTCATCACAGACATGAATGATCGGGCCACTGCATCCTGATGTCCCAATTCCTTCCACTTAGCTTTCCACACCTCGGCCACTTCATTTACTGGCTTACGGCTCAACGCGTCTTCTACCACGTTAGCCTTCCCCGGGTGATATTGGATATCAAACTGATAATCCTTCAAAAACTCAAGCCATCGTCGTTGATGCATATTCAGTTCCTTCTGCGTGAAGAGGTATTGTAAAGACTTATGATTTGTAAACAACCAAAATTTCTCCCCCAGGAGATAGAGTCTCCAAATCCGAAGAGCGAAAACGACTGCCGCTAACTCTAAGTCGTGGGTGGGGTAATTACTCTCGTGAGGCTTAAGCTTATGGGAAGCATAAGCTATGGCCTGACTCTCCTACTGCAGTACACCTCCGAGTCCTTGTAAGGACGCATCGGTGTAAACTAAATACTCAACTCCCGGTCTGGGCAACGCTAACACAGGTGATGAGGTCAACTTGTCCTTCAACTCATCGAATGCTAACTGACAGGCATCGCTCTAGATGAATGGCACACCCTTGCGAGTCAGATGTGTCAAAGGACCAGCTATCTTTGAGAAACCCCGAATAAACCTCCTGTAGTATCCTGCTAAGCTCAAGAAACTACGGATCTCTGTCGATGTCGTGGGCTGTCCCCACTCCTTCACCGCGGATACCTTCCTCGGATCTATAGATATCCCCCGGTCTGAAATGATATGCCCCCAAAACTGAACCTCCTTCAGCCAAAACCCACACTTCTCATACTTTGCATAAAGCTCGTTCTGACGTAGCGTCTGCAAAACCTGCCTCAAATTCTCGGCGTGCTCCTCTTCTGTCTGGGAGTAAACCAGAATGTCATCAATGAATACGATGACGAACTGGTCTAGGAACTCTCTGAACACCCTATTCATCAAGTCCATAAACACGGCTGGAGCGTTGGTCAAGCCAAAAGGTATAACCCGAAACTCGTAGGAACCATATCTCGTCAAGAAAATAGTCTTTGAGACGTCATGCTCCCTGATACGCAACTGATGGTATCCCGATCGCAAATAAATCTTTGAGAAGAAGGAAGCTCCTCTCAACTAGTCAAATAAGTCATCGATTCTGGGCAACGGATACTTATTCCGTATCGTGACTTTATTCAACTCTCGGTAATCTACACATAACCTCAACGATCCATCCCTCTTCTTTACGAACAACACAGGGGCACCCCACGGCGAAGTACTCCTCCGGATAAACCCCTGACCCAACAACTGCTCTATCTGATCCCGTAACTCTCTCATTTCTATCGGAGCCATACGGTAAGGTGCACGGGCAATTGGCCGAGTGCCCGGCATCAAATCGATTACAAAATCTATCTCTTTACTAGGCGATAATCCAGGTATATCCTGAAATACATCAGCAAACTCCCTCACGTCTGGAATCAAATTGAGTGGCAGCACCACTTCCTTAGAGGTCTCCTCCTCTATTTAGTACAAATGAGTGGACGATCCTCCCTCAGGGTGAGGCATCGCCACTAAAAATATCTCCTGCCCGGGAATGGAAAAGATAATACTCCTACTAAAATAGTCAATCATGGAACGGTACGCAACTAGCCAATCCATACGAACAATCGCATCATACTCAGTCATCTCTAACACTAACATATCAGCGGGTAAAGTAAACCTCCCGATCTCTATACTCACACCTTTACAAATAAGGGAAATCACGAAACCCCTACTCAACGGTGAATCTACATAAGTAACCGTGCTCTCCCCGGTGTCTAATAACCCAATAGTGCGTGCAAATCTCATGGCAATGAAACAATGTGTGGCCCCCGTGTTAAATAAAATACGCCCCATAGTCCCCTGAATAGAGAACATACCCTCAATGGACGATGGATCCTATGGGGCTGTGGCATGCTGGAGCTGATACACTCTCCCATACTGAAGCTGTCCCTGCTGAACTGGGACCGCTGGAAGGGGTGGTAATGCTGCCATATATGGTGGTGCTGGGAGGGCGGCGGGAAACATAGGCCTCTATGGCTAGTGTCGAGCACCCTGCTGCTGCTGTGGGGCCCTGCCCCTATCAGGACAATCCTGGCATTTGTGTCCAATCTTGCCACAAGTGAAGCACTTCCCCGAGAAATTTCCCCCTTACTGTCACTGCTGCCCACAGCCCTGATGGCCGTTACCATTTCTCCCCTGGCCGTGCTGGCCATTCTGACCCTGCTGGCCCTGATGGCCATGCCTGAAACCTCCATGACCACTCCTAAAACCTCCAGATCTGAATCTCTTAGAATCCCCCTGTTGGGAACCCTGATCACTCTGCCTATGATGACCCTGAGCAGATTGTGCCCCGCTGGCACCATTTCCCCCTGTCCTGCCCTGATGGATAGACTCTCCTGATCTCTTACTCTCAGTCATGTGAAAGCGGTGATCCTGGCAATGAAGTAGTGCCGCGTTAACCATATCAGAATAAGTGGCCAACGAGAGGTTACCCAACAAGTGATGACGGATCCTCCAAGTCAATCCATCCATAAACTTATGAATCTTATTCTCCTCAGTCGGAATTTCATTCGGAATAATGTTCAAGAGATTGGTAAGTTCGGCCTCATACTCGGCCACGGTCCTCCCCTCCTGCTTGAGGTTCATCAATTTCCTCCTCATCTCAGTGTGAACAGCTGACGGAAAATATTTGCGGTCGAACCGCACCCAGAACTCCTGAATAGAAAGGGCGTCCCTCCCCTCCGCGGTGGTAATGGACTCCCACAACTGTAATGCAGATCCTACTAGCTTGAAAGTAGCCAGTATCTGCTTCTGAACTTCTGTGCACTCGTACATCCTTAAGTGCCTCTGAATGTCCTTCCTCCACTGACTGGATACCACTACATCGGAGCTACCTGCAAACTCCGGAGGGTGTGCTTTTTGAAAAGCATCATGGACCCGTTCCCAAGCAGACGTGAATGCATGAGCCTGAACTGGCGCGACTACCGGTGCCTGGGGTGGTTCCTGCTGTACAACGGCTAGGGAGGCATTTACCGCTTGGGCTACAATAGCTGCAACCTCGGCAGCATTCATAGTGCTCTGAATTGGTGCAGGCTATGGCTCTGGCTGTGCATCCCTAGGAACTCGCTGTGCACGTTGTGGAGGCATCTGAAATGAGAGTAAGGTCTTATAAGTTCACAGTTATTATCTCAAAATAGCTGAAGATCGAAGCATACACAAAAGAATACAACAGTCCTAAAATATAGGGCTCTATATCAAAGAAAGCTCAGCGAAAACATAATAAGCCGTAAAGATCCTAAGGACACTAGAACATAATGCTCTGATACCACCTGTGACACCCCGAATAATTAAATACTGGGTAGCTACTCCTTTATTAAATTAATGCAAAATGCCAAGTTGGTTCAGTTCATAGCATCACTGTCGAAAACGTTTTAACAATTACTAGCCACCTAATATTTAAAAAGTGAGTTGTCAATTTTAATTAAATCCGATTAACATACAATAAGTAAATTATGAAATGCTAACATAACCACCACAATATAGTCACAATAGAATAACCATAAAATAATAATGAGTCTGGAGGAAATACTCCTTGCAACAATCCGAATACTGAAATAAATAAATACAAAGTCTGCATCACTAAATTAATTACAACCCAAAGTCTGAAATAACTGATAAGTAAGATGTCTCTAAAAGGAATCGGGCGACATGCCTAACAAATAAGAAAATCTGATAATGGAGTCAAGATCAGAAATGGAGGTGTCTACTTTCAATGTCCTGTAACTTCCATAGTAGCTACAGCACGTCACCTGAATAGAACTCCTATGCATGGTGTCCTTGTGGTTGGGCACCTAAAAGGTTTTTACAAAAATAGATTTGAAAGTAAACGGGTCAGAGCCCGATTGTTAAAATAATTTAAAATGTTGCAAGTGTCTAATATCATTACATAGTGAATATAAAGTACATGATAGTGTGTGCACTCACATGAGTTCCTCACCTCTCAACTAATTGTGCACTCCTATCGTACCCGTACCCATTCTAGTTGTTCTCATATCTAACTAGTCCTGATACCAAATTCTAACATTACTATACGATATCCAATTCAATTCCCAACAACTTTTATTTAATAGAGTGTTATAAGTTGCTACACAATTTCCCATGTTAGTACTACTAATTATTGAGATCTTCCATTTTCACTTTACAAACTGTTGCTATTATTTACACTCACATTTATTCATGACAATTCATTTCAATTAACAGTATATTATTCTCATCATAAATATACAATACTAGCACCCCGAGACTAAGCTGCGGTGCACACACACTCTGTTATCCAATCCCGGTACATCACGTACATAAGGACCACGTATTCCGAATCTCTCAGGAATCGTTTCGTTAATCAGCAGTCACAAACAATGGAGGCGAACATAGTTCACATCACATGGGTCACGCACATACCTACGCTCCCATGATCAGCAGACTTATTAACTTCTCAATAAGTCCTTCTCTGACCTATGTCCTCGAGGTACCACTCTAAATCCCCCCCGTAGGCACACAAAGATTAGATGGCCCTGATCGAACGCCGACCTCCCATGATATACACAGAATACTACATATACTAAGCATTCACACATCTAAAATATCACAATATTTCATTAGTGGTATACTTCTCGTTCTTATACCAACACTTATTATTACACAACTCATAAGTCCCCGGTTTATATGTATTTAAGTTATTAACTCTTCTCACGTCGTGATTAGTTACTCGCTTCCCAATCCACAAATGTCATCCGATTTACTACACGATTCTAAGTTTTACTCCTCAACGTACCCCATCTCCCAACTATACCCACTAGTTAATAAGGGAAGGTTCTCTCACCATTTAAATAAGTCTACGGGATACTAGAAATAAATTCAGGCCAAAAAGGCCATTCTGTCAACTCGTTAGAAAACTCGTTCGAACGAGGTCATTCGAACGAGTGCCGTTCGAACGAAAGGCTTCGAACGAACTACCAACTCGTTAGAAGGGATACTGTCATCTCGTTAGAAATTTGTTCGAACGAGGTCGTTCGAACGACCTGGGCAGGTCTTCTAAAGAGATGGCAGTTTCAGCCCAGAAATTCCCAAGTCCGATTTTCTCAATTCTTCTCCTCTTTAAATCCACCCTAAGACCATCCAAGTTATGTTTTAACGTATATAAACCATTTCTAATCATCCTAGATCATCCCTTAACATATTTTAGGAGTCAAATCTTACAAATCATCAAGGAATTAATATAAATCTCCAGATATTTCCCAAAACCCTATGAACATGAACCCAAAATTTTATTATGCCCAATTACTCATCATAAATCCTCTTTTAAATCATCATATATAACTTTTCGAATATTAAATCAGTCCATCATCATTCTACATGCAAATCCTAACCCAAATTCAATGTTTCTCCAACAATTTCATAGGTTTTCTTTAAAACTCTCAAGATAAGATAATTCCTACACTAAACATGGAAGAAATATTCAATGCACTAAAAATATCAAATCACTTGCCTTAGATTCTTTTTCCAGATGTGTTGTTGATGATTTGAGGTTGATTCTCTCCTTTAATCAGTCAAAAATCCTCTCCAATTTGATGGTAGTGAGTGTTTTAGGTTTGGAACCCTATGGTAACTCCTCTCTAACTCCCGTAGCCCACTTCTAAAACTTTTTGCTGGTAATGGCCTTAGTATCCCCTTTAGAATAATAAATATTAACTCTAATTTTCGTGGGTTTTAATTCCAATATTTTTAAAATTACCAAAATACCCTTTTAAGTTGCCAGTATGGCCCAAAAATGCCCCGGGACCCAAACTAAACCCCCGGCTAGTGTTTTCTGACTATTTCGACCCTTTCGGACACGTTGGCGCACTCAAAATGACCATTCAGTTGATAAAAATAAAATTCACTTTTTAATTCAAATAATTACATTCCTGACGCGACTGACACGCGCGTCCCAACTAAATTTCCCAAATTATCGTATTTCAGTTTCACGATAATTTTAATATTTTAAATATTCATATATTACCATATATATACGCATCATAATCAAATACCAACTCACATCTCGCTAGTATTTATATCCAGATTAATTTCGAATTGATTCTCATTTAATTTAATTAATCCCATTAATAAATATCAATAAAATTACGGGGTATTACATATATGATTATTGAATTTATTAATATTGTCGCGAGTTATAAATACTGCAATTTTGGAAATAAAGTTGGGACGCGCATGTCAGTCGTGTCAGGAACCAATCTAATGGATTTAAAAGTTAATTATTTTTATATCATTCCTATGGTCATTTTGATTGTGCCAACGTGTCCGAAAGGGTTGAGATAGTCAAAAAATACTAGCCGGGGGTTTAGTCTGGGTCCCGGGGCATTTTAGGCCTAACCGGCAACCCGGGAGGGTATTTTAGTCATTTTGACTTTTTAAAGAGTAGTAACCCATGAATTTTAGACTGATTATATCAGCCAACACTTAAGTCCCTTAGGGCCTGTTACCCATTCTTGTTCAGGGACAACAGTTTAGACTTTCATTTTATTTCAGTCTTGGGATTGATTTATTTCATTTAAACATTTTTATTGAATTTACTTACAATTGCTACTATTATTGGAGTGTTTACTCGAGACATCAGTTATTTCATTTTGTTGGTTACCTTATGAGATTGTTCATGTGATCGTTGGATGATGATTTAAATTATTTAGTTGATGGTTAATTTAAATATTAAAATTTGACACTTCACTATTTTAAATATTAGGTGGTTAGTAATTAATTAAATATTTTCGACATTGATGCTATGAACTGAACCAACTTGACATTTTGTTTTAATTTAAATAAAGGAGTAGCTACCCAGTATTTGATTAGTCGGGGTATCACAATATACTCCCCTTTCACCACTAGCCCTACGACTGGGAAACTACCTTTTGGGAAGAGTACTCGCCCAAATACTGTTAGTTGTTCATAATCTATTTCTTTTTCAGCTCTTTATTTCATATTTCTTAAATTTTTTATTCATGTTTTACTAACTTCAATTTTTATTACTATGCACAGGCTTCTTCTGTTTAGGAGAGCTACTCCTCAGGGGTGAGGACCACCACCTCACTTGTTGCTCCTCTTGTCCAGGTGCCCTTTCCAAGGGAAAAGAACTCTATGCTTGTTCCTTCCCTGGGCTTGGCTAGAGAGGTTTGCCTTTATCATTCTAGCAATCCTTATTCTTTTTAGTTTTAACATGTTTACTAGCATGTTTCACTTTGTTGTCCCTGTAGCTTTATTCTATGTTTCCAACTGCTATAAGGACATGTTCTATGTATTTTTGTTCTATTTAGGTAATGATTAACCTCTTTAGGTCTTCTAAATTATTGGCACTTAGACGTATCTTGATGCATTTCTCTCTAGTCACTTGCAGATGGTTATTCCTCCTAGCCACACTACCCCACTTCATACCTCTTCTTCAGTGGGTAATTCTTTAGTTGGGCCCTCCACCACTTCATCTCTAAAGGTATTTGAATTTTTTTTTTCATTTCTAGCATCTTTTTCCATCTAAGTTCTTACGCATGACTAAAACCTATATTGTCTTTGTTATTTCTGTCTTTCTTTTACAGGGTTCCCCTTCACTTAGCCCTTCCACCATTGGGGGGATAGTTTTGCTCACTGGGGCTACTATTATCGATCTATCACCCTTTGGAAGAAATTTATCCCCTCCTTTAGGTTTGTATGCCTATAGATAACAGGTCCCACATCCATCCCTTTCCATCTCAACTGATATTGACTATTGCTTCCAGTGAGCCTGCTTCACAGGATCTTGGATCCTGTCAGATATTAATCACAATATGAACATCATTCTCTCTTTTACTATGTTCATTTCTAACATACTTATCAATGAGCAGGCCTCCACTACTGGATCAGCTACTCCGGTGGTCATTTTGAAACACTCCTCCCTCTCAGGGGATTAGGTATTTCAGACATTTCTTTATTATTCTCAAACTTCCTTTACTCGTGGTCACAACTTCATCTAAGTCCTGGCTTTGTTCTTATATGTCTATGTATTAGTTGATTCATGGCACTTCTTCACCAGCGACTTCAGTGGTGATTCCTTAGGTGACCTCTGCTAGTAGTCCGGCCCTTTCTTCTACGGGGTTGAGCATGGACACCTTGATAGTGCCTCCTAGGTATTTACTTCAACAAATTTTCCTTTTGAGATTTACTTTCTCGTTAAAGTCATTTACGAACATTGGTCCACTTCTTTTCTCTCAGGCTAGTACTATTGAGCCTTTGCCTGTTGTTTCTGTTGCGATTCTTGGGGAGGTGACCCCACAGGGGCTATATATTCTCCAAACAATCATTCCTTTTATTTCCAAATTTCTTGATAAAACTTCTTTATCTACTTGTATTTAGGTTAGCTGAGGTCCCATTACTTGTGCGATCCATCATAAGTATTGTGGCGGTGAATCTTTAGGTATTACCTTTGGCATATATGTTTGTTATACTTGTCTCTTTTTTTCTTTTCTGGACGAGTCTCTTTTCTTTACTTATTTGTAGTTAAGTTCCATTGTCCCGCGAGACCTTTATCTTTGTTCTCCGGTCGATACCACACATGTTCTTATGACTGTTGGACACTAGGATAGCATCGCAGAGGAGGCTTCCCTAGTACTTATTCCTTTTATATGTTATTTCTTTTCTACTTTCTTTTTCTGTGCAAGTGTTTGCAAACACCTCTTTATTCTGTATTTTCAGGTTAGTGCAGTATTTGTTACCTTGTCTATAGAACATCTATCTAGCATTCTAAGAGAGACTACCCTGGTATTTAATTAATGCATTATTCCTTTACAACTTTCTTTTTTTATGTAAGTGTTAGCTAACACTTACCTATTTCCATGTTTTCAAGTTAGTACCGTGACTGTCCCAATGACTGGGGGACAACTTATGGAAGTGGCTGCGAGGGAGGTATTATACTGTTCTCACTCTTTTCTTTTTTCCCCATTCTTATTCTTGATTTTACTATGCAAGTTTCTTGCCATCACACCCCTATTTCCCTATTTTTAGGTTAGAGAGGGTGACGTTCCTAATTCTGTGGAAAGGCTACGAGCGCTATACTGAGTATTCCTCGTGTATTAAGATTTCATACCTGATTTATTTTAACTTGGTTTTAATGGTATTTTGAATAAAACAACTCATATCATGCTTTCTTTGTCTTTTCCAAGTTGACATGTTGCCTCTCGGAGGACCTTCTCTATTTTTCAGTAGCATACTCACTCATTGGATCCTCGGGATAGTCTTTTCTATTTCTTGCTTCTTTTCTTGGCAAAGTCATTCAGCTATTTGTCTTTCTTTCTTTGACTTATCATTTATGTGTTTCTTATTTTCGGGATCCCATGAGTGAGCTACTGAGGCAGCTGATGAGGAGGGGCAGATTTCCAAGGCCACTCACTCGAATGGAGTTGGTGGTTCAGCTTGAGGGCTCTCGCCACCCACATCCATGACTTCTTATACACTCCTCCCGCTGACTTAACTAGTGCACGGACTTCACTGTTCTTGCAATCCCTCCATGATCATCAGAGGGTCTATCATTTTCAGCTGGATTAGCTTGATGCTATAATTCTTGGCTTACTGAGTGTCTCTTTTCAAAAGAAGATGGGGCTTTACACATTTTGGCAGTCCAGAGATCAATAGGCCCAAGCTCTAGCCACTAGGATTCGGGCTCAGATTTAGTCACTCCATGTCAAGTTGGACAAACTTGAGACTGATGATTCTGAGGATGAGGTTAAGATGGCCAGGTTGGAGGAGATGTTTATTGAATAGGTGTGTCCGTCTTACGCTAACATATGCTCACGAGAGAACATATTTTTTATTCTATCTAGTGGATATGCTTTTCTTGAGATGTAGATTGTTCCCTTCTTTAACGTACTCTCCATTTATTCTTGTACATGTAAAGTCCTATCTTATACTAATGAAAACAAACATTTTGTCTTCATCTATTTGTCTTTTTCTTTTCTTTTTTCCCTTTGCCTCTATGTTACTTGGCATTTATTTACTATGAGCTACTCTATTTTTTGTGAGAGCCTTTGTTCGGTGAACTTCCACGTTCTTTATGTGGTACTTACACCTGATCGAGAAAGTTATCATTTTAAATTTTCCCCTCTAGTTGTGGGGTATTTGTTATGTATATATTTTAGGGAACAACTTGGAGGAGGGTGACCCCCTACTCCTTCCCCAAATAATCAAAGGATAATTGCCAAGAATAAGTAAAAATAATAACTAAAACTGCTCCTAGTCTACGGGGTCCTTATTCCACATTTTACTTAGGAACTTTTAAACTGTTTTTAAAAAAAATCTTAGAGGGGGGTGGAACCCCTTCTACACACTCTTATCCAATCTAGCAAGTCATTGTTTAGAATGTAAGTCAGAACTTGTTCTTTAGATTATAAATCTATAGCAAAAATTATAATAATTTTTTGTATTACTACGAGGAGGACAACCTCCTGTTAGTCTATGTGATATTTGAACTATTCTGTCTGTAGGGACTTTTCTCACTATACTTTATCTTTGGGTTAGATATACCCCCTTCTAAATTTTGAAATTTCAAAACATGTTCAATCTACTGACGGGTTCTACTATATAGTTCTAAAAACATTAATTTGGATGAACCCACCCTATAACTTATTAATGAGAGAGTACTTATAATCTATTAGTAATCCATGCAATGTACATAAATCATGCAAAAAGTAACAAATATTGGTCAAAATAACTGGTATTCGTTTTCTTGCCCTATAGACGGTTTTTGTATTGTTTACAAAATTATGCTCATGATTAAATTTATAAAAAAAAAACTTTATGTACTAGAGCAGGCTGTTCAAACTTTTAAAAGACATGATACTTGGCAAGAACTAGGAATACTACTTCTTTAACCACTTACAGTTGATAGACTTGAGGCATTCATTCTATTAATCGGATACTAGGCAATAACTTAACTTGCCTAACCCTCATACCACAAAGGGGCCTTCCTAGTTTGACTTTAATTTTGACTCTGATGTTATCCACAGATGGTGAGTGGAAGTCCGTAAGACCAAATCCCCTACTTGGAACTCCCTAGGCTTTACAAGATTTTCATAAGACCTGGATAGTTGTTGGGTGTAGACTTTGAAGTTCTCCTTGGCCTTGTCTCTATGCTCTACCAATGCTTCAAACTACATATGTCGAGGATCTAGTACGAGGCTATTACTCAAAGCCACTCTAGTTGAGGGTACTGCTAACTCCACCGCTAAGATAGATTTGATCCCATTGACCAATAAAAATGGTGTAAACCCGTTGACTTTCTCTTCGACATCCTGTAAGCCCATAACCCCATCAATAATTTTTCATCCCGCGCACCCGATATTTCTTTGAACATATTTTTTAGGATGTTGATCAGCATTTTATTTGTGCCTCTGCTTAGCCATTCCCTTTTGGATATGAGATGGTTAAACTATTATGCATAATTTGGTATTTATTAATTAAAAGCCCCATCTCCTTGCATATGAGTTACTTCCTATTGTCTGTGAGAATCATCTTCAAGATATCAAACCTGCATATGATATACTCCCTGATGAATTGGGTCACCACCTGAGCGGTCACTCTCCTTAGAGGGATTGCCTCTTTCCATTTGGTGTATAGCTCCATAGCAACTAAGATGAAATCTTTTCCATGAGAGGTTGGGTTTATCTTTCCTATTAGATTAGTTTCCCAAGTGTGGAAGGGGTAGGGGATGCTAAGCTCTGTAGATTGACTAAGGGGGCATGCACTATATTGCCATGCACTTGACATGCCCTACACCTTTTCACATAGTGGGTAGAATCATCCTCCATCATAGGCCAATATTACCCTAGCGTCATCAACTGATCGTACAACTTAGCTCCTTCCATGTGATAAGGATCATGGGCCTCCTTTGGCACTTTTTAAGTTTCCCCCTTGGCCACACACTTCAATGGTCTCTCATTATACCCTCTTCTGTAGATCTCCCCATCCACCGGTTAGAAGCGAGTTGCTCTCTTCTTTAAATAAATCTTCTCCTCCCTTTCTATCGGTATCTCTCCATCTTTCAGATATGATATGTAAGGTTGCCTCCAATATTCAAACTCTTCCACAAAATTGGCCTCACCAAGTTGATCAAATTGGGTCTAGAACATTGAGAAACCCTACTACAGATGAACGACTTCTGTGCTCATGATGGACCAATAGTAGCCCTCCCCTCTATAACCAATGGTAAAGGGGAAATTTTGTATCCCCGTAATTCCTCTCATGCATTACTTCCACCATTTCTTTGGCCTCTTCATCTCCTACAAATCTTGATAGAAATCCTCCAGGTCTCTTGAAGTAGAGTGTTCTCTGGAGAAGGTGATAATTTTCTACCTCAGATATCTTCATATTTACCTCTCTTGTTTCCAACTGTGTAACTATGGGGCACCTCTAATCATAGGAATTATCACTTAAAAACAATAATTTTACTGTGGTTGGCACCGTTCTTCGCCGTATTGTAATGGTAGCTTCCTTCCCTTCCATCTCTAGCTTTTACACTATTGTGGCCAATGCATCAGGGCGTCTGTCCATTGTCCAAGCGCCCTCTTAATTGTCACTTTTAAGAATTGACTGAGCAGTCATTGAATAATTGATTGATATGGAGATAGGTTAGCATGCTTGAGGGAAAACTCTACACTAACTTATTTCACTACCTAGTTAGAGTCCCCTCAAATGCACAACACCTTAATCCCCCTCCTCAATGCTTCTCTAATTTATTATTTGAACACTTAAAATAAAAATTAAAAGAGAGGGCGACTTTTTCCTACTGTTTGAGAGAATAATGCTCATTCTGCCTGTCCCTTGGGCGCAAGAACCATCAAACTCCATCTTTCACTATTATATCTCCTCAGCTAAGCAAGCTTGGAAGTTCTCTCCTGGCAATTCTTTGCTGGGAGGTTCAAAATTTTGTCTTGGTAAATGGGCCAAGAAATTTGCTACTGCTTAACTCTTGATAGCCTTTGGGGCCATGCTCTTTAAATCGTATTCAGAGTGGATCAGGATCCACCTCGCTGCTCTTCCCACCAAGACCGTTCACGCCATAAGGTACTTGATAGGATCACACTTGGTGATGATATGTGTTGTGAAAGCAAGTAGCTAATGTCTCAACTTTTGGGTAACAAATATTAAGGCAAGGTAGTGCCTCTCCACATTAGTGTACCTGGACTCAGTGCTCTGTGACACCCCACCTAATTAAATATCGAACGATCACTCCTTTATTAAATTAAAGTCAAGGTGAACAGTTGGTTCATTCTTAGCACCACTGTCGTAAAAATAACTTTTCCAATTTAAACGCCCTAATTAATTAAGCTAAGTGTCAAAACCATTTTTTTAGACATTACTTTCCAAATTTTATTTTATAAACCCAGATTTAAATATTTACAACAATTCAATATTAAAGAATCACACCACAATTATCCTGAAACATATAATCCAAATAATTTCAACATTCAACAACTAAATCCCAACGTTTAAAACTTAAAGTAAAACATCCAGACAGTAATAAATCCCAAAGTGACAATACTAGAAATAAATGAATCACAATGTCCAATTTAACAACTAGATAATGAAAACGGGCGACACATGCCCAACTGAATAAATAAACTAAGAGTGGAATCAATAAATGAAGTCGTCTAAGCAAGAGGCCTGCAACACCCACCTAAGCTGCTGCGCGTTCCTTCCAAAGGATCATATGCAAAACGTCCCTGTGGCTGGGCACCTGTAATATATACATATAGATACAAAAGAGAAAGGAAAATATAAACGGGTCAGAGCCCGATAGTGTAAATGATTTAAAAATTTCTTAGCAAGTATTTAAAATGTTTACAGGCCAATGCAACAACATATTAGTGCAACACTCTCTTGATAAATTCTCACCTCTCTTCTAATGTGCACACCTATGGCACTAATCTTCCCAACGGTTTAACTTATCTTAGGTTACTAGTAAGATTTAAAACTGAACAATATAATTGTTTAAAAGGAAAATTTCATTCAGTAACAAAGCTCCCATTTTAACTTTATTGATTAATAAAGTTTCCAGTGTTCCATTATACTTTTCAAAACAAGTATTTCCAATTTGAAGTCATTATTCATTTCTTACCTACCATAGCACCGTAGGTAGTTCCAAATTTCAGAAATTCATATATATATTAAATACTCGTATAATATATATATATATTCTAACAACACCCCACATAAAAATTATGGTGCGGGCATACTCTGCTATCCAATCCCCATATCTCTCGTACTAAGGGAAATACAAGTTCGGAATAACACTCGAACTGTAGTAACACATACACAAACAATATTGAGGCGAAGCATAGATTCCAAGTCTCTAAGAATTCAGCACATACCCTCACGTCTCTTAGGACCGTCTGACCATCGATCAGATAGCCTGTACCAATGATATCTATCTTCTAGGGTACGAGTAAATATCCCCCATAAAGGTCCCATCGAGATAAGACTATCCCAGCGCGGTAACCTCAGGGATAGCAAGTAGCGCGGGCATGATTTTCACATGTATATAATATATGTATACACAGTCATATAAATATACTACTTTTATCATATCAATTTAGGTTCATCCCATAACCCATAATCACGACATTTATTCTTATTTTCCCATTATTAGTTATCACGTATAACGGTTCGTCTCTAACTTTAATTTGAGGGATTGTTTCAACTTACTACGTAACACTCATGGACTCTATCCTCCCAAGTGTAAAATTCAGTAGGTATTCATCTATTTTCCATCGTCACCATTTTACATATCTCTCCCTTTAATACAAAATTCCATTCTCCCTTATATATAAACACCCCAAAAATACAAATTTCGCCTTACATTAAAGGTCCCTTAATCATTAATAAATCCTACTGGTCATCTTTATCTCCCAAAATATTTTAATAAGGATGTCTAAGGAGTATTCTTCATTTAGAATCAATTCAACAATTTTAAAAGGGGATTTTAAGTCTGCCAAAAGGAGTCGATCGATCGAGGGAAGGGGCTCGATCGATCGAACCTTCGATCGATCGAAGCTCTTGGCTCGATCGATCGATCAAACAGGTATGGCGAATTCTGCAGTTAACCAGTTACGGGTTCTAACACACAACCTCATCCAAATCCATATTTTTCATTCCCAATCGCCCAAAAACTTTTACTACTAAGAATATAAACCCATATCATACATCTCCTACGTAAAGCATGCAAATTTCCATTAATAACTATGGATTAATAGGCCAAAATTCATGTAAATCTCAAGAACCCTAGAAATCTCTTTAACATGGTTCTAATCAGTCTTTTCCCAGAAATTATACTCCTAATGCATCATAAATTCGTGGTTAAGCCTCTACATATGAAGGGGTTTCCATATTATCAATCAAATCATAACTACATGCGATTTTCCTATCTCCAACATGGGTTTTCTTCTATAAAACTCATCCTAATCACCCTAGGCTAACATGAATGATGCATTAACGAAAATAAGAAAGATAAATACTTGCCTGGGATTTTCAGAATTCTGATTTGCGGACGATTTTGGTGTGGTTGCGTTCCCCGTCGCGCGATCTACGCGTTGGTGGTGGTGGCGGTGCAATCGGGTGACTTTTTGGCCTTGGATTGCTTGGAAAGCTTCCTCCTTCCCTCTCCTATGGCCATTCTAAAGTTTTGAGTTGTTTTAACCCTAGAAGGTAACCTTAGACATCTGATATAACCCTTGAAATTTCGGGGGTTTAATTACCCAAAAATGTAAAATGTCCAAAATGCCCTCCCGGGGTACTAATTAAGCCTAAAAACGCCTCGAGGTCTAAACTAAACCCCCGGGTACACTTTTCTGACTATCTCGACCCTTCCGGACACTTTGACGCAGTCGAAATGACCATATGGGTGACTTTTAATTTATTCACTTTTATTCATCAATATTTAGTCCCGACGCGACACGGGCGCGTCCCGACTCAATTTTCAAAATTGTCATTATATTCACTCTTGACATTTAATAGAACCAAAATTATATTACTTTACTCATTAGTAATATTCAACAACAAGTTTCCCATAATTACTAACTCACATCACGTTAATAATTATAAAGTGATCAATTTTCGAATTTATTTTAAATTAAAAACTCACATTAAATTTAATAAATCCCCAAATTAATATTACATAAAAATACGGGGTATTACATACTTCCCCCCTAAAAATGAAATTTCGTCCTGAAATTTGAAAAATAAGGCATACCTGGTGAGAATAAATCTGGGTATCTCTCGCGCATATCTGCCTCACGCTCCCAAGTGGATTCCTCCACATTATGATGCTCCCACTGGACTCGTACAAGTGGAACTACCTTCGACCTCAATCTCCTCTCGCTATGGTCTAGGATAGCCACCGGTCTCTCCTCGTAAGAGATGTCAGGCTGTAAGTCTATCTCATCTATCATGATGTGAGTATGGGCCATATCATCCCGAAGATATCGTCTTAACGACGAGATGTTGAATACATCGTGAATGCGATGTAAATGCCCTGGCAGTCCCAATCTGTATGATACCGGCCCAATCCTCTCGATAATGGGAAATGGTCCCACGTACCTCGGGGCCTATTTCCTTTTCTTCCCAAACCTCATCACTCCTTTCATAGGAGATACACGTAGGAACACTTGGTCCCCCACATTAAACTCCCGGAAGAACCTTTTCGCATCGGCGTAGCTTTTCTGCCTGTCCCGGGCTACTCGAATGCGACTCCTGATCATCTCAATTCTCGTGGAGGTTTCCTGAATTACCTCTGGTCCTAGCAACTTGTTATCCCCCACCTCGAGCCAACAAGTTGGGGAACGACAAGGTCTACCGTAAAAAGCCTCGAATGGAGCCATGCCAATCGTGAACTGATAAGAGTTATTATAAGCAAACTCTACCAGTGGAAGGTGTGGCTCCCAACCTCCTCCAAAATCAAGAACACACATGCGTAGCATATCCTCCAACATATGATTAGTACGCTCTGTCTGTCCATCTGTCTGTGGGTGATAAGCTGAACTCAACCTCAACTCAGTACCCATAGCCTCCTGAAAGATCTCCCAGAAACGCGACACGAAAATCTTGTCTCTATCTGACACAATATTCAGGGGCACCCCATGTAATCTGACAATCTCAGCAATGAATAACTGAGCATACTGACCTGTGGTATATTCTGTCCGCACCGACAGAAAATGAGCCACCTTGGTCAATCGATCTACAATCACCCAGATAGAGTCGTGGCCCCGCTGTGATGTAGGTAACCCTGTAATAAAATCCATGGAAATACTCTCCCACTTCCACGCTGGTACTTTCAATGGCTGAAGCAACCCTGACGGTTTCTGATGGTCTACCTTTACCAGCTGGCAGGTTAAACACTTGGACATGAACTCAGCAATGTCCTTCTTCATCCCACTCCACCAGTATTGCCGCCTCATATCCTGGTACATCTTATCTCCTCCAGGATATACCGCAAATCGGGACCCATGAGACTGGGTCATCACTGCATGACGTAATTCTCCCCCTTTTGGAACCACAAATCTCCCATTAAACCTCAAACCCCCATCAGAACTAACAGAATAGGACTCAGCACCCTCAGCTAAAAGTCGTACAATCTGCTCCTGGCAAAACGGGTCTGCGATTTGTGCCTGTATCACCCTCGTAACAATCTCGGGTGTCACTGTCATAACAGATATGAAGGAACGGGCTACTGCGTCCTCGTGGCCTAACTCCTTCCATTTTGCTTTCCAGGCGTCCGCTACACCGCCTACCGGTCTACGGCTCAACTTATCAGCAACTACGTTGGCCTTCCCCGGATGGTACTGTATGTCGAACTGATAATCCTTCACAAACTCTAACCATCTGCGTTGTCGCATATTCAACTCTCGCTGAGTGAACAGGTACTGCAGTGACTTGTGGTCTGTGAACAAGCGGAATTTCTCCCCCAATAAATAGTGTCTCCATATCCTCAATGCAAAAATGATCGCTGCTAACTCCAGGTCGTGGGTGGGGTAATTCTTCTCATGCGGCTTAAGCTTGCGGGAGGCAAAAGCTATAGCCTTCTCCTCCTGCTGAAGTACTCCCTCAAGTCCCCGTAAAAAGGCATTGGTGTAAACCAGGTATTCCACACCCGACTTAGGTAAAGCAAGAACTGGTGCTGAAGTAAGCTTGTCTTTCAGCTCGTCGAAAGCCAATTGACAAGCATCATCCCAAACATATGGTACCCCTTTGCGAGTCAGGTTCGTCAATGGACCCGCTATTTTGGAGAATCCCCGAATGAATCTCTGGTAGTATCTGGCCAACCTCAAGAAACTTCGCACTTCCGTCGGTGTCGTGGGTTGTCCCCACTCCCTCACCGCTGACACTTTACTCGGGTCAACTGCTATCCCCTGTTCAGAAACAACATGCCCCAAGAACTGTAGTTCTTACAACCAGAATCCGCGCTTCTCGTACTTAGCATACAACTGATGCTCTCGTAGAGTCTAAAGAACCTGTCTCAAGTTCTCGGCATGCTCCTCCTCGGAATATGAATATATCAAAATGTCATCCATGAAGATGATGACAAACTGACCCAGGAACTCTTTGAACACTCGGTTTATTAAGTCCATGAACACGATTGGAGCATTTGTGAGGCCAAATGGCATCACCCTGAACTCATAGGACCCATATCTCGTCAAGAAGGCAGTCTTTGAAACATCCTTCTCCCTAATACGTAGCTGATGGTACCCTGACCTCAGATCTATCTTCGAAAAGAAAGTTGCTCCCCTTAACTGGCTGAATAGATCATCGATTCGCGGCAATGGATACTTATTCCGTATCGTGACCTTGTTCAACTCCCGGTAGTCCACACATAGCCTTAGTGAACCATCTCTCTTTTTCACAAACAAGACTGGAGCTCCCCAAGGTGAGGTACTCCTGCGAATGAAGACCTGACCTAACAACTGCTCTATCTGATCTCGTAACTCTCGCATCTCTATCGGAGCCATATGGTATGGAGCGCGTGCTATTGGTATAGTATCCGGTAATAAATCTATGACAAAGTCTATCTAACGACTGGGGGTTAGGACTGGTATCTCCTGAAATACATCGAAATACTCACGAACAACTGGAATCGAGTCTAAGGTAATCACAACCTCCTTAGAGGTATCCTCCTCTATGTAATACAAATGAGCGGTCGAGCCTCCCTCTGGGCGAGGCATCGCCACTACAAACATCTCTTGCCCCGGAATGACAAAAATAATACTCCCTCCAAAACAATCTATCATGGCCCTGTAAGCAGCGAGCCAATCCATACCGATAATAACGTCATGCTCATGCATATCTAAGACTAACATGTCTGCAGGTAATACCAAGCTACCAATCTCTACCCCCACACCCCGGCATATAAAGAAAATAAGCGAACCACTCCCTAGTGGTGAGTCTACACACGTCACAGTGCTCTCTACTGTTGCTAATAACCCTAAGGCCTTCGCGAAATGAGTGGCTATAAAACAGTGCATCGCCCCAGTATCAAACAAAACGCGACCCATAGTACCATGGATAGGAAACACATCCTCAATCGCGGGTGGTGCCTGTGGAGCTGCTGCCTGGTGGATGTTATAAACACGTCCATACTGTAACTGCCCCTGCTGCACTGGAGCTGTTGGGACGGCTGGTAGGGCTGGTGCTGGGAGGGCAGCTGGAAAAGTGGCCTCTATGGCTCATTACGGGCACCCTGCTGCTGTGGGGACCTCTCTCCCTCTGGACAATCCTGACGCCTATGGCCATTCTTGTCGCACCCAAAACATCGACCTCTGAAGTTACCTCCCCCTGCTGACCACGGCCCTGTTGGCCGTTACCACCCCGCCACTGGCCCTGTTGGCCCTGATGAAAATGATGTTGGCCCGATTGGCCCTGTTGCTGACCCTACTGATTAGGCTGGCCCTGCCTATAACACCCATATCTCTATCTGGAATCACCTGAACGGAATCGCTTAGCAGGGTCCCCTTGATGGGAACTCTGCTCGTGCTGACGAGTCTTTCCTTAAGATGTCAGTGCTCCACTAGCACTACTACCCCCAGTCCTGCCCTGCTGGCCGGACTCTCCTGCTCTCTTGCTTCCATGCAGATGGAAGCGGTGATCCTGGCAATGTAGTAAAGCAGCATTGAGTACATCAGTGAAAGTACCCAGAGATAAATTCCCTATAAGGTGCTAATGGATCCTCCAAGCTAACCCGTCCACAAACAGCATTATCTTCTTACCCTCAGTGGGTGCCTCATCTGGCACTATGGTGAGAAGTCTCGCGAACTCCTCCTCATACTCAGCAACGGTAGAATTCTCCTGTTTCAAGTTCAGTAATTTACGCCTCATCTCAGTCTGCACGGCGGGTGGAAAGTACTTGCGGCCAAACCGGTCCTAGAATGACTGAATCGGGATCGTATCCCCCTCCTCCAATGTGGTGGTAGATTCACACCACTGCAGAGCGGCCCCCACCAGCTTAAAGGAAGCCAACAACTATTTATGCACGTTTGTGCACTCATACATACGAAGATGTCGCTGGATATCTTTCTTCCATTGGCTGACGATGACAATATCTGAACTACCCGAGAACTCAGGGGGATGCGCCTTCTGAAAGGCATCCCTAACCCGCTCCCATGCAAATGGAAGCTGTGCATGTACTGGCACCACTGCCTGAATCTGGGGTGGAGCCTTCTGTACTACCGCTAATGCGACATTCACCGCCTGAGCAACAATAGTGGCTACCTCATTAGCATTCATTGTACCCTGTGCCGGAGCTGCTGGCTGCTCGGCTAGGGCACGCCTATCCTTCGGTGCACGTCTCGGAGGCATTTGAAATGTGAAGAAATTTATTAGTCTACAGTTATTATCAAATCTCAAATAGCTGAAGACGTAAACGTAAAAGCAAGAATACAACAATCCTAAAATAGGGCTCTATAGCAAAAATGTTAAGCTGAAAGCGAAATAAGCCGTACAGATCCTAAGGACACTATAACTTGATGCTCTGATACCACCTGTGACAACCCGCCTAATTAAATACCGAGCGATCACTCCTTTATTAAATTAAAGTCAAGGTGAACAGTTGGTTCATTCTTAGCACCACTGTCGTAAAAATAACTTTTCCAATTTAAACACCCTAATTAATTAAGCTAAGTGTCAAAACCATTTTTTTAGACATTACTTTCCAAATTTTATTTTATAAAGCAAGATTTAAATATTTACAACAATTCAATATTAAAGAATCACACCACAATTATCCTGAAACATATAATCCAAATAATTTCAACATTCAACAACTAAATCCCAACATGTAAAACTTAAAGTAAAACATCTAGACAGTAATAAATCCCAAAGTGACAATACTAGAAATAAATGAATCACAATGTCCAATAAAACAACTAGATAATGGAAACGGGCGACACATGCCCAACTGAATAAATAAACTAAGAGTGGAATCAAATAAATGAAGTCATCAAAGCAAGAGGCCTGCAACTCCCACCTAAGCTGCAGCGCGTTCCTTCCAAAGGATCCTATGCAAGACGCCCCTGTGGCTGGGCACCTGTAATATATACATATAGATACAAGAGAGAAAGGAAAATAGAAACGGGTCAGAGCCCGATAGTGTAAATGATTTAAAAATTGCTTAGCAAGTATTTAAAATGTTTACAGGCCAATGCAACAACATATTAGTGCGACACTCTCTTGATAAATTCTCACGTCTCTTCTAATGTGCACACCTATCGCACTAATCTTCGCAACGCTTTAACTTATCTTAGGTTACTCGTAAGATTTAAAACTGAACAATATAATTGTTTAAAAGGAAAATTTCATTCAGTAACAAAGCTCTCATTTTAACTTTATTGATTAATAAAGTTTCCAGTGTTCCATTATACTTTTCAAAACAAGTATTTCCAATTTGAAGTCATTATTCATTTCTTACCTACCATATCACCGTAGGTAGTTCCAAATTTCAGAAATTCATATATATATTAAATACTCGTATAATATATATATTCTAACAGCACCCCACATAAAAATTATGGTGCGGGCATACTCTGCTATCCAATCCCCGTATCTCTCGTACTAAGGGAAATACAAGTTTGGAATCACTCTCGAACTGTATTAACACATACACAAACAATATTGAGGCGAAGCATAGATTCCAAGTCTCTAAGAGGTCAGCACATACCCTCACGTCTCTTAGGATCGTCTGACCATCGATCAGATAGCCTGTACGAAGGATATCTATCTTCTAGGGTACGAGTCAATATCCCCCATAAAGGGCCCATTGAGATAAGACTGTCCCAGCGCGGTAACCTTAGGGATAGCAAGTAGCGCGGGCATGATTTTCACATGTATATAATATATGTATACTTTTTTTTTTTTTCAGCAAAGAGGGACGGAACCCCCACACGTTTTATTAATAAAGTTAGGAGAAAAAGCCTCTCCAAAGCTTACAAACCCAATCAAACTAAAAAAAAAACTAGAGGTTGGGTCCAATACTCTAGCTAGAAAACGATAAATATGGGGATTTATAATAACCCCATTACATGAAAAACTTGAAATAAATATGGGGATTTATCTCATCCCCATTTACAATTTAAAGATTCTATGCCTTATTTGTGGAGTGTGCAGCCTATCTAGCTTAAGTAATCCTTTAGCCAACCTCGGAAGAGAATTTTGATCCCAGTATATAAAGTTCGTGTTAAACAGAGATGCCCTCGAAGCAAAATGATCAGCAACTGAGTTTGATTGTCTCCATATATGTTTAAAAATCACTTCATCAGAACATTGGAATTCTCGAAGAATCTTTCGAGCTTGCCAAGGAGGTTTAGCCTTTTTCAATAACACATCTATTAAAAGCTTGCAATCAGATTCCACTATCACTTTTTGGATATTTAATTGAGTAACCAATTTCATACCTTCCACAAAGGCCAAACTTTCAGCAATAAATGATGTTTGAACTCCTATAGATTTTTCAAACCCAACAATGAAATTCCCGTTGGAATCTCTAATTACCCCTCCAATACCACTATTACCCGGATTTCCTTTCGAGGCACCATCAATGTTTAATTTAAACACTCCACTTGGGGGATTATACCAAACACATTTTATTATCTGAACAACTTTAGGACTAATGTGAACTTGAAATAGACTTGTGATTTGAAAATCTTCAGATTTAGGACTATCATAGATTTTTATATTTTGTAGAACAGAAGAAGCTAAAAAAATAATTTGATTTATGACTAAATTATCAGAAGACTTAGAGTTTTCAAAAACCAATCTATTTCTAGCCTTCCATAATTCCCAAAAAATAATTTTAGGAGTTATGACAAAAAGAACTTGAAGAAAGTCTTTTTTATTTTTAATCATCCACCAAGATAATAGCATAGCCCTGCAAGAAGTATACTTAGGAGAAACTTTAAATAGATGACAAAAATATTGCCATACTTTTCTAGCTAAATTACAATCAAGCAAAACATGTTTATCGCTATCATCATTAGCTAAACATTCCCTGCAAACTGGAGCGAGTCTTATACCAATTTTTTGGATTTCATTCTCAAAAGGCACATAATTATTCAAAAGTTTCCAAATAAAATTAGAAATTTTTGTGGGACAATCTATAGCCCAATTTATTTTCCAAGTGAGAGAAATAGGATTATATTTCCTACATATTTGAAAAGCATCTTTCAAAGAGAAATCTCCAGAATATGAAGGAATCCAAATTTGATTTTCTAAATCTATGTGATCATCAACCATGCTAGATATAGATTTAATTCTTCTAATAGTAGAGGATCCAGACTTCGAAAACATTCTATTTTGATATTTAGATCTCATAAAAGAAGCCCAAATACCTTTATCAAATAAAAACTTCCAATATAATTTCATGCTAGAAGCGTTAATGATATCTTCCATACTTCTAAAATTTAAACCTCCTTCTTCAAAAGGAAAACACAATTTATCCCAATTTGACCATTGGTAAGGTTTATCTTTATTAACACCACCCCAATAAAATTTAGAGAAGATATTGTGCAATCTTTTAATAATAGTTTTAGGGGGGCTAATAACAGAAATGATGTGAATAGGGATAGATATCAGAACACTTCTAATCAGAGTGGCCCTACCTGCTTGAGATATCAACTTAGACGACCAAGAATTAAGCTTATCTCTTATAGAGTGCATAAGATCAGAGAAATGAGACAGCTTCATCCTCCCTTTATTAATGTTACAACCTAAATACTTCATAGGCAAAGATTTAATAGATAATCCAGAATTAGTTCCCACCTTAGATCTAATAGCCGGGGAGAGATTATGATCAATATAAATAGAGCTTTTGGAGACATTTATAGACTGACCGGAGGTTTTTTCATAATTTTTAATTAATTTGGAAATAGCAAGTAAACTTTTCTTGCACCCATTAGCAAAGATTATAATATCATCAGCATAAGCCAAATGAGAAATCAAGTTACAATTCCTAGGATGGGAGAAAGGAGTAGCTTTACCATTTTTGAACAAATTATCGATATTTCTACTAAAACATTCAGCAGCTATAATAAACAAACTAGGAGACAAAGGATCACCTTGCCTAAGCCCTCTAAAAGATTGAAAAAAGCCTTTACTTTGGCCATTTATGAAAATAGAGAACCAATTATTAGAAATTAACCTCCAAATCATGTCTATAAACATTTCACTAAACCCAAATTTTCTCAAAACTTGACATAGGAAAGGCCAATATACTTTATCATAAGACTTTTCCATGTCTAATTTAATAATAACATTATGACCCCGAACTTTTTTTCCTAAAGTTTGGGATAGCTCGTGAGCAAGCAAAATGTTATCGTTTATGCTTCTCCCTCTAACAAAACCAGATTGGTTAGGGGATATGATATTAGGAAGAATATCGGCTAACCTGTCATTAAAAATCTCAGAAATAATTTTATTAGAGTAGTTACATAAACTTATAGGTCTAAATTGAGAGCAATATATAGGATTATCTATTTTGGGGATAAGGGCAATATTAGTAGCAGTCCAGCTTTTAGGAATTTCAGCTCCAGCAAAGAAAGAGTGAATGGCCTTAATTAGATCATGCTTTATGATGTCCCAAAACTTATAATAGAATTCTCCCCCGTAACCATCAGGGCCAGGAGCACTAGAAATATTCATGTTTTTTATAGCACTAAGAATTTCTTCTTCAGATGGGAAATCCGTCAGGAATTTATTATCCTCATCAGTGATAGCTTTACCAATAATTTTTAGGAAATTATTATTAATATTGATAAGATCAGATTTCCAGATGTTTTGAAAGTGAGATACAAACACTCTATCAATGTCCTCTTGTTTTTCCATCCAATTGTTTTGAGAGTCTTTAATCTTGGTAATGTTCAATCTTCTGTGACTGAGCTTAACAGAAGCATGGAATAGTTTAGTATTCATATCCCCTTGTTTAAGCCATTTTTTGTTACTTTTTTGGAACCAAAAGCTTTCCTCCCTTTGAAGAGCAATATGCAAATTAGCTCTAGTTTTAAATAACTCAGATCTAGAAGATGCCGAAGGATCATGCTCAAAAGCCTGCTCTTTAATCAAAACTTCATCTTCTAGATCACTCACAGATTGAAAAACATTTTTAAAAAGTTCTTTATTCCAAATTTTAAGTTTCTCTTTAAGCATTTTAAGTTTAATAGAGAAGAGTTTCATCCAAGGGGCATTAACATCACAATTCCACGATTGCTGAATAATATCTTTCACATTAGAATGAATACACCACATAGATAAGAACTTGAATGGTTTAGGCATCTCATCACATTTACTTTTGAAAGACATAAGAAGAGGACAATGGTCAGAACATGCCTTATGTAAATGAGAGATAGTAGTGGATGGAAAATTATTAAGCCAATTCATATTAACCAAACCTCTGTCTAATCTACAAAATATAGTACCATGAATACGATTATTAGACCAGGTAAATCTAGATATTGTGTAGCCAAGATCAGTCAAAGCGCAAGTAGTAATCATGTCATTAAAATCCTCCATAGATTGAAAATCTATATCAGAACCACCTAGTTTTTCATCCTGCTTCGAGACAACATTAAAGTCGCCTATAATGAGCCAAGGCAAATCAGAATTTTGAAAGGTTAGCTGACAGAGATCAAACCATAAACTTTTCCTGTCCAGCGCAGTACATTTGGCATATATTAAGGCCACCAAAATAGTGGAATTCAAATAAACAAAGTTTATTTTAAGACAAAGCAGTTGGTCAGTGTTATGGATTATATTGGTTGTTAAGTCATTTTGCCAAAAGAACCATATTTTGTTAGATATATTAGACTCACTATTAGGAAAATTCCACTTAAATTTATATCTAGTTATTTTATCAATATTTACTTTAGGTTCTAAAAGGGCAATTGCAGGGAGTTTGTATTTCCTGATAAGATTTTTCAATCTTCTATTAGTTGGTTTATTAGCTACCCCCCTAATGTTCCAGCACAAGAAATTCAGCATTTAGACAGTAGAATTAAAGTTTGAGGAAGAGGACTTACCTGCTGCTCTGGTGATTCTTTTGAATAGAGGATCAAAAGGAGCTTGTTTAGTAGAAATTACTTGTTTTGATATCTTAGAATGAGTATTGGATATGTATGGGCCTTTCTTTATTTTTTCCTTTTCTTCTTTATCTTTCTGAATACCCTTCCATTTGACATCAAACCATCTTGCAAACCTCAGTAATTCCTCAATCTTAGGAGAATTTTTGAATGAGACTTCAGTATCTGATACATTGTCTTTCATACACGCTGGATGTTTCATAGCAGCAGGTAGCTTAGAAGCTTTAGGTGAGAGATTTATTTGGTTTACAATGTAGGTCTCATCAGCGTTCAGATATTGAGAATACAGCAGCCCCTCCTGCGCTCTTTTCTCCCCATCAGTTGAGTAAATGTTTTGATACTCTTGGTTCTCCTCTTCAGACATCGACATGTTGTCTTCTTGTAAGACCTGAAACCTATTAGATACTCTAGCAGGTTGATTACCTTCATCTCTAGAATCAGAACAGTTAGGGTCCACCTTATCTGCTATACCCGGAATATAGACCTCAATTTGATTTTCAACAGTAACCGTGTGTTGCTCTTGTTCAGCAGATGCCTTTGTAACAGTATCTTTGGGCGCTTCTTGATCTTCCCCTTTCTTGGATTGCACTTTTACCACATCTTTCTTAGGCTTTAATTGAGGGAATTTGATCATACATTTACTTTCAGAGTGACCTTGTTTTTTACAAAACTCGCAGAAAGATGGATAGTTTTCATAAACTATATTTTGCCAAAAACCAGAACTGCCACTTCCTATCCAAATTCTGTTAATTCTCTCTCTCAAGATGTTTATTTCAACACAAATTCTGGCCAAACTTGGTCTGGAAATAGATGCTGTAGATGCATCTAATTTAAGAGGTTTTCCCACAAGTTGGGCGATAGAATATAAGGCTGATTTTGCATAGAAATGTAATGGAAGGTTCGGTAGATTAATCCAGACAGGGACTATGGGACTTTCTTCTTCTGGTTTAAATTCAGTAGTCCACTTAAAAGTACGCATAGGATACTTCCCAATATACCAGATGTCTCTTAGCCAAAGTCTAACAAAATCTTCCTCACTAGTTAATCTAATCAGGATATGTTTTGAGTCAAGAAGCCCGATCGAGAATGCTGATTTCAAGGAAAAGGTTTGAAATATTTTCCGAATATAATCAATTGGGGGTCTTCCATGAGAAAATTTCCCCACAACTGAATGTTTAAATGGTTCAGCTAGGGCTTCAATGTCTTCTTGAGAGAACATAACAGCAGGCTCTCCCTTAAAACTGGTTGGATTCTTCAGTGCCAGATCTTTTGGTTCTTGATTCATGAGGACACTTGCGAATGATTTAGTCCACATAGAATCAGGTGGCTTAGGAGGAATCATATGGTCCGTAGCAGGCATCACCATTGTTACGCTAGAGGAGAAAGAGAATTCTCCTTAGGTTCTTGGAGGGTTCTTGAAGAGAAGGCTCATCAATTTCTTAGTACAACACACAATGCCTTTAATAATATATGTATACACAGTCATATAAATATACTACTTTTATCATATCAATTTAGGTTCATCCCATAACCCATAATCACGACATTTATTCTTATTTTCCCATTATTAGTTATCACGTATAACGGTTCGTCTCTAACTTTAATTTGAGGGATTGTTTCAACTTACTACGTAACACTCATGGACTCTATCCTCCCAAGTGTAAAATTCAGTAGGTATTCATCTATTTTCCATCGTCACAATTTTACGTATCTCTCCATTTAATACAAAATTCCATTGTCCCTTATATATAAACACCCCAAAAATACAAATTTCGCCTTACATTAAAGGTCCCTTAATCATTAATAAATCCTACTGGTCATCTTTATCTCCCAAAATATTTTAATAAGGATGTCTAAGGAGTATTCTTCATTTAGAATCAATTCAACAATTTTAAAAGGGGAATTTAAGTCTGCCAAGAGGGGTCGATCGATCGAGGGCAGGGGCTCGATCGATCGATCAAATAGGTATGGCGAATTTTGCAGTTAACCAGTTACGGGTTCTAACACACAACCTCATCCAAATCCATATTTTTCATTCCCAATCGCCCAAAAATTTATACTACTAAGAGTATAAACCCATATCATACATCTCCTACGTAAAGCATGCAAATTTCGATTAATAACCATGGATTAACAGGCCAAAATTCATGTAAATCTCAAGAACCCTAAAAATCTCTTTAACATGGTTCTAATCAGTCTTTTCCCAGAAATTCTACTCCTAATGCATCATAAATTCATGGTTAAGCCTCTACATATGAAGGAGTTTCCAGATTATCAATCAAATCATAACTACATGCGGTTTTCCTATCTCCAACATGGTTTTTTTTGTATAAAACTCATCCTAATCACCCTAGGCTAACATGAATGATGCATTAACGAAAATAAGAAAGATAAATACTTGCCTGGGATTTTCAGAATTCTGATTTGCAGACGATTTTGGTGTGGTTGCGTTCCCCGTCGCGCGATCTACGCGTTGGTGGTGGTGGCGACGGTGCAATCGGGTGACTTTTTGGCCTTGGATTGCTTGGAAAGCTTCCTCCTTCCCTCTCCTATGGCCGTTCTAAAGTTTTGAGTTGTTTTAACCCTAGAAGGTAACCTTAGACATCTGATATAACCCTTGAAAATTTGTGGGTTTAATTACCCAAAAATGTAAAATGTCCAAAATGCCCTCCCGGGGTACTAATTAAGCCTAAAACGCCCCGAGGTCAAAACTAAACCCCCGGGTACACTTTTCTGACTATCTCGACCCTTCCGGACACTTTGACGCACTCGAAATGACCATACGGGTGACTTATAATTTATTCACTTTTATTCATCAATATTTAGTCCCGACGCGACACGGGCGCGTCCCGACTCAATTTTTAAAATTGTCATTTTATTCACTCTTGACATTTAATAGAACCAAAATTATATTACTTTACTCATTAGTAATATTCAACAACAAGTTTCCCATAATTACTAACTCACATCACGTTAATAATTATAAAGTGATTAATTTTTGGATTTATTTTAAATTAATAACTCACATTAAATTTAATAAATTCCCAAATTAATATTGCATAAAAATACGGGGTGTTACATGCTCGGAATTACACGCGACAAGTAGCATACAAGTCTCTCTAACCCTGCTCTTTCTTGGGCAAGTAAGACTCCTATGGACCTTTCTGTCGAAGTTAGGTAGAGCGACAATGTTGCACCCACCTCTAGTGGTACCATGGTTGAGAGGGATTCCAATATCTCTTTGACCTTATCAGAAGCCTTCTTCTGTGCATTTTCCTAGACCCATTTGTCCTTTATTTCATCAGTGGAGTGAAAGGGTGGGTCACCTCCGCCAACACTAGTATGAATATCCTTAGGTAAGAGACCTTCCCCAATAAACTTTTAAGTTGTCAGTAGCTTTTTGGAGGTGGCATCAGTAGAATAGCTGATTAAGGGTGAAAGGTGTGCTCGTGTAAGTGCACAATCGTTGTTTTCGTTTCACCTCCTCAATACAAAAACCTAAGTTACGACTACACTCAACTGGTGAGTACAGCGGTAAGTCAGGTATCGAATCCACAGGGAATGTTCGATAGATCGCAACAGATTATTAATTCAGGAATAAAAGTGTAAAAGGTGTTTAGAAACTAAAAAGGTAAAGATGCATAAAAGGGAAATAGTAATCTAGGCGAGTGTATTGAAACTAGATTATGAAAGTGAGTAAAACTATAGGTTGCATCGAATATCCCTCACCCGAGTTAATTTGTATAAAATGGTTCCATGGATCGACGGGTTATTACACGTGCGTCTCGTTTCGACAGTTAATTAAATCAAGGGTTGTCACGCCCTAAATCATCATAAAAGCCTAATAAGATTTTGGCGTCAACAAATATTCCGGAAATTACGTGCGAAAGGTCATAAGCACGGGACATACATGATATGCCCCGTCAAATATCCTAGGCGTAATAACTAGGACAACGCACCCGAAATAGACCCGTAAACACCATCACCAAAGCAAAGCAACGCATCAACTCGAGTGAGTTCCATTCAAGCACAACCTAATTTAGATTAGCTAGAAAGCATGTTAAAAACGCGGTAAATGGAAAGCGGGAATAAAGGCGATAAATCTATACTACAAAGCAAGTGAAGAAAGCATGTGAATCTAATTAAGAAAGCATGTAAATCAAACTATCAAAGCAAGAAAGAAGGAAATACAAACTATATAAATGGAGGGGATGATGAATAATGCAACAATCAATCCAAAAGGGTGTCAATCCAAGAACAATTGAAGAACAAGTCTTCAAAACCCTCAAAACCTAAGCTATTATAACCTAAAATCGTTTTGTCTACTGAATATCTCCTTATTACAACAAAAATTGGCTTAAGTAGTAAGTTGGAATAAAAGAAAAGAAGAAAGAAAAGAAAAGAAAATATCTGCTGGAAAAAAAAACAGGGGATCGATCGATCGACCCCTGTGGTCGATCGATCGACAGTGTAAATCGTGGCAAAAAATAAGAAGGCTTGATCGATCGACCCTAGGCTCGATCGATCGATCAAGTAGGGCAGCCTGCTGTTTCCCCTGTTTTGACATGCTTTCCATCTCCGCTCAATTTGCCGTAACTTTGTCATACGGACTCGGAATCACGCACCGTTCATGGCCACGCGAAGCTAGCAAGGAGATCTACAACTTCCATGTAGATGTCGGGCCAGGTGCCCAATCTGTGAAATGACCGGATTGCCCTTGAACGTGCGGGTGTGTACGGAAATTATGCGGAGTGCATCCGGATCCCATACTTGGTACCTAAATACCTACAAAAGCCCAATTATACCTCATATAGCATGTTAACAGTATAAACCGAGGTTTTCTAGTTAACGGACATTAATATAGAGATTAAGGCACCTGAGGGGGCTAAAATGCGTAGGTTCGACGGATGAAATACGCAATATTCGCGTATTATCACACCCCCTAACTTACACATTGCTAGTCCCTAGCAATGAAATAGGATGCAACAGGAAGAACAAGTAAACCAACACAGTAGATAGTACAAAAATATGGTATCAAAGCATAAAGCCACTTTCGCGGGCGATTCGATTGCATTTAGCGTATGCAATAAGCCGTTAAACCCCTAGGTTACCCTAGTGGACGAGTGTCGTCTCGTGAGGGTTTTCAGGGATGAAACCCACAAACATCATAAAGTTTCCTCAAAATATGCCCAATCAAGCATGCGACAAACTCGACAATACGAACAAGATTTCAACATGTTATTAGCATAGCAAACGAATTCGCGTGAGAAGTCCGTTGTTATTAACATTATCGAATGCACCTCAATGAATTGCAACTCTAACATGTGGGAGGGGAGTGAGCATATGCAAAGTATGATTTGGCAAAAAACTTAAATAACTCGGATACTAAATATCAAAGCATGCATAAAAGTCAATCCTCACGGGCATCACACTCATCAAATGAATTCACTTGAAACAGGGAGGTAACACTCGGGACATGCGGGCATAAGGAGTAAATGTAAAGGGAAACTAGGTCGCGCACATGTCACAATTGAAGAACGCCATATAGGAAATAAAAATTGCAATCTCAGTGAAAGGATACCGCACATATAAAAGAGGCTAAATGCATTTTCACAGATTATCAAAACTATTTAAACATTTGAATTACATCAACTTAAGATCACATAGGACTTGTATAGGGTTGTAATGTAGGCTATGTTAGGGTACGAAATGAAAGGGATGTATATACGGATTCAAAGTGTTTGGGGATGAAACTCGGAATAATGGAAAAAGTGGGCAATTTCAAAATTGGACAAAGATGTCCAAACGAGCATTAGTATAACAATCGAGAGAGTAATCAAAGCTTATTGAAACACTACAGACACTATAAACAACTTTCTCTTTCTTTTTCTTTTCTTCCTTTTTCTCACTTTTTCTCTTTTGTTTTCTTTTGTTTTTAACTTTCTCTTTTTCACTCTTTTTCTCTCTTTTTCTTTTCACTTCTTACTCTTTTCATACTCAAATCGCAACCACAACACAATAATAACATTCAATCCCAAGCAAAAATCCAAAACAAGGGTATGTAAGGTAATATGCATGGTATAAAACTCCAATTTGGAGCTGGTTATGGGATTTTGGGTAATGAAAAGAAAGGCTAGTATTTAGGCTCAAGTGGGTTGACTAGGGAACATATAAAAGGTGAGGTCAAGGTCATATGGGTGATATACAAAGATGGCCTATGATCATTTCAAAAAGTATACGCAATTCTCGAGTCAAACAACATATGAAAATCATGCTCAAGTAACACATTTCAGGTATGAACTCAATTAATGAACGGTCAATGAAAGAATAAAGAGATTACCAATGACTGTAACATTTTCAAAGAGGAAAGAAAAGTGTATACACTCACAACTGAAGATAAGTCTCTAATCTCACTCGGTGTAAGTATATACAATGCAACAAAAGCATACCGAGTTATAAAAATCTTAAACCAAATTAATATAACAAGAATGGTGCATGTGCTCACGGATTAAAGTTTAATTCATGAAGTTATTCATAATATCAATTATTTAGGGACTAAAATCTAATAACTTCTAAAATCGAGAACATGCATCGTTGAATTGTCTATTTGATCAGGCAATTATTAAAATTTATCATCGGAAACAAGGGCAAAATGCCCAATAAATGAGAAAAAAGAAAGAAAATATTTTTCAAAATTTTCAAATTTTCAACAAAAACATGCTTTGTAACTAAATTGTAATCAAATCCAAGCACTAAACAGCAAAATGGATAGAATATCCTACACCCCCTAACTTGAATGTTGCATTGTCCCCAATGCGTCCATTAAAGAACACAACACAAAGCTAGGAAAAGAATGATATTACCCACATGTGGAGCGATCTCCATGAGTACAAGTCCAAATGAAACTGCAAAACAAGTTAGTACAAAGCATATGAAGAATATGTACCGATGTATTAAGTTAAGAGAATCTATGTCACAAGTCACAATAATATCGAGGGGCTGAAGTGCAAATACTAGATAAATTGATGGTGAACTTTTTGATTTTATAAAATGGAAGGTCACACACATCAAAATCCAATAAACAACCACAAACTACATTTTCATTTCTCATTTCATAAGTTCAATACAAAATAACTTAATACATTACAACTAGTGAAATAAAAGAAAAACAAATAAAAATAAAAAAAATAAAAAGTACAACATACTATCCGATCCCAGAATACAAAAATAACCCAGTACAACAACAGCCTAGTGGCCGGAACCACTAGGATCAGAAGGGTCCTGAAATTGAGGAGGCAACGGTGTGTCGGAATCACTGCGCTGCAGATAAAGATCTCTCATCATCCGCTGCATCATCCTATACTCGTGTCTGTGTTGTGCCCTCGCCTGCCTCTACACGGCCCACTCCTGCCGCTGCTCGACGTGAAACTGCCGCTGGTCGACCTGTTACTGTGCCCACTGCTGCCGCTGCTCGACCTGCAACTGGTCCAGGCGGGACTCCCATGTAGCCCACCTGAGCTGGGTCTCCTCCCAGCGCTGGTCCTGCACGGCCTGGAATGCCACAAAGCGGGCATCATCATCAGTGTGTGGCGCGTGAGAACCCTCACCCATCTCCATCTCCCTGATCTCGTCCTCCTCATCGTCTGGCTCATGAGCCATCTCTGCCCTCTGTCTCTTACCTCCCGGTTGCCCCCACTCGTGCTTTAGCATTTTCGAGATGTTGTCCTTAGAGAGAAGCCCGAGTGGGTCATGCTTACGGTCAGTGTCCAACTCCGGGCAACCGTGTGAAATACAAATCCTCGTGATGAGGGCAGGAAAAGGAAGGGAAAATCTCCATGCGATCTCCTTCGCAGTCGCGCACATCATGTCTAGAAAAATACTGGGCAAGCTGATACTGCCCAAGCCATTGATCATCGTGTAGATCAATGCGGCATGCTTGTGACGGACCTCAGACCGGTTGTTCGTCACCATGAAGGAAAGAACATTGATGTAGTGTAATAATCGAGGCAAGTCCTCCATCGCAGTCGAGCGGAAAGCACCCTTCTTCCACGCCTCGTCCGGTGCAAGAGCCTCTATCAATGTCCCTCGGCCGAAAATAGTCCCATCAAGAAAACTGACTGAATCCGCGGGAAGTGGAACATCCATAAAATCTGCTAAATCTGATATAGTGAAGGGAATTCGCACCCCACGGACCATGGCCTCGCATGTAGTCGGCCCACTGCTGCCCTTTACCTCCACTAACATCGCGTAGAATATTCGGACCAACTCCTCGTTGACGCGCCCATTAGTAGCAAGAAAGGGCTCCCACCCTTGACGGCGCAACAGAACACGCGCCTCCCTCGGTATTTCCTCAAGGACCCACGCAAAGTGATAACCAAGCGGTCGCTCGGATGTATGAAAGTGCGCACGGAACCGATCCCACTCCTGCTCGCAGCGGAAACCATCAACGCCCCCAGCGGGCACACACCTAGTAGAGTTGTATTTCTTCGGTGCCATTTCAACCTAGAAAACAAGAATTAGGCAAGACAAAAAAAATTGTAAGCATAATTAATGGTTAGTAGTGTACAAGTTGAAATGGAGGTGCAAGTGCGCACAACTGAGGTGAAAAATTGCAACATTGCGATAAAAATTGTCGGAATGCGACATGGAATGAAAATCACCCAAGTGTGCGTCAAAAATTGGATTGAAAACTGTTTTAGGCATTTTGACGAACACTTGGCGTGCGCAATGTGCGTCAAGGTTGAAAAATACCACATTGAACCAACAAAATCGCCCCACTCATGAACAAAACAACAATGCAGCAATATATATGTGTTCATGAGTGGATTTACATCAATCATTATGAAAGAAACAGGTTGGAACAACACAAATCAGGGGGAAAAGCAACACATTCAAACAATGTCAAGAAATGGTAAAAACATAGAATTTATAACAAAAATATACCAAAAACTACAAAAACAAGCCAAAGTAGGAAGAATTATACCTTGAATATGTAGAAATTGGAAGAAATTGAGAGAATGTGGTGTGGGAAAAAACTAGGGCACGAAAGAATTTGAGAGAGAATAAGAAAAATGGGGAAAAAAGTAGGCAGTCCTCGCCCTTAACTGCTCGATCGATCGATCGAGCCTGGCCTTCGATCGATCGATCAAGAAGGGCCAGGCACACTGCATTCCTTTTTTAAATGGGAGGGGGGAAATTGTAATTCAGGGATAATGGGGGGGGGTTAAATATAAAATAAATATATATATAGTATATATAAGTATATATATATATATAATAAAATGAAATAAAAATATAAAAATAAAAATAAAATTAATTACACATAGGCTTAAATATACACACAAAAAGGCCTATGCTAACAAAAAAAATAAAAATATGTACAGTGAGCAACACACACGCATGGTCACGACAAAATGAAAAATAAAAGAAAATAAAAAAGAAAAACAAATGCAAATGCGTGAGAATGCGCGTGTGAAAAACAAAGGAAAAAAATGTTTTTGCGACTTTTTTTTTTTTATTATTTTCTTAAGAAATGCGTGCCGGGATGCATAGTCTTCGCAAATTCAAGTCCGTTGAACCTACAAAAGAGTCAGAACCAAGCATACAAAAAGAAATAAAAAGAGATTAACTAATTACACTAGGCTAATATGAAGAAAAACAAAAAATGAAGAAGTTAGTATATACAACCTACACTTAGGATGTGCAATTAACTATATACTAAAAGTTGAAACTTTTGAGGGTCCATCCAAAACACAAGTTGAATTTGGCGGATCAACGGTGGACCCTCCCGAACATGCATGCCTCCCGGAAAATAGGAATTCCGTTCGAACGACGGAAGGCATGTGTAAGGCGGTAAAAGTGAACCATCCCCAATTGAAACTTTGGGAGGGAGGATGGGGGATTTGGATAGGACGGGCAACAAATACACATGCGGGCCGAGAAAACATGAATCAACTCCCGAGTATTTTAAAGTTGGAACGGGAGGCGGTGCACATGAGGGCAAAGATGCCGTTATGGAAAGCGGTTCGAGCGAGTACTCCTCGTCGATGAAAAGGTTTGGAACTAAAAAGTTTTGAACCGATTCATCGGGTACTCGAATTGGTACGACAGTATATAATGAAGATGGGGATGAAAGAAATTCAATCTCAGGCGATGAGTGATCATCACTTGAGAATTGAATTTCGGGAGAAATAGGATCGTTTACAATGAAACTTTCTTCTTTGAAAATCAAAGAAGAAACGAACTTATTGCAAATAGATACCATGCCTTTTTCATCCTCATTTTCATTATCTACTATACCGTGGGTCAAATCAAGGATGATTTGTTCCAAAGTAGGAACGAAGTCCTCATTTGGTTCAAAACAGTCCTCGACTTCGGCAGTCTCCGAAGAAAAGTCGTCGTCGGATTCAAATAGTAAATCCAACTCGTGTTCCCAACAACGATTTTCTTCCCGATAACGTTCTTCAATCCTCTCATTTTCAAGCATACGCAATCCCTCACCGAAAGTCATAGGGCGAGGAGCGGATTCTTGAAAATGGGAAGTTTGGAAATTGTTCTCGGGACTACACTCAAAATCATTAACATAGGAATTTTGAAAATGATTACAATTGGATTCAAAATTCTTATCATAAGGATCTTGCGACCCAAAATCAGAATGATCATGCAAAAAATTGCTGTAATCCAAACTTTGACTTTTGTAATACTCACCCAATGTCATTTTAGATGCTGTAACTTTTTGGGATTGCAAGTATTGACCAAAAGTCAAAGGTTTACCGGAATTTTGAGAATTATCATTAGGATTACCAGAAAAGTTAGAATAAGACATGCTTACCCCAACGAAGGCTCGAGAGGGCGACTTCCACAACAATGATGTGCGGCGGTGAATTCAAGCGTTCCTAGGCGCTCAAATGTAGAAGTCCTGCAAAAAAGGGTTAAAAGAAAGAATACAAATAGAAAGAAAAGATTACTACGAACTAATAATACAATTACAATCTATAACAAAACACATTCCCCGGCAACGGCGCCATTTTGATTAAGGGTGAAAGGTGTGCTCGTGTAAGTGCACAATCATTGTTTTCGTTTCACCTCCTCAATACAAAAACCTAAGTTACGACTACACTCAACTGGTGAGTACAGCGGTAAGTCAGGTATCGAATCCACAGGGAATGTTCGATAGATTGCAACAGATTATTAATTCAGGAATAAAAGTGTAAAAGGTGTTTAGAAACTAAAAAGGGAAAGATGCATAAAAGGGAAATAGTAATCTAGGAGAGTGTATTGAAACTAGATTATGAAAGCGAGTAAAACTATAGGTTGCGTCGAATATCCCTCACCCGAGTTAATTTGTATAAAACGGTTCCATGGATCGACGGGTTATTACACGTGCGTCTCGTTTTGACAGTTAATTAAATCAAGGGTTGTCACGCCCTAAATCATCATAAAAGCCTAATAAGATTTTGGCGTCAACAAATATCTCGGAAATTACGCGCGAAAGGTCGTAAGCACGGGACATACATGATATGCCCCGTCAAATCTCCTAGGCATAATAACTAGGACAACGCACCCGAAATAGACCCGTAAACACCATCACCAAAGCAAAGCAATGCATCAACTCGAGTGAGTTCCATTCAAGCAAAACCTAATTTAGATTAGCTAGAAATCATGTTAAAAACGCGGTAAATGGAAAGCGGGAATAAAGGCGATAAATCTATACTACAAAGCAAGTGAAGAAAGCATGTGAATCTAATTAAGAAAGCATGTAAATCAAACTATCAAAGCAAGAAAGAAGGAAATACAAACTATATAAATGGAGGGGATGATGAATAGTGCAACAATCAATCCAAAAGGGTGTCAATCCAAGAACAATTGAAGAACAAGTCTTCAAAACCCTCAAAACCTAAGCTATTATAACCTAAAATCGTTTTGTCTACTGAATATCTCCTTATTACAACAAAAATTGGCTTAAGTAGTAAGTTGGAATAAAAGAAAAGAAGAGAAAATATCTGCTGGAAAAAAAAATAGGGGATCGATCGATCGACCCCTGTGGTCGATCGATCGACAGTGTAAATCGTGGAAAAAAATAAGAAGTCTCGATCGATCGACCCCAGGCTCGATCGATCGATCAAGCAGGGCAGCCTGCTGTTTCTCCTGTTTTGGCATGCTTTCCATCTCCGCTCAATTTGCCGTAACTTTGTCATACGAACTCGAAATCACGCACCATTCATGGCCACGCAAAGCTAGCGAGGAGAGCTACAACTTCCGTGTAGATGTCGGGCCAGGTGCCCAATATGTGAAATGACCGGATTGCCCTTGAATGTGCGGTTGTGTACTGAAATTATGCGGAGTGCATCCGGATCCCATACTTGGTACCTAAATACCTACAAAAGCCTAATTATACCTCATATAGCATGTTAACAGTATAAACCGAGGTTGTCTGGTTAACGGACATAAATATAGAGATTAAGGCACCCGAGGGGGCTAAAATGCGTAGGTTCGACGGATGAAATACGCAATATTCGCGTATTATCAATAGCCTTCTTCTTTTCTCCATCCACCTGCACTCCCGTCAGTTTGCTACAAAGCCAAGGAATTTTCCCATTGTTACCCTAAAAGCTCATTTTGAGGGGTTCATCTTCATCTTATACTTGTAGCATCTTTCAAACACCCGGCTCAAATATTGGGTGTGCTTTCCTTCCTTCTTTGACTTCACCATTAAGTCATCCATATAGAACTCCAATATGTTAGGAAATAAATCGTGAAATATTGCCATCAGATTACGCTGATACGTGGCACCCACACTCTTTAGCTCAAATGGCATAACAGTATAATGTAAGTTCCCTAATGGGGTGTGGAAGGCAGTCTTTTCAGAATCAGTCGGATCCATTCTAATCGTGTTATAGACTATAAACCCATCCATGAAGCTATACATTTCATGTCCCGCGTTATCGTCCACCAAGCTATCGATGTTGGGCAATGGAAACTCATATTTTGGGCACGCCTGATTCAGATTTCAAAAATCTACACAAATTCTTATCTGGCTCGTGTCCTTTTTAGTTACAGGAAAAATGCTTGAGAGATATATTGAGGGTTGGATAGGCGTAATGAACCCCACTGCTAACATCTTTTCCACTTTTTCTTTGATCTTTAGGTATAGCTTCACTTTTGTATGTGCGAGTGGCTTGCCTTAGTGGCAGGGTATTGGGAAGGATGTTTAATTTTTGAGAACTCATCTCTAGGTCTATCCCAGGCATTTCTATATACTTTAATAAAAACACATCTGTGAATTATTTAAGAAGACCAATGGTTTCTTTTATCTGCTTTGGATCTAGCCCCTTGAATATTAGAATGGGTCTTGATTCCCCCTTCTAATCCTAAATTTATTTCCTCTAACTCCTAGAGCTGTTCACTTTGACCATCTTGCATACACTCTGGTGTTTCTTCAGGTTCTTCCACATGCTCAATGATGCATGACTCCTCTACTATGAATCATTCTGATGCCTAATCATTTGTCTCATCCCAGAGCACCACCCATGCAGACTGTTATATTCTGTATATAACTTTCCCATTTAGGAGCACAACTTTCTTGCATGTGCGAGCTAGTATAGCCACCTCCTCACACCTCCTCTTTATTTTTCCATTGTCTTCTTGTGGGATCACTCTTTGACCCAGGAGGTCATGGACAGACATTCTTGGTTAAGCCTCTCCTCCAACCACCTGTGTCCCCTCTAACTTTCTTACGAGTTCCTTCTTTCTCCATCCAATTTGATGTAGAATGCCACATCTATCAAGTGGGCCTCCTCTACAAAAATTGGTTTCTCCGTTGCTTTTATCACTATCGTAATACTGCGAATATTGGCTTTAGCGCACAAATAATATATTGAGGGCACTATTCCATGAATGTGCATCCACACCTGCTCTATCTGAAGCTGTTAGATAGTATTAACATTGATGATATGAAACTTAATATGAGACGTAAAATTACCCAGCTTGATTCCCACATTCTCATATCCTAGTGATTGCATACCAGAACTATCAAAACTCAAAATCACCAAAGGCACTGGTACTATTATCTCTTGAGAGTTGCCCGTCTTATACAACATGGTGATTAGCATGATATTGATGGACTCTCCTCCATCCATTATGCTCTAGGAAAACAAATCCCATTAATAAAGGCCACATAGAGGAGACGATTATATAAATAAAGCACCTGCATGTCTACTTTAGAGAAAACCACCTTTGAGGTGTATCTTTTGATCAATTGTCCTATGGGCCCGTGCCAATTAAGATAGGGATCCCCTTGCTACTGGACTGATTCTAAAATCCTCCTTGTGATGACCATGAGGTGTTATTTTTCACTCCAATCTAGTTAAAAAAAACCACTTAAACTTTGGGCTCCTTGCTATAGCCTCTCATTATGAATCTAAATCCACTTCGTATGTTTGTGCATTGCATACATACTCTACCTCAGATGAACTACATCTTATTTACCTCCTAAGGGGTTTTCTTTCTAACCCCCCTCATTTTTCTTCTATTTTATATCAAGTCTCAACCCCCCCCCCCCCCGTTCTTCACACACGCTCTCGTTGCTCCACCATTCTTATAGGTCTTAAGCTTCTTCTTCATCATATGACACCGCCATGTTGGTTATGCCATAGTGATGGACTAGGAGGGGATTTTCATTAACATACATGGGTGGTATCTACAGAGTACTATTGGCCGTTTGCTTGCTAATAATTCTTCGCAAGTAAAAACAGTCTTTGGTAGCATGCTGCAATATCTGGTGAATCTCACAATACTTTGCATCTAAATCTTTAGTTGTTGGGACTAGCCCATTAGAGTGGGGTGGGGGGGGGGGGGGGGCTGCTACTCCCTCTCACACCAAAGAGCGGTAGCAATCCATGGCCTCTGCCACGCTACATGGCAGCGGTGTTAGAATATCGTCTCCCAACTTCCTTTTTCCCACACTACCTCCTTTGAGCACTATGCCTCCATTCTTTCCCTTTAAGTTACCGTCCACATAGTTGAAAGCTTGTCTTAGATGGACCTGAAATCTTCCTGAGGTTAGAATTACTTATGTTCTCCAGCTTGACGGTCTAGGTTTGATGATTATTGCAATGTTGTTGGTTGCTCGTGTGAACTCTCTAAATGTCCCATCCCTGGTCTTATTGACCAATTGGATTTTGTACTCCTCTAGGAGTCCTTTAATGCATATCTATAAAAGTCTTGATTCAGCCAGATCTTCATGAATATTCAGCTCCCTCTCGTGAAAGTTCTTGATGTATTGCATCAGTTCCTCGCCTGGTTTTTGTACCTCTTGCTTGAGGTGCCTCAATGTGACTCATCCTCAGGTACAAATTTTTTTTGAAGGAATTATCTGTGCATCTCTTCCCATAATTGGATGCTCTTAAGTGCAGGTGGGAGTATCAGGTGTATGCTTTACCTGTGAGATTTTTTGAGAATTCTCGTAACTTCAAGTCTTTGTTGTTACCATAAACACCCAAGTACTCTACAAAATTCTTCACGTGTTCTCTAGGGTTTTCTCCATTGTCATTGAACTTTATGAACTTTGGAGGAACATACCCCTCTAGGTATGGCTTTTCATTGATACTTTCCGGATAAGGTTCTGAAGCTCCTCGTATATATAAGGGGTTTCCATCTGAGATGAAAGAAACTTTTTACCTCCTCTATAGTGACAACCTTGGAAGGAGATTCCTCTAGGCCCACCTTATTCACTATTGGCGAAACCACGAGTTTTACTATTTGCTCCACTACCACCTTCATTGCCGGAACCACCTCTACAACCGTCGTTGCTGCTATGGTTGCCCCTTTAATGGGGGCCACCATTAATGTTGTACAATGTTGACTTAGGCATGCTAAATCGACATTGGTTTTTCTTCAAAAATTCAAAGAACATACTAAGTATGCTCATAATTGCCAACGATATAGCTGTTGTCGTGCTAGCCTGCCCCGCCTGAGGAGCAAGTACTCTCACTCCTATCACCACCACCTCTTATTGTGTGGTCTGGTCACTCTGAACTCCATTACGAGCCAAAGTATTTTTAAAAATTAGTTGCTTTGACATATTATAACTTTCTTTGCCCATGGAAATGAGGATACCTCCCCATCAGAGTCACCAAAATAAGGAGCGTGGTGTGACTAGGGTCTATGAAGAACTGGAACGAGTGAGGCATGAACCACTCTAATGGACTTTGCCTTTAAGTTCTTCAAAGTTTCAAGAGAAACTATGAGAGAAAACCTTCCACTTCTAGTAAAAATGGAGTAATGACTATGACCTTCTTCCTGAAAAGATCAAACTTCATAAATAATAATGATATCTCTGAGAGAGAGAGAGAGAGAGAGAGAGAGAGAGAGAGAGAGAGAGAGAGAGAGAGAGAGATCCTGAGAATAATGGCTATAAGAGGGGAGTGAAGAGACAAGCACTTTATCACTTAAAGAGAGATCAAAGAGAGAATACTAATTCTAGTGTTATTTTGGCAAAGTAACAGTATAACTTGAGTTTTTCTTTCTTTCTTGACCTTGGTCATATTATTGGGTGTATACTAGGGCTGATTTGGGCCTTTGGGGCACTAAAAATGAGAGGGGACTTAGGGATAAGGTTTGCAATGTATATTTTGCCCCTATAGGTCTATTAGATGCTTGTCCTCTCTAACATGTGACACCTGGTGCCTACTAAAGTCAAAAATAAAATATCTCCTAATGGTGACAAAATATTCTATTTGGTATATATCATTCCAAACGGTAACTTGTTGTACAAACTTTGTGAAAAACTTGAGAGTGGCCTTGAGAGCCATCCTCTCTAAACTACCTTTTATAAAAGTTTTTTTAATTGTGAGAACCCTTTGGGATACTCACTTCTTTATTCTAAGTATGGGTTGTGTGAGTGCTTGAGTGACTCTTAGAGTCCCTCTACTAGTATTCTTTCTATCTTACAGTGTCAAATGGTTGAGCTTTCTCAATAAACCTTGTCTTTCATCCACCAAACCAAAAATTTCTAGGATATCCTATCTGGCCTACTTAAGCCCTAATTGCTCAACTAAGGCTAGTTGTAAAGGAAAATAATCATTAGTACTTCATTAATTTCTAAGTAGCAATTTTGAGGATGTGGGCCACTAGTGGTGACCCCCTCGCCCTAAATCATGATTGGGAATAGTTTGAGGAAGGGGCCACTCGAAGTAGATCCCCTCGGCTAGAGTAATTTCTTATAAATTCAGGCTTAGGTAGAAGGGCCACTCAAGGTGAGTCCCCTTGGCCTTGGTCATTTTCTTTAGTGTCAATTTTGAGTAGTGGGGCCACTCTAAGTGGACTCCCTCTTCCAGAGTCATCTTCAACAATGTGAAACTTGGGGGAGTGGTATCCACTCTAAATTGACCCCCTTTTCCTAGGCTATTTTCTGTAGTGAGTCAAACTTGGGGGCAGTGGGAACCACTCGAAGTGAACTCTCTCACCCTAGGTTATTTTCTGTAGTATCAAACTTGGGCACAGGGGCCACTCAAGGTGAGTCCCTCCCCCTGGCCTTTCTTTAGTAATTATATATCGGGCAGAGGGGGGGACTGAAGGTGTGTCCCCTTCAGTGATATCAATCTTGGACAGAGGAGACACTCAAGGTAAGTCCCCTCACCCTGGGCCTGTTTTATGTGACATGTCAATCTTGAACAGTGGGGCCACTTTAAATGGACACCCTTGCCCTAGTCTTCTAAAATTCATTCAACAAGTGAGTACCCCTCTACATTTTCATTGTAGTATGACATAGTCCTTCCTAATTTTGGGACTTTCATTATTTCTATTGGGTTATTATACCACGTTCTTTGTAAGTGTTAGATATTCTTAAACCCTCTAGTGGGTTGTTCACTCCTAAACCAGTAGTGTTCGTGTAGTTTCCCATCCTTAGGTTTGTTTAAACATTTGTTTCAAGAATGTTGGGTTTATAATACACAAGGTGAAAAGAATTGAGTTGAGTGGTTGTATTTACACCAACTTATGGTAAATATCCTTGACCATTAGAAATTGTAACAGTAGGAGGAGACAACCTACAAGTTATTGTTGTGATCATTGTACTCATATTCTGCATTATATTACCAAGATGAGAAGTAACGGGTTTAATTTACATATTAATAGTTCTTCAGCATTTATAGATACACCTACAATGGGTGTTGCACTTGGATTCTTGGCCGTGGGAGCCTCTTTCATATTTAATACTTAGTCTTGATAAGTTAATCTTAACTCTTGGGCAGTTCCATCCAATGGTTGTTCTGTTTTTGTGATAGGTTGCCTAGTTAAGCCAATTTTACCAACAATCTTAGTACCATCGTCACTTCATCTTGTTCTAGCCATAGTGAATAATTATACAACACTAGAGTCCTGCCAGGCATGCCCAAAATATATTCGATGACTTGGTTGGTATGTGTGTTTTGGTTATGTGGGAGTGCGTCAGACAAGATTATATTCTTGCCAACCAATTGATTATCTTAGCCTTGCGATAATCAGGTGATTGTTTACCATTCAATGCTCCAATTAATAAGAATTGTGCTTCCCTTTAGGAAGACTTTACAATGAATTCTAAATAATTTTAATCAACTAGAATGTAAATAAGGAGATGTAATGTGACACCCCGCCTAATTAACCTCGGGTGATCAGTCCAAAATTAAATTAGCATAGGTTTCTCAGTTGGTTCATTCTTAGCATCACTGTCGCCTTTTTGATTACTAACCACCTAAGTGAGAAAATTAGACTGGTTCCAAGTTTTATCTTTCATTAACTAAAATGAAATACTCATGCGAAAACAGAATAATATAAACAATCACATTTAACTGAAATAAACCATTCACAATTAATTACCAGACCGAATAAACCATTGGTTCAAAATCCAACAAAAGTAAAGACAAGTAATAAATCTCAACAGGTCTGACATAGGTATTGAATAAACTGTGAGCAACATGCTCGAATAACTAATAGGAAGTCTCTACACTAAGAATGAAAAGAACGAGGCGCCTATCAGACTCCCACAACATTCACACATGCTGCAGCAACGGATCCCTGGAATGAGTCAAACCTCGCTTCCTTGTAGCTGGACACCTAAAAAGCTTTTTTTAAAAGTTTTATAGCAAGGGTTAGTACCCAAAACATTTGGAAAATGTTTAGCAAATGATTAACTTGCAGTAATAAATATATATACATGCTCTTCATATTTTAGTTAGTGCCGCACTCCCTTGAGAACATCCTCACCCCTTCTCTAATGTGCACTACTAAGGCCTTAATTAATTTTCCTAGTTATTTATCCCGTGACTAGATAACTAATATAACCCCTTGCAACCACCCCACTCTAACCGAATGTGCCATAATTACGATTTCTAAGATATTATTAACATTAACTTAATTAATCATTTCCCTTTTAAAATTCATATAACTTTCACACCCATTATATATATAATACAATTCACGGCCTGTATTAATTTACCTGTATATGATTATTTACCTCATTATATATGTATAGTTATATTACAACATTCACAAACATGCTGAAATAATAATTAATACTAAACATCCTCCCGAGTAATAACTCACCGAATGTAAATTCTTTAAAGTGCTATCCCACTAGGTAAATTCACATAACCAAGTTATCCCAAGTCAGAATTTCTCACTAACTTGATTAATACATAAATATTTGGAGGCGGTCATATTCCTTCCCTGAAAGTGAGATGCCCCTCACTCATATAATGGACGCTAAGACCTAGGAATATACTCTCCCTACTCCTCAAGCTAGGGGATTCATCCACTACGCGCAACCTTCTCCTATTGCACTAGAGTCGATATAATAATAATATCTAGCCACTGATATTAATGCACGCACCATATATATATATACTATCGCACACCGTATATATATATATAAATAAAATAAACTATCCCAGCTATACCGTGTACTAAGTCCATAACACAAGACTATTCAAATTATTATGAGTTTATGGCCCAACTCTAATTACTAATTGATTCTCACATTAATTAATTAAATTACTTTTGGTGTCACTCTAACCAATATATTCGGACTTATTCTCGTGGCCCGAAGTAAAATAATACCCGAGTCTAAATTCCCGACTCTAAATTATTTAGCTTTCACTCAAAATAAATTTAACGCCTTGGTATCACTCTAACCATATACCTGGACTCGTCCACTCAATCCGTATTTAATTATTTCGAAATATTCTTTCCAAAAATTTAACCGTAGTGTGACACATATAAATTTCCTTCAAACCCCAATTAATTTTCTTTCATAATTGATTAGATTGTATCCCTATGTTTATTTCTCTTTACATTAGGTATATGAAGGAAAATTAATTTAAATTCCCCTTATACATATAAACTAGTCGAACTGCCAGAATTTACTGACCATCGATCGATCGATCCCCAACCCTCGATCGATCATACAGGTCATCGTCTTCCCCAGGTTGTCTGTTTCAACTATGGACGAAAAACTCAAAACTCTAACTTCTTCTACGGTATAAACCAAGTCCTTTCTTCAACAAAATACACCAAGGACCTCATAAAAGACCCCCATAAATTCCACAAACACCGTTTAATTTCCGTTCTCTACTGTTTTCATAAATTGGGGAAAAATCTATTTTATTCATTAATCTCTCGACATCAATTCCTTATCTCAAATTAGTTTCTAATTCATCTGGGTTTACACATCTTAATAGGTATATATACAATCTCAGATTATACATCAATTTCCATAGAATTTAGAAATCAGAATATTGATTTACAAAAACCCATGTTAGTACCCTTTAAATCTTAAAACAAATTTTGATTTCTCACATCACATAAATATGAATCAAAATGCAAATTAAATGCTACATCAAGTTAACCACTTGCCTTATGATTCCTAGGGTCTGATTTCGAGTTGTGAATTCCCAAGGTTGAAGATGAGATTCCCTCTTTTTGGCTCTTTCCTTTGTCCCCCAATTTGCCTTTAACTGCCTCTTAGGTTTTTCCTCTCCCACTAACTGTTTTCTAAACTTCAATCAGCCATTTCCATTTTCTTTTAATTGGGTAATTAGGCTAAATCTCGTTTTTGGCCTAATAGGCCAAGCCCAAGTGACCCAAATACCCCCATGTGGGCCCGACTAAGTCTAGAAACGTCCCGTGACCCTTTTACTATCCCCGGGTATACTTTTCCGACTATCTCGAACCATAAGGACTCAATCGTACACTCAGAATTGGCATCCGAATTAATTTATAAAAATCTTTATCTCACACCCAAATTAGTCTATACCGACTCCATGCTGAGATAAGCATATACCCCGTCATTAATACCCGAAATGATGTAAATAAATTATCACTATTCACTTAGTAATTTAATTTCCCTAAATATTAACCATTCACTCCCCGATTAATATTTAAATATATATATATATATATATTCCCATAATTAATTCAATTAAAATTATGACACACAAGTAATTTTGAATTCCCGAATTAATTAAATATTAATTGCACAAAAAAATACGGGGTGTTACATACTCCTGCCTTACAAAGGAATTTCGTCCCCAAAATTAGGGTTGTACCTATGGTGAATAGCTCTGGATATTATTCCCGCATATCCTCCTCCTGCTCCCAGGTAGACTCGTCAACGTTGTGATGACCCCACTGTACTCTAACTAGTGGAACAACCTTGGATCGTAACTTTCACTCACTACGGTACAGAATAGCCATCGGTCTCCCCTCATATGAGATGTCTGGCTGTAAATCAATTTCCTCGAGTGGAATGTGCCAGAAGCCTCTCTCGCTCCTTCGATATTTCTTCAGCGATGCCACATGGAACACGTCGTGTATTCGCTGAAGATGCTCTGGCAATCCCAGTCTATATGTTACCGGTTCCACCCTCTCAATAATAGGGAAAGGTCCCACGTACCTCAGTGATAACTTACCTTTCTTGCCGAACCTCATCACCCCTTTCATAGGGGACACCCGAACTAATATATGGTCCCCAACCTCTAACTCCACATGTCTCCCTGAAGCATCAGCATAACTCTCTTGCCTATCCTAAGCTATTCGAATTCGCCCTCGGATCAACTCTATCTTGGCAAATGTCTCCTGGATAATCTCCGGCCCCAATAGCTTGTTGTCCCCCACCTATAACCAACAAGAGGGCGAACGACAAGGTCTCCCATATAGTGCCTCAAATGGTGCCATGCCTATCATGAATTGGTAAGAGTTGTTATACGTGAACTCTACCAAAGGAAGATATCTCTACCATCCTCCCCCAAAGTCTAGAATGCACCTCCTTAGCATGTCTTCTAGGATCTGATTGACGCTCTCAGTCTGCCTGTCGGTATGTGGGTGATAGGCGGTACTTAAACATAAATCCGTGCCCATGGACTCCTGAAAGCTCTACCAAAAGTGGGCCACAAAATTTTTTTCTTTGTCAGGCATAATATTTATCGGCACCCCGTGCATCTTCACAATGTCCGCTATGAATAGTCATGCATAACGCATCGTCTCAAAGTCTGTGCGAATCGAAAGGAAATGGGCCACCTTGGTCAACCGATCCACAATGACCCATATGGAATCGTGACCTCTTTGCGATGCAGGTATCCCTATAATAAAGTCCATAGAGATGCTCTCCCACTTTCACATGGGAATCTCTAGTGGCTGTAGCATCCCTGGTGGTCCCTGATGGTCAACTTTCATGAGCTGACACATGGCACATTTCGAGACAAACTCCACTATGTCTCGTTTCATTCCTGCCCACCAATACTGCCTTCTCATATCCTAGTACATTTTATCCCCGTCAGGATGTATCGCAAATTTAAACCCTGGGACTCTGTCATCACAACATGCCTCAACTCCTCATCCTCGGGCACAATTAACCTCTCATTAAGGCATAGGCCTCCTTTCGAGCTGATCGAGTAACCCTCTGCTCCCTCAGCTAACAACTGACGTACCCTATCCTGGCATATATGATCCTCTACCTGAGCTCTCACCACCCGCATAATGATCTCAGGTGTGATGGATAATGCGGATATGCAGGCCCTGGATACATCATCCTTATGTCGAAGCTCCTTCTACTTCGCTTTCCAGACTTCTGATATTTCCCCAGTCGGTCTTCGGCTCAATGTGTCTACTATCACATTAGCCTTACCATGGTGATACTGAATATCAAACTAGTAGTCTTTTAAGAATTCTAGCCACCACCTCTGCCTCCTATTCAGATCCCTCTGTATGAAGAGATACTGAAGTGACTTGTGATCTGTGAATAAGGTGAACTATTCCCCCAATAGATAGTGTATCCATATGCGCAAGGCAAAAATGACCGTTGCTAGCTCTAGGTCGTGAGTGGGGTAATTCCTCTCATAGGTCTTTATCTTTCTGGACGCATAATCTATAGACCTTTCCTCCTGCTGAAGCATACCCCCAAGTCCCTGTAAGGATTCGTCAGTGTAAACCCGATACTCTAGTCCTCCCTTCGATAAAGTAAGTACGGGTGCATATGTCAACTTGTCCTTTAGCTCATCGAAAGATAATTGGCAATGATCACTCCAAGTGAAAGGCATCCCTTTCCGAGTTAGATTCGTCAAAGGGCCTGCAATCTTTGAGAATCCTTTAATGAACCGCCTGTAATAACCGACCAATCCCAAAAAATTGCGCACCTCGGTCGGTGTCGTGGGTTGTCCCCACTCCCTCACCGCCGACACATTACTTGGATCCACCGCAATACCCCGATTTGACACCACATGGCTAAAGAACTGTACTTCTCGCAGCCAAAATCCACACTTCCCGAATTTCGCATAGAGCTGGTGATCCCGTTGCGTCTGTAAAACCATATGCAGATGCTCTGTGTGATCCTCCTCGGTGCGCGAGTAGATCAGGATGTCGTCAATGAACACGATGACAAACTGATCGAGATACTCCCTGAAAATCCTATTCATGAGGTCCATGAACACTGTTGGTGCATTGGTGAGACCAAATGGCATCACCCTGAACTCGTAAGACCCATACCGCGACAGGAAAGCGGTCTTAGTAACATCCTCCTCTCAGATACGCAGTTGATGATACCCTGACCTCAAGTCGACCTTGGAGAAGTAAGACGCCCCTCTCAATTGGTCAAATAAATCATCAATCCTAGGTAACGGATACTTATTCCGTATCATCACCTTGTTCAGCTCCCTATAGTCCACGCATAATCGAAATGAACCATCCCACTTCTTCACAAACAACACCGATGCACCCCACGGTGATATACTCCGCCGAATGAAACCCTGACCCAAGAGCTGCTGAATCTGCTCTCTTAAGTCACGCATCTCTGAAGGGGCCATACGGTAAGGTTCTTGATCAATCAGTCTCATCCCCGGTGCTAAATTGATTACAAACTTGATTTCCTTACTGGGTGGCAACCCTGGTATTTCCTGGAAAACCTCCTTAAAGTCCCTCACAAACGGGATTGAATCCAACGGGACCACCACCTCTTGTGAGGTTTCCTCCTCGATATAGAATAAGTGTGTGCACGACCCTCCCTCAGGTAGCGGCATCACTATTAGGAACATATCCTATCCCGGAATGGAGAACACGATTGTCCTCTCGTAACAATTCACAATCGCCCGATAACCTGCCAACCAATCCATACCCAGGATGACATCGTACCCCTCCATATCTAACACTAAGAGGTCTGCTGCTAAACTAAGCCTCCCAATCAAAATGTCCACCCCCCCCCCCCCCCCGACAGATCGAGTGAATCAAAGCCCCTCTACCAACTGGCGACTCTGCACACATACGAAGACTACCCGTGATTTCTAGTAGCCCAGTTCGTTTAGGAAAATTAGATTTAATGAATGAATGCGATGCTCCCATGTCAAAAAGTATACTACCCTCATGACCATGAATGAGAAACATACCCTCAACTGCTGGCGGCGCCTGCTATGCTGGAGGATTGGGAACATCTCGGACGTTATACACGCACCCATAGTGCATTTTCCCCTGTTGTTGTGGGGAGGGTGGGGCGGGTGCTGCTGGCGGCATCTGTCACTATTGCCCTTGTTGGGCACCCTGCCGATGACCTCTGCCCCTATGCGGGCACTCCTTCTTGAAGTGTCCTGGCTGGCCACAGACAAAATAGTATTTCTGACCGTCCCCCTGTCGTTGGCCCTGTTGGCCCTGACATGACTGGCCCTGCTGACCTCCCCCATTGTTCCCTTGGCCCTGACGGCCTTAAGGAACCTGCTACTGCTGATTTGGGCCCGGCTGTCCCTGCCTGAACCCTTGTCCTCCCGTTCAGAATCCACCAGGCCTAAATTTCTTAGCCTGACTCCCCTGTTGATTGCTAGTCTGCTACAGAGTACCACTCGTGTCACCACCAGTAACTACCATGCCCTGCTGGCTCGGCTCCCCTACTCTCTTGCTTCCCTTCGCATGGAAGCGATGACCCTAGCAATGTATAAGGGCGGCATTAATGACATCTGTATATGTAACCAATACCGAATTACCAATTAAGTGCTGCCTGATCCTCCAGGCTAAACCATCCATGAACCTCGACTTCTTTCGCTCCTCATCGCTCACCTCATTTAGCACAAAGTTTGCCAGACGTGTGAACTCTTCCTCATAATGTGCCACTGACCGGTCACCCTGTACTAACTTGCTGAACTTCTTCCTCATTTCACCCTCTACCGCTGGTGGGAAGTATTTACGGTCGAATCGAACCCAGAATTCAGATATTGTCATCAAATCACGCTCCTCAACAGTGGTAACTGACTCCCACCACTATAAGGCTGCCCCGATAGACGAAAGATAGAAAGCATCTATTTCTACAGATCGGTACACTGTAGCATGCGCAAATGGCGCTGAATATTATTCTTCCAGTCACAAGCCTCTACCATATCGGTACTACCCTGAAACTCGAGTGGGTGACCCTTATGAAAGGTCTCCCTAACTCGCTGCCAAGACAGTGGCCCCACTGGAGCCTGAGCAGCTGGTGCCACTGGAGGCGGTGCCTGGGGCTATAGAAAATGAGCTTCCATAGCTCGCATCGCTGTCTCAACTGCCTGGGCCACTATCACTGCCACCTGAGTAGTGGAGATCAACTCGTGTGGGGGTGGAGTTGGCGGTACTTGTGGCTCCTGATGAGTCTCCCTGAGCTCATCCCTAGCCTCATCCCTCTCCTCTCTTTGCCTCTTCGGTGGAATCTGAAAATAGATCGAATCGTATAAGTACACAATTTATACAAAACTAAAAGCAGAAATATGATATCTCAAAATCAGAAAACAAATCAACAGTCATAATTATAGGGATCTATATCAACTGAACGCTACGCTAAAACGTAGTAAGCCGCGCAAATCCTAAGGACACTAGAACCTGATGCTCTGATACCATCTGTGACACCCCGCCTAATTAACCTCGGGTGATCAGTCCTAAATTAAATTAGAATAGGTTTCTCAGTTGGTTCATTCTTAGCATCACTGTCGCCTTTTTGATTACTAACCACCTAAGTGAGAAAATTAGACTGGTGCCAAGTTTTATCTTTCATTAACTAAAATGAAATACTCATGTGGAAAGAGAATAATATAAACAATCACAATTAACTGAAATCAACCATTCACAATTAATTAACAGACCGAATAAACCATCAGTTAAAAATCCAACAAAAGTAAAGATAAGTAATAAATCTCAACAGGTCTGACATAAGTACTGAATAAACTGTGAGCAACATGCTTGAATAACTGATAGGAAGTCTCTACACTAAGAATGAAAAGAACGAGGAGCCTATCAGACTCCCACAACATCCACACATGCTGCAGCAACGGATCCCTGGAATGAGTCAAACCTCGCGTCCCTGTGGCTGGACACTTAAAAGGGTTTTTTTAAGTTTTTATAGCAAGGGTTAGTACCCAAAACATTTGGAAAATGTTTAGTAAATGATTAAATTGCAACAATAATTATATATGCATGATCTTCATATTTTAGTTAGTGTCGCACTCCTTCGAGAACATCCTCACCCCTTATCTAATGTGTACTACTAACGCCTTAATTAATTTACCTAGTTATTTATCCCATGACTAGATAACTAATATAACCCCTTGCAACCACCCCACTCTAACCGAATGTGCCATAATTATGATTTCTAAGCTATTATTAACATTAACTTAATTAATCATTTCCCTTTTTAAATTCATATAACTTTCACAATCATTATATATATAATACAATTCACAGCCTGCATTAATTTACCCGTATATAATTATTTACCTCATTATATACGTATAGTTATATTCACAAACATGCTAAAATAATAATTAATACTAAACATCCTCCCGAGTAATAACTCACCGAATGTAAATTCTTTAAAGTGCTATCCCACTAGGTAAATTCACATATCCTAGTTATCCCAAGTCAGAATTTCTCACTAACTTGATTAATACATAAATATTGGGAGGCGGTCATATTCCTTCCCTGAAAGTGAGATGCCCCTCACCCATATAATGGACGCTATGACCTGGGAATATACTCACCCTACTCCTCAAGCTAGGGGTTTCATCCACTACGCGCAACCTCCCCCTATAGCACTAGAGTCGAAATAATAATAATATCTAGCCACTGATATTAATGCACGCACCAAATATATATACTATCGCACACCGTATATATATATATATATATATATATATATATATATATATATATATATATATATATATATATATATATATATAAAATAAATTAACCCGGTTATACCGTGTACTAAGTCCATAACACAAGCCTATTCAAATTATTATGAGTTTATGTCCCAACTCTAATTATTAATTGATTCGCACATTAATTAATTAAATTACTTTTGGTGTCTCTCCAATCAATATATTCAGACTTACTCTCGTGGCCCGAAATAAAACAATACCCGAGTCTAATTTCTCGACTCTAAATTATTCAGCTTTCACTCAAAATAAATTTAACGCCTTGGTATCACTCAAACCATATACCCGGACTCGTCCACTCAATCCGTATTTAATTATTTCAAAATATTCTTTCCAAAAATTTAACCGTAGTGTAACACATATAAATTTCCTTCAAACCCCAATTAATTTTCCTTCATAATTGATTAGATTGTATCCCTATGTTTATTTATCATTACATAAGGTATAGGAAGGAAATTTAATTTAAATTCCCCTTATACATATAAACTGGCCGAACTGCCAAAATATATCGACCATCGATCGATCGATCCCCAACCCTCGATCGATCGATCATACATGTCATCGTCTTCCCCAGGTTTTCTGTTTCAACTATGGACGAAAAACTCAAAACTCTAACTTCTTCTACAGTATAAACCAAGTCCTTTCTTCAACAAAATACACCAAGGACCTTATAAGAGACCCCCATAAATTCCACAAACACCGTTTAATTTCCGTTCTCTACTGTTTTCATAAATTGGGGAAAAATCCATTTTATTCGTTAATCCATCTCGACATCAATTACTTATCTCAAATTAGTTTCTAATTCATCTGGGTTTACACATCTTAACAGGTATATATACAATCTCAGATTATACATCAATTTCCATAGAATTTAGAAATCAGAATATTGATTTACAAAAACCCATGTTTGTACCCTTTAAATCTCAAAACGACTTTTGATTTCTCACATCACATAAATATGAATCAAAATGCAAATTAAATGCTACAGCAAGTTAACCACTTGCCTTATGATTCGTAGGGTCTGATTTCGAGTTGTGAATTCCCAAGGTTGAAGATAAGATTCCCTCTTTTTGGCTCTTTCCTTTATCCCCCAATTTGCCTTTAACTGCCTCTTAGGTTTTTCCTCTCCCACTATGTTAAAGTGCGAGCTTTTCTAAATCAAAGCTCTGATACCACTTTGAAAAGAAAACGCGGAGCTTTTCTTAGATCAAAGCTCTGATACCAATTTGAAAACATTCTAAGCAATGATGGATCCCCGGGTTTTAATTTTCACAATTAAACACAATTATAATTTCCTTTTAAACTAAATTCGATACGGAAGCGGTGTGGTGGTTCAACTTTAACACAACAAATTTTAATTTCTTAAAACAAAATTAAAATTAAACCAAGTGAAGTAAAATTAAACAATTAATATATTCATTTAAACCAATTAATTAATTCAAGTCCTAGAATTTGCCTAAGTCAAATTTATCAATATTAGCAAAGTTAGGCGAAACCAATTTTAGGAAAAGACTTCAATTAAATAAACTTTACCCAATATTTAATATAAGTCCTAAATTAAATTGAGTGTGATAATTTAAACCAAATTTTATCTTGATTTATCCTAAGCATGCGTTCTAAATTATTTAAGCAAGATAAAATAAACCAATCACACTACGCCACGATGTACGAGGAAAAACCCAAGACGGGAAACAACCTCGGACGTCCCTAGCCACAAATCCACTAGATACAGTATTACAAGTACAAGACAAAAGACTTACAACACACGACTCGATCCCTCTCAAGCCCCGACGCTTCTTCTTGTAGACACCTCTTCCTAGCGGATAACCTTGGAATACCACCGCGGTCTCGGAATCCACCGATAGGACTTTATATGGTCACCGTCACCCGTACATGGAGCCTTTCTCCGTGTGGGTAGAATCGCAACAAAACGTCTTCTTCTTTGATGGATGTAGAAGAAAACCAAAACTTCTCTTTGGAACGGAAGAGATAAACCGGTGCCAAACTCCAAGCAATTGATATGTATATATGTGAACTTGGATAAACAATATGGGTGTAAAACTAGAGTGATAAAATATTTTCTCTTGAAAAATAGCACTCAAAACATGATCTTTTTCTCCTTTTGTTTTTGCTCTCAAAACACTCTCTAAGAGTTTGTATGCTATGAAAAAGATAGATGATCAAAAGTGATTCCCGCACATAATAAAGTCTGAAAAGGTTGGTTAAAAAACTTAGTGGGGAAGTGGGTCAAAAACTGCCAAAAACTGTTCCCGCCTGGCATCTCGTTCGAACGAAATCTCGTTCAAACGAGACTTCTAACGACGTTCCAGATTGAACTCGTTAGAATCTCGTTGGATATCTCGTTCGAACATAAGGTTCGTTCGAACGACTTTTCATAGGCCTATACTGGAACCTCGTTGGCAGGTTCGTTCGAACGACTCTATCGAACGAAAAACCAGAAAGTTTGAATATTCTTGTTTAAGCCCAGAAAACTTTATAAATATTTATTTAAAGTTTTAATTAATTCTTTCTTAAAACAAAATGCAGTTTTTATTAAAACCTAACACCCAATAAACTTGTTCCAAGCTCCTATATATATAATATTGCATTCATACCTTGGGAGCATGGAACTATGGGTGATGACGTAGAAACGAGGCATGCAAACCGGCACATTTGATGAAGCTTTATACTCTTTTCCGCTACGTCTTCAACAAACACTTCATAGGCTTGAGAGTATTACAATTACATTATATCCTATGAATAAATGTTTTTGTCCGGAATTGAGCCAACACTATACATGGACTCAATTGGAAATTTGTGTCCTTACACACTAAGTGTTTCTTAAACTTCAATCAGCCATTTCCATTTTCTTTTAATTAGGTAATTAGGCTAAATCCCGTTTTTGGCCTAATGGGCCAAGCCAAATGACCCAAATACCCCCGTGTGGGCCCGACTATGTCTAGAAACGTCCCGTGACCCTTTTACTATCCCCGGGTATACTTTTTCGACTATCTCGGCTCATCCGGACTCATCCGTGTACTCAGAATTGGCATATGAATTAATTTATAAAAATCCTTATCTCACACCCAAATTAGTCTATACCGACTCCCGGCTGAGATAAGTACATACCCTGTCATTAATACCCGAAATGACGTAAATAAATTATTACTATTCACTTAGTAATTTAATTTCCCTAAATATTAATCATTCACTCCCCGATTAATATTTAAATATATATATATATATATATATATATATATATATATATATATATATATATATATATATATATATATATTGCCATAATTAATTCAATTAAAATTACAACATATAAGTAATTTTGAATTTCTAAATTAATTAAATACTAAATGCACAAAAAAAATACGGGGTGTTACATGTAAAGTGCATATGTAAAGATTAAAAGAAGGTTTGAACTAGGTAAAATAGTAAAATAAGGTAAACACAATAAAAACAGTTACACTAAGGAGTGTAAAGCAAGTTACACTTGGAAATGTAAAGTTAATTTAAATGTAAAAGTAAGGGAACTTTTCATAAAATATAAAGAGAATTACAGTAAATCTACCTTATAAGCTACTTCAAAGAAGCAAAAATATAAAAGAATTGAAAAGAAAAGAAATAAAAAGAAAAGAAAAGAAAAGTAAAAAGAAGTAAAAGGAGTAAATGTATCCTTTTATTGAGGAAGTCCTTTTTTCCTCTGTCCTTTAGTTGTTTATTTATTGATTCCTTTTCCATTCAACTACTATTGTAACCATTGAGTGGTTACCCAATTGAATATTCCTGTCTAGGCACACTCATGCCCCTAAAACCACTATTTAAATGTTCACCCCACGTTCAAGGTTTCGACAAGTGTAAATTTCTTGGGTAGCCATTTATATTCAACTAGCTCATCACATTCCAAGCGATAATTAGTGGCTTGAGCTTCCATGTGGCTATACTCTACTCGCTATTAATAATATATTATAAATAATGTGATATTAAATTCAAACACGCTAGAGTCAAACCAATTTGTCTAAGAATTTTTTTTATCTTTTTATCCCATCGGGAATGAAAGTACGTGGTGACTCGATTAGTGTCCCTTCTTTCAGACTCCCCTTAGTTCTCTCTACTCATTCCTCTTTCAAATCATCATATGATTTCGATCCAAGTTTGTGGACATTAACTTACTTTGACATGTTCTCTCTATTTTTCTCGAGTTGTCTATGTTTCCCTCCCTAACCTCTCTCTTCAAAAAGTCATTCCATTGGTTGACAAGTAGTTCAACATTTGGTTGAACTTTTCTTTTTAACACCAATATATCAAAACTTGATGTCCCCGTCAGGAAGTAATGCTTACGGAGATTCTTCCTATATGTTTTCAATTTCTCACCTATTAAGGAACGAACCCATTCCGTATGTAAATTATTTACAAAGTTGATCCCATATGTCAACCTTTTATGGTACGATCAACATTCTCCCAATTGTCTACTCCCTGATGCCCATAGTAATCTTTCTGATCTTCAAACTGCAAGCTTTAAAAATTTGGAAGGTTTTTTTGTCACCGGTAGGATTTTTGCTAATGGTTAACCCAATTTTCTTCTTTTTGTGTTTGGAAATCACCAGTAACAGGAGTTGGGGGGTTGGATTAATAGGGCATTTTAGAGTTTGATGAATTGGAGACTATGTATATGAAGTAGAATTAAACTAGGACAATGTAAAGTATTGAGGCCATGTAGGTAGAAAGAAATAAGGTGGTGGATTATGAGATAATTAAGATAGAGTCGGAGTGTCTTTATTTGGTTGAGTGTTTTTGTTCTTTTTTGACATTTCCTACAAATAAATAAATAAATAAATAAATAAAATTTAGTGATGAATATACGGTGATCCCATTTAATATTTATATATACATATTATGGGGGAGTTAGTCAACCATGCTTATAGATGTGGCACATATATCTTAATCCTATCAACGATCATAGTTTAAAAAGATAAGCAAGGCTGAAGCCGATCAATAATAATCTCAAAATTAGATATAGTCGATCAAGATCGGATTGTTATCTAAGGTCATAGAGTCCCATATGAATCAACCTCTTTATTTTCTCTATAAATGTAACCTTCACCCCTAGAAAAAGTGTCATGTAATCTTTGTTATCAACAGACGATCAATAAAGAAGATCGTTACACCCGTAATCATAGGCACATTGTCGAACCATATACACCTTGTTTTTCTGTGTGATTATAATTATTTTCACTTTACTCGGCTATAATTGTGTTGATTCCATAATGCTAGGATTTTACAACATACAATTGGCATCATCTGTGGGGAGCTACTTCCTTTTTTTAGCCAAGAAAATCCAGCAAGCAACTATACGCCTACCATCTAATGGAAGCCGGTAAAATGATCGAAACAGTCCTGAGGCTCCTAGGATCAAGTCTGAAGTCCATCCTAATAGGATTTTCAATACTTATATCTCGCATTATCTGACACAACAAGAAAAAACCATGGAGAGCAACGAAACACAAAGGTCCAACCATATCTCACTACTTGTGGATGCCTATGAATAGTGACTCCGTCAATAGAAGAACACCACACACATCCAATAAGAATAAATCTCCCTCCTTCAATGTCGTTTGGAAAGAATGGATCAAGATAACCATGGGGATAAATCTAAATGCCATGCCCGTACCCATAGCCCTCAAGTAAGCAAAACTTATAACAAATAAAGGAGTTCACGGCGTGACCAGGATCATTCTAAGCATAGGATCTTTCCAGAAAGAAGAGACCATAAAGGTAGTCCTCATAACAAGAATGATCCTACGAGAGATGGATGAACACTTTGATCATCAAAAGGCTAGATCCACTAAGGAACAGTCCAAGAGTACCCCCATTAGTCAAATGAATCACCCTTATCGAGGTCAATTTAAGAGTTCGAGCCGCCCAAAAATTTCACCTTCCCTACATTTAAAATTTGATATGGAAAGATTGATATCATCGACCATGTATGCCAATATCATCAAGCCATGAACCTTAGGATAAATAATGAGGCCCATATGTATCGCATTTTTCCATCCATCTTGGGAGACCTAGCGCATAAGTGGTTTGAAAAATTTCCACACCGTTCGATCATGTTTTTTAAGCAGCTCACAGAGGCCTTCACTGTCAGATTCATTACTAGTAGATCCCATCCAAATATAATGGACGCACTCCTCATAATGAAGAAGAAGACCATGTAAACCATACGTGAATGTGTTTGGCCATATTTGGAAACCTACAATGAGGTGGAAGACTACTCTGATAAGGTGGTTATGGCCTCATTTAAGATTGGCATGCCAAATAGTTTTATATTGCACCAGTACCTTACCATAAAGGAAGCGAGCACTATAGTTGATCTCATGTCCAAAATAAAGAAGTATGCCAATGTGGAAGACTTGGTAGCCAACACCCAGCCGAGTAATGGTCGGCCGAAGGTGAGTAAGAATGGATATAAGGAGAACGCCCTCAAGAAGAGAGTCAGAATGAATAATGGAGGATTTAAAGGCAACAAAAAAGTATGCCCCATTAAGGCTAATCGCGCCATCAACACTATTTTCAAAGATCCATAAAATCTTGAACAAGATTAAGGATCAATAATATTTCAATTGGTCGAGGAAGATGGCAAAGGACCCATCGAAAAGAAATATTTCCCTTAGATTTTCTTACCACAAGAGCATGGGCACGAGACAAAAAATTACAAGGCATTGAAGTCGTGCCCCAAAGATCTTGCCCAGAGAGTTCGTCTCGATGACTGTGTGGAAAAGAAGAAATAAAAACCTCGTTTAGAGGAAGATCGAAAGCCCAACACTATCCTAAGAAATGATGATATGGTACATCAGTTCGTGACAATCCATGGTGCCTTAAATCTGAACTAGATTGAAGGCAATGTTGTGCAAATGGAGTTAAAGAAAGTTATTATGGTCATGGAGTATTTCTAAATTGACCCTCCTAAAACCTCAGTGGACAAACATTGTCAACCAAAATACATTATCTATGCCAAACATATATTCTTCATCGAGGAAGACCTAATAGAGTCTGAACTCAACATCACGACATGTTAGCATTCACTCTCAGAATTTCCCACTAGGATGTGGTCACCTACTAGTCGATTAGGGGACATCGTTAGAGGTCATGTACCTAAAGTTATTCAACAAACTCAACCTCAAGATGGAGGATCTAAAGGAAGTGACCATTCCCTTACTCAGCTTCATCGAAAGGAAGACTATATCTTTGGGAAAGGTGGTACTCCAATTGTGAACTCGGAACATATCCAAGTAGGTAGAATTTCTAGTGGTAAAGATTGAGTCTCCCTACAACATGATATTCGGGCGTGGTTAGATTCATGCCGTAAAGAAGATCCATTGACTTACAACCAGAAGCTTAAATGCATTACCAAATAAAGGTAATGGAGATATAGGTCAATTAGGATACTACTTGGCAATGCTTCATTAATATCATTAAACATGAGCAAGAAAATAAGAAGGAAAAGTTAGTAACATAATATGTGATCACAGAGGGAGTTAAACCCTCTAAATAAAAGTTAAAGTAATGGATACCGGGGTAGAAGAAATAAGAGTGTACCTATAAATAGAGACATGGAGCCACTATATGAAGTTATATTTAGTGACTCTCATCGAGAGAAGAAATTTGAGTCTATTAGCTCACTCATCGATCATAGAATAATAAGAACTTATCTCTCTCCTTAAATGGAATCAAAACATGTTCTCTTGGAATCCATATTATATACTCAGGATTGATCCCAAAGTCATGTGTCATCCACTTCATGTACATTTGACATTTCCAAAAATCACGCAAAAGGCATTTTAAAGAGCTTTTAAGAAATCGAAAGTAGTAAAAGAGGAAGTGGGGAAACTTTTAAAGGTAACGTCCATTAAAGAATTTCAATTCTCCAAGTGAACCTCAAAACTAGTCATAGTCAAGAAGAGTAAAGAAAAATGGAAAGTTTTCATAGACTTAAATGAACATAATAAATCCTTCCCCAAGGACAACTTTCCTTTTCCAAGGATTGACGAGTTAGTCACACATCCATCCACAAATAAATGAGTTTCTTATATTCTTATTTAGGATATAGCCAGATCCCTCTGTTCATCCCTGACCTAGACAAGACCTCTTTCAGCACTACCCTTAATAGGCATTGTTACACGATCATGCCATTCGAACATAAAAATGTAGTTGCTACCTATTGGTAGTAGGTTACCAAGATATTTAAGCATTAGTTGGGAAATACCATAGAGGTTTATATATATAACATGGTCGTTAAGAGAAGATGCAAGGGAGACAATAAGATAAACTTGACGAAGATTCTTGAGGTCCTCAAATATTACAAAATAAAGCTCAACATAGCCAAGTGCTCCCTTGGGGTCCATTTTGGGAAGTTTTTAGGCTACATGGCCAATCAAAGGGGAATTTAAGAAAATATTGATCTGATTGAGATAATAAATAATGTACATCCACCCAAGATAGTTAGAAATGTTCAAAATATTACTGGGATGTTGGTAAAACTTAATTGATCCTTTATAAATCCTCTAAGAAGTGTCGACCATTCATTCATCTCTTAAGGAAAAAAGAAGAGACAAACCTAAAATGAAGAATGTTCAAATTCCTTGAAGAAGTAAAAGTCAGTCTAATATATAAGGTGACCACCTCTACTTATAGTCCTAAATCCAAGTGATCTAATATATATATGTATCTCTCGATCTTCGATCATGCAATCAGGTCAGTCTTAATGTGCGAGAAGGAGGCTCATCAGTGCCCAATATATTATGTTAGCAAGACATTTCTAAACACCGAGAAACACTATTTTCCTCTTGGGAAAATTGGATTACTTATTAGTAATCACCTCAAGAAATTTGGACTATTACTTTGAAGCCCAATGTGTCATCGTTATCATTTCCTTTCCAATAAAGGTAGTCCTTAAAAAGGTTAACCTCTTTATATTAATGTCCAAGTGATCGATGGATTTTGATATCCATTGTCAACCTAGAACTTCTATCAAATCACAGGTGCTAGAAGACTCCATTGCTAAGTTCATTAGAGGGCATGATCCTAGGGAAAAGGGAGATTATCTACCAATCAACCACTAAGTATCCCGAATAATTTAAAAAATGGACACTCTATATTGATGGGGCTTCCAACTTAGAAGAGCCATGAGTGGGGATTGTACTGGTAACCCTAAATCATATTTTTCTTGAGTAAGGAATTGTACTTTTCTTGAGGCATCCAACAAAGAGGATAAATATGAGTCCCTTGTCAACGAATTGAAGAAGGCTTTGTCCCATGGTGCTAGTCATCTTAAAGTATAATGTAATTCAATGCTAGTGTCCAACTAGATATCAAGAGACTATAATGTTAGGGTTAAGTTCATGTCGGCATATCTCCAAATCGCTTAGGACTTGGTCGCCAAATTTAAATACATCTAAGCTAATAATTTTCTCGAGGGAATAATAGTCATATAGATGCTTTATCCACTTTAGCCTCAACTATCGACTCCGACCTCAAAAGAATGATCAAAGTTGAATATCTGGCTCAGTCAAACATTATGAAGGAGAATACTTGCGAATAAGTTCTCGCCATCCAAAAGGCTTCTATTTAGATGGATCATATCATTGCATACTAGTGAGAAAACACACTATTTGGTGGAAAAAGCCTAGGCTCGTCAGGTGAAAGCTAAAGATGCTCGATTTTACCTGTCCCCTAAGGGAAATCTATATAAATGATCTTTTACTAGGCTATACCTACAATGCATACACTCCAAAGACATCGATAAATTTTTCTATGAGATAGATGAGTAGTTATGAGGAAGTCATGTAGGGGGAGATCTTTGGCATTCAAGGCCATAAAGGAGGGATATTGGTGGCCTTAGATGTAGAAGGAAAAAGACTCATACGTAAAGAAGTGAAATAAGTGATAAGTATTCTCGCCTATAATTTATCAGTAACCAGAGATCTCAAATCCTTGACTAGTTTGTGGCCTTTCGTGAAATAAGGGTGGATATTATAGGTCCCCTACCTATAGTGCCTGGAAATCATAAGTATCTCATGTTCGATATAGACTACCTCACCAAATGGATAAAAATGAACATATGACGAGCATGAGGGACATCGACATGATCAGGTTCATCTGAAGGAACATTGTGACATGTTTTGCTGTGTTGAAGATGCTCATCACTAATAATGGAATTCAATTTGAAAGCGGAACATTCCAAGAATTCTGCAATAGCTATGACATCAAGCACTATTATAGTTCAATGACCTGTCCTGAAAGCAACGGTAGGCTGAGACCTCTAACAAGACAGTGCTTGATGGGATGAAGAAGAGATTGGAAAGAGAAAAAGGCACTTATGTGGAAAAGCTTCCATATATCCTCTGGGCATATTAAATAACTTCTAGAAGATCGACTATGGAAATGACCTTCACCTTAGATTACAAAATGAAAAGCATAATTCAACCAGAAGAAAGCTTGTCGACCATGAAGAGCATCATTGCTTATAAATCCATGAACAAAGAAATTATAAGGAATGAGATTGACATGGTCGAGGAAAAAAAAGAACGAGACTTGATCAAACTTCTATCTTTCTAACAACAGTTGGCCAAGAAATACAATAAATTCATCAATTCCAGGAAGTTCCATGTCGGAGATTATATGCAAAGGAAAGTCACTAGCAATGCGAGGAAGCCGTCATATTGCAAATTGGGCCCTAATTGGGAGGGATCATTTAAGTCATCGGGGATGACCTCCAAAGAGTCTACCATATGGAATCAATGAAGGGAAGGGAAGACCTAGCAATTTGGGAATTTTATTTCTGAAGTTCTCATTGATTTCCTAGGAATTTGCAAGTTTTAATTCACTAGTCATCCCAATTTCTTAGATATTTAAATATTCAATTGATGCAATTAGCTTTCTTGTTATTCAAAATGGCAGGCCAACATTGTTAAAACATTTGTTTGATCAAACCATGATTATTATTATGCCAAGGCCATCATCATTGGAAACAAGTTTAAAATTTTTCCGATCAACTTATGTTCATCGTTTTGATGCCTTAGTAGGATTACACGTAATCATATTTAACGTCTCATGTTTTTGTCACCAACAAACATGAAAACATTAGGAATTCTTGGGAACTAAAAAGACTTACGGGGGATCCCTGAGCATTAAGCATCTCGAATTTGATAGGCTAAAATCTTAATCAGGTGGATGACTCAATGACTAGGTGCATTTTCAACATAGATTGGTTCTAGACCAAAGGTGATGTGACAACAATATCCTAAAAGGTAAGACTAGAAATAATACATGCACGACATAAGAAATGGGAAAATATGAATAAGAAACTAAGTTATAATTTCATTCATAAGCATTCACTTAAGCATAAAAAATAGCCAAGTCAAAAAAAATTATAAAGTGAACAAAAGTACAAAGATGATGATCAAAATTGGGTCATCTTCGATGATCAAGCTCAGCGATCACAACAGCTCGACGACCATTATCTCGATTGGGATATAACTTGTCATTATTGTCATAATCAAGAAGGTAGTCCCTTAGTAGCTAGATAGTAATGGAATCTATAGAATTCAATAATTATTCACTTATAAGTGGGGGGAAATGAAAAAAAGAAGAATTAAACCCATACAAGCACTAAAATTGAGAGTTTTAGGGTACTTTAAGGACCACTAGATTATTCATCCATTTGTGATTATAGGTGACCTACCTAGCTTCATCCAAGTAGGATAAGGAATCCATTCAGCCCTCATAATAACCATCTGCCTAGTCTACGTGAGGCCTATGACATAATTGGTACTTAAGCCTCATCACTTTCTATTGAGCACTCCTTAAAAACTTTTTCGTCCTTGCTGGGCTCCTCTTTTAGAGAATTATTTTCAGTATGCAGCATACTAGCTATGTTTTATATATCCCCAAGCTCGGCCTGAAGTGTAGCGACCACACATGTCTAGTCTATAATCACTTTTTATTTTTTGAAGTGCTTATCTAAATGCAAAAAGGGTTACTTGAGCTCGATCAGAAGCATCTTCAAAAAGAATGAAGTCTAAATTTTCACTCTCTTAGGTTATTGGAACTAAGGCTAAGTTATTATTAGACTGCAAAAAGTAAAAGGAAGGAGTTTAAAATTAATGACAAGCAAGCAAATGAGAACATGTGATAAATAGTAGTCGAACAAAGCACGATGGAGCCAAAAATATTAAGTCATTTATTGAATGAAAATTGGGGCAAGCCCTTACAAGAGAATATAAAAAAGATAGGGAATCTAAAATATAAATAGATTCTAAAATAATATAATTATCAAGTGTCTCCTTCCATGTTACCACTTTATCTTGATCGATCATAATTTTTTCTGATATGTGGCCTTTTTATATTGTTCATTAACATCTTCTTCACCCTCTTCCTTCAGATTGGGGAGTGAGCCAGGCACGTGCTGATAAAAAATTTAAATTCAGGAGGGGAACCCCAACCTTTGACAAAGCTTCATCCTAGCCTTTTTTAAATAAATACTTGGAAATGAAGTCCTAATGTTTTAGCTTGTCCAAAGGCCTCTTCCTATCCTTTATCATAAGTACTATCCTTGGCCTCAAATGTAGCAGCTAGTGACTAGACAGGTTCTTCAGAAGCTTTCTCTAACTACTTGACCTTGGACTTTAGAGTGGATACCTATAAGTCCTTGGCCGTTATTGAAACCTCATGCCCTCTTATATTATTTTCGATAACATCTCGAGCCTTTTTAACCTCATTTAGGGCCTTGCCTAGATTGGCATTGGACTTTGCCTGGTCGGCCTCATGTCTAGAAGGTTGACTAAGTCAACCAGAAACTGAAGGTTGAAAATATAATAAGACATTTAATGCTTGAAAAATTTGAAGTCATGAAGATCTGACCAAATAAGATCAAGACTTACTAGTGAAAGGGTGTGGGCAGCATTGCTTAGTTAGTTGGGAGGAAAATCCCCCTCAACATACTAGGTGTCAAGTTAGCATTCTTTGACGCGGACCCTTCACTAAGGTCATTCTCTTTATAGTGGAAATCCACCTTCTTCTGGGCGAGAATATTTGATACAAGACTAGAGTTGGTCTTGCACTTCTTGATAGGTGGGACTTGTGTCTTTTCAGGGGAATACCCCATGTTGATTGGGTTAGATAGACCCCAAATTTCCTTCCTCTTTGAAGGTTGTATGGTTGGTGAAGTGGGGGCAAGGCCCTATCCCCATCAAGTTCAGAATCCTTCTTATCGGATCCATTCCTTCCTCATATGTGAAAGGGGTAATGGTAGGGATGGTGGTGATATCAACAAATTCAAACGATCCTCGAGTGATCATAGATGAAGAGATTTTCTCACCAAAACCTTCAGGGATTTTTGGATCCCTATAAATTGGTTAGGCAATAAAAGATGCAGTCATGTACCTGAGGTTTCAGTAGAAGTAGTCAGAGGTTCCCTAAGTGACCAAGCTTTCTTCAACTCAACAAAATCAATGTGTCTCTGGTCACATTCTTTTCTTTCTTTCTTTCTGCATAGATAAAGACTACACCATCAAGAAATTCAAACAAGTTATGGCCAAATAAGAGAATATTATAATAAAGACTAGACCTATGGACCCTATAAGGTTCACCGCCCTTTGGGATGGGTAAATGCTCCCAATCCTTTACTACAAAATCGTGCGACTAATAGTCCTTACTGGAATCTGGCAAGTTTACTATAAGGACTCCCTCAGCTCTTTTTTCTTTTAAATAGTAGATGTTCTCATTTGATTTAACCCACATATAAAAGTAGTAGATTCTAGAGATTCCAAGTCTAGTCCCATACAATTCGTGAACTTTATGGACCCTATTTATAATCCTCAAAGTGTTTGGAGAACATTGGGTAAGGACCACATTAAAAAAGTTGCAGAACTCTAAAAATAGTTTCTTTGGGGGGAAGGTGATTCCTACCTCTACAACAAATTGAGAGAATATACAATGCACTCCTTTAATGTGATAGTAGTCAATAAAGTAATCCCCCAACATAACAACCACACATTCAGGGATGTAACGACTTTGAAAGCCCTTTATTGTATCATCATTGATCGGATAAATCATCTTCGCAACAAGGTAATGAAGACAAAAGAAAAATAAAAACACTTCTTAAAATAAAGATTTTTAGAAAATCAAAGTTGAGAGAAAAATAGACTTACCGTGAGTAGAGATGCAAACAAAGTTCTGAGATGTCTATAATACAAATTGATAATGAAGTGGAACCAAGCCAAACTAATTGCATCAAAGGTATTAGTGGGATGGTTCAACTTCCCTGATAGTTCTCATCATCACAGTCATGCCCGTAAATGGTGACAGGAACACGTTATTGCCCTCTGGACTAATTAGTGCACAGTTAACAATGTACCCTTAAAAGTAGATTGTAAAATTACGTGCATTCCCTCAAAGTATAACGAGTAGAATGAAGAAAGTTTTCAACTCAAATACAAGTGTCAAAATCCTCCGAACATAGCACATGTGGACGTCCTCATTTTACTATCGATCACATTCAAGACTTTATCCGAAAGACGAGAAAACCTATGCACCCTAATCATCTGAAAAGCTTTGGGGGAAATTAGTCAACCACATCTGTGGAGGTGAAATATGTCCTCCAATCATATCAGCGATCACGATTCTAGGGAATAAGCACAGTTAAAGCCGATCAACAAAAATCTCATAATTAGATATTGTCGATCGAGATCGAATTGTTATTTAAGGTCATGGAGTCCTACACGGCTCAACCTCGGTATTTTGTCTATAAATGTGGCCCTCGTGCCTTGGAAAATGGGAATGTAATATTTGTTATCAAGAGACAATCAATAAATAAGAGAAAAAAGCACGTGGACGTAGGCTCATTTTCGAACCACGTATATTTTGTTATTTTGTGCAATTATGATTATTTTTACCTTGCTCAGCTTTAATTGTGTTAATTCTATAACTGTAGGATTTTACCCCCCCCCCCCCCCCCCCCACACACACACATATATATATATATATATATATACTTCTATGAGAGATTTTAATACATGCTCGATGTGTTTGATTTCCATCCATGTGGGGTTATTTTTTTAAAATTAGTGGAGAGAATTAATTGGCCAACTAGACAAAAGCATATCAATGATTGCCTTATAAATGTCCACAATGGGAATTTGAAATCCTTTCTTCTTTAATTTTTTAGCAATCTCATATTTATTATGCATATGTTGTGATACGTCACAATATGAGTGAATTATTTATTTACAGAATTCTATCCACAATGGATGGAGATTTTTTTCTTATTTCTCTAATAGTGTTACTAATGACAATGTATTATCGGAATTATAAATACGAAATGTATTCTCTATTGCCTCATCCCATCATTTGGGAAAGGAAAATAGTATACGATCGAATACGCATGGATGTGGAACATCAACTCCGTGATTTGTAAGGTAATTAGTTTGATCAATTTTCATCATGCCATACTAGCAAATAAGAGTCCCCTCTATATGGCGTGCAGCAGTAAAAGTGGTTTTTATGTGGGTTAACCATAAACTTTCACTTTTTTGTTGAAAGTAAATACTACCATGACTCATTTTTTCCTAATAAGATATATAAAAGGAGGGGTGTGAACATGACCAGTGCTTTATGACGTAAATGAGAATGCGAAAAAGGTATAAAAGGTTTTTTTGCATGTTGAAAAATATAACAATGCTAGGAATGTTAGTTTAATTTATCCTAAAATTACTATGATTCCACCAAGTGATTAATGTTTTTCAAATTATTCAATCAAATACAACAAGTCCAATTTTAGTTCAATTTTAATTAAATTAATCCTAGAATTACTATGTGTTTGCAAAAGGACAAGGCCCTTCCGTCAATTTTGGGTTCACCCAAACATTAACCAATTGAGGAAGGGGTGAACATGACTAGAAAAGCTAGTCAAGAAGATATAAACATTAATAAACAAAAAATAATAATACATGAACTCGCAATGAGTTGAATGATCATCCTTCAAGTAAAGATGTCTTTTATTCAGACAATATCAACATTAAATAATTAATTTTTTAAATTAATCACTCAAACACAGCAAGTCTAATTTTAGTTCATTTTAATTCAATTAATCATATAATTACTATATGTCCACCAATGACAAAGCCTTTCCATTAATATGTGTTCATCCAAATATTAACCAGTTAAGGAATGGGTCAATGCGGTCACAATAATCAACTAAGAAGTTGTAAATATATGTAAGGCTATTTTACATAAAAGAAAAGATAAGTAAAATAACCTAAATAAATAAAGCAACTAGAATTGGATAAGCTTAAATAATTGTTCTCCAATTACATGCGCACATGGAACGAGAATAAAAATATTAACAAAAATATAATTGCAATAAAAAATGTTAACAAATCCTACTATATCATGTCCATGGGAAACTAGTAAATCAATCTTTAATAATTAACTAGATCATTACTATTCACTTGATGTAAAGTTAGGGCTATGTAAATTTACCAATTTTTAATTCAACATAATATTCAACAACCATACCAACAACTATTACAATCCCACCAATCCATAACCAATTCAACTACTAATTAAATCCCACTAATCCATTATTTATGAATTTCTAATTAAGGTAGGAGTTATATTTATAAGAACACTTAACTCCATAGTCATATTCAAAATACATACAACACGTTGATAATATCAATTCATACTTTAAGTCTCCAAATCATAATGTTTTTCATTAATTAAATAATAACATATGAATTCATAGTTTTTTAGTACTCATATCGAATTAACCAACAATAATTTGGTATTTATACGTGAATGTTCAACATGTGAATCAAAGAGTATAAGTATAGCATGTGCTTTATATCATTTTCTAGATAAGTGGTTCGAACATGAGGATTATCCTCAATTAATATAAATCCAATTATATGCAATATCAATTTTCAAATTTCATACATTTATCGTGAGAATTATCATTAATTTACCATAATCTAACTATTAACCGCATCAATTAAAGGCTAATTTATATCAATTATGTGTATCTCTACATGTCACGAATATGGTCACAGTTCTGGACCGTGATCATATTTCACTCATGATGGTCACCGTTTTGGACTGTGACCTCTAACGTGACTTTGTTGCCCCCATATTTCCCGCATAACGAGTCACGGCCCAGGGCCATGATAAAGTTGGTCACAGGCCATGATTGTGACCAAATTATAGTATAGATTACCCATGGAAGGGGTCACAGCTTAAGACACGACGAATATCACGTAGTCAGAGTTTTAGACAATCACCACCTTGTCTCGACCATTTTCAGCTTTTTGCATAGTATACACACATTATTTAAGTGTTGTTTACTTGTCCTTAAAATTACAAATAAACCATTTAAAATCGCCCCATTCACATATTGTCATATTATTATTGTTTTATCCTAGATATTAGCAAGTTAAAAAATCAACCAATTCAAGTTAATTCATAAAATTTAAATTAACTAATTTCATCAATAACTTAATATTACAAATTTTAAAATTATAACACAAGTCTTATATAGACTACTCAAATTTATATATTCTAAATTGACCAATTTATGTAATTAAACAATTTATGCAATCAAACGAGTCCTTCTTTATTAATATATGGGTAAGATTTTGATAACTCTCCATGTTCAATAATATCAATGTGTCCCTAAAAACTTACTCCTTTTGTAAGCATCACTTTAGTTCAACAATAATGTTACAGACACAAAATGTACACAAGAAATAAATAAACCAATAAGTATATACTTGATCAGTCAATAATCTTATTTGTCTGACCAACTAAGTTATTAATACAAAAATTTGCACATTACTTCTAGTGAAACCTTGAATAATTTATATGATTTAGTAAATATACTACTGTAGGTGCAAAAATCCCACAGTGAATGATCCCAAATAAATAAAATCGTGCAAAATAAAACAAGTTAGGTGACACAAGTATATACGTGGTTCGGCAATGGCCTACGTCCACGGGTGTTTCTTTTTTCTTATTACTTTGATTCTAATGATAAGAATTACATGCCCCTTTTCCCTGGGGTAAGGGTTATATTTATAGAAGAAAATGAGGTTGTGCAGTGAAGAGCTCTAGAGCTTGTTAACGTAGTTATGGTTTGATCATACTAATCTCACTTAGATATCCTTATTAGTTGGAATATTCTTTGTTGTTATCTCTAGTTGTGATCCTTTACCTCATTATGTCGGACAAGTGTCATCCACACTGAATCATTTGGGTTGTTTGTATAATTCCCCCACAATTGCCTCCAAAACTCTACAGCTTGAATGGGATGGAAAGGTTTGATCACATTAGAGAAATGCACTAGTTAGTCGAGATAGGCGGCCGCAATCTGAGATGGCGAAGTTTTCCCATTCTTGGGAAGAACTTTTTGGGTGAAAATTTTGCTATGTTCTACCCATTAGTCCCTTTAAGGGCATGCTCGTAATTTCTCATATTAGTTAAGGGTATGCTGGTAAAAATCCCTCTTAAAAGATAAAGCGTCTCTACCAATTACAATCTTAGGCTCCATTTCAAATGATGAGAAATCAAGCTATTAAAAGTTTTCAGTCACCATTTTGGTCCATCACTTCAACTATTCAAAGCATCGAATGTTTCTATAAATTTCTTCACTTATAAGTTCCTTCTCTCTCGTATCCTCAGTGTTTCTTGCAATAATTCCCAAATTTTCCTCATTTCTATTGCTCTCTTTCTCTATTTGAGAAAAATGGTGTATGTCATGAATGATAAAACTTTAAGGGAGCTTAGGGGAAAATACTCCATTCCTTATCGGGTAACTATAGAGTGTGCCTACATACCGATCGAATACTATGACGTTAAGGTGGTCTTATCTCGATGACTGGGGGTATAATGTCCCCTCTCAATCAACTATTCTTAAAGTTTTATGAATTCTTCCATGTGGTTCCTACCTAGTGTTATCCAAACATGTGGAGGATTGTGAATGGTATTCACAGGATAAATGAACTATATGGAACTCAAATAGGGATCCTAGAAATCATATATTAATATTCATGGTCAAAGACGAGTGATAACATCTATTATTTGTTGATAAGAGGGTAGGGTTTTAGTTGTAAATCTTCCTAACTCCAATAAAGGATATTGGGGTTATGGATTTATTGCCCGGAATTGGTAATACCCACCTATTCCTGAGGGTGGTAAATCCCGCAAAGGGTTTGTGTGCCCTTCCAGGGGGAGGAAAATAGATTTATGATACTTCTCTTTAAATTATATCATTGTTGGTTGATGGTTGGATGAAATAAATACTATATTTTCTTTCTTGTTTGTTTGGTGTAGCTGGGTTAAAGAAAACGAAGCCTTTTATTTCAACCATGAGGATCTTATTAACGTTTGGAAGCTAAAGAGGCCTTTGGTCTTAGGTGAAAAACACCCTAGGTCGACATCATTTTTTCTTGAGTATACTAACTTTACGTCCAACATTATAGCTAGGCTCATGGATTCCATTCTTGAGATTCCAATCCCTTCAACTAGTGAGGGGTCCTCTAGAGCTTCTACCTCATCCTCTTTTGAGAAAGTGAACGTGAATACCATCCTTACCATTGAGGTGGATAATATGGCTCTGAGAAATAGAAATCTTACTCTTATGAATGATTCCAATCTCCCCACCTACCCCAAGGCTAAGGTTACTCAAAGAAAAGAGGTCAGAGGTCAGAGGTCCTTCCGAGATCGTTACTCTTGTGGATCTCCCGATAAGGAGAAGGTGAAGAGGGATAAAACCACTCTCCCTCTTATTTTGTTATTATTAACACTAATAAGGTGGATTCCCCCAATATGGGGAAGGTTCGTTAAACCATCTCGGTGGCCAAGAACCCATTTTTATCCCTTGGTCTACTAAGGGGGTCGTTCTAGTGCTAGAATGAGAGAAGGTTGACAGGAAGACCTCTCATTTACTATCTTCTCACACCGCATAAATGTTATATTTGGAAAGTTTAATAACTTTTGGTTTGATTACTTCCTTATTTTTATCACTATATTGACTTATGTTTGTCTTGTCTTTATAGTTTATGGCACATTTTATTTCCGTGCTTGGCATGAGGAAAATAGTTGAAGACCAACAATGACCTGACGAAGGCCTTAGATAAATATCAAGAGTCTCTTGTTGTCATCCAAAAGGCATATGATGACGAGAAGAAGTCCACTAGCTAAGAGATATCTGTGTTGAAGAAGGAGCTTGACATATTAAAGAAGGTTACTAAAGATTATCCTCATGTCTTGGCAGCAGCTAAAGATGACGCCTTTAATAAAAGTTACATAAAAGCCTTTGTCCAGTCCAAGAAATAACTGTCTTTTATTCGAAAGTCAAATTTTAAGAAAGGTTAGGATGCATCCTTGATCAAGACCGATATCCCTTTTGAATTAGAGATTTTTAATCATGATATAATTTCCCCACTAAGAGCGGAAGAAGGAGATAAGGCCTCAAGAGATGGGCAAGCAAAGAGCATGGGTGATTAAGAGGTGGTGGATGTTGATCAAGTCAAGGCCCCCAAACCCCAAGAGAATGTAAAGGAAACGGAGGGTCAAAGATAGTTACAATAATCTTAGCTCCCTAAAATCCTTGTATTCTTATGCTTAAGGGATTGCCCCATTCTTTGATCTAATGGAAATTTTTTTGTTATAGCTAAGTCATTGCCTTTCAATTGCTAAATTGTTCCCTTAATATTTTGTAATCATATCTTTTATGCTTGGATGTTTTTTTTATTCTTATAGATTGAAAATAAGACTATACAATTCCTACGTTTCTAGAGACTAATGATCTGCATATAGTACTTGGTCAGAATACTAGTAACCAGGCTCGTGGAGCATTTTTATTTATTCGGTGGGTCTCATTTGATCATTAGTCTGAAGAGAGAAATTAGGGATGTAAACAATATTGAAAAGCTATTACTGAACAAAAATAATTCTCTATGGGAGAGGCTCGACAAAGTTGAGGAGTGTAAAAATATAACACGATCAAGATGGGCTTAGGTCGCAACATAATGAAATTAAATTATCTCTTTAGAAGGGGTCCTCATATAGTTTGGGTTGGTGGTTAGGATGACAAACGGGTGGATGCCCCCTTAAGCTGGATAAGGCTAGCCAGGTGTTATATAATTATGGTTGGTTAAAAACCTTGTAGGTCCCTAAAGACTTCAAGATTTTTTACTGGTACCAAGTGGAGTGACCTTCTTACAATCACCTTTCTAAAAAAATGATGGAAGTTGGATTCCTCTCAGCATTGTTCCCCTTTAGTTGGTAAAAAATAACTTATTGGCACATGATGGTGACGATAAATTTAGGCCTAACCAAGATGATAGAAAAAGATTTTCAGTTACCGAGCTGATAACTTATCAAAGATGACTGCTTTGTGCCAGGACTTTATATGTTCATTTTATAATTCTGTTGATATAGGATTTTTTTTAAATGAATTCTTTATGAAATTTTTATTTAATTCCATTTGCATTTTTTCACCTTTATGACGATTTTGTCTTACCATTTAGAAAATGTCGTCAATTAATCTTAGGATTAGGTTAAACTATAGAAAAAATGCTCATGATCATAGGGCCATCCACCCATTCAGTATTTTCAGCCGACCAATATCGAAACATTTAGTGTTTAGGATCCCCCTTAGATCTTATGCTTTCGTGGGAATTTTTTTATTGTTTCATGTTTTTTATGATGAAAACATGTAACCTTAAAGTTTTGATAAGTACAATTACGACAAGGCATTCTTGTTTAACAAATAATTTCTGATCGATCATAATAATCATTTGCAAATAAAAAGAGATGGTATGTCATTTGAAATAATAATGAAGAAAAATGCATTAAATTGAACTTAAAGTGTTCCAGGAAACAAAACTTCAAAACTTAATATGCACTAAAAATGAAATTTGTGAAAAGTAAATTTGCTAAAAATAAAACTTCTTAAGATTGGCATCATTTCAGGCCTTAGGGATCTCCATACCCCTATTCTTTCCAAGTGGTAGGCTTCCTAGAGATTGTCTCTAATGATTTTGAACTATCCTTACCAGTTAAGACATAACTTTCCATTTGAAGGCCTCTGTGACACCCCGCCTAATTAATCCCGGGTGATCAGTCCTAAATCAAGTTAGAACAGGTTTCTCATTTGGTCCATTCTTAGCATCACTGTCGTCTTATTTAATTACTAACCACCTAAGTGAGAAAAATAGACTGGTGCCAATTTTTATCTTTCATTATTTAACAAACACCCATGCGGAAAATAAAACTATATAACAATCACAGATAACTGAATTAATCATTCACAAGTAAAAATAATTGACCGAATAAACCAACGGTCCAAATAATAAATCCCATAAAGATAAGAATAAACTCTCAACAAGTCTAATACAAATAAATGGAAAGTGAGCAACATGCTCGAATACTAATTATGAACTTCTACATTTAAGAATGAAGAATGAGGCGTCTATCAAAACCCCGCAACATCCACATATGCTGCAGCAACGAATCCCTGGAATATAGTCAAGGCTGGCGTCCCTGTGGTTGGACACCTAAAAGGTTTTTAAAAGTTTTTATAGCAAGGGTTAGTACCCAAAACATTTGAAAAACATTTAACAAATGATTAACTTGCAGTAATAAATAAATATGCATGCTCTTCATATTTTTAGTTAATATCACACTCTCTTGAGGACTTCCTTACCCTGCCTCTATTATACCCTACGAATGCTTTAATTAAATTACCTAGTTACTCATCTCATGACTAGATAATTAACAAAGTTCCTTTATACCCACCCTACTCTAACTGAGTATGTAGTGATTTTGATATATAAGTTATTGGTAACATCAACTTAACTAAATCATTTCCCTTTTTATATTCAGATAACTTCTACACTTGTTATACCTGTGCAATAACTCACTTTTCATTAATATTCCGTATATAATTAATTATAAAATTATATACTTATAATCATATTCCAGCATTCACAATCATACTGTAATATATATATAATAACTTGCAACCTCCCGAGTAAAATACTCCCGGAATGTAAATACTATAAAGTGCTATCCCACTAGGTATAATCACATAGCCTAGTTATCCCAAGTCAGAATTTTCACACCAACTTGATAAAATAAATAATTGGAGGCGGTCATATTCCTTCCCTGAAAGTGAGTTGTCCCTCACCCATATAACGGACGCTATGACCTCGGGAATATACTCACCCTACTCCTCAAGCTAGGGGATTCATCCACTACGCGCAACCTCCCCCTATAGCACTATAGTAACAAATATCTAATCACTGATATTAATTGAGCACACCATATATATATACTAACGCCTCCGTATATATAAATATAAAAGTCCCGGCTATACCGTTCACTAAAATCCGTAACATAAGCCTATTAAAATTATTAAGAGTTTATGGTCCAACTCTAAGTATTAATTAAATTGCACTTTAATTAATTTAGTTATTTTTGGTGTTGCCCCCACCATAAATTTGGACTTACTCCCGTAGCCCAAAATAAATTTACCCGAGTCACAATTTCCGACTCTAATTTATTAGCCTCAAACCCTAATTAATCTATCTACAATTAATTAGATTCAAACTCATGTATTTAATTTCTCAATAATTAATTACATAAGATTTTTATATAAATTTTCCCTCATATATAACCAACTGGCGAAACTGCCAGATTCTGGCGACCGTCGATCGATCGACCCAGACCGTCGATCGATCGATCGAACAGGTCTTCGTCTTCTTCGCGAAGACAGGGCAGCCATGGACGGATTTCCTCAAAACCTAACCTCTTCTAACATGAGTTTTAAGCCTTCTTATCACCAGAGTATACTAGAAACCTTATTAGGATAACCCAGAAAGACTACAACAATCATCAATTCGTCCATAAACAACTGATTCATAAATTTTTGGGGAAAATCCATCTTTTTCCTTAAACACATTTTTACTCCAAATTTCTTCATTTGATTCGTTCTAGTTTAACTGAATATCATCCTAACAGGTACCCATCAATATTCCAATAACAGGTTTTACATAACTCCTCATAATTTCGGCCAAAACAGATTCATGTTTTCTTTAGAATTATCAAAGTCCCATGTTTATACCATGAACCCCAAAACGAATTTTAAATTCATAACAGCACACAAATATGAATTGAAAGACAGTTTTCATGCTATTGCAAGTTATTCACTTGCCTTAGGTTTCGTAGTGTCTGAATTTGTGATGGATTCCAAGGTTGAAGATGACCTTGTTGGTTCTTTGAGATCCCCAAAATGGCTTTGGCTGCTGCTAGGGTTTCCCAACCCTTTAGTTCTTTTTTCTAATTAAGCTCAGCCATGCCCTAATTTCTTTTTATTAGGTTAATTTTTCAATTCCCGTTTTTTGACTAATGGGCCAAGCCCAAGTGACCAAAATGTCCCCGAGTGGGCCCGACTATGTCTAAAAACGTCCCATGACCCGTTTACTACCCCCGGGTACACTTTTCCGACTATCTCGGCCCATTCGGACTCAACTGTACACTCAGAATTTGCATCTGAATTAATTTATAAAAATACTTATCCCCCACCCAATATAGTCTATACCGACTTCCGGATGTGATAAGTACATACCTCGTCATTAATACTCGAAACGACGAAATTTCATTATTACTATTCACTTAGTAAATAAATTTTTTTCCTAAATATTAACCATTCAATCCCAGATTAATATTTATATAATATTCTATCATAATTAATTCATTAAATTACAACACACTAGTAATTTAGAATTTCTGAATTAATTCAATTTTAAATGTACCAAAAATACGGGGTGTTACATACTCCCCCCCTTATAAAGGAATTTCGTCCCCGAAATTAGATTGTACCTGCGTTGAAAAGCTCTGGATATTGTTCCCGCATATCCTCCTCTCGCTCCGAGGTAGACTCGTCAACATTGTGATGACCCCACTGTACTCTAACCAATGGAACAACCTTGGATCGTAATTTCCGCTCACTATGATCCAGAATAGCTACCGGCCTCTCCTCATACGAGATGTCTGGCTGTAAGTCGGTCTCCTCGAGTGGAATGTGCCAAAAGGCTCTCTCGCTCCTTCGATATTTCTTCAGCGATGCCACATGGAATACATCGTGTATCCGCTGAAGATGTTCTGGTAACCCAAGCTTATACGCCACCGGTCCCACCCTCTCAATAATAGGGAAAGGTCCTACGTATCGCGGTGCTAACTTACCCTCTTGCCGAACCTCATCACCCCTTTCATTGGGGATACCCGGACTAAAACCTGGTCCCCAACTTCTAGCTCCACATGTCGTCGAGAAGCGTCAGCATAACTCTTTTGCCTGTCCTGAGCTATCCAAATTCTTCCTCGAATCAGCTCTATCTTGGAAGATGTCTCTTGAACAATCTCCGGCCCCAAGAGTTTGTTGTCCCCCACTTCTAACCAACAAACGGGTGAACGACAAGGTCTCCCGTACAGTGCCTCAAACGGTGCCATGCCAATCGTGAATTGGTAAGAGTTGTTATACGCAAACTCTACCAAAGGAAGATATTTCTCCCATCCTCCCCCGAAGTCCAAAATGCACATTCTGAGCATGTCCTCCAGCATCTGATTAACTCTCTCAGTCTGTCCGTCAGTCTGTGGGTGATACGCTGTACTCAAGCTCAACTCCGTGCCCATTGCCTCCTGAAAGCTCTGCCAAAAGTGGGCGACAAAGATTTTGTCTCGGTCGGATACAATATTTATCGGCACTCCATGCAGCTTAACAATCTCTGCTATGAATAGCTGTGCATAACGCATCGTCTAGAAGTCTGTGCGTACCGGCAAAAAGTGGGCCACCTTAGTCAACCGATCCATAATAACCCATATGGAGTCGTGACCCCTCTGCGATACCGGTAAACCTGTGATGAAGTCCATGGAGATGCTCTCCCACTTCCACAAGGGAATTTCTAACGGCTGTAGCATCCCTGATGGTCTCTGGTGGTCAACTTTCACAAGCTGACATGTGGCACATTTCGAAACAAACTCCGCTATGTCCCGTTTCATCCCTGCCCACCAATACTGCCTCCTCATATCTTGGTACATTTTATCCCCACCGGGATGCACCGCAAACTTCGAACCATGGGATTCTGTCATAATAGCGTGCCTCAAATCCTCATCCTTTGGCACCATTAACCTCCCATTAAAGCGTAGGCCTCCTTCTGAGCTAATCGAGTAACCCTCTGCTCCCTCAGCTAACAACTGACCCACCCTATCCCGGCAAATCTGATCCTCTGCCTGAGCCTTCACAACTCGCATAATGATCTCGGGTGTGATGGATAAAGCTGACATGCAAGCCTTGGCTACGTCATCCTCATATCGAAGCTCTCTCCACTTCGCTTTCCATACCTCTGCTATCTCCCCAGTCGGCCTTCGGCTCAATGCGTCTGCTACCACATTGGCCTTACCAGGATGATACTGAATATCAAACTGGTAGTCCTTCACGAATTCTAGCCACCGCCTCTGCCTCATATTCAGATCCTTCTGTGTGAAGAGATACTGAAGTGACTTGTGATCCGTGAATAGAGTAAACTGCTCTCCTAGAAGATAATGCCTCCATATCCTCAAAGCAAAAACGACTGTTGCCAACTCTAGGTCGTGAGTGGGGTAATTCCTCTCATGGGGCTTTAGCTTCTTGGAAGCATAAGCTATAGCCCTCTCCTCCTGCTGGAGTACACCCCCAAGACCCCGTAAGGATGCGTCTGTGTAAACCCGATACTCTAGCCCTCCCTTTGGCAATGCAAGCACGGGCGCAGATGTCAACTTGTCCTTTAGCTCGTCGAACGCTAATTGACAACTATCATCCCACTTGAAAGGTACTCCTTTCCGAGTCAGATTCGTCAAAGGTCCTGCAATCTTAGAGAATCCTTTAATGAATCGCCTGTAGTAACCGGCCAAACCCAGAAAACTGCGCACCTCGGTCGGTGTCGTGGGTTGTCCCATTCCCTCACCGCCGACACCTTATTCGGATCCACTGCAATACCCTGATCTGACACGACGTGACCAAGGAACTGTACCTTCCGAAGCCAGAATCCACACTTCCCTAATTTGGCATAGAGCTGATGATCCCTCAGTGTCTGTAAAACCTTGCGCAAATGCTCTGCGTGCTCCTCCTCGGTGTGCGAGTAGATTAGGATGTCATCAATGAAAACGATGACAAACTGATCTAAGTACTCTCTGAAAACCCTGTTCATGAGGTCCATGAACACTGCTGGTGCATTGGTGAGCCCGAAGGGCATCACCCTGAACTCATATGATCCATACCGCGACAAGAAAGCGGTCTTAGGAACATCCCCCTCTCGGATACGCAGTTGATGATACCCTGACCTCAAGTCGACCTTGGAGAAGTAAGACGCCCCTCTCAATTGGTCAAATAAATCATCAATCCGAGGCAACGGATATTTATTCCGTATCGTCACCTTGTTCAGCTCCCTATAATCCACTCACAAGCGGAGTGAACCATCTCGCTTCTTCACAAACAATACCGGCGCACCCCACGGCAATGTACTCCGCCGAATAAAACCCTGACCCAGTAGTTGCTGAATTTGTTCCCTCAATTCCCGCATCTCTGAAGGGGCCATTCGGTAAGGTGCCCGAGCAATCGGCCTCGTCCCCGGAGCCAAATCGATAACAAATTCGATTTCTCTGCTGGGTGGTAATCCTGGTATTTCCTGGAATACATCCTCAAAGTCCCTCACTACAGGAATAGAGTCTAAAGGAACTACCACTTCCTGTGAGGTTTCCTCCTCAATGTAATATAAATGAGCGGTCGAGCCTCCCTCTGGGCGAGGCATCGCCACAACAAACATCTCTTGTCCCGAAATGGCAAAAATAATGCTCCCACCGAAGCAATCAATCATGGCTCTATAGTCAGCGAGCCAATCCATACCGATAATCACATCGTGAACATGCATATCTAATACCAACATGTCCGCAGGTAATACCAAACCACCAATCTCCACCCCCACTCCCCGACATATAAAGAATATAAGCGACCCATTCCCCAATGGTGAGTCGACACACGTAACAGTGCTCTCCGCGGTGGCTAACAACCCTAAAGTCTTCGCGAAATGTGAGGCTCCCGACCCATAGTGCCATGGATAGAAAACGTACCCTCGATCGCGGGCGGCGCCTGCTGTGCTGGGGGATTAGGAACATCCCGAACGTTATACACACGTCCGTAGTGCATCTGCCCCTGCTGCTGTGGGGCGGGTGGGGCTGGCGCTGCTGGCGGCATCTGACCCTGTTGCCCCTGCTGGGCACCCTGCTGCTGGCCTCTACCCCTCTGCGGGCACTCCCTCTTGAAGTGTCCTGGCTGGCCACAGGAGAAACAGCGTTTCTGGTCGTCACCCTGTCGTTGGCCCTGCTGGCCCTGACGTTGCTGCCCCGGGTGGCCTCCCCCGTTGTTCCCTTGACCCTGTCGACCCTGAGGAACCTGCTGTTGCTGATTAGGGCCTGGTTGCCCCTGCCTGAATCCCTATCCTCCCGGTCGGAACCCACCAGGCTTAAACTTCTTAGCCTGATTCCCTTGCTGAATGATAACCTGCTGCTGTGTGCCACTCGTCTCACCATTAGTGACCGCCTTGCCCTGCTGGCTCGGCTCACCTGCCTTCTTGTTTCCCTTAGCATGGAAACGATGATCTTGGCAATGTACAAGTGCGGCATTAACGACATCTGTATAAGTCACTAACGCCGGATTTCCAATCAAGTGTTGCCTGATTCTCCAGGCTAGACCATCCATGAACTTCGACTTCTTCCGCTCCTCATCGCTCACCTCATTTGGTACAAAATTTGCCAACCGGGTGAATTCCTCCTCATATTCTGCTACTGACCTGTCACCCTGTACCAACTCGCTGAATTTCTTTCTCATCTCAGACTCTACTGCTGGAGGGAAGTACTTGCGGTCAAACCGCACCCAGAATTCAGAAATCTGCATCGAATCCCGCTCCTCAGCGGTGGTTACGGACTCCCACCACTGTAAGGCTGCCCCTGACAGACGAAAGGTAGCCAGCATCTGTTTCTGCACCTCTGTACCCTCTAACATGCGCAGATGGCGCTGAATGTTCTTCTTCCAGTCACAAGCCTCGACCACATTGGTGCTACCTCGAAACTCAGGTGGGTGACCCTTCTGAAAGGTCTCCCTCACTCGCTGCCAAGATGGTGGCCCCACTGGAGCCGGAACTGCTGGAGCCAATGGAGGCGGTGCCTGGGGCTGTGGAAAATGAGCTGCCATAGCTCGCATTGCTGTCTCGACCGCTTGGGCCACTATCACTGCCACCTGAGTGGTAGAAATCAACTCGGGTGGGGGTGGTGGTGGCGGTACCTGTGGCTCCTGGCGAGCCTCCCTCACCTCATCTCTAGCCTCAGCCCTCTCCGCTCTCAGTCTCTTTGGTGGCATCTGAAATAGATTGAATTGTATAAGTACACAATTTATACAAAAACTAATAGCAGGAATACGATATCTCACAAGCGGAAAATATAATCAACAGTCCTAATAATAGGGCTCTATAACAACCGAACGCTACGCTGAAACGTAGAAAGCCGTACAGATCCTAAGGACACTAGAACCTGATGCTCTGATACCATCTATGACACCCCGCCTAATTAATCCCGGGTGATCAGTCCTAAATCAAGTTAGAACAGGTTTCTCATTTGGTCCATTCTTAGCATCACTGTCGTCTTATTTAATTACTAACCACCTAAGTGAGAAAAATAGACTAGTGCCAATTTTTATCTTTCATTATTTAACAAACACCCATGCGGAAAATAAAACTATATAACAATCACAGATAACTGAATTAATCATTCACAAGTAAAAATAATTGACCGAATAAACCAACGGTCCAAATAATAAATCCCATAAAGATAAGAATAAACTCTCAACAAGTCTAATACAAATAAATGGAAAGTGAGAAACATGCTCGAATACTAATTATGAACTTCTACATTTAAGAATGAAGAATGAGGCGTCTATCAAAACTCCGCAACATCCACATATGCTGCAGCAACGGATCCCTGGAATATAGTCAAGGCTGGCGTCCCTGTGGTTGGACACCTAAAAGGTTTTTAAAAGTTTTTATAGCAAGGGTTAGTACCCAAAACATTTGAAAAACATTTAACAAATGATTAACTTGCAGTAATAAATAAATATGCATGCTCTTCATATTTTTAGTTAATATCGCACTCTCTTGAGGACTTCCTTACCCTGCCTCTATTATACCCTACGAATGCTTTAATTAAATTACCTAATTACTCATCTCATGACTAGATAATTAACAAAGTTCCTTTATACCCACCCTACTCTAACTGAGTATGTAGTGATTTTGATATATAAGTTATTGGTAACATCAACTTAACTAAATCATTTCCCTTTTTATATTCAGATAACTTCTACACTTGTTATACCTGTGCAATAACTCACTTTTCATTAATATTCCGTATATAATTAATTATAAAATTATATACTTATAATCATATTCCAGCATTCACAATCATACTGTAATATATATATAATAACTTGCAACCTCCCGAGTAAAAGACTCCTGGAATGTAAATACTATAAAGTGCTATCCCACTAGGTATAATCACATAGCCTAGTTATCCCAAGTCAGAATTTTCACACCAACTTGATAAAATAAATAATTGGAGGCGGTCATATTCCTTCCCTGAAAGTGAGTTGTCCCTCACCCATATAACGGACGCTATGACCTCGGGAATATACTCACCCTACTCCTCAAGCTAGGGGATTCATCCACTACGCGCAACCTCCCCCTATAGCACTATAGTAACAAATATCTAATCACTGATATTAATTGGGCACACCATATATATATATACTAACGCCTTCGTATATATAAATATAAAAGTCCCGGCTATACCGTTCACTAAAATCCGTAACATAAGCCTATTAAGATTTTATGGTCCAACTCTAAGTATTAATTAAATTGCACTTTAATTAATTTAGTTATTTTTGGTGTTGCCCCCACCATAAATTTGGACTTACTCCCATAGCCCAAAATAAATTTACCCGAGTCACAATTTCCGACTCTAATTTATTAGCCTCAAACCCTAATTAATCTATCTACAATTAATTAGATTCAAACTCATGTATTTAATTTCTCAATAATTAATTACATAAGATTTTTATATAAATTTTCCCTCATATATAACCAACTGGCGAAACTGCCAGATTCTGGCGACCGTCGATCGATCGACCCAGACCGTCGATCGATCGATCGAACAGGTCTTCGTCTTCTTCGCGAAGACAGGGCAGCCATGGACGGATTTCCTCAAAACCTAACCTCTTCTAACATGAGTTTTAAGCCTTCTTATCACCAGAGTATACTAGAAACCTTATTAGGATAACCCAGAAAGACTACAACAATCATCAATTCGTCCATAAACAACTGATTCATAAATTTTTGGGGAAAATCCATCTTTTTCCTTAAACACATTTTTACTCCAAATTTCTTCATTTGATTCGTTCTAGTTTAACTGAATATCATCCTAACAGGTACCCATCAATATTCCAATAACAGGTTTTACATAACTCCTCATAATTTCGGCCAAAACAGATTCATGTTTTCTTTAGAATTATCAAAGTCCCATGTTTATACCATGAACCCCAAAACGAATTTTAAATTCATAACAGCACACAAATATGAATTGAAAGACAGTTTTCATGCTATTGCAAGTTATTCACTTGCCTTAGGTTTCGTAGTGTCTGAATTTGTGATGGATTCCAAGGTTGAAGATGACCTTGTTGGTTCTTTGAGATCCCACAAATGGCTTTGGCTGCTGCTAGGGTTTCCTAACCCTTTAGTTCTTTTTTCTAATTAAGCTCAGCCATGCCCTAATTTCTTTTTATTAGGTTAATTTTTCAATTCCCGTTTTTTGACTAATGGGCCAAGCCCAAGTGACCAAAATGTCCCCGAGTGGGCCCGGCTATGTCTAAAAACGTCCCGTGACCCGTTTACTACCCCCGGGTACACTTTTCCGACTATCTCGGCCCATCCGGACTCAACTGTACACTCAGAATTTGCATCTGAATTAATTTATAAAAATACTTATCCCCCACCCAATATAGTCTATACCGACTTCCGGATGTGATAAGTACATACCTCGTCATTAATACTCGAAACGACGAAATTTCATTATTACTATTCACTTAGTAAATAAATTTTTTTCCTAAATATTAACCATTCAATCCTAGATTAATATTTATATAATATTCTATCATAATTAATTCATTAAATTACAACACACTAGTAATTTAGAATTTCTAAATTAATTCAATTTTAAATGTACCAAAAATACGGGGTGTTACAGCCTCTTCGAATTATTAAGCACTTTTCTGAGGATGCAGTCCCTTACCTGGAACCTTCTTGGGTTAATGCGTTTGTTGTATTGCTTGGCTAACTTTTATTAGTAGGAAGATAACTTAATTAAGTCTTGTTGTTATCCGTTCATTGGCTAGGTCATGCTCGGTTCTTATGATTTTTACATTCAAGTCTTGGTAGGAAATTATAGTCTTCATGGTTGGCAAGCCAACTTCTATAGGGATAATGACTTCCATATAATAAGCTAAAGTGAAAGTCGTTTCCCTAGTCAACCTTCTGGGCATAGTTGGTCTGCCTAAAGGATGTGGAGAAGCTCAACCACCCATGAACCTTTTTCTTTATCTAACCTATAGGGATAATGACTTCCATATCATAAGGCTTTAAAGAAAACATGTCTTGATTTTCCTTCAGAAGATAATTCAGTTATTCTCTTTCATGGTCGGTCAGTGAACTTTCTATTAGGAATTTATTTTTTGGGTGTAAATCATCGAATACTACTTCCTATAATGGTTCCATGACCCTTTTCGCAGCGGCCACCCTTGTCTGTTCTACCCCAGATCTTTCATACTTTAGTTGCTACTTGGATGGTGTGGATCCATCTTTGGTCGACTCGAAGACGACCTCTTTTTCTTTTCTTTTTTCTCTTACTTAAGTCTAATGGCAATGATAAATCATTACCGAGCAAGAACCTGATGTCCCCTAATCTTCATTATCCCTCAATCGATGATGTATTTGAGCTTCTGATGGTAAGTGGGGGAGGGGGGGGATAACTTTCATAGTGTGTAGACATCCTCTTCCAAGGATAGCATTATAGGGTGAGTCAATGTACATAACTAGGAATTCGATTAGCTTTAAGATATTCCCAGTTCGGACAGGAAAAACCACTTTTTCCAATGGCATAGTCATATTTCCAACGAAGTCGACCAAAGGAATGGTCGCCTCTTTCAAATCCTCCATTTTTATATTGAGTTAGTTGAACAGTTTTAAGTACATAACCTACGAAGAGATTCCTTGATCCACTAGTAACTTGTGTATATCCCACTTTTCAATTTTGATTGTGATTATTAGTGCATCATAATGCGTAGTCCTTACTCCGATCAGGTCATCCTCCATGAAGACGATGTGATTGTAATAATTTATGTCTTTTGGACATCAACGCTTGCCTGCTGGGCTTTTAGTAGGGTTGATCTAGAAAGCTTTCATTACTACAATGAATTTCTTCAGTTCCATCCGAACAGTGTTTCCTTGGATTTACTTCGAACTTTAGGCATACTGGATGACAACAAATTCATGCCTTGATTCATCGTCTAGGACATTATCTAGCTTATGGTCGATGTCAACAATAACTCTGACCCCTTCTTATCCATGTAATCGCTCAAATGGCCAGCTTGAGCCAATTCTTCTAGATGGGACTTGAGGGCCACATAGTTCTCTATCTTATGCCCATGTTCTTTATGTAACGCACACCTGAGTGAGTTATTTATCTTTTCGTGGTCTCCCCTATATTCTTTGTGCACTTGATGAAGAATTATTAATCCTTGATTTTACTCAAGATCTTGTAAATTTTCTCCTTAAACACGATGTTGATTACCTAGAAAGCCTTGGCAGGATCTGCCTTGTCTCCATTATATGATCCTCCAATTTGCTTTTTACCCCTTCTCTTAGGGGCGTTCTCTTTATAACCATTTTTTGTCACTATCATTCTGTGTGCTAGTGACTACATCTTCCACCTTTGTGTATATCTCTATGCGATACGTGACGTTGTCAATGATGGTTGCCTCCTTCTTGGTGAGGGACTGATGTAACAAAGAGCTATTGGGAAAACTTATCTTTAACAAGGTCACGACGACTTATTCAGAGCAGTTCTCAACCTCGTTGTAAGCTCCCAAGTACTACCTAGTGTATTAACACAAGGTTTCTTGGGGTTTTTTCTCATTGTGAGGAGAGAATTCATTCTCTTTGGATGGGCATTAATGGTGATGAAATGAGCAATGAGATCCTTATCCCAGAAGCAGCGAGATAAAAAAATCCCACCTTCAAAGTGATATAAAATTTTACAGTGTCAAGATTTGATTGAAAATTACTACTCTATCCTTATTATGTTAAAAGGAACTCACTAAACTTGCACTCTCTCAAAAATTAAATAATAGCTTTCGGTCCCTTTTATTCACAAAACTCTCTATTCACATTAAAAATTACTACTCTAACCAAAGGGGTTTTCCCTAATGGTTACCACCAACCCTTGCTTTGCAAGAGGTTAGGGGTTCAAGTCTCACCCCCTACCCCTACCCCTCCCCAAGACTTGAACCTAAAAAAAAATAACAATAATAATATTCAAAAAAAATATTCAAAAAAATAAATAAATAAAATAAATAAATAAATAAATAACCTCCTCCTCCTTTCTTTTTTTCTATTTTTTATGTTTGTTGCTTTATCATGAATTAGTATTTTATTTTAAATCGATGCAAATAGTATATTAACTTACCTGCTAGACAAGTTGAAAGTTCTGTGTTGTGAACCCATCGCTAATATTTTGTTACAAATATTACTTTTTTAACTGTGTTGTTAACCCAACTGCTAGACAAGTTAAAAGTTATGTACAATTCAGTTTGTTTGTTTTCGTATATTTTTTGCGGCTATTTTGGTTAAAATCGATGTTATCCAGTTATGGGTTCAAGCAATTTTCTACGACTGGCTTGTTTTAAATTGAAAGAGAAGACAGTAAATAATTAGTTTTACTATTTGATTATTTATGGTGGCTGGTTTTGTACACACAACTTTTGTATGTGTACTAGTGGTTGACTATGTACAAATTATAAATACAAATACAAATACAAATACATGTCAATCTCACTATTATCATCTCATAATATTATTTTTCTAACATCCCACGTAGAATTAAATACTATGTTATTGAGTTAAAATATGTGATAACAATATTTTTTTATTTTGATTATTTAAATATAAAATAAGCGTATTTTTTAAAAATTAGAAATGAATTATTCCTATCTGGAGCATTTCAAACACATGATTATATTATGATATCTCATCCCGTTTTTCTTTTCCGGAACTCTTTCAAACACAGAATTGAAATAAGTCTTAGTCGATTCATTCTTATCCTATCTGATCCGACTTTTATCATATTCTATCCACCGCCTAAAAGAATAAATGACAATTTACCATAAATGCTGACCGTACCAAAATTGAAACCTTTTGAGTTGAGTTAATTCAAAAATTGCAAGTTTGCTTGGGGCACAATCCATCGAGATACTGTTGAAATCCCGCAATGAGGGGTGATAATTGTAATTCCATAGGATAATGGTAGCAATTACGTAATCAGATTAACCAACTGAACGGTCGGAACGGTGAACGTCTCTCACTTCCGTGACCAATTGCTATTAAGAGAGTTCATTCGCGCGGATACGTATCATGCTATATGTTTTGGATACGAAAAGTGGATAAACTTGAATTGAATTAAAACTCGGGAAATCAGATAATGTTAATCCCAAAAATATGAATATGAATATGAATGATATAGTCCTACTCAAACTCGAATTGCGTGATGTGTATTTAACCGCCACTCCACCCTAAAGCCCTCACACATTCACCATTCTCTCGTTGTTCTCTCTCTCAAAAACTTTCAAAGATGGTTACCGCAGAAGCTGCTCGTACTGTCGTCGGCATCATTGGTATGCCCTTTAACTCTCTCTCTCTCTCTCTCTCTCTCTCTATCTATCTATCTATATATATATATACTTGTATATATGTATACATATTTTATATTCAAACTCTAACTGGTGTTTTTATCTTGTGTTGACAGGGAATGTCCTCTCTTTCGGTTTGTTTGCTTCTCCAATGTAATCCCTCTCTCTTTCTTTCTCTTATATGTATATGTATTCATAAAGGGCAAACCCAGTAGCAACAATTCTTGTGTTTTTATTGATTTATGAGTTCCTCATGCGTTTATCAATATATATAAGGCGTTTCAATGTGTCTCTGTCAACCTAAAGTTAAGTTATGTTTAAAATTTAGAAGTTTTAAATTGACTTGCACCACTTTATATGAATGCAAAATTTCACGAACTAGTAAAGCCATAGTACGTTACGGATCAATTAAAATGTCTCTAAACATAGTATAAACAAACATATGTGTGCACCATTTGATTTCAAAGTGTTTTTTTTATTCTATTTTGAATTGGCATTGTATGGCCCCGTAATAATAATAAAAATATAGCAGCATCAATAAATATTTAAAACTAAAAAATAAAATATCTTACGTTGGATTTCTATAATTTTGACTTGTTTGTATAGAGAATTATACATTTTTTAATGTTTCTATATCCATGGTTGATATATTGAGGTGTCACCATGTAATTATCACATCATTATATAAAATAGTAGATAATTGTTAAACAATGAATAATGTTTAAATTAGTTTAGAGAAATATAGATTTTTTTTTTTGTATATAAGAGTATTTTTTTGGTTGGTCCTTAAACTGCTCAACATGTCAAAGCCAATGCCATTCGTCTTGTAGTTCTTTAGGCATTGACTTCAGCTGTAGTGGTGAACACACAAACGTGTCCACTTCTGGTTACAAACACAATATTTTGTATTTTTACATTGCACATACTATTCTAACAGTTCTATGAACCACACCACACACTTAACAAAATTAACATTGAAATATATATTGCAGGCCAACATTTTATAGAATTCTCAAGAAGAAATCGGTGGAGGAGTTTAAGCCGGATCCGTATATTGCGTCGGTGATGAACTGTCTACTGTGGATCTTCTATGGTCTACCAATTGTTCATCCAGACAGCACGCTTGTGATCACCATCAATAGCGTTGGGCTCGCACTGGAGTTGATCTATCTCACTATATTCATGATATATGGTGACAATAAGAAAAGGGTATATACTACTTCATAATACCAATTTATGTTAAATGTTGATACGGAAAAAGGGAAATTATGCTAATTGTTTTCTTCTTGGTCCTTGAATATTTCAGAAGAAGATATGTATGTGGCTCTTTATTGAGGTGGTGGTTGTTGCTGCTGTTGCTATTTTGACCCTGAAAGCCTTTCACACCACAAACAAAAGATCCATGGTGGTTGGGATTTTCTGTGTTATCTTCGGAGTTATTATGTATGCTTCCCCTCTTACCATCATGGTATGTCTCTTTGAAATCCCATACTTAAATGTTGAAGTAATGGTTATTCACTTCTTGACTAATTTTATCGTTTTCTACATTACATCATATGGATGCTTAATTTTCTTGTTTATCCTAAACAGAGAAAGGTCATTAAGACGAAGAGTGTAGAATTTATGCCTTTTTGGCTCGCCTTAGCTGCTTTCCTGAATGGACTCTGCTGGGCTGCCTATGCTCTCATCAAGTTTGACCTCTACATCTTGGTAATACCTCCTCATATTAATGAATTTCATTTTTTTATATTTCCCTGAGAATAGTTGCCCAATTAGAGCTATGTGTATTATATTAAATGAATGCTACACAATTGGGGGCAGTCACAGATAAAAGGCTGAACTAGTATGCTTACTGCAATTAAGTTTTTCAACAATTGTTTTGCAAAAAATATGTGAACTAGAAACATTTTAGGTAGGGATGTATTTGAATCTTTTTTCATAGTTACGCCAAAATGCATGAGTACAAATATTTTCTTGGCGAAATTGTTGTTAGTTTTTCTATAGATTTACATATTACCATAAAGTTGAAATTTAACCTAATCAAATATATTTGATTTTCCTGCAGATTCCAAATGGTCTGGGAGCAGTATTTGGTGCTGTGCAAATTTTACTATATTTCTGCTACTACAAGACCACTCCAAGGGGGGCTGATCATGTGAAGCCCTCTGAGTTGCAGCTCCCAACATCAACTGTTTGATCATAACATCGAAATTCTTTGTCGATGTGCTCGGATTCTCTTTTTAGTTCATGTAGAGATTTTATTTGCTTAATATTGGATTTTAGATTATTATTTTTTAGATACCTTACCATGGAGACCTTACATTACAGTTTTGTGATGAGAGTTATATGCTGTTATTATTAAATTCTAAGTCTGTTCGTGCAGTTTGATTTTTGATTGCCTCTCAACTTTCCAAAAAATTTAAGACACCCTGTTGACTATTAAAATTAAAATTAAAAAAAGAGTTTTTTATAAATAAAAAAACTATGTTGACTATTAAAATTATAATTCAAGTTTTTTTTTTAAATTTAAAAACAACTAGGATATAACAAAAATAAAAACTATTTTTTATTATTCTCGGATAAAAAATTATTTTTTATCCCCAAATAATAATAAAAATAACTTATTTTTCAAAATTTATAACATTCATTATATTATTTTTCAATAAAGAAGGGTAAAATAGTCAATTGTATTCAAAATAGTTAACAGATTGACTAAATCGAAACAAAATGAAAGGTTGAGTATGAAATTGAAACAACAAAAAAAAAAGGACAGGGACGAAATTGAGTCAATTTAAAAGGCGAGGGACGAAATTAAGACAATAAAAAGGTAAGGGACTATTGGGGTACTTTAGTCTTATAATTTTAGTGTAGAAAAATATTTCATTATGTTCATAATTGTTTTTTTCATGTTGTTATTCATTTCATTATCCCGGTGACAATGTGGTATATATGCTTAAGAAGATATTCATCGGAAATTTTTGTGATGTTGTCAAAGACATCATTTTTTTATGTCTCTCAATCGTTGGAATCCAAGTGACATTTGACAAAAAGACTCTCTCTCTCTTATTAATGCGGCGAACTAACTATACACATGTATGGATCAAAAACTCATACCTATAAACTCTTTGCATAGAAAAACTGTTTATATATATATATATATATAAAAAAAAGTTCCAAGTTTTATGCAAGTTATTTTTTTTTAAAGTTGTTTTTATATCAAAAAAACGTTATAAAACTAAAAAGAACAATTTTTTAATGTCTATTTATATATTTTGAGAAAAAATCTCTTTTTTTATAATTTGTTTATACATATATATATACAACAAAAAATTATTGTAAATGAAAACGTTTTTATTTTGTTCAATGGCAAAAAAAAAACAGAAAAAATGAAAAAAAGAAAGTATTTTTTTATGAATAATAATGTTATTAACTTTTTTAAACGTTTTTTTAAAATAACGATAAAACATGCATGTTATACATAAAACAATTTATATATCAAAAAATTACTTTTTAACGTTATTTAAAAAAACATATAGGTTTATATGTATAAAAACATTCTTTTAATGTCTTTTTTATGTATAAAAACGTTATATGGCTTATACAAACAGTTTCTTTTAAAGTTTTTTTTATATAAAATGTATATAAACTGTTTTTTATATGCAAGGACATTAAAAAGTAATTTTTTAATATATAAATTGTTTTATGTATAACATACAAGATTTAATGTTATTTAAAAAAAAACATTTAAAAAAGTTAATAAAATAAAAGTATTTTTTATGAATAATAACGTTATTAACTTTTAACGTTTAAACATTTAAAGTTTAATGTTTAAACCTTTAAAAAAGGTTTTAACGTTTAAACGTTAAAAAGTATTTTTTATAAATAATAATGTTATTAACTTTTTTAAACGTTTTTTTAAAAAGCGTTAAAACCTATATGTTATACATAAAAAAAGTTTATATAATAAAAAATTACTTTTTAACGTTATTTAAAAAAAACAATTTTTTTTAACGTTTAAACGTTAAAAAGTATTTTTTATGAATAATAATGTTATTAACTTTTTTAAACGTTTTTAAAAAAAAATAACGTTAAACCTGTATGTTATACATAAAACAGTTTATATATTAAAAAATTACTTTTTAACGACTTTGTATATAAAAAACAAATTATATACATTTTATATAAAAAAAAAACCTTAAAAGCAACTCTTTTTATAAACCATATAACGTCTCTTTTTATAAACCATATAACGTTTTTATACATAAAAAAAAACATTAAAAGAATGTTTTTATACATATAAACCTATGTGTTTTTAATAACGTTAAAAAGTAAGTTTTTGATATATAAATTGTTTTATGTATAACATACAGGTTTTATCGTTATTTAAAAAAAACGTTTAAAAAAGTTAATAACATTATTATTCATAAAAAATCCTTTTTTTTTTCATTTTTTCTGTTTTTTTGCCATTGAACAAAATAAAAACGTTTTCATTTACAATAATATTTTGTTATATATATATATATATATAAGAGATTTTTTTCAAAATATATAAATAAACATTAAAAAAACTGTTCTTTTTAGTTTTATAACGTTTTTTTGATATAAAAACAACTTTAAAAAAAAATAACTTGCATAAAAAAGGGAACTTTTTTTTATGCAAAGAGTTTATATGTATGATTTTTTTATTTATACATATGTATAGTTAGTTGGACACGTTAATAAGAGAGAGAGAGAGAGTCTTTTTGTTAAATGTCATTTGGATTTCAACGATTGAGAGACATCAAAAAATGATGTCTTTGACAACATCAAAAAAATTTCCTTATTCATCGTTATTCAATGCAAGAATTTCAATATAGACACTAAAATTATGGAAAGGCTTCAAACTAGATAGCATATTTACCTTTCCAGATAAACTACATTGCTTATTTGCTCGAATACGTGCTTAAATGTTTTTAGGAGGAAAAAAAACATCGATACAGCCATTCCAATTGCTCCAGTAGTAAGAAGAGCGTATTTACTAGAAATCCTAACACTTATCAGAATCATATATTATTAGTTTCTAGCTCGGCACTATTGATACAACTAGTTTCCATCTCATAAATTGATAGATGGCACTCCAAGCGTCTCTAAAACATTGAATCATTTTTGCTCAACAAAAATATTCCAATACTACTTTTCTCCCTAAAGAATGTGATTTCCGCGCACAAACTAAAATAGCATTATGGTCTTTTTCTCCATGCTTAAGAGTGTGATTTTCCAAGAATGCCTATTTCGATAGGATAAAAGTTAGTAACATCATTTTGTTACGCATTGTCATGATAAATAGTACCAGGTGTGGAGGACATCACGCATCCGTGCTCAATACAAATGTTTTTCCATTATACACATAAGAACCTTAAATATGCATACACTTTTATTTGAGTTTTTTTTACTTTAATACGTTCATAACTACCCACTTCTTATTTTAATATCTTGTTTAAATTGACTGAGTTTGGTATGGTTTTCATTACATAACTCTTAAACGTAAGAGTCATGTCAATTGAACATGACCTATTGAAAAAGAAAATAAGTAATAAACTAGAAAATATTAAAAATAAAATAGAAGAAAATAAAAACCAAAAAACAATTAAAAAAAACTTAGTAGCCGGCAACCACCCCCACCTTGGTCCTCCTCACCCCTATCCCACACCACCCCTCCCACTAGCACCACCGGCCAACCCACTGACATCTTCACCATCACCCCCAACAAAATGATTTCAACAAAATAAATCAATCAATCTGAAATACTTACTGGAGAACACAATGAATCAATCAGAACAAATGGATAAGAAAAAAGGAATCCATCAACAAGAAACGATCTTCACAACGAGTCCTTCAAAACGAATCCATTAAACCAAAAGATCTCCAAACCGATTTATATATATATACATGCGCGCGCGCGCACACACACACACACACACACACACATATAACCTACCAATTATCTTTAAATGGTTTTTGAATCCAGATTTGAAAATTGATTTAAACTCATATTTGGGTTTAGATTTTGATTTTTATTTTTTGTTTGGATTTTAGGTTTCAAAATTGATTTAAGATGTGCAGATTCGAGATTGTGTGTGTCTGTGTGTGACTGAGAGAGATACAAAGGTTGTTGTTGGGTGTGCAGGGGTGGAGAGGTGGTCAAAGGTGTGGGGGAGGTGGTGTAATACTCCGACGTAGAAATATATATTTTAATTAAAATTTGAATAGTTTTCGAAGAAAAATTATGGGAGAAACAAATGCATAAGGAAATAGACCAAATTGTAAAAAAGGTGACACATCTTTTGTAGGGATTAAAAAGAAAAATTTACGTCGCATGGTCTGCATGGATGAATACCCATGTTAAATTAGTTGATGTGAATACGTCGTTGAAGTACGACATGAATTAGTCGAGGAACGGACGTGACACGAACATGGTTAATATAAGGTAATATTGTGACGGTACGCGCCGCAATAAGCGGGACTTGGCGAAATTTTTATAGGATTCTTGGTTGGAAGTAAAAATAATTTAACGGAATACTTAGGGTACTAAAAATATATGTGTTGATGTAAAAAATTAGATTGCTTCTAATTATTTAATCACAGATAAATGTAAATGAGACAAAGAATTTTAAAGTGGTTCAACCTTATAAGAATGGCCTACGTCCACTGTTTCTGTTATTGCCAAGTGTTTTGGAGTTCTCGATATGTAATTCTATCAAGAAAATACCGTCCTTAGAATGAGGGTGATACAATGTATTTATAGCCCTTAGGCTGTACATGTGAAAGGGTAAATAATTAATGCCCTTTAAGAATATACGTCTGTATGATAAGCATTCAATGAATAGTTGAACTGTTGATTATCTGGCAATCAATACTGTGGCCGAGATACAGCTCGGACCACCTTAGTTGCTCGTCGTTCAGGAGTTCCTCGGAGTGCTGGAGTTCCTCGGAGTGCACTTGTTGCTCGGAGTGAGTATGACTTGGTCGGGGAAATAAACTTCCTCGTTGCTATTGTGTCACGTAGATCGACACTTGTCTTCTTATTATTCGTCTATATCAGCATACTAATTTTGGTATCAACAGAAGCCCCCAATGTTTCATATTTCGAACTTTGAGGAATATGGAACATTCTTTCTCGGTATATGGAAACATTAAATGTCCTTCCTGATTCGCAGAACCCGCCTTTTTGAATTTTTATAAGCGCTTCGATCTTCGCGCACTTTTTGTCCTTTTAGCCGCCGATAGCGTAATAGTTTATATTTTGTAATCATTTATTTCGCCGTTTCCCAAGGCAAAGTATTTAAGCTTCGTAGGCAATCCCATCGTCTTCTACCTTTTCCAATTTCTGCTTTCGAGTTTTCCATAGTCTTTCTCTCTCTTGTGCGTTTATCCTTTTCTTGGTTCGTTGTCAACAGATCTCCCTTTTTCCTGTAAGATCTTCTTCTTTTTTCTTCATTTCTTTTATTCTCCATGGTTTATGTTATTGAATCCCTTGAGAAATTCCGTTCTGATTTTTCTATTCCATCTTGGGTAACTCTGGAGGATCTTTCTGAGCCTTCAAATTATTTTAGTTTGGCTGAGGGACATTGGTTCCCCAGCCTCTTTATTGTTGAATGTGGATTTTCTTTTCCACCAAACCCTTTGTGCTTAGAGTTCTGTCATTATTTCGATGTTGTTCCTGCAAAAATAGCCCCTAACACATGGAGAATAGTTAATGGGGTGTATAGGTTAAATCAAACTCACGGAACCCGTATAGGAATTCCTGAGATTATGTATTGTTATAGATGGGTTGTTCTAGATAATGTTTTTTATTTAAAAACTAGATTTTTGAATAGGGCTTTAGTAGTCAACCTCCCTGATGCCAATAGGGATTATTTTGAACATGGCGTAGTTATCAAAAACTGGCAACATGCCCCTTTGATTGGAGATGAAGTATATCAAGGTCCCAGATGCCATCCATATGGCAATGGAATAGGTTATTTTCAGTTTATTTTATTTCTGAAATTATGATTTCATTATGTTTGATAAAATGTGTGACTGATATTTCACTATGTATTTGTTTGCAGTTGACAGCAAAAGAAAAACTCCAAAAGAAGTTGATGTTAATATCAAGCATTTGAAACTTATCTGGAGTTTGCATCAGAAAGTTGCAGACGAGAACATCAGGTCTGCTTCATATTTGTTGCAGTACAGGAGCTATACATCTTCCTTTACTGCTCGTCCTGTGGTCAGCACTAGTGATCCAGTACTCAATCAGCGTTGGAAAACCAAGCATTCCAATTGATGGCAAAAAATCAAGCTTTGTCTGACATGTCAAAGAAAATTAGAGAACTGGAACAACAACTCTCTTCAAAGAAATCAGTGTTGGAGACTAATGAACTTTTCATCCAGAGTCTTCACGAGAAGCTTGAAAGGTTAACATTTTAATTTCACAAACAGCCCAGGGAGTTCTGGATGGCTGGATACAACGAAGCACTATTCCATTTAGATGATCGTATCCAGAATGCCAATAATGAGGGCTACAAGCAAGGTTGGCTGAATGCCTTGGGCGTGCTGAAGCTTGAACAAGGACACTACCTGTGGGACTATTATGATCTTGGGGTACTTGACTTGCCTGTGCCACCGTATAATTTGGACATGGAATGGATCCCAGCTCGTGCCATTCCTCGGAGCTTAATTGCAAAATACCTCGGTGACTACAATCTTCATTCTCAGATCGAGGTATCTTGTCCCGAGCATCTACTGGACACACCTTCAATAATGAACGTCAGAATGCTTCGAGATATTAACTTCATTAATTCTCCCCTTTGCCTGGAAGATCCTCCCGCTGGCAAGGAGCCTATTTCAAAAGCAGAAGGGAAAAGACCAGTAGAATAGGAAATTCTGATGTAATAATTAGAACACAATTTAATATCAATGTAATAAATTTGTGTAATTCATTTTGAATTTAATGAAAGATTTTCATTTTTGTTTGCAAATTTGTATTGCTATTGTCTTGTATTTGTCAAACACTTTATATTTGTGCTTGCATAACAATATTGTGTGGTTCATCGACCAACTTAGTAATACAAAATTACAAGTATTAATAATATTGCTCGATCACTTAATAACAAAGTAATGAGTATAAAAATGTTTAAAATTCTTCCAACCAACCAAGGTTGTTAAATTGTGCTTCGTCGACCATTTATAGTTAGTGGCTTTTTATCCCCGACCAGCTATACTTGGTACTGTTTGAAATATTTTCTCCTCGTCGACCAACTATAGTTAGTGGATTTTTATCCCCAACTAACCATACTTGATTCAGTTTGGAATATTTTGTTCTTCGAGGAACTTTTTCCTTTTCTGTAATAATCTTACCTCTCGACCAACATAAGTTTGCATTTGAGAGTATATCTTGTTTCCTAACCAAACACGTTGGCATTTTTAGGAATGTTGTTCTCGCCCTTTTACCAACCGGAGTTGGTTTGAGTTCAAACTATCATGTCCACTTGCCCTTTTACCAAAATTGGTCTGAGCCAGTGTCAGCCTCCTAACCAAAGGAGTATGGTTTCCTAACCAACCGGAGCTGGTACTTTTAGGAATGTCGTGTTCTCGCTCTTTTACCAATCGGAATTGGCCTGAGTTCGAACTATGATGTCCACTCGCCCTTTTACCAACCGGAGTTGGTCTGAGCTAGTGTACGCCTCCTAACCAAAGGAGTATGGTTTGTCCTCGCCCTTTTACCAACCGGAGTTAGTCTGAGCTTGAAATATCGTGTTCTCGCCCTTTTACCAACCGGAGTTGGTCTGAGCTTGAACTATCGTGTTGTTTTTACTGCCGACCAGCGTAGTGTTACACACTAGTATTCCCCAAAAAACTTTCAATAAAAAGAGAGAAGATGGCGAAATATAATCGTTTTATTCATATTGATGGAACTGCTTTACATTTTACATCACTGATAATACTTGCATAGGTGTTCAGCATTCCATGCATTCTTAAATTCCTCTCCTTCTAGAGTCGATATTCGGTAAGTTCCTGGTCTAACAACTTCTGTAACTCGGTAAGGTCCATGGCAGTTTGCTTCCAACTTATTGTGCTTCTGAATGACCTTCTTTAGCACATAATCTCCTTCTTTTAAGTCGCATTTTTTCACCCTCTTGTTGTAGAACAGGGTTGTTCGTTGTTGGTAAGCAGCATTCCTAATGGCTGCCTCTTCTCTAACTTCCTCGAGCATGTCCAAATCTAATCTCCTCATTAAGTCGCTGACTAGGGAATTGAAATTCAGCACTCTGTGTGTTGGAAGACCCAACTCGGCAGGTATTACGGCCTCACTTCCAAATGCCAGCATATATGGTGATTCTCCAGTTGCTGCTCGGGGGGTTGTTCGGTAAGCCCATAATACTGACTGTAGCTCATTAATCCAATTAGCTTTAGCCTCACTTAGCCTCTTCTTCAAACCATTTAGTAATGTTCTGTTCGTTACTTCAGTCTGTCCATTGCTTTAAGGATGACCTGGTGCTGAATGAACCTTCAAAATGTTTGACTGATGACAATAGGCGACAAACTCCTCGTTATCAAATTGTGTTCCATGGTCTGTGATGAAGGCATGAGGGAGACCATATCGGGAGATGATGTTCTTCCAAACGAATTGGTACACCTTCTCGTATGTCATATCAATAAGTGGCTCAGCTTCTACCCACTTAGTAAAATAATCCACTGCGACGACGAGGTACTTGAATCTTCCTCGGGTCGTTGGCAGTGGTCTAACCAAATCAATTCCTCACATGGCAAATGGCCAAGGGGAAGTTATGGGTGTCAACAATGCTTGTGGAGTTCGTCGGATGGAGGAAAAACGTTGGCATTTATCACATCTCTTAGCATAGGCTATACAATCAGCCCTCATCGTTGGCCAGTAGTATCCCTGCGTCATCATCCTTTGCAAAAGCGTTCGACCTGCTACATGGGCTCCACAGGACCCTTCGTGGATCTCTTCAATCAATTCTTACACCTCGGAGGGATGTACACATCTTTGCAAACCTACCATAATTCCTCGTCTATACAAAACACCATTAATTAGTACATACCGAGCAGCTTTAAACTTCAATTTTTTGGCAGCGAGCTTATCCTCCGGTAATTCTCCCTCCTCAATATATGCCATTTCTCCCAATCTATCCTCCAACCGCTGAATGGAACCTTTCCACGCATCATTTCCTTCCTCGGGCTTATTAGTTCGAGCAATTGATTGTTCTGACGTGGCCTCCTGAGACCTATCTTGACGAGCAACTGGTCGTGATTGTGCTGATCCTTCTCTTAGATCTGATGGTTGTCGAAAACTCCTCAACATGATTTTAGGTGGACTCCTATTCCTCCTAGGGCCTAATCGACTGAAAGGAGACACCCTACTCAGTCTTTCCAAAGCACTAGGTCTCTCTGCAGAGAGAGTGATACGTTGCTCAGTATCTGTAGCCCGTATTGATGAAGTTCGCCCAGGTTGATAAGAGAAATCATCAGATTCCTCATTACGATACGCATCGGTACACCTGGATCGTGAAGAAAGTAAATAGGTTTGCCTCTGACCACTTCGCTATCCCGAATGTGCAGGTGCACCGCCATGAAAGGTCTGTATGAGTTGCTGCATTGTCTCTTTCATGGAGGTTTGTCCTTGAGCCAAATTTGTCATAATTCCAGCCATATCTGGAGGTGCAGAGGGATTTGGAGGATTTCCAGTATTTCCAGTGTTTTGATTGCTGGATTCCGGATTATCTGCCATTGATGATGAATGATTTTTGGTGAAAAATGATAACAATAGTCGTTTCCCACAGACGGCGCCAATCTGTTGATGTAAAAAATTAGATTGCTTCTAATTATTTAATCACAGATAAATGTAAATGAGACAAAGAATTTTAAAGTGGTTCAGCCTTATAAGAATGACCTACGTCCACTGTTTCTGTTATTGCCAAGTGTTTTGGAGTTCTCGATATGTAATTCTATCAAGAAAATCCCGTCCTTAGAATGAGGGTGATACAATGTATTTATAGCCCTTAGGTTGTACATGTGAAAGGGTAAATAATTAATGCCCTTTAAGAATATACGTCTGTATGATAAGCATTCAATGAATAGTTGAACTGTTGATTATCTGGCAATCAATGCTGTGGCCGAGATGCAGCTCGGACCGCCTTAGTTGCTCGTCGTTCAGGAGTTCCTCGGAGTGCTGGAGTTCCTCGGAGTGCACTTGTTTCTCGGAGTGAGTATGACTTGGTCGGGGAAATAAACTTCCTCACTGCTATTGTGTCACGTAGATCGACACGTGTCTTCTTATTATTCGTCTATATCAGCATACTAATTTTGGTATCAACAATATGTAACAATGAAGTGGGGCCAAAACAACGAAAAAAAGAGGTTTAATACAGTAGGGTCGGTCGACCGCGGGTCCCCAGGCCGGTCGACGGCGCCTGCCAGTTATGGCCCGGGCGGGATTTGCTTACTGTTTTGTTTCAATACCAACTTTTAGATTTAATGTGTTGTCGATCGTTGAACTACTAAGAGCCTGATATGGAAAGATTTTAGTGTTGTGAGGTTCCCTTTTTTAGTTACCAACTCTTTAGTTTGACTTATAAGAAGCAAACCGTGTGGGTCTTAGAAAGAGAAAAATCCATGAGATATTCAAACACTCTCACCCTCCCTCTAAGCTCTCAAGCTCAAGCCACTTCTGCTCCAGACCTTATGGGCAATACTCACCCCCATTTCCTCATAACCATCTCAAAAAATCCTCACTACAACCTTATATAGCTATGGAGACCCTAGAATAACTTGTTAGAGGAAGAAGATGATGTTCTTGATATATCGAGATATGGGTATTGCAGGGAGGCATTTTGAGGATGAAGGAAGAACTCATGGAACAATCATTTGGAGCATCTATGGTGTCAAGCTTGAGAGGGCTTTTAGAAACCCCCTTGAGGCCACCTTTGGAGGTGGGGGATCCTCCATCTTCTTCACCATCTCCCCCATTATTAGAACTCATTTAAGGTGGGATTTACTAACGTTGGTTTAGGTTTATTGAGGAGTATACTTTCAGCTTATTATTTACATATATTAGGCTTAATATATGTAGGATTTGTGACAGTTTGCATCCATGAAGTTTATTGGTTAATTTTGATGATTTCATGAACAAATAGGTTTCAAATAAAGGTTTTAAAGTGGATTTTGAATTAGACAAAAAATCATATTACTATTTTTCACAATTCGAGCATAAGAGTGTGTAGAAAAATGGCTATAATGTATTTATGAGTTTATTAAATACACCCTTGATGTTTTAAAAGAAGGTTTAAATGAGTTTTAAAAGTGTTATAAAATGTAGAAAATATTATTTTAGTGTGTTTTCTAGTAAACTGAAAATGGACATTTTTATGGAATAAAAATGTGAGAAAATGATATTTTGTGTATTTTTAGTAAAAATAAATAATGGACATTTTTATGAAATAAAAATATGGAATGATGTTAATGTTGTCAAAATATTTATGAAATAAATATTTTTAAGTTTTCTTGCAAAATGGAGACCTTACGAATAAATGAACATTTGTCGAATTTAAAGAAATTGATAAAAATGTATTTATTACTTAAAATGCATGTGTTAATCAACTTGGTAGGATTTTAGTATTTGAAGTACACTGTCTATGCATATAAACTTGTAGTATTGTGATAGTAAATATGTGAGAAAGTTTGAACAAAGTCTTGTTGGGTTTAAGCATGAAATAAGACAAACAAAAATTTGGGAGCTTAAAATGTAAAGGAGTGTCAAAGTGGCAAGTGTGAAAGTTAGGAAAAAATATGATATTAAACAAGTGTTAAAAATGGCTAAAGTATTTTAAATGTTAAGTTGGAGACTTAATAACCATTTTGAGAAATAACACTTGTTAAGGAACTAAATTACAAGTTTGACAAACAAGGGGTAAATTGGTAATTTACTTAAAGTGGAACATTTTGTGGAATAAAAATGTTAAATGATGTCATTACACTGATATGTGTGAAAATTAATTAAGTCCTGAAGCGTGAATGATTTAGTATAAATCGCGTGTGTGTGGATAAGGGACTTAAAGGAAGAAAAGAAATCATTTTTCAAGTATTAATGGAAAAACGAACGGTTAAGTTTGAGTTTTGACTTTGGTCGGGTAAAAGCAAGGAATAGAATAATGTGGACATGTGTAAAATATTAAACACATTAATAAGGACTCTGACGCAACCGAAAAAAAGCAAGAAGGGCCTGGAGACCTTGGGTGAAAAAACCACTGTCCAGAGCATATGGTGCGCATAGTCGTCGATGTAGAACCCGTGTAAGTATGTGGTAAAGGAAGATTTCGAAAAAAGATAGCGGATTAAGGAACATGTTTAGAAATGGGTTTTGTGGTAAAAACATGTTATTACAACCTAACTTGAATGAATGAATTAAATCTTTCGGTAAAGATGAAATGGAGAAGTAAAAGTGTAAATCTATTAATGTCCATAAGTTAAAAGGGGCTAGGTAAAGTGGAAAGATGGGTGTTTAAGTAACCTTAGTTTTTGAACCCATAATTTGCGTAAGTATGTGTTGAACGGTTTTCAAATGACAAACAATTATTTTCTAACACGGTGAATGCGTGCATTGAAATAGTATTTTTCAATGAAAATACTAAAGTGTATTTTAATGAATAAAAAAGATGATTCCGGTAAAGGAGTGGGTTGAAATAAATCAAATATAATGGAGTTAAGTGTTGAACCGGGTGTGTTAAAGAAAGTGATAAATGCTAAGTATGAATAAAGTAAGTCTTTATAAGATTAAGGTAAATTAAACTGGATGAGCAAGGTTTTCGGAAGTAAAATGGTTAATGCATTTGAATATGTATTTTTCAGATATATATATATATATATATATATATATATATATAATAATGCTCTTGTGCAGACTAGTCCGCATTTTAAGAGTGCGGATTGGACATGTGTCACATAACGGTGTGCCTATAAATTATCGTCTAAATTATAGGCACACTCTCTCTCTTTTCTGGGCTCACCGCTAGGTGACACATGTCCAGTCCGCACTCTTAAAATGCGGACTAGTCTGCACAAGAGCAGGACTGTATATATATATATATATATATATATATATACACTCATTTTCACGTACATGTGATTGTAGCGTGTGAGTATTCTTTTCTGTCGCTCGTTTCTATACTGCTTGTAATTCCCACTAGGCATTGGCTCACACCCTTTCTTTGTTATGGTAGGTTAGGTAAGGGTTCTTATTTTGAGGGCTTTATACAGGTAAGTGTACTTTATGTATTTTACGTTAATAGCTCTATTTACTTGGACTCGAGGTGCTCCCCATGGGTCCCACACCTAGTTTATCTTGAAACTGAACTCGCATGCTAAATAAGTGAAACTTTAATTTAAAATAAAACTGGATTAGCAACATTATCTTGGTTGTTTCATTGAACCTCACACCTAATGAATAGATTTGGATTGGTTTGTCTACGAGTAACACATAAATCCGTGTTGGGGCGTTACAAATAGTATCAGAGCTCTAGGTGCAAGGTTCCTTTCGGGAGTGACGTAGTGAGGTCGGTAGTGGATCTTTCGACGTCGGTGTTGGTTTGGGCCAATCATGATAGTTTGATGACGGTTTAGTCGTGTCCTCGATGGTAAGGTCAAAGAGGTTAGCACGACAAGTAAGTTAGTGCCAGATGGTATACGATCAAATTAATTCTTATAAATCGCTTCCACAATTCTAAATAAGCATGTAATAATTTACGGGTGTCCACGTAAGCTAGTAAGTGGGGATACCTTAATTTGTAGAGTGAGGTGTTTGTATTCTAGCCTTTATAGGCGTAGAGTCCTTAGAGATGTTGATAGAATGAAATATCTCCCGTTGGGTAAATGGGACCAAATTGTGAATGACCAATAGTAGAGATTGATAGTTGGAGTGTCGTAATTATGTAATGCGAAATCATGATTTTAATTATATGTAATCTTGAGTGTGACACATTTGAGGGGTCAATATCGATATGATGGCTAGGAAATTTCGATCCTTAGGGTGATAGCATGATTGACGGTAAGGCCAGTGAGAATATAGGTTGGTTTAGACCAATGCTAGAGAATAAGTCAGTCTTAGTTGATAGGATGCTATCCTTATGGGTGAACACCTTAGTAGTTGTTTGTGGATGAATGTATTTTCAAGTGCTAGCTATGTGGAGAGAAAATATTAAGACCCTTAGTTGCGGGCTTGGATCCAGTATATCCCGATTCACGTGTCTTGACTATAATGTGGATTTAGATAATCATGATGGCTTGAGGCAACCTAGGAGTGAACCTAGAAGACCTATAAAATCGTGGTGACTTGGTATTGAGAAAATGAGTTTTGATGTGTTAGAATAGGACTTGTTGTGGCGTTGTTAGGGTGGGCCTCCTCTCGGGCAATACCCCAAGTCCCGTGTCCTACTAGAACCTAGATGATTTTAATTTAGAGTTTGGTGATTGTAGTTTATCATTGAGAGATAGGATCCCTTGTGGCATTCGTAGGCACAAGCCTTAGTGTTCATAGGCAATGCTCGACACCCCGCATCCTACCAAGATTTATATAGTTGAGTTAGTTGGTAAATTAATTCAAAGTAAGGCACTTCGGTTGTAGTGGTTAAATAGTCATTAAGGATTAAGAGGTGTAGGCTTGTGAAAATGTATCGACAATTTCCTTGGGGATGTATGTTAAGGTTTATCTAATAAAATATTGATGCGATGGGTAGTCATTCCCTGGAAATAGCGAATCTGAGGTTACGTACCATGCATTACAACTATGATAGTATCTCTCTTCAAAACCTTGGGAATTATTGTAGCATTGAGGTTTATGTAGTGATGTCCATTTCATAGTGATACACTCAAAGCACATAGGTCATGGTATGGCTGGTGGTTTCTGATAGTACAAATGTAAGTCATTTAGAGGGTTAATTGAGTTTAATGTCATCGCCCATGAGACGTTAAGAGTCATTTTTGTATTGAAGTTTACATAAGTAATGGTAGACTATTGATGATTATAGTACGATTAGATCATGTCGATTTATAGCAGTACCTTAGAGCCAGCGCTACGACTTTTGTTTATAAATATGTGTCATGACGTGACCTTCGAGGATAATTTCAAAAATAAGGTGACCAATGCTATGTAGTGCACATGGGAGAATTAAAACTCGATGAGGTTCTTTATGGATTTTATAAATGATACTAGGGACAAAGTGTTACGTATAATTACAACACCTAAGTGTACTACTTGTATGGTTAGTAATGACTCTATTGAGGGAAACTATTAGGCATGAATGATGTTTGAAAGTTGAGATGTCATTAGAATGATTATGATTTGGGATTATGTAAGCGATGCTAAGAGCGGTAGCAATGGTTCATGTTTGAAAGTATGTGGACACTATGTTCACTTGATGAGAGTGATCTCAAAAACTGAGCTTAACTACCACATATTGAAATTTTAGAGTCCTAGCTGTGATAGGTCGGTAACTAAGGATGAGTGTCAAGAGGAGTAACTTCATTTTGATTTAGGATAGTATGCTTACTAGTGACGAATAGGTAGCATTATTCCTAAGGAGGGAAGCCTAGTGTTTCAGCTTCTCGAAGGAAACTTGTTTTGTGTTCCGTCCGGCTAGCATGGACGGATAAATCTCAGGTAGAACTCGTCAAGGTTAAGAGTCCAAGCCAGGGTACGTGGTAAGGCTAAGGTGCTTAGAAGGTATCGATAGAGAGTTATAAAATTCAGGTATACATTGGGTTCACACTTTATATGGGTTGATTCATAGTCAAAAAATTTATTGTTCCCTTTTGGGCGTGGCAGTCACCTGGTTCGTTGCATATCTTGTACTTCCTTGATCCCGATAATGGGAAATTAGTGGTCAACTTTAATTCGGGAATAATGCTACGATAGCTCAATAGTGACATAAATTAGGCTAATTATGGATGATGATTTACTGTATATGAGAGCGCTCTTCTTTAGGAGTACTTTTATTCTACACGAACATGTGCGTGCGCGTGATCTAGCGTTTGTTGCATATAGTTTACATATGTTACTTATTTGCTTTAGGTTAACATGCTTCGTTAATTAACCTGTATGGCTAGTTACAATTGGGTCGTGTGTCCCGAGGTTATGACTTGAGAATATTATGAGTATCAGGACTTGATGAAACATTAGGTTCCAGCATTGCACTGTGTTATGAGTTGTGAGGATTGAGGATGTGATCACTCGTGTACATTTTTGTGTTGTGATACCTAGGATGACTCTGGGATAGAATAAAGATCACGTGGGAGATATAGATCAGGTAGACTTATGCGATAATGTGATTGTCTTAGGAATCATTGATGATTAAGATGAATAGTTTTAAGGTTGTCTCAACCTGGGCTAGGCATGGTCAAAAACCGATCGAGGAAACACATTGTTACGATTTGAGAAAAATTGACAGCATATCCCCATAGTTCTCCAAGTACACGACGTAGATTGGTAAATGTGAGTGTTATTTCAATTGATTAATTGAAATAACACTCACACTTGCCAGTCTAGTATATACTCATAGAACATTAGGATATGCCTGCAGAACTTCCTCCAAAAGTAACAACTTTAAGCCACTAAGAATATTATTATACAAAAATTATGCAGTCTCAAACTGTCCAAATGGGACAATTCGAAAGATCTCATTACAGGGGTAATGACTCTCGAACGGGTCTAAGGGCTATTGAATGTGTACGCATAAGAACTAGAAGGCTAGTATCTATGCTCACTATGTGTAATTGTAGGTATGTTTCATTTAACTATGATACGTCTGTGGTCGTGCCACTCTCAAACGGGTCGTGACAGAAAGTAATTTTAGAAAAAAGTCAAAAACTCCCCCTCCCCCCATTTTGACAATAATCCAGTAGTCGTGCCACTTTCAAAATTAACCAACCCAACAAATTAAGATAATATAATTATTTACGAATTTATTTGTGTGAATTAAATTAAGTATTTTAAAAAAATTAACAACCAACTTCCATATCCAACCACCTCCGTCCAATATAATCCAACAGCAACAACAAAATAACAAATGTGTATCATGTACTCCATCTAATTCTTCTACTCAATTAATTCAACAATAACAATTTCAAACCTAAATAAAAATAAAGAAACAATATTTATAATGTGCAATCAACATTAACAATTAATTTCAAGTCCTAAGATAAACATTAATTTCAAATCCTAAATCAACATTAACAATTAATTTTAAGTCCTAAACTAAACACCAATTAATTCAACACACATATACACACACGCATACACACCCTACACCCCCTGCCCCACCACCCCCAAACAAATGAAGGAGGTAGAGAGAAGGAAAAATACCTGGTAGAGAGAGAGAGAGAGAGAGAAAAAAAAATGGAGGGAATAGAAAAGGATGGGATTATAAAGTTATCACGATCAATGACCGTAACAAGACCGTGATAACTGTTCTTGTCATGGACTTGTCACGGTCAATGATCATGATAAAAAATGCATATTTTTTTATCACGGTCTTTGATCGTGACAAGGGTGGTCGGCTCAAAAGTGACATTTTGTCCTTTTTGGTGTAGTGTTAAAGGTGTTAAGTGTGAAAGCTAGAAAAAGTGTGATATTAAACAAGTGTTAAAAATGGCTAAAATGTTTTAAATGTTAAATTGGAGACTTAATAACCATTTTGATAAATAACACTTACTAACAAACTGAATTACAAGTTTGGCAAATAATGGGTAAATTGGTAATTTACATAAAGTGGAACATTTTTATGGAATAAAAATGTTAAAGAATCTCGTTACACTAATATGTGTGAAAATAAGTCCTAAAGCATGAATGATTTCGTATAAATCGCGTGTGTGTGGATGAGGGACTTAAAGTAAGAAAAGAAATAATTTTCCAAGTATTAATGGAAAAATTGACGATCAACTTTGGGTTTTGCTTTCAGTCGAGTAAAAGCAAGTAATAGAATAATATGGACATGTGTAAAATGTTAAACACATTAATAAGGACTCTGACGCAATCGGGAATAAGCAAGAAGGCCCCGGAGGCCTTGGGTGATAAGCCCTAAACCACTGGCCAGATCATATGGTGCGTATAGCCGTCGGTGTGGAGCCCAAATAAGTATGCAGTAAAGGAAGATTCCGAGAAAAGATAACGAACTAAGGAACATGTCTAGAAATGGGTTGTGTGGTAAAACGTGTTATTACAACCTAACTTGAATGAATGAATTAAATATTTTGGTAAAGATGAAATGGACAAATAAAAGCGTAAATCTACTAATGTCCATAAGTTAAAAGGGGCTAGTTAAAGTGGAAAAATGGGTGGTTAAGTAACCTCAGTTTTTAAACCCATAATTTTCATAAGTATGTGTTGAACGGTTTTCAAATGACAAACAATTATTTTCTAACACGTTGAATGCGTGCATTGAAATGGTGCTTTTCAATGAAAATACTAAAGTGTATTTTACTGAATAAAAAGGGATGATTCTGGTAAACGAATAGGTTGGAATAAATCAAATATAATGGAGTCAAGTGTTGAACCGGGTGTGTTAAAAAAAGTGAGACATGCTAAGTATGAATAAAGGAAGTCTTTATAAGATTAAGGTAAATTAATCTAGTTGAGAAAGTTTTTCGGAAGTAAAATGGTTAATGAATTTGAATATGTATTTCTCAGAGGTATATCTATATACATATGTAGATACATATACATTTTCGCATACATGAGATTGTAGCATGTGAGTATTCTTTTCTGTCGTTCGTTTCTACACTGCTTGTATATTCCTACTAAGCATAGGCTCACACCATCGCCTTTTTACGGCAGGTTGGGTGCGGATTCGTATTTTGAGAGAATTGTACATGTAATTGTTCTTTATTTATTTTACCTTAGTATCTCTATTTAATTGGACTCGGGGTGCTCTCCATAAGTCCCACACGTAGTTTATCTTGAAACTGGACTCACATGCTAAATAAATGAAATGTCAATTTAAAACAAAACTGGACTAACAACATTATCTAGGTTGTTTCATTGTACCTCACACCTAACAACTCGATTCGAACCGGGTTATCTACGAGTAACCCATAAATTCGAGTTGAGGCGTTACAGGTGGTGCGGAGTGGTGGGGGTTGTTGCCCGCTACCAAGATTTTCCTTTTTCGTAGAATTTAATTTGTTATTTCTCAAGTTTTTTTAAATTATTTTCTTCTTTAATAGTTCATGTGCCTTGCACATGACCTTTAAGTCTAACAGTCCCTTAATGAAAAAAGTGCCAAAGTCAAAGCTAAATAGTAAAAGGTTTCAAACTAAAAAGTGGGTAATTGTAGACGTATTTAAGTCAAAACCCCTTTTATTTAAATATAGTGTTTTGTCATATTAATTTTTTGATTTGATGATGAAATATTTATGCCTTTAAAAATAATAAAGGATAAATTCGTGTGCCAAATAACATCAAAGAAACATTATAAAAGCTTGATTTCCAAAACTTCCAGCATTTTCACATTAAAGCCAAGATAACTTATTATATAAACATATATAAACAACTCTAAGATCATATATATATATATATATATATATATATATATATATATATATATATATATATATATATAATGAAATATCAATGAATTGAAAACCGCATAATGCGTTTTTGGGCTCTTATTCACTTATGTTTTTATGAACCAAAAGGCCATTACAATAATGGATAAAAGAAAAAAATAACTATTTCATACTCTTCACTCTCTCTAGTTGCCTCTAAGGACCCCTCCCTTTTAGGGTTGCTTGTCCGTGGGTTTATCATCATGGATTTTGAGCTTTCTAGATCTTCCGTTTATTCGTATTGTGCTTAATCTTTGAGGCTTTTGATGTAACAACCTGCATATATTAATATCTGGGTTGATCAAGTCCAAATATTAGAATATACAAATGGCTATAAAATTTCATTCTTAGCATGTGACAAAAATATTAGAATATACAAATTGCTATCATTTAAAATATCATTTTGTTCGAACATAACATAGTATAACCCACTTTACAGTTATTATCATAACAATTATAATCCATTGGCCTCTCTTACGGCCTTGAACATCATGTAATATACTACAATTACATCCTACGAATATCTATAATCACATCCAATATACATAACCGTATCACCCTCGTAATATAGCCAGTCAGTCTCACTGATGACCTCGCTCGTACTCATGAACCAAATACATTTAAACTATTACTATCGCTAGACGATCTCGGTCATGCATATACAATTTATTTATATCCAATCGACACTAGACCCTCACAAATAGCAATGCAAACCATCGATAACTTTTAAGGTGGTCGGCTAATATAGGCCTTGCACATACGATATTCCATAGCTAGTCAACATTATACCTAGTTTCTACATAGACGTCCACCATAAATTTTCACAATAATTTAAGCATACTAAACTCTCGACTTCTAACCTTTCCTAGACTCATGTGGGATGTCTCATAAGTGAAATCCAAACAAGGACCTCCCCCCCCCCCCCGATACACTTTTTTTCTAGGTCAGGTGGTCATCAAGACTCTATAATTACCATATATTAACTAAATACTTACTTAGGAACCACTACACAACATACACCTCCTGAACTACCAACTTTTATCCCTCTCTAGACTCCATGCATGGGACATCTCATAAATAAAATCCAAACAAGGAACCCCGGATACACTTCTTTCTAGTTAAGTAGTTGTTAAGAGGAACAAATAATAAACCTAACCTTTTATATATGTTGCCTTAATTCCGTTCAATTCAATACACGTCACTCACATGAAACTCATAGATCACTCTATAACTCCCAGAAAACATCATTACACGGTCGAATCTTAAAAACTTCATTCTTCTTCTGAGCATCCAATTCACTCACAAATCCCTTACTTACAAGAACCTTTTCGTCTTCTAAACATGTGATATCCTATTAATATTTATATATAACAACTACCACATTATACTCACAAGTTAAATCTCTACATTACCACAAGTATCCTCAAACATCACCTCATTCAGTTCTATACTCTATATACAATTAATCTTGGTACTATGACCTCCATATCAACCGTAAGTAACCAAAAGACCTCACTCCCAAAGATAGCATCATAAAAGTAACAACATATACACCCTCATCTTCAACATATAGCCATCAACATGAACCACATTCACAAACACACTTATCAATCAACAAAAATCTCACTAACAATGACCATTGTCCACTTACCTAAAACCCATTGACAATAAGACAAACAAACTAGTCACACCAACCCTTTATTTAAATATTATCCTAACTACACAGTTCTATATCCCATATCATAATAAATATCACACAAATACTCACGGAACACAAATAACCAAATACTCAAGGCTCCTACCACCATATAAATAAACTTACAGCGTACTTCTCTTCGGTTGTAACAATTAATCAACCACTCAAGTCCTAATTCTAGTAAGATAGAGCTATAAACAATAGTTCCCTCTATAAACACATATATAAATTTATAGTCTAAATTAAAATCTTTTTTTACTCATAACAGTCATTATTGCCAATGCTATTGTGTATTAACCCGATTCCTAAGGTTTTAATTAAAATTTCATAACACACTATATTATTTACATTTTAACTGGGCTCCATATGAATTTCTAACAATAAAAAGTGTCTAAATATTAACATAAGCAATTTGTATTTCAAGTTTCATGGGATGAGTTATAATTGTAACTCATGTGTCATTTCTCAAAGTTCATAAGGCATAATATTCAACTCTTATCCAATTAACATATTAAGTTGTTCATCTTAATAAAAATTACACAACTCAATTCACATAAACATTTTCTAGTCATTCTCATTATATATGGGTTTCACAAGTGTTGATATAAATTGATAACATATAGGGAATTAATTAACTTTATTTTGATCTAAATAAACTTCTAATCACTTTTAAAATAATTAATAAGAATGTTTAGGCAATATCTAAATCATAAAGTGCCAAAGAGAAAAAGTAGAGTACTCTTTCCTTTTAATTATATCTAAAATTTGACTTCGAATCTTTGTTCTCCTGTAAAATGTGAACAACTTTTCCTTTGAAGCATTCCTAAATTCCAAGCTTAAGATCCTCAAATGGATGTTTGAATGTGGTTGTTAATGGGGTTTTAGGGTTTGGTTAAGGTATTGGATTATATAAATACAAAATGGCTAAAAAGAATGTTTTCCCTTGATAAAAACCCTTCCTACGCCTGTAGCCTCCTTACTACTGCAATAGCGTCCCATGTATCCACTATAACGGCCTTTCCCTTGTGACTTTCTTTTTTTCTCTTATCTTTTTATTTATTCTTCTCCAATTAAACCCAAACAACAAATACATTAAATAACAACACCTATAAATTTAACTTGGTCGTTAAGAAAAACTAAAAGACCATTATGCACATAAGTTTTTAACCAAAATTCAAAAATGAACCCCAATTAAATAAGAAACCATTTTGTACAAAAATTACCCCAATTTCTATAAATTCAACTTTACTCGTTAGTTGTATTAAAAAATTAAAATTATCCCTATTTATATATTTTTAGTTAATATTTATCGTTATTAAATAATTTAATTAATCAATTAGAATTTTGGGTTATTGTAGTCTTCTCCTTACCACAGGAATTGCATCCTCGGAATTCACTAAAGAATAATCATAACAACGTGAATCATATCATTTCTAAGTCTCTCGCATGTCTATATAACCCATCATATTTAATTCCAACCTATACCCATATACCATCATTAAAATAGTAGTAAGGTTCATATATGTCCATAACAATATGACATATCAAGGGTGCTCACACACCCAAATTACTATACATATATCCAAAGTATCAAGTGATAGAACACCTATATACGAAACATAATGGAAGATTAAACAACGTGTCGCACGAACCCGACTAATCAGGTCTAGGCTCTAAAATAAGCGGTCTCACCTCAACTATAAGAGGTTCAACAACCTTTAAAATCTCCTTTACTAAATTTTTCTGATCATAACAACCCTAAGACCTAGGACATATCGTGGCCTTATTTCTTCTCTTTCCAAAATCATAACATGCACCTCCAAAATGTACTAATTGCCTAACTAGCACTCGCTCCCCTGTTCCGGTCCTCGACCACTATCCTAAGCATATTATGGGTCCCTAACACACTACTGTTGATCATGCCCCGCTCGGGGATTCGTACCATGTTGTTGTTATTGAGTAAACTTCTGACTCTCTTGCTCAATATTAGAATCATCTTTCCCCTTCTTGTCCACATCCTAACCACTTAATTTTCCCCTCCCTCCAACTCTCTTCTTATAGTTAACAGGATCCTACCAAAGCATCAAACAGACATTCACCACCTGGGCATATATCGTGTACATCAGATTTCTTAACACAAGTTGTTTAATTTACAAAGTCAAATCATAAATGAAGCAATTCTTATTCTTATCCTCCGAGTCCACTTCATCTGGTGAGAACATATATAGATCATTAAATCTTACACGTACTCGATAACACTACTTGAACCCTACCCCAAAGTGAGAAAGTACTGTAATACCCCATAATTTTATTGATATTTATTTAAGGGATTAATTAAATTAAATGAGAATTAATTGGGAATTAATCCGGATATAAATACTAGCAAGATGTGAGTTGGTATTTGATTATGATATTTAAATTGAAAACTTCATGAGTATTGAATATTTAAACTGTCACAAGATAGCATGAGTATTGAATATTTAAATTGTCAGGAGATAGAAATACGACAATTTGGAAATTTAGTTGGGACGCGCGTGTCAGTCGCGTCAGGAATGAAATTATTTGACTTGAAAAGTGAATTTTATTTTTATCAACCGAATAGTCATTTTGAGTGCGCCAACGAGTCCAAAAGGGTCGAAATAGTCAGAAAACACTAGCCGGGGGTTTAGTTTGGTTCCCGGGGCATTTTTGGGCCATACAGGCAACCTAGAGGGGTATTTTGGTAATTTTAAAAATATGGGAATTAAAACCCACGAATTTTAGGAGTTAATTATATATTTTTTATGAAGTCACTAAGGCCATTATCAGCCAAAAGTGAGAGAGTGGGCTACGAAATTTTTGAGAGAAGTTAGAAGAAAGGCTAGAGGACCTCTACCAAACCATCTCCCCATCATCACAATTGGAAAGGATTTGTAACCGGAAAAAGGAAAGAAATCAACCTTCATCCACCAACATCAATTCTGAAGAACAATCTAAGGCAAGTGATTTGATATTTTTAGTGCATTAAATATTTCTTCCATGTTTAGTGTAGGAATTATCTTATCTTGAAAGTTTTGAAGAAAACCAATGAAATTGTTGGGGAAACTTTGGATTGGGGTTAGGATTTGCATGTAGAATGATGATGGACTGATTTAATATTCGAAGAGTTGCATATGATTATTTAAAAATGGATTTATGATGAGTAATTGTGCATAATAAAAATTATGGGTTAATGTTCATAGGGTTTGGGGAAATATTTGGAGTTTTATATTAATTTCATGATGATTTTCAAGATTTGATCCCTAAAATATGTTAAGGAATGATCTAGGGTGATTAGAAATGGTTTATATACATTAAAACATAAATTGGATGGTCTTAGGGTGGATTTAGAGAAGTGAAGAATGAAGAAAAATGGGCTTGAAAATTTTTGGGCTGAAACTGCCATCTCGTTAGAAGACCTGCCCAGGTCGTTCGAACAACCTCATTCGAACGAACTTCTAAAGAGATGACAGTATCCCTTCTAACGAGTTGGTAGTTAGTTCAAAGCCTTTCATTCGAACGAAACTCGTTCGAACGAGACTTCTAACGAGTTGACAGAATGGCCTTTTGGCATGAATTTATTTCTAGTATCCCGTAGACTTAGTTAAATGGTGAGATAACCTTCCCTTATTAACTAATGGGTATAGTTGGGAGATTGGGGTACATTGAAGAGTAAAACTTAGAATCTTGTAGTAAACCGGATGACATTTGTGGATTGGGAAGCGAGTAACTAATCACGACGTGAGAAGAGTTGATAATTTAAATACATATAAACCAGGGACTTGTGAGTTGTATAACCAAAATGTGGGTATAAGAACGAGATGTATACCACTAATAAAATATTGTGTTACCTAAGATGTGTGAATTCTTAGTGTATGTATTTATCTGTGGGTAACATACGTACCGTACTTGCTATCATGGTCGGTCGGCGTTCGATCAAGGCCATCTTATCTTTGTGTTTCTACAGGGGGATTTAGATTGGTACCTCGAGGACATAGGTCAGAGAAGGACTTATTGAGAAGTTAATAAGTCTGCTGATCATGGGAGCATAGGTATGTACGTGACCCATGTGATGTGAACTATGTTCGCCTCCATTGTTTGTGAATGTTTTTTAATGAAACGATTCCTGAGAGATTCGGAATACGTGGTCCATATGTACGTGATATACCGGGATTGGATAGCAGAGTATGTGTGCACCGCAACTTAGTCTCAGGGTGCTAGTATTGTATAATTATGATGAGAATAATGTACTGTTAATTGAAATGAATTGTCATGAATAAATGTGAGTATAAATAATAGCAACAGTTTATAAAGTGAAAATGGAAAATCTCTAGTAATTAGTAGTACTAACATGGGGAAACTGTGTAGAAGTTATAACACTATGATTAATAGAAGTTGTTGGGAATCTAATTGGATATCGTATAGTAATGTTAGATTTTGTATCGGACTAGAGATATGAGAATAACTAGAATGGGTACGGGTACGATAGGAGTGCACAATTAGTTGAGAGGTGAGGAACATCATGTGAGTGCACACACTATCATGTACTTTATATTCACTCTTTAATGATATTAAACACTTGCAAATTTTTAAACTATTTTCACAATCGGGCTCTGACCCGTTTGCTTTCAAATCTATTTTTGTAAAACCTTTTAGGTGCCCAGCCACAAGGACACCATGCATAGGAGTTCAATTCAGGTGACGTGCTGTAGCTGCTATGGAAGTTATAGGACCTTGACAGTAGACGCCTCCATTTTTGATCTTGACTCCGTTATCAGATTTTTCTCGTTTGTTGGGCATGTCGCCCCATTTCTTTTAGAGACATCTTACTTATTCAGATATTTCAGACTTTGGATTGTAATTAATTTAGTGATGCAGACTTGGTATCTATTTATTTATTTATTTCGGCATTTGGATTGTGGTGAGGAGTATTCCTCCAGACTCATTATTATTTGATGGTTATTCTATTGTGACTATGTTGTGGTGGTTATGTTAGCATTTCATAATTCACTTATTGTATGTTAATCGGATTTAATATAAATTGGCAACTCACTTTTTAAATATTAGGTGACTAGTAATTGTTAAAACGTTTTCGACTGTGATGCTATGAACTGAACCAACTTGGCATTTTGTATTAATTTAATGAAGGAGTAGCTACCCGGTATTTAATTAATCTAGTTATCACCAGTGGTATTAGAGAATCAGGTTCTAGTGTCCTTAGGATCTGTACGGCTTATTATGTTTCCGTTGAGCTTTCTTTAATATAGAGCCCTATATTTTAGGACTGTTGTATTCTCTTGTATATGCTTCGCTCTTCAGCTATTTTGATATAATAACTGCGAACTTATAAGACTTTACTCTCATTTCAGATGCCTCCATGACGTGTGCAGCGAGTTCTTAGGGATGCACAGCCAGAGCCACAGCCTGTACCGGTTTAGGGCACTATGAATGCCGCAGAGGTTGCAGCCATTGTAGCCCAAGCGGTAAATACCTCCCTCGTAGTTGTGCAGCAGGCACCACCTCAGGCGCCGGTAGTTGCGCTAGTTCAGGCTCATGCATTCTCGTCTTCTTGGGAACGCGTCCATGATGCTTTTCAGATAGTACACCCTCCGGAGTTTACAGGTAGCTCCGATGCTGTGGTATCCAGTCCGTGGAGGAAGGAAATTCAGAGGCACTTAAGGATGTACGAGTGCACAGATGTTCAGAAGCAGATACTGGCTACTTTCAAGCTAGTAGGATCTGCATTACAGTGGTGGGAGTCCATTACCACCACAAAGGAGAGGGACTCCCTTTCTATTCAGGAGTTCTAGGTGCGGTTCGACCGTAAATATTTTCCGTCAGCTGTTCACACTGAAATGAGGAGGAAATTGATGAACCTCAAGTAGGAGGGGAAGATCGTGGCTGAGTATGAGGCCGAATTTACTAATCTCTTGAACATTGTTCCCGATGAGATTCCGACTGAGGAGAAGAAGATTCAGAAGTTTATGGATGGATTGACTTGGAGAATCCGTCAGCACTTGTTGGGAAACCTCTCGTTGGCCACTTATTCTGATGTGGTTAACGCGGCACTACTTTACTGCCAGGATCATCGCTTTCACATGACTGAGAGTAAGAGGTCAGGAGAGTCCAGCCATCAGGGCAGGACAGGGGGTAATGGTGCCAGCGGGGCACAATCTACTCAGGTTCAGCACAGGCAGGGAGATCAGGGTTCCCAGCAGGGGGATTCTAAGAGGTTCAGATCTAGGAGTTTCAGAAATGGACAGGGAGGTTTTCGTAATGGCCATCAGGGTCAGCAGGGCCAGCATCAGTAGTTTCAGAAGGGTCAGCACGGTCAGGGGAGAAATGGTAACGACCATCAGGGCCGTGGGCAGCAGGGACAGCGAGGGGGAAATTTCCCGGGGAAGTTCTTCACTTGTGGAAATATTGGCCACAAATGCCAGGATTGTCCCGATAGGGGCAGGGCCCCACAGCAGCAGCAGCAGGGTGCCCGACATAAGCCACAGAGGCCTATGTTTCCCGTCGCCCTCCTAGCACCACCACAGATGGCAGCATTACCACCTATTCCAGCGGTCCCAGTTCAGCAGGGACAGCTTCAGTATGGGGGAGTGTATCAGCTCCAGCATGCCGCAGCCCCACAGGATCCACCGACCATTAAGGGTATGTTCTCTATTCAGGGGACTATGGGGCGTATTTTATTTGAGACGGGGGCCACACATTATTTCATGGCCACGGGATTTGCACGCACTATTGGGTTATTAGACACCGCCAAGAGCACAATTACTTATGTAGATTCACCGTTGAGTAGGGGTTCCGTGATTTCCCTTATTTGTAGAGGTGTGGGTATATAGATCGGGAGGTTTACTTTACCCGCTGATATGTTAGTGTTAGAGATGACTGAGTATGATGCGATTGTTGGTATGGATTGGCTAGTTGCGTGCCGAGCCATGATTGACTATTTTAGATTATTATCTTTACCATTCCCGGGCAGGAGATGTTTTTAGTGGCGATGCCTCGCCCTGAGGGAGTATCGTCCACTCATTTGTACTATATAGAGGATGAGACCTCTAAGGAAGTGGTGCTACCACTCAATGCGATTCCGTCTTGAGGGAGTTTGCTGATGTATTCCAGGATATACCTGGACTACCTCCGAGTAGAGAGATATATTTTGTGATCAATTTGTTGTCGGGCACTCGGCCAATTGCCCGCGCACCTTACCGTATGGCTCCGGCAGAAATGAGAGAGTTACGGGATCAGATAGAGCAGTTGTTAGGTCAGGGGTTTATTCGGAGGAGTACTTCATCGTGGAGTGCCCTGTGTTGTTCATAAAGAAGAGGGATGTGGATCATTGAGATTGTGCATAGATTACTGGGAGTTGAATAAACTCACGAATACAGAATAAGTATCCGTTGCCCAGAATCGATGACTTATTTGACCAGTTGAGAGGAGCTTCCTTCTTTTCAAAGATTGATTTGCGATCGGGATACCATCAGTTGCGTATCAGGGAGCAAGACGTCTCAAAGACTGCTTTCTTGACGAGATATGGTTCCTACGAGTTTCGAGTTATGCCTTTTAGCTTGACCAACGCTCCAGCCGTGTTTATGGACTTGATGAATAGGGTGTTCAGAGAGTTCCTAGACCAGTTCATCACCGTCTTTATTGATGGCATCCTGGTTTACTCCAAGACCAAAGAGGAGCACGCCGAGCATTTGAGGCAGGTTTTGCAGATGCTACGTCAGAACGAGCTATATGCAAAGTATGAGAAGTGTGGGTTTTGGCTGAAGGAGGTTCAGTTTTTGGGGCATATCATTTCAGATCGGGGGATATCTATTGATCCTAGGAAGGTATCTGCAGTGAGGGAGTGGGGACAGCCCACGACACCGACTGAAATTCATAGTTTCTTGGGCCTAGCAGGATACTATAGGAGGTTTATTCGGGGTTTCTCAAAGATAGGGGGTCCTTTGACACATCTGACTCGTAAGGGTGTGCCATTCATCTGGAGCGATGCCTGTCAGTTGGAATTCGATGAGTTGAAGGACAAGTTGACCTCAGCACCTGTGTTAGCATTGCCAAGACCGAGAGTTGAGTATCTAGTCTACACCGATATGTCCTTACAAGGACTTGGAGGTGTATTACAGCAGGAGAGTCAGGCCATAGCTTATGCTTCCCGTAAGCTTAAGCCTCACGAGAAGAATTACCCCACCCATTACTTGGAGTTAGTAGCAGTTGTATTTGCCCTTCGAATTTGGAGACATTATCTCCTGGGGGAGAAGTTTCGGTTGTTCACGGACCACAAGTCTCTACAGTACCTCTTTATGCAGAAGGAGTTGAATATGCGTCAACGACGGTGGCTTGAGTTTGTGAAGGATTATCAGTTTGATATCCAATATCACCCAGGAAAGGCTAACGTGGTAGCAGACACGTTGAGCCGTAGGCCAGTAGATGAGGTGGCTGAGGTGTGGAAAGCTAAGTGGAAGGAGTTGGGACACCAGGATGCAGTGGCCCGATCGTTCATGTCTGTGATGACTATTACACCTCATATTGTTACGACAGTGGTAAAGGCCCAGGAAAATGACTCGTTCTGTCAGGAGCAGATATTTCGATTTCTAGCAGAGGGAGCCGAGTCCTATACCATTATCTCAAACGGAGGATTACGCTTCAATGGGAGACTGGTCGTTCCGAAAAGGGAAGAGTTACGACACGAGCTGATGACAGAGTCGCACGGCTCATGGTTCGCGGGACACCTTGGTGGGGATAAGATGTACCAAGACATGAGACGACAGTATTGGTGGAGCGGGATGAAGAAAGATATTTCTTTGTTTGTTTCAAAATGTGCCACTTGTCATCTAGTAAAGGTGGACCATCAGAGATCGGCAGGGCTTCTACAGCCATTAGAGGTTTCGACGTGGATATGGGAGAGCATAGCCATGGACTTTATCATGGGGTTACCTACATCACAGAGGGGTCACGACTCCATATGGGTAGTTGTGGATCGATTGACCAAAGTTGCTCATTTTCTACCCGTAAGGACAGACTACACTACGGGACAGTATGCCCAAATTTTCATTGCGAAAATAGTGAGACTTCACGGTGTGCCTCTAAATATCGTGTCTGACCAAGACAAGATATTTGTTTCACGGTTTTGGGAGAGTTTTCAGGAGGCCATGGGCACTGAATTGCGGTTGAGTACAGCTTATCACTCGCAGATCGATGGGCAGACCGAGCGAACGAATCAAATGTTGTAGGATATGTTGCGTATGTGCATCATAGACTTTGGAGGTGGATGGGAGCAGTACCTTCCACTGGTGGAGTTTGCTTATAACAACTCCTATCAGTTCACCATTGGTATAGCTCCATTTGAGGCGTTGTATGGGAGACCTTGTCGTTCCCCAGCATGTTGGTTAGAAGTGGGGGACAACAAACTCCTTGGGCCGAAAGTGATTCAGGATACTTCGGCAAGGATAGAGATGATACGGAGCCGCATTCGGGTAGCTCAGGACAGGTAGAAGAGCTATGCTGACACGAAGAGGTTCTTCAGAGAATTCAAAGTGGGGGACCAGGTTTTACTCAGAGTATCTCCTATGAAGGGGATTATGCATTTTGGGAAGAAGGGGAAACTGGCACCCAGATATGTGGGGCCATTCCCTATCATCTAGCAGATTGGGTCAGTTGCGTATAAACTTGGGTTACCGGGGCACTTGCATAGGATTCATGATGTGTTCCATATTTCCTCGCTAAGGAAATATCTTAGGGATGAGTTGGCCCACACTCACATTGCTTTGGAGGACATCGATCTCCAACCCGATAGTTCCTACGAGGAGGGACCAATCTCTATTTTGGATCGAAGCAAGCGGAAACCGTGGTCGAAGATAGTACCATTAGTACGTGTTCAGTGGCGGCATCATAATGCCGAGGAGTCCACATGAGAGCGTGAGGATGAGATGTGCGGGCGTTATCCAGACTTGTTTTTACCAGGTATTCTTTAGTTTCGAATTTCGGGACGAAATTATGTTATTAGGGGGGAAGTATGTAATACCCTGTAATTTTATTGATATTTATTTAAGGGATTAATTAAATTAAATGAGAATTAATTGGGAATTAATCCGGATATAAATACTAGCAAGATGTGAGTTGGTATTTGATTATGATATTGAAATTGAAAACTTCATGAGTATTGAATATTTAAATTGTCACGAGATAGCACGAGTATTGAATATTTAAATTGTCACGAGATAGAAATATGAAAATTTGGAAATTTAGTTGGGACGCGCATGTCAGTCGCGTCAGGAATGAAATTATTTGACTTGAAAAGTGAACTTTATTTTTATCAACCGAATGGTCATTTTGAGTGCGCCAACGAGTCCAGAAGGGTCGAAATAGTCAGAAAACACTAGCCGGGGGCGTAGTTTGGGTCCCGGTGCATTTTTGGGCCATACCGGCAACCTAGAGGGGTATTTTGGTAGTTTTAAAAATATGGGAATTAAAATCCACGAATTTTAGGAGTTAATTATATATTATTTAGGAAGCCACTAACGCCATTATCAGCCAAAAGTGAGAGAGTGGGCAATGAAAGTTTTGAGAGAAGTTAGAAGAAAGGCTAGAGGACCTCTACCAAACCATCTCCCCATCATCACAATTGGAAAGGATTTGTAACCGAAAAAAGGAGAGAAATCAACCTTCATCCACCAACATCAATTCTAAAGAACAATCTAAGGCAAGTGATTTGATATTTTTAGTGCATTGAATATTTCTTCCATGTTTAGTGTAGGAATTATCTTATCTTGAAAGTTTTGAAGAAAACCAATGAAATTGTTGGGGAAACTTTGAATTTGGGTTAGGATTTGCATGTATAATGATGATGGACTGATTTAATATTCAAAGAGTTGCATATGATGATTTAAAAACGGATTTATGATGAGTAGTTGGGCATAATAAAAATTATGGGTTCATGTTCATAGGGTTTCGGGAAATATTTGGAGATTTATATTAATTCCATGATGATTTGTAAGATTTGATCCCTAAAATATGTTAAGGAATGATCTATGGTGAATAAAAATGGTTTATATACATTAAAACATAAATTGGATGGTCTTAGGGTGGATTTAGAGAAGTGAAGAATGAAGAAAAACGGACTTGGAAATTTCTGGGCTGAAACTGCCATCTCGTTAGAAGACCTACCTAGGTCGTTCGAATGAACTTCTAACGAGATGACAGTATTCCTTATAACGAGTTGGTAGTTCATTCAAAGCCTTTCATTCGAACGACACTCGTTCGAACGAGACTTCTAACGAGTTGACAGAATGGCCTTTTGGCCTGAATTTATTTCTAGTATCCCGTAAACTTAGTTAAATGGTGAGATAACCTTCCCTTATTAACTAATGGGTATAGTTGGGAGATTGGGGTACATTGAAGAGTAAAACTTAGAATCTTGTAGTAAACCGGATGACATTTGTGGATTGGGAAGCGAGTAACTAATCACGACGTGAGAAGAGTTGATAATTTAAATACATATAAACCGGGGACTTGTGAGTTGTATAACCAAAATATGGGTATAAGAACGAGATGTATACCACTAATAAAATATTGTGTTATCTAAGATGTGTGAATGCTTAGTGTATGTATTTATCTGTGGGTAACATACCTACCGTACTTGCTATCATGGGAGGTCGGCGTTCGATCAGGTCCATCTAATCTTTGTGTGCCTACGGGGGGATTTAGATTGGTACCTCGAGGACATAGGTCAGAGAATTACTTATTGAGAAGTTAATAAGTCTGTTGATCATGGGAGCGTAGGTATGTGCGTGACCAATGTGATGTGAACTATGTTCGCCTCAATTGTTTGTGAATGTTGTTTAATGAAACGATTCCTGAGAGATTCGGAATACGTGGTCCTTATGTACGTGATGTACCGGGATTGGATAGCAGAGTATGTGTGCACCGCAGCTTAGTCTCGGGGTACTAGTATTGTATAATTATGATGAGAATAATATACTGTTAATTGAAATGAATTGTCATGAATTAATGTGAGTATAAATAATAGCAACAGTTTATAAAGTGAAAATGGAAAATCTCTAGTAATTAGTAATACTAACATGGGGAAACTGTGTAGCAAGTTATAACACTATGATTAATAGAAGTTGTTTGGAATTTAATTGGATATCGTATAGTAATGTTAGATTTTGTATCGGACTAGAGATATGGGAATAACTAGAATGGGTACGGGTACGATAGGAGTGCACAATTAGTTGAGAGGTGAGGAACATCATGTGAGTGCACACACTATCATGTACTTTATATTCACTCTTTAATGATATTAAACACTTGCAAATTTTTAAACTATTTTCACAATCGGGCTCTGACCCATTTGCTTTCAAATCTATTTTTGTAAAACCTTTTAGGTGCCCATCCACAAGGACACCATGCATAGGAGTTCAATTCAGGTGACGTGCTGTAGCTGCTGTGGAAGTTACAGGACCTTGACAGTAGACGCCTCCATTTTCGATCTTGACTCCGTTATCAGATTTTTCTCATTTGTTGGGCATGTCTCCCCATTTCTTTTAGAGACATCTTACTTATTCAGATATTTCAGACTTTGGGTTGTAATTAATTTAGTGATGCAGACTTGGTATTTATTTATTTATTTATTTTAGCATTTGGATTGTGGTGAGGAATATTCCTCCAGACTCATTATTATTTGATGGTTATTCTATTGTGACTATGTTGTGGTGGTTATGTTAGCATTTCATAATTCACTTATTGTATGTTAATCGGATTTAATTAAAATTGGCAACTCACTTTTTAAATATTAGGTGGCCAGTAATTGTTAAAACATTTTCGACAGTGATGCTATGAACTGAACCAACTTGGCATTTTATATTAATTTAATGAAGGAGTAGCTACCCGGTATTTAATTAGTCGAGGTTTCACAAGTACCTATTCTTATCAAACTTAATAGAATAAGGAAAATATTAAACTTCTCCATAAACTCCCTAAGTCAAACGGTCCATATCCTTGGGTTTAGTCACACTCTCTCACCTTTGCAAAGTGTCATCGGTTATTTTAAAAGTAACCAACATCTTCTTCGGCACCTCCATGTAGTCCACCATCCTAATGTGTCTCTCCAAGTATCTCATCCAAGGTCAAACCCGCCTAAAAAGTGAGCGGATTACCTTTGTTTGAAATTTTCCCTCAACTTGTCCTAAGATGATGTGGGCGCTCCATACTGTTGAAGCATCTGGTTCCTAACCTTATAAATACATATATCAAAACCATACGTTGTGGTCTCCCGAATGATTGTTGTCAACGCCTTAGCTCTCATAAAAAATTGACTATTTCTACTTGACCTACGGGACTTGTCATCGCATTATCCCTCAGGGCTCTCATAGATCCATTCATCCTAGTGTTAACTGTCTTAAATGGCAGGATGTATCAAAGACCATCACATGAAAAACTGATATAAATCTATAACCCTCAAGACATAGGATCGTGCTCTGATACCAACTATAGAAACCCCGCATATTATAATATTAAGGTTGACCACCTCCTAATATTATATTATATAAATTTCTAAGATTAAAAGTATCATTCTTAGCATATGATAGAAGTATGAGATTTTAAAAAAAATACAATAATATAAAATACGAGAGGCCACAATTTGAATAATCACTAAAATATAAAGTCCAACTACAACATCCTTCAATAATCAAGAAATATACAAAAGTCACAAAAATATCTTATGTACAACTATGGAGTCACAAGTGACTCATCAATCCAAACGCTATCTCATATGAAGTACACGACAAAAAGGAAACTACACCATAGATAAAAATAAATCTCTAAAGTTTAGCCTACACTTTAAGACCCAATTTGCTCCTAAAAAGCTCAAAACTAACTTGAGATATTAGTCAACAAAATGGGTTATGTCCCACTACCAGTATACTAGCTACCTTATATAAATAGGGTAGCATATCCCATCTAGAAGTACCAAATGAACTAAATGCCACTATTATAGGTTAAAATTACTTAACCATGTGGACCAATAACACAGTGACACTTGCTAACACTGCCCTGAGACCTGCCAAACAGGATAAGACCTAGTCGGCACAAGTACTTGTTGATCGGCTACCTAGCTGACCACCTCTAAGAAGTTAAACCATCAATCAGATAGAAAGCCATGCATGAAATATACAATAGTCACCATGCATATGTATGTGAAGGGATACCCAATTGTCTATTACTTTGTAAAGGTGTAAATGCTTGAATCTATAAAGGCATTCCACCTCTTATCTTCCTACGTACTACAAATACACCATTTTCCTTAGCTTAGGGGGAAAGTTTTTACAACACCATTACCCTATGTAATTGTATCCCAGATATAACAACACAAACCCTAACCAACTTTACCCATAGATGTAGGTATATTCCCAAAGCTGAACTAGGTAAAAATCATGTGTCTCTTGCACCATTTCTATTCTTTATCTTCAATTTATTTATCTTTTACTATAAGTTTGGATAAATAAAGTTAAAATCAATATCTAAATACCTTTTTCGAATTTAAAAATTAATAAATTGGTGTCGTCAATGAGAACGACAAGCTGTAGTCGTTTTCCACTAATCTCTTTCAAAAACCTATTCTTGAATCCTTTTGAATAATGAATGAAATTCCAGAAAGTAGTCTTACTGGGACAATACATTTACCCCTTCTGCTCCACTCGGTGGGATTTGCATGATATTTTACTCAACCTATCCAAAAGGCAAGAGGCGATGTAAGAAATGATGAGGCAGTTGACTCAAACACTTCCAGTAATATTTGTCGCTGCTCCATCCTCTCAGAGGAAAATACGACCTCCACCTCCCATAAACAAAAGGAGTGGATATTATAGATCTTCATGCGATAGGTCTTACCAACCAAGAGCAACTTCCTCAATTAGATTCATTGACTACTATGATGGGCGATCTCTCACTTCAGAATGGTTGAGCGCTTTGGAAAAGTTGAGCAAGGCCTCTACCTTCAATTATCTTGTTCCTTGAGAAACTGGAGGTCATCATAGGGATATAGATATATTACATGATCATTATGCTGAGCATTATGAACAATGAGTTAGGTCAAAAATTAGCATCCGGGGATCCGTGCGTGACTAGTAGAATTCTCAAGAAGATATCTCAGCACAAACACACGATAGAACTGTCTGAGCTAAATCTAATCCAGAAGATCATTCTTAGAAGGGATAAATACAACAACTGTAATATTTCTTGGGGAGATATCTAAGACTAAAAATCCCCTACAATGGAGCTTTATGAAGGGATCTCCTTTCGTTCTCGCCATTATGGATTTACCCACACCTTCCAAATTCAAACCACTAGTAGTTACTCCTAAATATGATGGTAAGAGTGACCTTTTCCTCTAAATTTAAAAATATCAGGCCGCCAATGATATCTATTTGGCCCCTGATGAGATGCGTTGTCGAGCGTTCTCAAGTACCATCACTAGATCTGCCCAAATTTGGTACAACGATTTACCCCGAGCATAAATTTCTAGTTTCGAATAGCTCGCTAAACTGTTCATCAACAACTTCTATTTCAGAGCTAAGCCTATCAAAAGAGTAGCCCATTTATTAAGCATTCACTAATAATCGGGAGAAACTACTCGTGAATACATTACTCTCTTTAATAGTGAGAAGTTAGAAGTAGTGGATTATAAGGAAAATACTTTCATCACCACCCTGATGAATGGATTACTTCCAGAGAAGATATATTATGCATTGACGAAGGAGACTCCTAAAACCATGACAGAGTTAATGAAAAAGGATGGAAAATTACAATGAAGCAATGGATGGCAAGCAAGTTTTATGAACCAAGGCTGACAATCCAAAAGGTTCGGAGAAGAAAGAGAAAAAAGATAAGAAAGTTGAGAAGCCCAATAAGTATGAGGAATACACTCCTCTCACTATTGACGTGCATCACATCTTTAAAGAAATAAGGAGTAGTAGAGTCCTAAAATGGCCTAAAAAGTTGAAATTACCCCCTAACCAGATGGATAAGTCCAAGTATTGTGATTTTCACAAAGATCACGGGCATACCACTGATAATTGCATTGTTCTAAAAAATTAAATAAAATATCTTATTCATCATGGAAAGTTGACCAAGTTTATAGATCGAATCGAAGATCGGGACTCCAAAAGAAGGTCAAAATCCCCTTATAAAGGCAAAGATGACAAGAAAAGAGTTCAAGATGACGATTCAAAAGATGATCCAGACTTATCGAAAAAAAATCAGGAAACAGAGAGTATAAAAATGATATCCTTTGATTTTCATTTTATTGCAACAGGAGACGCTGGCGATGGAGATGAAACAATTGAGAGAAAAGCTTATTTTAATGAGGCCAAAGCTTATTCTTACATTCGACATATCAACTTATCAGATAAGGTAGATGGCCGACCCATAAAGGGGAACAAATACAAGCTAGTCATTGGCTTCTCCAAGAACGACCTAGTAGGAATACTCTACCCACATGACGATCCTGTGGTCATCACCTTCAGAGTAAACGAAGCAAGAATTTCTAGAATCCTAGTAGACAAGGGCAGCTCGACTGATGTTATGTTCTATAATTATTTCCATAGTTTGGGACTGAGAGATAGCAAGATGGAATTATCATAGACCTCTAGTAGGTTTATCGGGGGAAAGGGTTTATCATTTAGGAACTGTCAAGTTGGAAGTTTTGATCGGAACTTAGCCAGCTAATAAAACTGAGACGATCCGCTATTTTATCCTAGACAAAAATATCTAGTCAGCTTACAACATCATCCTTGGTAGAGTCGGCTGAAGAAGTTTGAAGCAGTACCATCCATAATTCACTAGTGCTTAAAACTCCCCACTCACTATGGTATTATCATAGCAAAAGGGAATCAAGTGGAGGCCAAAGAATTCTACTATACATCTGTCGACCAAGAGTAGATGAAAAAAATTACCACCACTTATCAGATTAAGACCCTGGATCCCCATGAAGAAACTGATTTGTTTAAAGGCCAAGTTATAAAAATCACTGAGACAGTTATATTAGATGATGAAATACCTAAAAGGACCACACAAATTGGTTCAACCTTAGAACCATCCCTCAAGTAGGAATTGATAACATTTCTTAAAGAGCGAAAGATTTTGTTCTCCTGGACACATAAAGACATGTTGAGAATTGATCTAGAATTTATATGCCATGAGTTGAACATCATCAAGGGTGCTAAGTCGATTAAGCAAAAATGACGAGTGTTTAGTCTCGAGAAGAATGTGTCCATCTAGGAGGAGGTGGACAAGCTGCAAAAGGCAAAATTCATTGAAGACATAAAATACCCAAATTGGTTTGCTAATGTGGTGATGGTGAAGAAGAAAAACAATAAGTGTCATATGTATGTTGACTTCACTGACCTCAATAAATCATGTCCTATATATCACTTTCCTTTACCAAGGATCGATCAATTAGTGGATGCCACAATTGGGCATGAGTTACTAAGCTTTATAGACGATTACTCAGGTATAACCAGATCAAGATGAAGCCATAAAACAGGAAGACTACATCATTCATCACCAATCAAGGTACTTATTGTTACAACGTTAAGTCTTTTGGGCTCAAAAATACTGGAGCAACATGCCAGAAACTGGTGAATAAGGTTTTGGAGGAGTAAATAGGTAAGAATATGGAAGTATATATGGATGACATGCTCATTAAGAGCAAAAAAGATACTGACCACATTAAAGATCTAAGTCAAACATTTGGCCAGCTTGAGAAACATCAGATGAAACTCAATCCGACTAAATGTGTGTTCAGCATACAGGAAGGGATATTCTTGGGTTTCTTCGTGAATCAAAGAGGAACTAAATCCAATATTGACAAGATCAAGGAGTTAATTGACTTGCAATATCCTTCATGTAAGAAAGATCTACAGAAGTTGACTAGAAAGGTAGCATCCATCAACCGATTTATCTTCTAAGCTACCGGCAAGTGTTTGTTGTTCATTAAAGTACTTAGAAAAACCTTTGAGTGGAATGAGGAATGTAAAGAATACTTTTAGGACCTAAAACACTACTTGGGATCTCCACAACTACTCTTCCTACCACTAATGGGTGAGAGATTGTACTTATACTTGGTTGTGTCCGAATCTTCCATCAGTGCGGCACTAGTTTGGCTGGAAAGTGTGATATAAAAGCCAGTGTATTACACCAGGAAGGATTTTAAAGGAGCATAAAATAGTTTACCTATCCTGGAGAAATTGTCCTAGGTCCTCATTGAAGTGTAAAAAAGAATGAAACCCTACTTCCATGCGCATACAACAGTGGTTTACATAGATTTTCCTTTGCGCCAAGCAATTCACAAACCAAAAAAATTAAGGAGATTGATGGCCTGGGCAGTGGAGTTGGGAGAATATGATATACTTTATGAGACGAGAATAGCAGTGAAAGGTCAAGATGTAGTAGATTTCATTGTTGAATTCACTTATCAAGAGGATAATTTGAATTTTTAGGCCGAACGGACTTCCTTAGAAGAGAGATCAGCCCCAAAGAAACCCAAACAACATCCTTTGAAAGAAGAATCTACAATTGAGAGACTTGAGACATTTGTTGCATAGGAAATCACCCAGCAATATAAAAAACAAAGCAAAAAGTTATTGGTGTAAGGAATTCTAGGTGAAAGGAATTTTGCTGATAAGATCCCTATCTAGAAGTTGTATGTCGATGAATATTCTTGCGCTACGGGTAGTGGAGCAAGGCTCATTATCAATACCCCTAATGTCATAGATGTGGAATATGTACTTCCTTTTTAGTTTTAAGCCTCCAATAATGAGGCAGAATATAAGGCACTGATCACTAACTTGGAATTAGCCTTATCATTGGGAGCGGAACAAGTCATAGCCCATAGTGACTCATAGTTAATTGTTAATCAATTTCTCCAAGTATATGGGGTCAATGGGATATCATGTTGAAGTATCTCTCTAAATCTTGTGAATTCATTTTCAAATTGTAGTCAAGATGGTTCAAATAGCAAGAATTGAAAATGTCCGAGCGAATGCACTTAGTCGGTTGGCCTCGGTGACCAGGACAAAGCTCAGAAGGACTATTCGAGTGGAGATCCATATGCACAGGAGCATAGATGAGGAGACTATCACCTTAATATCCATGTAATTAGTACCCTCGTGGATGGATCATATAAAAGAATACATTGACAAGGGTCTGTTACCTACCGACCCTAAAGAAGAGAGAAAACAAAGGTACAAAGCAGCTAGTTATGTGCTAGAAAGAGGAGTCTTATATAAAATAGGATACATTGTGCCCTTGATATGATGTTTACACACCACCTAAGTGCAAGGTTTAATCAAGGAAGTACATGAAGGCTCCTGTAGAGCTCACTTACCAGCCTGATCACTGGTAGGATGACTAGCTATGGAGGGGTATTACTGGCTAACTATAAAAGCGGACTGTGCTTTATTTACTAAGGAATGTGACAAATGCCAGAGATTTACCACCATACCTAAAAGACTAGAGTCTACCCTAACTCCAATAACTTCTACCTGGCCTTTTTCCATTTAAGGAATTGATTTATTCGGCCCACTATCGAAGATAAAAGGACAATTTAACTACTTAATGGTCGTAGTGTATTATTTCACCAAGTGGGTGGAAGATGAACCCTTGGTGTAAATTCCTTATGAAAAATTCTTCTAATTTATATGGAAGCATATCATATGCTGATATGGGATGTCGTAAGCCTTCATCATTAACCATAGTACTCAATTCGATAATCAGACATTTGAGGATTATTGTGTCCAATCCAAAATATAAAAAACTTTATTCTACCCCAGGATATCCTCAATGCAACGATCAAATAGAGTTAACTAACAAAATGTTGCTCGAGGGTTTGAAAAAGAGACCTGATGATGCAAAGGGTAATTAGATCAATGAACTACACAATGTTCTCTGGGCATGCATAACCACGTCGAGGACAACTACTGGCGAAATTCCCTACATAATAGACTTTGGAACAGAAGCAGTGGTGCTGACAGAAGTGGGCCTACCAAGACATTAAATACTTAATTTTGACTCCCCGAAAAGTGATCTCAAGAGGAGGTTAGACCTGGACTTGATTGGAGAGGTAAGAGAAGATGATGCGCTCTGAATGGCTGCTTATCAGCAACACGCTGATCGATTCTACAACAGGAGAGTCAAGCCGAGCAACCTGAAGGAAGGAGTGTTCTCAAAAAGTACTCCAAAAAGGAAATAAATTAGAGGCCAATTGACATGTCCCTTACCGTAGCTCGATGATTGTCTGACTAGGAACTTACTATTTGGAAACGCTTGAAGGAGTAGAATTCAAGAACCCCTAGAATGTTGAGTATCTCAGAAAATATTATCAATAGTTATGAAGTGAAACTTTATGTAACAGTACTGATCATCTCTATAGGAAAGTGTGTGGTATGCTATCATTTAAACTTCCTTTTTATGTTTTTTTCTTGGGGATAAGAGATGACAATTATCTCAAGCATAAGTGCAAAGCAAAAACTCATGTATGGCGTCATCCTTGACAAATCGTGAACAACACCCAGTTCTCTCAAAAACTTCCTGTATGACCTAAAAGTCAAGAACAAGAAGTGTTACCAGACAAAATTAAATTAAGGAAAATCTTAAAATATTTGGTCACCAATGGTAACTAAGGCAAACACTTAGTTTAAAATCAACAAAGATTTGTGTTGACAAACATAAGTGCGTTAATAGAACCTAAGGCTAGACCACTTAGGTTCGTCCCAAAACATAAACCAAGTTAAGAAGATTAGTCAGCTGGAATAGCTGACCAACTAATCAGAACGCTTAGTTGTGAAATAAATTCTAAAAACATAATTAATATGTGTTTTCAAACAAAGACCTTTTATTCAAAGGGTCTAAAAGGTTCATTACAAATCATTATTAAATAGTACATGACCAAGACTAAAGCAAGAGAAAAATAATCCTCATTCGACGGGACATTTTCCTTGAGCTTTATCCATCCTAGTAGGAGGAATGTCAAGAGGAAAAGGTGGATGGTAGAAATCAAGTCTCTCAGCCTTTCATGACCATTTTAAATCGACCTATTCACCAAATGATGGGGACTAACATAAGTATCTTCATCATGTAGTGCAAAATCATCAAAATATTTTCTAACCAAGCTCTGAGGAATGGCGTCAATGCGGATCTAATCAGCATCAATTCTGAAGGGAGTATTAGGGTAACCCAACACACCTGGATTATGCCAATACCATAATTGATCTTTTTTAGGAACCTTTAAAACTGATAACACGCTTACCCAGCCCTATTTATAACCTTCACATCAGACTTGCTTTAACTCATCCCCTAAATGCACTAAGGTTTTATAATGGCCTACCATCCAAACTGCCCTCGGTTTCTTATGGAAATGAAAAGTCAGTCAATCAACCTTATAAGTAAGTTTCTTAATGGCCACATCCTTATTTTTAACTAAGACTTCCTAATCGGCTAAGGTTTTCATGGTCCTCTCATCATTTTCCTTAGCTAAGGGGGCATGTTTTTACAACACCATTACCCCTTGTAATTGTATCACTAAGATAGCAATACAAACCCTAACCAACTTTATCCATGGATGTAGCCTTATTCCCAAAGCTGGACCATGTAAAAAACTTGTGTCTCTTGCACCATTTTTATTCTTTATCTTTAATTTATTTATCTGTGATTAAGTTTGGATAATTAAAGTTAAGATCAATTTCTGAATACCTTTTTCGAATTTAGACGTCAACAACCACATTGGAGTCTTTTATATAAAACTAACATTTAAGCTTAAAATATTTATCAATGTTTACAAGATAATATGGTAGAATTAATTATTTGAAGAACAACTGGATCTATCAATAATTCATATAATCTCAAGAGTATAAAGACCTATCCAGTAACTAAACATGGATTAATAACTAACCATGTAATATCAAAATATTCACAATTATCTATTCGTTAATCAACATTAATAACATCTCTTTATTAAGTGGGTATCAACAACTATCGGTTTATCAAATGATATGAACTATCACATAATCTTCAACTCAATATCTTGTTAAAATCCGTTTAATTACTTTCCACTTCCATATTTTGTTAATTACATCATTCTACTTTCATATAGTTACATCATTTCATATTTCAAGTCCATTTACACCAATAGGCCTTATTAATTATCACGCTTAACACGCATTAACCAATTACCTTCATCTTATCTCATTTATGTTATTTTATCTCCTTAAATTCATTCTAAATAATCGGCCTCTCTTATGGCCCCGAACGTAACATAGCTTACTCGACATACGTTTATTATCATAATAATTATAATCCATCAGCCTCTCTTGCGCCTTGAACGTCATGTAATATACTATAATTACCATTCTATGATTATTTATAACCATAGTCAACATACCAAATCATGTTAGCCTCATAATATAGTCAGTTGTCTCACTCATGACCCCGCACATACCCGTGAACAAAGTCCATTTAAACCTCTCTAACGCCAAACAGTCTGGGTCATTCACATATGATATATCTATAGATCAAGTCGACACTAAGATCACACCAATAGCAACACAAATTATTGATAACTATTAAATTAATCATCCAATATAGGTCGCATACATACGATATTCCATAGTCGGCCGACACTATACCATGTACTTAGAGAGATGCCCAACATAACTTTCTATATGACTTCAAACATCTTAAATTCTGAATTCCCAACCTTCCCTATATCCCATATGTGGTACGTCCCATTAATGAAATCCAAATAAGGACCCCCTACACTTTTATCTAGGTCAGATGGTCCTCGAGACTCTATAATTACCATACATTAATAACGTACTTACTTAGGAACCAGTACACAACTTACACATCCTAAACTCCCAACTCCTATTCCTCTTTAGACTCCATGAGTGGGACATCTCATAAATGGAATCCAAATAAGGAACACCCAATACACTTCAATATGGTTCAGGTAACTATTGAGAGTGAATAAATAATAAACCTAACCTTTTTTATCCAGTAGCTTAACTCCATTGAATTCAATACACGTCACCCACATGAAGCAGATAGATCATTCTATAACTCCAAAAAAAACTTCATTACACGACTTGGCCTTAGAAAATTCATCGTTCTCCTAAGCATCCAATTCACTCATAAATACCTTATTTATGAAAACTTTTTTTCTTCTCAACAACTGTTATCCTAACAATCTTTATAAATAACAACTACTGCATTACAATCACAAGTCAAATCTCCATATTACCACAGGTATCCTCAAACATCATCTCATTCATTTCCAAGCTTTATATATAAATAACCCAAGTATCATGACCCCAATATCAACTATAAATAACCAAAAGTCCTCACTCCCAGGGATAACATATTAAAGGTAACAATATATACACCCCCAAATACAATATATATATATATATTATCAACACGAACCACATTCACAACCACACTTATCTACCAAAAAAAATCTCACAAACAATAACTGATGATTGCATTATTATGTATTATGTATACCCAAATCTAGGCTTTGCTAGTCCCTTTTTTCCATACATAAATAGTTGTTAGAGTCATTTTCGTTATTTAAAATAAAAATGCAAGTTTGAAACAATTTGAGTTAATAATGCAATTTTAGCAGCTCCAAGGGTATGTTTATACCCTAAATAAATAAACTCATTTTAATTATTAGTTGTTGTTAATATTGGACCTATTTATGTAAAAAAATAAACTTGTAGGTCAATACGCAATTGCAGTTTTAAAACGCTCTATTTTATTGCAATTGTAGAAAAAAGGCGGTCAAAAGCGTCAATTCAAAATTTTACCTTGATCGGAGACATTCCAAGCACCCTAATTAAACCCCATCACAAGCCATCTTCTAATTTTTGCCACATAGCTTCTGCGTTTAATATTAGCATTTATTATTTTTTGCATGTGATATTTTCATATTATTTTTATATTTATGCGTGTCATTTTATTATTTTTATTTTTATTTTTTTTATTATTTTTTGTGTTTATAATACAATATGTGTGTGTAGTTTTATATATAATAGCATATGTAAGTTTTATATTAGTATGTGTATTTTTATGAATCTTATTTTAATACGTGTCTCGTTTTAGTATTTTTAGTATATATTTTAATATTTGTGTATATGTTTTCATGTGTTTTATATGTGGGTTTTAATTTTAGTGTATTATTTTATGTTTTTGTGCCTGTTGTGTGTGTGTGTGTGTGTGTATTATTTGTTAGTTATATATATATAATATACACACACTAGATTCCATACATCCACATACACCTAATACCTCCTTCACCTATACCCTTTTACCATACTTCCACATACACCTAATAAACCTTCTTACCGCACATGTTTTAAACACCATGGGATTCATTTCCCCTCTTATCACTTTACACCACTCCTCCCTCCTTTCTCTTTTTCATGCCCATCGCCTACATGCTTCTTTTTTTTATTTTTTTATTCTATCCCTCATTTTCTTATTTTTTATTTTATCTCTCATTCTCTTATTTTTTATTCTATCTCCCATTCTTGTATTTGTTTATACTATGTATCATCTTCATAAATATTCCTCACATGCCCTATAAAAAGGACCTTTGGAAGACAATTTGGTATAAGAGCTCATACACAATTTAGAGTGAGAAAATATGTGAGTTTATTTTAGGAGCACCAAAAATAGTAAATACTTGTATTTTATCTTTGAGTGTTTGTGAGGCATCTTGTGTTCAATATTTGGGAAGACCTTTTTTATTGGCATTCAAGTGTTGGAACATCAATTTTTCTAAGTGAATATTAATGAAAAGTATTATTTCATCTCGTACTTTTTGTATTTTTTATGGTGTTAATTTAATTACTAGGATTAGGTGAAATTTACCATTATTACTTAATATATATTTTAATTAGTTTAACTCGTTTAAATTCTCTACTTATTCTAAAAACGTTTTAAAAATTCGATTTTTATTAAAATAGTCACAAGAGTGATATTATAACATTTGGAATTAATTGTTTTATTTACATTCTTTGATTTTTTGTACTTACAGTTGATATATCATGCTTATGTTAAATTTTTTTATAATCCATGTATATGTTTGATATAAAATGTTGAGAAGTAATAAATTTAATTCATATCTTTTGATTTATTGTCCTTACATTTGATGGATTATGCTTACGTTAAATTGTTTGATAGTCCGTACTTATGTTTGACATTAAATACTTAGGAATGATGATTTTGAGGGAATAGAGATTTTTGGAATCTAAAAAGAGATATAAAATATTTGTTTAGATCCTTAATGCTTTCATCATTCCAAAAATTATGCGACGAGAGTCGGTATAATTTTGAGTTATAAAAGGGAATTGCGAGTTAGACTAATTAATTTTAAACTAGTAAATACGATAAATGAATCTGAAATCCTAATAATCTCTCTCATATTTGCTGCATACTTTGTGTTCACTCCTTTATTATTGTTTTATTTTATTTTATCCCTACATAATATTTCGGCAACAATATTGTCTAGATGGAAAGTCGATGATTTATACAAATTGATCAAATATTCATGGGATCGACTAGTACTAACACTCGCTATATTACAATAGTTATGTACTTGCAGTAATTTTATAATTTGACAATAAGTTTTAGGTTCTGTTGCCAAGGATTTGTGTCAATTAAAACTTATCAATTGTAGGACTAGTTTAAAAAAATATTAAAAAAAAAGATTAATTTTTTAGAAGCTAATATTTTCGCTATTATTTTTAGTTAGTAAAAAAATTATATTTGAGTATTTTATTAGTAAATAGTAGTTTTGACACTATTCTTATCATAAAAACACAAAAATATATATTAAAAAAAGAATTGAAAATTTCATAATTGTTTTTTGAAAATTTCTAGATTTTTTTTCGATAGTTAGTGCAAAAAAAAGTCCAGTAACATATATATTTTTTATTATCAAAATATACATATACATATACATATATACATATATATATATATATATATATATATCTTTGTGTTCTTTTTGTTTTATTATTGTCATGCAATGAAACTTTGAGAGAGAGTGATTGAATATAGATTGATATTGAAAACAACAGTATCCGAGAATCAATTTGAATTTATGCTTAAGAGGTCAACAATAGAAGCCATCTATTTATTGAGGAGATTATTGGAGGGGTGTAGAGAGAAATATAAGGACCTTCATATGAATTTTATAGATTCGCAAAAGGCGTATGATAGGATACCAAGAGATATAATATGGTGGGTTCTACAAAAAAATGAGTGGCTTCTAGAGATATTGATGTGATCAAGAATATGTATGATGGGTCCATGACTATAGTAAGAACCTTGGATGGAGAAAGTAGTGAATTTCCAATAACTGTAGCCTACACCCAGGTTCAACACTATATCCTTATCTCTTTGCTCTTGTTATGGATGAGTTGACTGGACAAATATAAGATGACGTGTCGTGGTGTATCCTATTTACAGATGATATTATTTTTGTGGATGAGAATAAGACGGAGATTAACGCTAGATTGGAATTGTGGAGAGAAGCTCTAGAAATAAGAGAATTTAAAGTAAGCAGGATTAAAACAGAATATGTAGAGTGTAATTTTGGTAGTAATAGGAGGAAAAACGAGGATATGGTGAACTTGGAGAGTCAAGAGATACCTAGAAATAACATCTTCGTCATTTAGGCTCAATTATCCAAAAAGATGGAGATATTAGTGATGATGTTACTCATAAGATTAAAGCAGGCTGGGTCAAGTGGAGAAGTGCTACCAGTGTATTGTGTGATAGGCGTATACCTTTGAAGTTAAAAGAAAAAATTTATATGACAACCATTATACTCGCCATATCATATGGAGCAGAGTGTTGGGTAACATAAAAATAAAAATTGCAGAAAATGAATGTGGCTTAGATGCGAATGATAAGATGATATTGTGAAAAAATTCGAAAGGCTAAAATTAGAAACGAAAAATTTGTGAAACGGTAAGAGTATCTCTTATAGAAGATAAATTGAGAGAAAATCAACTCAGATGGTTTGGACGCATCAAGCATAGACCAATGGATGCCCCCGTAAGGAAGAGCGATTTAGTTAGTATTGATGGTAACGTAGGGGAAAGAGGTAAGCCTAAATTGACTAGTGGGTTATTGAAAAAAAGAACATGATATCACATGGTTTAATCGAAGATATTGCACTGAATAGAATAGAATAGAATAGAATAGAATAGAATAGAATAGAATGAAAAAATAGAATTCTTTCAGTCGACCCCAAATAATTAGAAAAATGCTTTACTGAGTTGAGTTGAGTTGAGTTGAGTCAGACTACACCATTAGTGCATGTGTTGTGTTATTTTTATTTTATATTTTTGTATCTCACTTTACACTTGGTGGAATTGTTTTTGTGTTAATTTTAGTAGCACATTCAAAAAATACAAAAAGAAAAAAAAAGCAAAAGACAAAGACAAAGACAAAGACAAAAAAATAGACGAAAATTCTGAAAAATCAAGCAATCGTGTGAGAAAGCTAAAGATACTTGTGCAATCTTGTCACGCGCACAAGGTACACTTGGATATGACTTAAACATAGGCGGCAAGTCACTCCAAATAACGTTAAATAAAACTTCGACCCAACATAAGCAAGTGATCGTAAAAATTCCACGTCAGAGGTACATTTTGTGTTCTCCTTATGTGATTTTTTTATTTCATATTTCATTAAACATATTGCATAAATTTGACTTAAGTGCAAAAACCTAATTGCAAGATAAGGTGTGGATTTTATCATACTTCCTTGGCCCAAAAATCACTAAAATACCTGAGCATTTGCATAACCCGAGTCATCATTTTTAATTTAAAATTAATTAGACATTAGCCCTGGGGTATCACATATCTCGTAGGAAAACTCTTAAAGAGGCTAGAACTAAAAGCTACATTAACACAGACTTATCAAAACAATTTCATTTTACCTTTGAAATACCCCATAATTTTAATAACTTTTAATATGGGATTAATTACAAGTAAAATGGAGATTGATTAGAATTGATTATAAATAATAATTGGAATTAATCAAAATTGAATATTACTAGAGAATAAAGTAATATGTGCTTGATACTGAATATTACTTAGTGATTAAAATTAGTATATGATTATATGGTTACGAGTGAATAATATGCGAATTATTGAAATCAAGTCGGGACGCGCGTGTGAGTCGTGTCGGGACTAAATTAAGAGGGAAAAAAAGAAAATTATTTTTAAATCATCCATATGATCATTTAGACTGCGCCAATGAGTCCGGAAGGGTTGAAATAGGCAGAAAATTCTACCCGGGAGTTTGATTTGGGTCTAGGGTCAATTAGGAACCAAAAGGACACTCCGGAGGGGAATTTTGGTCATTTTCTGGGGGAGGTGAATAGTACCTGCGGGATTGGAGTTTTATTATGTAAGATTAGAGTGTGTTAAACCAATAGATCATTTACAAAAAGACTAAGGAGAGGAAGTGAGATAACTCTAGGAAGAGGAGGGGTTTTGAGAGCAAACTAAGGGTTGCACCACCTTGCACCACCATCAAAAAAGTGATTGGAAACGAGGAAAAAGTATCCTACATACATCTTCACCAAAGGATCAGACCTACACCTTAAGTCAAGTGTAATTCTTGTTCCAATTAGTGATTATAATATCCATGTTAAATTAGAAGGGATAAACATCCATGAAAACTATAAATCAAAGATGAAAATTTGATGATTTTGATGTAATTCTTGAAATGGAAATTATTTAGGATTATTCCTTTGATGAAATTAGAATTAACAACATGAAATTTTGTGCTTAATTGATGAAGGAATTTGGGGTTTATACGTGTTCTTGAGAAAGAATTATATCATGTAGATTTTCTTGACTTTAAAATAAGATTAGTATGATTCATCGAAATTCCATGATGATTTTGATATGATTTGATGTTATAAATCATGTACATACTTGAGTATATCATTTGGAATGAATTATAAGGAGTTTGGGATCATTTGGTGGAGGTTTTCAGGATGAATTATGTTACAACCCATAGGTAGAAATACGTAAAAAAATGACGAACATTGTATGATAATTTTAAGACTGTTTTAAGTAGAATTTGGTAGTGTGCTCCCGAGTTTTTATATAAATCACATTCTGCACAACTTTTTAGTTTTTAGTTTTTTCTAAATCGGAGAAGTAAAGCCTCAGAATTGTAATTTTTATTTCTGGGTAGATTGTAACTTTATCAGAAAAAAATATATTAGGAATTAAAATATAATCCGATCTTGTTATAACGAGTCTGGGTTTTGGACCAATAAGTATGAGTTGAAGGTAGATACTGGAATAATTAATTAAATCCTTTCAATTAATAAGAGATGTTAGGAGTAATGGGATATGTGAATAAAATGTATATTATTGGTTTATGGGATAAACTTTAAATATACTATCTGTTGGATTTGTATATGGGATGAGAGTATACCCATTTGTTGATATATATATATATATATATATATATATATATAAAGGTGGAGCAAATACCTATAATCTAATTGAGGTTTGAAATACAATGATACGTAGGATATTAGAGATATAAGTATACTAGGTATGAGACCATTAATATGGGATGTGCCTATGCCCCTATTGTTGATATATATATATATAGGTTGCGTGTAAACCTATTGTTTGATGATTTATGTATATGACATACCTAGCCTACTTTCTATCGACGGGAGGTTTGCGCGTAGATGGTAGTCATATCTTGATGAACCTTATGGGGTATTTTTGGCTTATTACCTTAGAACATAGGGCATAGGTCTGAGAGAACACTATATAATTGACTTACTTGAGTCTATATTATATAGGAGTTCCAACTAGTTTGGATAATGAGACAAAGTAGGTTAGCTTTTATAAGTTGCTCAATCTCTAACAGGTTCAAGCAAGAATGAAGAAATCCAGTCCAAGAATCATCAAAATCTTTTAAAGGGAAGTTAATTCTACCTTTCAACCGTTTTGGGACACTTACACTGCATACTATTAAGTTCTTATGTGCATATATAGTTTAAATCACTTTAACAATATTTTCAAATCATTTTAATTCCCCTATAACATTTTTTAAACATTTTAATTAATTTTTGAAATTATTAAAATTTGATTTTTTGCATTTTGCAAAAGGGTTTTATTCATCAAAATTTGTGCTGGGTAGGATCTCAAAGCTCTAGAGAATTCAGGGGTGAAAGTTGGAATATTTTTTACATGCGTTTTACAGGCTGTATAATTCGAACACATGTTGATAGCTTATCGGATGGCTTTGTGTTTTCTATAAGACACGTTCTTTTTATTTAATCTCATCCCTTAGTTAAACCTAATCAATGATCTGCATGGTTTTAGACTCAATCCATGTGCAACCAGTTTTAACCAATGAGTGTTAGTTTTTCCCCCGCTTCTATTGAACCGTTAGATTGGAAGTCAACTGTAGGGGTGGTAATTTTAGGAACGACACAAAATTGACTCGAAATTAACACAATGTTTCATGGTCGTGTCCTATTCGTGTCGTATTTTTTTTACACGAAGTCCTGTCGTATCGTGTTTGTGTCTTAATTATGAGTCGTGTCATGTTATCGTATTTTTTAGGCGTGAAATTTAAGAAATTTTGGTATTCATGTCGTGTCGTGCCATGTTATTTTTTATTCGGGTTGTGTTCGTGTTAACTAAAAAAACAAGAATTCGTGTCGTGTTGTGTTCATGTTCGTGTTCAAAAAATCATTGTCGTGTCGTGTCGTGTCAGCCCAAAACACGACCCGTTGACCCGAATTACCACCCCTAGTCAACTGGTGAAGGTTAATCTCATCCATTGGATTATCTAAGATGTTTGAGATTCTTCCTTAGCTACTATATAAATCCATGTAGTCTCAGCCATTTGTGACTTTTGGCTTTCATCCAAATAGAGATAAAAGGAGAGAGAAGAGAGAGAAGGGAGAAGAGAAAGAGAAGAAACCCTAATCTTCATAGCTCAACCTCTGCGTGTTTTCCCTTCATCTAAACATAAAAAAATTCATAGTTTCGAACACCAAAAAACCTAAACCTTGAGAGTTAAATCCATTTGGAGTTTCTGTGAGATTAGTGTTGGAGTTTTTTTACGTTTGAAGACCTCTTTAAGTCTTAGTTTCTCTCAAAACTCATCTCTAAGAGAATCTTGAGTTTCAGTATTGAAACTTGAATTTTTCTAAAAGAGAAAATCACACGCTTATTTTTATATTCTCTTTTGGATATTTTATTGTAGATCCTTTCTATTTCCAAAGATTTTGAAAAAGAAACTTTTTTTTTCATGGTTATATCAGATCTTTAGAGCGTTTGTGTTTCTTACTTTATATTTCACGATTTGTGAAATAACTGTGTACAAAAATAAAATAGAAACACATAGGCCCTTGGCTAGTTTTAAAAGCAAGGTTGTTTTTCAGATCTGATCTTGAAAAAGAAGTTATTTGTCAAAATAATTTTAATCAGTCTCTGCATGTCATATAGAACCTCTTGATTTTTAGGAATTTATCTGTAGAAATAATTTGAGAGGGTGAGTTTCATTAATCTTCAATTAGTGCACATCACAAACACATTCTCACACACGAACACTTAGTCATAGTGGTTCTATTTGAGAAACTTGGAAATTGAAAGAGTTGCTGGAATCAGAAGTTAAGGAAAAGGAGATCAAGGAAAAGTCAAAGAAGCAAACATAAAAGATCAGTTCTAGTCAGAAAACCTTTGGAGTGGAGTATCTCATGTAAATATAACTCTGAACTTAGATTTAAGATCTTTGTGTTCTTGCTTAAGTGTTGTAACTTGATTCTTTATTTTAGTGGATTTTAGGTTTGTGCCGTAAAGGGAACCGTTGATGTTTTCCTTGATTAAGGGTTTTACCAAGTTAAATACATGTGTTCATTACTTTGAATGTTCTTAATTTTTGTTGTGATTGGTACTGCATGTTAGATTTAGTAGATGGTTTTTGATTTCTAAAACCTAAGGGTAATCAACTACCAAATCTAGATTACATATTCAGAAATATATTTCAAACACATCTTGTGTTATTATTTGAAAAGAGTTTTATCCGAAAAGTTTATTCGGATTTTACTCAACTTATAACATTCTGTTATTATTCTAGTAAATAGTTTTTTTTCAAGTGGTATCAGAGCAGGACCTTCTTTTGTGATCCTGAAACTTTAGAAATTGTTTTCAAAATTTCTTTCAAAAATTATGAATATGGAAGAAATATTTAAGTGGTTAGGTAACCTTTCCAGACCACCATTCTTTGATGGAAAAAACTTTTCATACTGAAAAGTACGAATGGTTACTTTCATTCAAGGAACCCTTGGTGATAATGTATGGGATATGATTGAAAATGGTTATGAACATCCTACTAAGTCTACATCTGACACTGATCCAACAAGGATTAAGAAACTTCTTAGTGAATTTACTACGATAGAGAAAAAGAAGTCCCTAGATAATAACAAAGGCAAGAATGCCATCTTTATATCCATTAATGAACACGAATTTAAAAGAATATCCATATGTTCTACTTCTAAAGAGGCATGGGACACTCTTCTCATTGCTCACGAAGGTTATGAAAGAGTTAAGGAAAGAAAAACTCAAATGCTTATTCAACAATACAACAACCTAATAATGGATGACAATGAATTCATTGACGATTTCTACATTAGCTTAACTGATATTTTCATAAAACTTCATGCAAATGGTAGAACCTAGAGTAGAAAGGAAATTGTTCAAAAGATTATTAGGTCACCCCCTTCCAAATTTGATAATAAGAGATATGCCATTGAAAAAATGGACAACCGTAATATGACTCCTACACTACTTAGTAGTAAACTGAGGATTGTAGTGTCGGAGTTAGACTTCAAGAAGCAACTGACCAGACAGAACAATAAAGCCTCTAGTTCTAATGTTGTGTTTTCATCTAAAATGCAAGTCCCTAAAATAAATTCTTTGACACTGACTATATTGATGATTGTTATTTAGATGACCTTGACAATCAAATAGATCTTATAAGCAAGCATTTCAAAAAGATTCTCAAATTCAGAAACGCAGTAGCCTCTAAACAAGGCAAATCAAATTATCAAGGTAATCAAACTCAAAAACCATATGACAGAGACTATGCCAAACACTCACATGATAATAAAAGGACCTATGACAATAACCTACCTAAGACAAACCTGAAAGATGTGAAATGTTAAACTAGGACATTATGCTAGTAAATGTCCAACAAATTTTAGCAAGAGTAACAAGGCTAATATGTGTAAAGCATGGGACGACTCTAGTGATTCTTATGAAGATGAAACAGAGTCAACCCAGAATGATGAGTATAGCATGTCCTTATTTGCCAAGATTATATATAATGATGATGATGCATGCTTATCTACTTATCAATCTGTGATGCATGTTGATGTTAATATTGCTCCGATCATTTTTGTAAGTAATCTAAGTGTGAGTCAAAGCATTAATATTACTGACGAACTGAATGTGTCCGTTAGTCCAAAAGAATCAGGTAATGCTTTAGGGGACTTTACACGATGCACTTAGCGGATCTGATGATGATTTGCCTAATTTGCATGAGTTATACACGAAAACGGTTAAGAAGAGTGCTCGTCTTGAAAAAATGATAAAATCTTTAACTGAGTGTATAGATTTAGTAAACAAACCATTAGGAAGAATACTGAAGATTATACTGCCCGGTGTATTGCCCATGAGACTAAGATTCAAGAATTTGCCTTAAAAATAAAAGATTTGTCTAAGAAAAATCAAGAGTTTGAACAAAAATATAGGGCAACCCTTATTAAACTTAAAGAGTTTAAGCAAAAGGTCTGAAATGTGTTTAAAAATGTCAACACGTTGAAACCCAAGATAAATCTTATGATGAAATTATTGTTGGAAGCATATTTGACTCTGAAGATAAGTCTGGCCTAGGTTTTGGAGAAATAGTGTACACCAGTAAGATCGAAGTTTCTCCTGAAAATGTTACTTTTATCAAACAAGGCCTAACTTGTCAAACTGTTCAAAAAGGGGAATCTAGTCTTAATGTCTCTCAAGCAACACATAATCAGTTTCATCAACAGTCTAATTCAAATGGTCATGCCAAATATGTTTTTCCACCCGTTAGATACCAAAGACAAAAACTCAAGATCAATGCAATTGGACGACTATACCAAATAGAGGTAAACCCATCTTTAAAGACTTTAGTAATAAAGTCAAACCCAACACCCCATCACTATTGTTCTTACTGCGATATTTTTGCCACACTCTTGAAGAATGTGTTCAAAAAAGGATATATACACCTACCTACCTTAACTTTAACTATTCTAGAAAAGGAAGAAATACTTATGCTCTCTCTAGGCAGGCCGCAAACAATTCTAACTATAAAAAGAAAAATTGAGGTTTTAAGACTAAGAAAAAGCCATTTAGAAAGACCCATTAAACCTTTTCTAAATCAAAAGGCCACAAAACGATCAAAGCTCGGCATATTTGGATTAAAAAAGATGATCTATTACGCCAGCTCAAGTGCAATATCGTCATTTCTGCTTTAAAGGCACAACAAACTTCAAATGGATGGTATTTAGACTCTGAATGTTCTAAACATATGACCGGGGACGAAACCAAATTGAAAAACAAACCAGCCCTCCTTGGAGGTAGTGTCATGTTTGGAAATGGTGTTTCATCCCAGATCATAGGTAAGGGAACATTGAGTGAGAATGGGCTTCCTGATCTAAACGATATTCACCTAGTTAAAGGCCTTAAAGCTAATATCTTAATCATATCCCAATTCAGTGATTCCAATAATAATGTTACTTTTTCAAAAACTTATTACAAAATTATTGATGAAAAAGGAAACTATATATTAATAGGAAACAGAACTCTGGAAAACTATTACGTGGTAATTCTTAAGTCTGAGTCTTACCATGCTATCATATTAGAGGATTCTGACCTTTGGCACAATAGATTGGGACATACGAATTTTGATAATCTTAGAAGATTAATCTCCCAAGAAATAGTTAGAGGTTTTCCTAAAATAAAAAATTCTTTCAATTCGGTATGTGGGCCTTATCAGGAAGGGAAAATAAGTAAATCCCATCATAAGAAAGCTAAGGATGTCTTGACCATAAAACCTTTAGAACTTATCCATATGGACCTCATGGGTACCTCATGGACTGTTAGTTTATGTGGAAATAGTTATGTCCTAGTTATAGTAGATGACTATACGCGATATACTTGGGTTGCATTTATAAAATAAAAATCAGATACCTTCGGCGAATTCTTAAAAATCCTTTTGAAAATAGAGATCGAGAAGGATGCCCAAGTGTGTCGTATTAGGAGTGACCGAGGTGGAGAGTTCAAAGACTCTGGTATTACTGAATATTGCATAGCTAATGGATATAAACACGAGTTTGGTGCTCCCAAAACACCCCAGCAAAATGGTATCACTGAACATAAGAATAGAACTTTACAAGAGATGGCTAGGGTTATGCTACACGCTAAAAGTCTTCCTAGATATTTTTGGGTAGAAACCGTTCAAACCGCGTGTCATATCATTAATTGTGTATACCTTAGGAAAAATTCCAAACAAACCCCTTATGAGCTTTGATTCCATAAAAAGCTAAACTTAAAACATTTTAAAACCTTCGGGAGTATTTGTTATGTTTGTAAAGACAGAGAACATCTTTCAAAATTTGACACCTGGGGAGAGAAAGGAATATTTCTTAGTTATTCCCAAAATAGTAAGACTTTTCGTGTATTCAACTATCTAACCAAAACCATCATGGAATCATTTAATGTGATTGTAGATGATACTATTGTAAGGACTAGTGTATGTCAATCAGTGCCACCTGTTGAGGATGAACTAAATTTTACTATTGAACCCTCACAGGACACTGATTTACTACCGCTCGAGAATCCTTCTATACCTACTTGGGTTTCTAAAGACCATCCAATTGACACTGCAGTTGGTAATCCTTCTGGTCCTGTTAGAATAAGATCCCAACTTCAAAATGTGGCATAATTGCATGTTTTGTTTCCCTTGAGGAACCTAAAAATTTAAATGATGCCCTTTCTGACTCATTTTGGATCACTGCTATGCAAGAAGAGCTTGTCCAATTTCAGAGTCACAATGTGTGGTATCTCGTTCCCAGGCCAAAAGACTCGAAGGTTATCGGCACACGGTGGATTTTCAAAAACAAAATAGATGAAAATGGAAAGGTCATTAGAAATAAATCAATGTTGGTAGCATAATGTTACTCGCAGATAGAGGGGATTGACTTCGACAAAACTTTTTTACCTTTTACTCGTCTTGAGTCACTTCGTCTCCTCCTTACCATATCATGTCACCTGCAATTCATATTATTCCAAATGGATGTTAAGTCCGTATTTTTAAATGGAATTTTGACTGGGGAGGTATACGTTGAACAACCTAAAGGATTTGTAGATCCATCACACCCAGACTAAGTCTTTAGGCTTAAGAAAGTCTTATATGGTTTGAAACAACCTCCTAGAGCTTGGTATAAGCGACTATCAACCTTCCTTGTCTCTCATGGATTTGTCCTAGGCGGAAACGATTAAACTTTATTCTTTAGAAACGAAGACAAACATGTCTTAATAGCACAAGTGTACATTGACGACATAATATTTGGATCCACATGTTCTAAAAAAGTTCAGAATTTTTCTGATATCATGCATGTTGAATTTCAGATGCCACTTATGGGTGAACTTCAATATTTTTTAGGCCTACAAGTTAAACAATGCAATGATGGTCTATTTATCACTCAGTCTAAATATGTTGTAGTACTTGTTAAAAAATTTGGATTAGAAAATGCTAAACCTTCTAGAACCCCCATGAGTACGTCAACAAAACTATCTAAAGATGATAATGGGACAAATGTTGATCCTACTCTTTATCGAAGTATGATAGGGAGTCTCTTATAGCTTACTTCTTCTAGACCCGATATTTCCTTCGCAGTATGCGTCTGTGCTCGATATCAAAGTAGACCTAAGGAATACCACTTATTCTGTGTGAAAAGAATTATTAAATATGTCAAGGGTACTCTAAAATTTGGTATTTGGTACACTAAGGACACAACTAGTTCTGTTATAGGGTACACTGATGCCGATTGGTCAGGGTGTTCTGACGATAGAAAAAGCACGTCCGGTGCGTGTTACTACGTAGGAAATAACTTAGTAGGTTGGTCGTGTAAGAAACAAAATTGCATTTCCTTATCCAGCGCATAATCAGAATACATAGCAGAAAGAAGTTATTGTTCACAACTATTATGGATTAGACAGATGCTTAGAGATTATGGCAAAAGTTAGAATACTTTTTACACGCGTTTTACAGCTTGTATCATTCGAACACGTGTTGGCAGCTTATTGGATGGTTTTCTGTTTTCTCTAAGACACATTATTTTTATTCAATCTCAACCCTTGGCTAAACCTAATCAACAATCTGCATGTTTTAGACTCATTCCATGTGCAACCAGTTTTAACCAATCAGCGTTAGTTTTTCCATCGATTATATTGAACTGTTAGATTGGCAGTCAACTGGTCAAAGTTAATCTCAGTCGTTAGATTGCCTCAGACGTTTGAGATTATTACTTAGCTACTATATAAACCCATGTAGTCTCAACCATTTGAGACTTTTGGATTTTGTCCAAGTAGAGAGAAAAAGAGAGAGTAGAAAGAAGAAAGAGAAGGGAGAAGAGAGAGGAAAAGAAATAGAGAGAAGAGACCATAATCTTCATAGCTCAACCTCTGCGTGTTTTCCCTTCATCCAAACATGAAAACTCTCATAGTTTCATACACCAAAAATCTTAAACCTTGAGAGTTAGATCTATTTAGGGTTTTTGTGAGATTAATGTTGGAGTTTTTTTACGTTTGAAGACCTCATCAAGTCTTAGTTTCTCTCAGAACTCATCTCTAAGAGAATCTTGAGTTTCACTGTTGAACTTGAGTTTTTCTAAAAGAGAAAATCACACGCTTATTTTTGTATTCTCTTTTAGATCTTTTATTATAGATCCTTTCTGTTTCAAGAGATTTTGAAAAAGAAACTTTTGTTTTTCAAGGTTATATCAGATCTCTAGAGCATTTATGTTTCTGGCTTTATATTTCACTATTTTTGAAATAACTGTGTACAAAAATAAAGTAGAAACACATAGGAACTTGTCTAGTTTTAAAAGCAAGGTTGTTTTTCATATCTGATCTTGAGAAAGAAGTTATTTGTCAAAATAATTTGAATCAGTTTTTGCATGTCATATAGAACCTCTTGATTTATAGGAATTTGTCTGTATAAATAATTTGAGAGGGTGAGTTGCATAAATTTGCATTTAGTTCATGTCAAAACACATTCTCACACACGAACACTTAGTCACAATGGTTATGTTTGAGAAACTTGGAAATTGAAAGAGTTGTTGGAATTAGAAGTCAAGGAAAAGGAGATCAAGGAAAAGACAAAGAAGCAATCAGTTCTAGTCAGAAAACCTTTGGAGCGGAGTAGCTCATGTAGGTATAACTCTAAACTTAGATTTAGGATTTTTGTGTGCTTGCTTTAGTGTTGTAACTTGATTTCTTATTTTAGTGGATTTTTGGTTTGTGCCGTAGAGGGAACCATGGATGTTTCCTTTGATTAAGAGTTTTATCACGTTAAATACATGTGTTCGTTACTTTGAATGTTCTTAATTTCTGTTGTGATTGGTACTGCATGTTAGATTTAGTAAATGATTTTTTATTTCTAAAAACTAAGGTAATCAACTACCAAATCTAGATTACATATTCAGAAATCTATTTCAAACACATCTTGTGTTATTATTCGAAAAGAGTTTTGTCCAAAAAGTTTATTCACAGTTTACTCAACTTATAATATTTTGTTATTAATCTAGTAAATAGTTTTTTTCGAGGTTAGATCATCGTTAGTGAAAATAATGGTACTGAACAGTCTTTTGAGTGTGTAGGTATGTCAGTAGCCAAAATATCTAGGACTATGTTCGCCTCCAATACCTATGTTTTGATATTTGTGGTTCGAGGGATACCCCGAACCAACAGCCCTTTATATTGTGATGAGATGTATATATATATATATATATATATATATATATATATATATATATATATATATATATATATATAGAGAGAGAGAGAGAGAGAGTGTGTGTGAATGTATATATATACTTGCTATATTATCTACTGTGTGATTTACATAGACGTGAAAGATAAAGAAATTTGAAATTAATTAAGTATGAGAACACTTAATTATATTGAGATTTCAATTAATATATTTATTTATTACATGTGTTGTGAAGGAAATACGTGGGGAAAGATAAGGGCTATGGTTAGTTGATACAATGTGATAATCTAGTGAAAGTGGGAATAGTAACTAGAATAAATGTAGAATACATTAGGCATGCACATTAGTTGAGAGGTGAGAATATCAACTGAGAGTCCGAGGAACTAACATGTATATAATAATTGCTAATTGTAGCATTTATTCACTTGCTATTTTTAAAATATTTTACAATCGGGCTCTGACCCGTTTTCTCTTGCATATTCTATTCTCTCTTGTATATATATTATATCAGGTGTTCAGCCATAGGGACGCCCAACTTAGAGGATCACATATTTATTCGCTATGGATGCTTTGGAGGGTGGACCTTGCATTAGACGCGGCATTTTATTGATTCTTGTACTCTGTAGTCATTTTCTTCTATGACATATTGCCAACGGATCCTTGTCATTTTGATTCTTTCTCACTCATTAGTTTTACTTTTGTTCATTTTGGATACAATTGGTTTGACTTGGTTTATTGTATTGAGATGTTTTAAACTGGACAGTTTATTCGAGTTATATTAAATAAGTTGTGATTGTTATTATTTATTATTAATTGTTGTGGATTGGGTTATATGATAAATGATTGCTATTGTTAAAAAGGAATTTTATTTAAAATTACAAGTTTTAACACTAGATTATTTGATTACTAGGTGGTTAATAATGAAAGAAAAAACATTTTCCGATAGTGATGCTAAGAATGAGCTAATTGAATAATTCAAATTAATTGGATAAAGGATTGGCCACACGATATTTAATTAAGCGGGTTGTTACAACCTTGTCTAGGATTGGTAGTTTTTAATGAATCCGTGTACCGACAACCTACCTGGAGGTAAAATTCGAATTTGAGTTGATAACCATAGTTGGTCGTCTTTTAAATTATTCCTTGTAAAAGAGTAGGAGTTGTCTAATTAGAAAGATTAATTTGGAGATTCCCATTGCTATTGAGTAATCTTGGGAAAACTTGATTTTAAAATTAAAATCCCCCTCACCTAAATTAGATAATTCAAATTTCTTTCTGTTAGTTTAAGAATTATGTGGTTTTAGTCAAAGTATTTTATTTTATTTTCCTTTAAAAAATAAAATTAAAAAAAATCAAAAAGAGGAAAAAAAAGGGAAAAAGGGAAAGAAATTCAAGTGAGCGTGGTGTATGATATGATGGTTTTGAGATCCTACATGTCATTTATCTAGTGTGGAGTCTAGCATTTCCAATACTTTTATAGGTAGAATTTCGATATTTGTTGAGATGGGAGATGAGTTAGCAACCCGTACCCTTAAAGATTACCTATATTCCAATAGATGAAGTCAATCTTCGTGCATACGTCTTCCCCCACATTACGCGAACAACTTCGAATTCAAATCGAGAATTATTAAATTGTTGCCCATCTTTCAAGGTACGAAAAAAAGGATCCATACATTCACGTGCGCTAATTCAAAGAAATTTGTGGAACAATTAAGTTACAGTAACTCACCGACAAGATTGTTAAACTAAAATTGTTCCCACTTTCTTTTAAAGATAAAGCCAAAAGTTGGTTACTCTCGCTTGAACCAAATTCCATCACTATGTGGAATCAATTGAGCGTCAAGTTTTTTCAAATGTTTTTCCCTAACCAAAACATGGCGAAGATATGTCATGTCATCAACACATGTAGCCAAAAAAGGGAGAAGCTTTATGGATGTATTTGGAGAGATTCAAGGACTTCATATTGCAATGTCCTCACTATGGGATTGATTTGGTACGTCTAGTCCAAATTTTGTATAAGGGATTTTATTTTAATACTCTGTCGATGCTTAAGTCAATGTGCAATGGTGATTTTACTGACAAAAGTGAATCTAATGAGTGGACATTCCCAGAATCCGTAGAGAAAAAGTCCCAATTATGGACTCCCCATTGGGAACCTAGACCCACCACATTCAATGAGGGAACAGCTTAACAAGTAGAGAGAAGTTTTAGGTTATATGCTAAAGTGGCTACATTGTCCCAACGTTTAGAATATTTAGAGATGAGCAACGAGGGTAATGAAGCCATACATTTGACTTTGCGACACGTAAGTTCACCTATGTGATTGATTTACGATAGTTTCGACCACTTAGTAAAAAATTTCACCACCCTTCGGTCCCACAAATAACTCACAGAGAAAAAAAAATCCTCTACCAAAATAGGAAAAAGTACAACCCGTACTCCAATGATTACAATCCAGTATAGCGAGACCACCCTAGTTTTTTGTGGTCTAAGGGTTAATACCAAGGAGGTGGAGGTTAATCTTCAGGCAACCCACCAACGGGTTTCTAAAACAATGCCCTTGCACAGCCGTATCCTTCGTCCTAAAAGATTCAATATTTAAAGGAGACGATGAAAATGATTGCCCAAAGTACCCTTCAATTCTAGAAATACACCCAAAATATCTTCCAATACACCTAGAAAATCCTACACTTGAATACTCAATTGATTGCCAAACTCGAGGTTCAAGTATTCCACCTTGCTAATGTATTGAGTGAGAGAAACAAGGAAAGATTCATGAGTCAATCAAAGCCCAATCTAAAAGGTAACATGACTAGGGGTCAATATGTTGTTCAAGACAACACAAGCATGTCATACACCCAAGAGAATACGAAATCCATCATCACGCTCAGGTTTGATAAGGATTTTGAGAATAACGTCTCAACACCCACCGAGATTGAATCAGAAAAATGTAAGGAGAAGGAAGGCCCACTCAAGGATCTTACTTCGTCTGAACCCTTGTTTTTCGAGCCATCGGTAAAGACCTATGTCCTAAAATCTTTGTTTCCCTAACATTTTGTGCACAAAATTAAAAAGTCACAAATGGATAAAATTTTGGAAGTGGTCAAGTAAGTAAAACTCAATAACCCACTACTTAATGCTTGTCGACATTCGGGTCGGATTGAAATCAAAGGGGAGGTAAAATTGAAGAAATCCCTCTATCATGCCCAAGCAGGGATTTGAGGATATGGGACTCCTCTTTCCACCACTCACACTGATCTTCACGGGCTACCTTGAATATTTATTGTCCATCCTCAAAAGCGGAGAAACATGAAGAAATGGAGTCGCCTGCCTATTTTTCATCAAACAAGCAAAAGAATTATAGTCATCCTGAGAGAATGGAATCAAAAGACATACCGATGCATACGAAACCAAATGAATAAAGTGTATGCGATCTCTCATGGGCTACAAAATTATTCTCCTTTTTTCCAAAGTATGATACGTGTATACATTTATGCGGTGTGAATGATGGGAGAAACAAATCATTTGACTTACATCATGGGAAATAAGGAGTGGAATCATCCTAAGGAGTGTATAAAAGAAATAACATAAAAAGTAATCTGAATGTCCAGTAAACCACAAATCACTATGAAGAAGTGAGTGTGTATATCGAGTGAAACACGAATATGTAGGAGTAAGCAGACTCACAATACTAATAATGAAAAGAAAATATAAAATGGGTAAATGAGAAAATAGGATTCGAATCCTAGGATTGGCCTGAGATGCCTATGTAGCCCAAACGGAATCAAGTCCACGTAGTTCAATACATGAAAGGGTGTAATTTAATCCATAAATCCTAATGTAAGACTTCCTTCAGTTTTTTTTAGAATTGTGCACAAGTGTAGAAAGTGTGAAAAATGAGGAAATCCCAATTTAAGGTTTATAAGTAAAACCTCTTTTTGGCTTTTTAATATTTTATAAAAATAAGATTTATGTGTACTAAATAATAAAAGGTGAGATTAGTTTTGATGTGAGATAATGAAATAAAGTTATATCAAAAATGGAAAGCAAAGTAAACAACTACTATCAATTAAGTGAGTTATAAATGAAATAGGGTAGACCTTTTAGAGAACTTAAATTCTGATTTTGCAATAGTAAGAGGTTGGTTTTAGTATGGTTGGATGGTGATGAGGTGAGGATAGAAAGTAGGGTGGAAACGGAGGATAATGATGTAAGGAAATCGGGAGAATGTTTGCAAAAATAGAATTTTGGCGCACTAATTTTAACAGGAATGTTCTGATTTCAGAAAGGGGGACCTTGAGAATGAGTTCATGGTCTCCTTAAATATTAAAATTTAGGGCTTTAGGGGGTGATGATCGGCATGTGCTCTGTCCTTCCTATAAGCATAGCTCCTGTCTTGCTAACTGAGGAAAGTACCCCTTGCCGATAGGCGGGGATCTGGGGTGCCTATGAGTAGTCCGGAACAAACTTTTTTAGAAAACGGGCATAAAATGCAAGTTGTGAGTTAATATCATGCACGGACGAGACCGTTGGAAAGGGTATTCATATCCATATAAGAATCCATTGAGCCACTCCCAATTTTGAGAGTTAACTGAATTCAAACAGGACTTGAAAGCAACCAATGATCTATAGACAGGTTTCTCAGAGTAAAATGGCAAGTACACTATAACAACCCACTTAATTAAATACTGGGTGGCCAATCCTTTACCAAATTAACTCGAATTTTTTAGTTGGCTCATTCTTAGCATCACTATCGAAAACAATTTTCTTACTTTATTAACCACCTAGTAATCAATTAAGCTAGTGTTAAAATTTCCAATTTTAATTTTTAATAAAATTCCTTCTTAACAATACCAACAATTTATAATATAAATCATTCCACGGCAACGAATAATGAATAAGTATCATCACAACTTAATTAATTCAACTGTAATAAACTTCCCAGTTTCAAACATCTCGATACAATAAACAAAAAAAATCAAATGTATCCAAAATCGATACAAATAAAACCACTCAATGAGATAGAATGAAAATGACACAAATCCGCTGGCAACATGTCATAAAAGAAATGACTATAGAGTACATGAATCATTAGAATGATGTGTCCAATGCCAAGTCTACAACTCCATAGTATCCATAAAGAATAAATATGCAATCCTCTATGATGGGCGTCCCTGTGGCTGAACACCTGATATAGTATATACAAGAGGAAAGAGAATATGCAAGAGAAAACGGGTCAGAGCCCGATTGTAAAAGATTTTAAAAATATAAAGTGAATAAATGCTACAATTAGCAATTATTATATACATGTTATATTCTCGGAATCTCTCTTGAGATTCTCACATCTCATCTAGTGTGCACGCCTACCGTATCTCCAAATTATTCTAGTTATTATTACCTTTTTCACTAGATTATATCACTCTATCAACTATCTATAGCCCTTATCTTCCCCACGTATTTCCTTCGCAATACATGTAATAAATATATATTAGTTCAATTCTTAATATAATTAAGTGTTCTCAGACTTAATTAATTTCAAATTCCAATATTTTCATGTCTACTTAATTCACGCATTTGATAGTATCACAAGTATATATATATATATATATATATATATACACTATACTGCACCCTAACACACAGCTGTGGTACATGCATACTCTGCTATCTAGTCCCAGTATATCTCGTCACTGTATAAAGGACTATTGGTTCGATATATCCCTCAAACCACAAATACCAAAACACAAGTATTGGAGGCGAACATAGTCCTAAGTCTTTGGGATACACACATACCTACGCACCCAAATGACCGTTCAATACCATTATTTTCACTAATGGCAATCAAAACTAAGTCCTATGTTCTGAGGCAACAAGTCAAAAATCCTACATAAGGCTCATCAAGATATGACTGCCCTCAACGCGCAAACCTCCCATCAATAGCAAGTAATCTAGGTATGTCATACATATAAATCATCAAGCAATAGGTATATTCTCAACCTACATAATAATAGGTACACACTCGACCTATATAACCTATTAGGAATTCATCCAACCCCAAATACCCGTGTATTTCTCGAATACCACCCGTATTTGATCATTTCGATTTATTCTCATTATCGTATTATTTTATGTAGTTATCACTCAGATAATTCCTTTATTAACTCAATAAATAATTTCCCAACATTAACCCAAGTCTCTCACTCTCTATTAATGTACCAAAAATTATTCAGAACCTAATATGGCCAAAATACGAATTTCTAAACTTTTTTGGGCTAAAAGAGGATTTCTAAAATCTTCTTATAATTACCTGAATTCTCGTTCAAATGACATAACATCTCGTTTGAACGACATCATGTCTCGTTCGAACGATTTCAAACGACTTACCAGTTCGTTCGACGTTTCAGTAGTTCGTCCCCAACCTCAGTTTTCTGCTTTTTTTTCTCCATTTTCTTACACCCAAACCCACATGGATTATATTCTAACGAATCCAAATTATCCCAACATCATTTATACATGTTTATGGGTGATTATAACACATTGAAAACATCACATTCCTTAATTTCAAGAAAGGTTTTTATCTAAACCAATATAATCCTTAAAATCCTCAAATTCTACATTCACCATTTATGTTCTTCATCAAACCCAGAATATAATTTCGTGATCTACAATTCAAATCATCAATGTGATAACCTTAGCATGTGTATTTCTCAACTACATGCAATACATATCTAATTGATTAATTTATCCATCATTTCATGCCCAATTTCACAACTCTCATGGGTAAATATTAATCCTATTCTAACATGGATATTACACTCACTAATTGAAATAAGAATTACACTTGCCTTAAGGTGTAAGTCTGATCCTTTGGAGAAGATATGTGTAGGATGTCCGCTCCTCTTTTTCGATCACTTTTCTGGTGGTCGTGAAAGGTTGTTGTCCATTGGTTTGCTCTCAAAACCTCTTCCTCTCCTTGGAAAAAGCTCTCACTTCCCTCAAAGACCTTTCCTTTATTTTTGGGTGAATAAACCTAAGTTCTCTAATATCTTCACTTATATAATAAAACCCAAATTTATTAGTTACTATTCACCTCCCAAATAAAATGACCAAAATTCCCCTCGAGGGTGTCCTTTTGGTCCCCAATTGACCCGAGACCTAAATCAAACCCCCTGGTAGACTTTATGCCCATTTCGACCCTTCCAGCCTCAACGGTGAACTTGAAATGACCATTATAATGACTAAAAAATAATTTCCCTTTTAGATCTTTCAATTTAGTCCCGACACGACTCACACGCTCATCTCAATTTTTGTTCAATAATTCGCGTATTATTCACTCGTATCCATATAATCACATATTTCTTTTAATCACTAAGTAATATTCAATATCAATCCCATATTACTTTATTCTCTATTAATATTAAATCTAAATTTATTCCAGTTATTATTCATAATTAATTCCAATTAATCCCCATTTTACTTTTAATTAATCGAATATTTAAAGTCATTAAAATTACGGGGTATTACATACTCCCCCCTTATAACGGAATTTTCTCCCGAAATTCAAAAATATAAGCATACCTGGTATAAAAAACTCTGGATATCTATCGCGCATCTCATCCTCACACTCCCAAGTAGACTTCTCAATATTATGGTGCGCCCATTGGACGGGCAAGAATGGAACTACTTTCGATCTCAACCGTCTCTCGCTATGGTCCAAGATCACCATTGATCTCTCCTCGTAAGGACTATTGGGCTACAAGTCAATCTCCTCTCATGCAACATGAGTGTGAGCCAACTCATCACGGAGATATCGCCTCAGTGAAGAAATATGGAACATGTCATGGATACGATGCAAATGCTCTGACAACCTAGTCTGTATGCTACCGGTCCAACTCTCTCGATAATAGAAAATGCTCCTACGTATATCAGTGCCAATTTACCTTTATTTCCAAATCACATTTTCCCCTTCATAGGAGACACCGTCAAAAGAACCTAGTCCCCCACACTGAACTCGCTGAAGTACCGCTTTGCATCGGCATAACTCTTATATCGGTCCTGAGCTATCCGAATGCGAGTACAAATCATCTCAATCCTGGAAGACATATCCTGTATCACCTCTATCCCAAGTATCTTGTTGTCCCCCACATCTAAACAACATGCAACAGAACGATAAGGTCTACCATATAAAGCCTCAAATGGAGCCATACCGATGGTGAACTGGTAAGAGTTATTATAGGCAAACTCCACGAGTGGAAGGTACTGCTCTCAACCTCCCACAAAATCCAGGATACACATATGTAACATATCCTCTAGCATTTGGTTAGTACGCTCAGTCTGCCCATCTATCTGCAGGTGATAAGGCGTACTCAATCGCACCTCAGTACCCATAGCCTCGTGAAAAATCTCCCAAAATCGAGACACAAAAATCTTGTCCTGATCGAACATAATATTGAGGGGTAGCCTATGTAATCGCACTATCTCGGCTATAAAAATCTAGGCATACTGTCCCATAGAGTAATCAGTTCGAACTGAAAAAAAGTGAGCTACCTAAGTCAATCGATCCACAATAACTCATATGGAATCGTGACCTCACTTAGTAGTAGGTAACCCTATGACGAAGTCCATAGATATGCTCTCTCATTTCCACATCGGGATCTCTACTGGCTGAAGTAACCCAGCTAGCTTCTGATGATCCACCTTCATTAACTGATAAATGGCACACTTAGAGATGAATTCAGTAATGTCTCTTTTCATCCCACTCCACCAATATTATCGTCGCATATCATGGTATATATTATCTCCATCGAGATGTACCGTAAAATGGGACCCATGAGATTATATCATCACCTCATGTCGCAACTCCCCTCCTTTTGGAGCAATCAGTCTACAATTAAAATGCAAGCCTCCCTCAGAACTTACTGAGTAGGACTCTTCTCCCTCGGCTAAAAGCTGTCGAATTTTCTCTTGACAAAATGGATATGTTGCCTACACCTATACCACCCTCATCACAATCTGATATGTAAAACTGACATAAATGATCTGGCAACTACATCCTATTGTCCCAGTTCCTTCCACTTCACCTTTCACACCACGGCTAACTCCTTTACTGGCCTTCGGCTCAACGCGTCTATTACCACGTTAGCCTTCCTCGGGTGAAAATGTATATCAACTGATAATCCTTCACTAATTCAAGCCATCTACTCTGGCACATGTTCAACTCCTCCTGAGTGAACAAATACTGTAGTGACTTATGATCCGTGAATGGGCAAAAAATTTATCCTGATAAATAATGTCTCCAAATCCGAAGAGCAAACACGACTGCTGCTAGCTCCAAGTCATGGGTGGGATAATTTTGATCGTGAGTCTTAAGATTCCTAGAGGCATAAGATATATCCTTCTCTTCCTACCGCAATACTCCACCAAGCCCCTGTAATGATGCATCACTGTAAACTAAGTACTTCACTCTTGGCCTTGGCAGTCCTAGTATGGGTGTTGAAGTTAATTTATCTTTTAGCTCATCAAATTCCAACTTGCACGCATCATCCCAAATAAATGGTACGCCCTTACGGGTTAGATTAGTAATTGGACACAATCTTTGATAAACCTTAGATGAATCGTCTATAATAACCGGCCAAACCCAAGAACCTGCGCACCTGCTTCGGTGTCACGGGTTGTCCCCACTCCCTCACCACTGTTACTTTGCTAGGATCCACTAATATCCCTAACTCAGACACAATATGTCCTAGAAACTGCACCTATCGGAGACAGAATCCACACTTCTCATATTTAGCATATAATTGATGCTCACGTAGTGTCTGCAAGACCAGTCGCAAATGCTCGGCATGATCCTCCTCTATCTGGGAATAAATCAGTATATCATCAGTAAAGATAATGGCAAACTGATCTAGGAACTCTCTGAACACCCTGTTCATTAAGTCCATGAATACTGTCGGTGCACTGGTCAACCCAAATGGCATAACTTGAAACTTATACGATCCATATCTGGTCAGGAACGCAGTCTAAGAAACATCCTGCTCCCTGATATGCAGCTGATGATAACCAGATCAAAAGTCTATCTTAGAGAAGTAGGTTTCTCCTCTCAGGTGATCAAACAAGTCATCAACTTGAGGTAACGAATATTTGTTTCGTATTGTGACTTTGTTTAATTCTCGATAATCCACGCACAGCCGTAAAGAACCATATCACTTCTTTACAAATAACACGGGGGCGCCCCAAGGTGAGGTACTCCTACGGATAAACTCCTATCACAAAAGCTTCTCTATTTGATCCCTTAATTCCCTCATCTCTGCAGGAGCCACACGATAAGGCACATGAGTTATCGGTCGAGTACTCCGTATCTCCTGGAATATATTGGTGAACTCACAAACTATCGGTATCGAATCAAGGGGAATCATCATTCCCATAGAAGTCTCCTCCTCTATATAATACAAATGAGTGGACGATCCTCCCTCAGGGCGAGGCATCGCCAAAAGGAACATCTCTTGTCCCGGAATAGCAAAAATAATGCTTCGACTATAGCAATTAATCATAGCTCTGTACACGACTAACTAGTCCATGTTGATAATAGCATCATACTCGAACATGTCTAATATGAGCATATTAGTCGGTAAAATCAGAATCCCTATCTCTATACTCACATTTCGACATTTAAAGAAAATAGGTGCCCCATTACCCATCGGTGAGTCTACAAAAGCAATAATACTGTCGACCGTGTCTAATAACCCTACGGCCCGTGAAAATATAGTGTCTATAAGATAGTATGAGGCTCCCGTGTCAAAAAAAATATACCCCATAGATATAAAATATACCCTCGACTGTGGGCAGTGGCTGCTGGACTGTTGTCTGATAAACGTTGTAGACACGCCCATATAGTAACTATCCTCGCGGTACTGGAGCAGGTAGTGCTGGCACTTGAGCTGGTGCTAGGAGGGCGGCTGGAGGAAAAATGGGTCGATGTGCCTCCAAATGAGCACCCTGCTATTGAGGAAACTTGTCCTTATCGGGGTAATCTTGTCGTTTATGGCCAAGCTTGCCACACACAAAGCATCTACCAATAAACTTTCCCCTATTTTGTCCCTGCTAACCCCGACCCTGCTGCCCTTGCTGAACATGCTGTTGGCCCTACCGGCCATGCCTATTACCTCCCAGCCCAAAGCAAAAACCTCCAAAGCGTAGATGCTTAGAATATTCCCCCTGTTGGGAGCCCTGCTCACCCTAACGCTGCTTACTCTAGCCTGAGTGGGCCCCACTGGCACAGCCTCCCCCGTTCCGGCCCTGCTGGATGGACTCAATCCCTTGCTGGCCTCCCTTAGCATGGAAGCGGTGGTCCTGGAAATGAAGCATCCCATCATTAAGTACATTTGCGTAAGTTTATAGTGAAATATTTCCCAATAAGTTCTAGTGAATCTTCCAGTTCTGGTCATCAATAAACATCTGAATTCGTTTTTCTTCAGTAAGTACCTCTCCTGACACCAAATTTGTCAGCCTCGTGAAGTCTTCCTCATATTATGCCACTGTCCGCCCCTCCTGGGTTAGGTTGAGTAATTTCTGCCTTATCTCAGTCTGAACGACGGAAAGGAAATATTTACGGTCGAATCGCACCCAGAAGTCTTGGATAGTCAAATTATATCTCTCCTCAACGGTGGTAATAGATTCCCACCACTGTAAAGCTATCCCAACTAGCTTAAAAGTAGCTAGTATTTGATGTTGTACCTCCATGCATTCATATATTCTCAAGTGTCGTTGGATGTATTCTTCCATTGGCTAGCAGTAATGACATCAGAACCCCCTAAAACTTCGATGGGTGTGCCTTATGAAAGGCATCTCTAATGTGCTCCCAAGCAGTGGGAAACACCTGAGATGGTGCTGGTGGCATTGTCGATGCCTGCGCTAGTGCCTGTTGAATAACCGCTAAATCTGCATTGTTTGCCTGCGCTATAATGGCAGTAACCTCTGTAGCGTTCATAGTGCTCTGAGCTGGATCGGGCTGAGGTGAACGTCTTGAAGGCATCTGAAATGAGAGAGATTATCTACATCAGTATTCAATTTAATTATCACAGGCAGAAGTACGTAAGTGCACAATAAGAATGCAACAGTCCTGATGATAGGGATCTATATCAAAGTACGCTAAGCTGAAATCAATTAAGCTAGTGTTAAAATTTCCAGTTTTAATTTTCAATCAAATTCCCTTTTAACAATACCAATAATTTATAATATAAATCATTCCACAACAATTAATAATGAATAAGTATCATCACAAATTAATTAATGTAACTAGAATAAACTTCCTAGTTTCAAATATCTCGATACAATAAACCAAATAAAATCAAATGTATCCAAAACCGACACAGATAAAACCTCTGGCTGAGATAGAATGAAAATGACACGAATCCTCTAGCAACATGCCATAAAAGAAATAACTACAGAGTACATGAATCAATAGAATGATGCGTCTAATGAACATTCCACAACTCCATAGTATCCATAGTGAATAAATATCCAATCCTCAATGTTGGGTGTCCCTCTGGCTGGACACCTGATATAGTATATACAAGAGGAAAGAGAATATGCAAGAGAAAATAGGTCAAAGCCCGATTGTAAAAGATTTTAAAAACAACAAGTGAATAAATGCTATAATTAGAAATTATTATATAAGTGTTAGATTCTCGAACTCTCTTTTAAGATTCTCTCCTCTCATCTAGTATGCACGCCTAGCGTATCTCCAAATTATTCTAGTTATTATTCCCACTTTCACTGGATTATATCACTGTGTAAACTATCCATAGCCCTTATCTTCCCTACATGTTTCCTTCGCAATACAAGTAATAAATATATATTAGTTCAATTCTTAATATAATTAAGTGTTCTCAAACTTAATTAATTTCAAATTCCACTATTTTTCATGTCAACTTAATTCACATATTTCGTAATATCACAAATATATATATATATATATATATATATATATATGTATGTATGTACACACGTTTACTCTATTATATATATATACAATACTTCACACCGAGACACAACTGCGATGCATGCATACTCTTCTATCTAGTCCCAGTACATCTCGTCATTGTATAAAGGATTGTTGGTTCGGTATATCCCTCGAACCACAAATATCAAAACACAAGTATTGGAGGCAAACATAGTCCTAAGCCTTTGGGATACGCATATACCTACGCACCCAAATGACCATTCAATTCCATTATTTTCACTAATGGCAATCCAACCTAAGTCCTATGTTCTGAGGCAACAAGTAAAAAAATCCACATAAGGCTCATCAGGATGTGACTGCCTCAACGCGCAAACCTCCCATCGATAGCAAGTCGGATAGGTATGTCATACATATAAATCATCAAAAAATAGATATATTCTCAACCTACATAATAATAGGTACACACTCAACCTATATAACATATTAGGAATTCATCATACCCCAAATACCCGTGTATTTCTCGAATACCACCCGTATTTGTTCATTTCGATTTATTCTCATTACCGTATTATTTTATGTAGTTATCAATCACATAATTCCTTTATTAACTCAATAAATAATTTCCCAACATTAACCCAAGTCGTTCACTCTCTATTAATGTACCAAAAATTATTTGAATCTTATTTTCTCACTTTTTCGGTGGTGGTGCAAGGTGATTGTCCGTTGGTTTGCTCTCAGAACCTCTTCCTCTCCTTGGATAAAACCTCTCACTTCCCTCAAAGACCTTTCCTTTATTTTCGTATTAATGAACCTAAGTTCTCTAATCTCTTCACTTATATAATAAAACCCAATTTTCTTAGTTACTATTAACCTCCCATATAAGATGACCAAAATACCCCTCTGGGGTGTCCTTTTGGTTTCCAATTGACCCGATACTAAATCAAACCCCCGAGTAGACTTTTTTGTCTATTTTGACCCTTACAGCCACAACGGTGCACTCAAAATGACCATCTAAATGACTTTAAAATAATTTCCCTTTTAGCCCTTTCAATTTAGTCCCGACACAACTCACACACGCGTCCCGACTTAAGTTCAATAATTCGCGTATTATTCACTCACGACCATATAATCATATATTATTTTTAATCACTAAGCTATATTCAATATTAATCACATATTACTTTATTCTCTAGTAATATTCAATCCGGATTAATTCTAATTATTATTCATAATTAATTCCAATTAATCCCCATTTTACTTTTAATTAATCGGATATTAAAAGTCATTAAAATTATGGGGTATTACATACACGGGAATTCTGAGGCTGATTTGTGCATAGTATGGACCATTGAAAAGGGGATTAAGAGCCCTATGATATTTCATTGAGATTTTCTCAGGTTGAAGAGTTGACTGAGGTCAAACGGTGCAAAAAAGCTCCCGGTGGCCTTTTGGAGTAAAGAGGTATGTTTGCGCGAACTGTGAAGCCGATTCGCACATGATATGGACTATTGGAAAGGGGATTTGGAGCCCTAAAAAATTTCATTGAGATTCACTCAGGTCAAAGAGTTGACTGAGGTTAAATGGTCCCCCGAAGCACTCGGTGGCCTTTGAATCAGATTTTGGAGTAGAAAGGTGAGTACGCACGAACTATGAGGATGATTCGTGCACGGTATGTGCCATTGGAAATTGGATTCAGAGATCTATGTGGCTTAATTGAGATTTGCTAATGTTTGGAGAGTTGATCATTGTTAAACGGGGCGCGAGTTCACTCGGTGGCCTCCAGATTAGGTCTCGATAGAACCTAGGGTTTTAAGGTGTGAGGGAGGAGTGTCAGGGACACAAGGAGGTATATTGGGGGTAGTAAAGATTGGGTATCTTTATATCCCCTCGATGGGAAATCTTGGAATTAGATAAGGTCATCGAAAGATAGAAACCTCATCGTTAGTCAAGGATTGGGGACTCTACTGGAGGTCAAAAGGTGGTTAATTAAATGGTTGATGTAGATTTCGAGGACCTAAAGAGTGGAGATGACCAATTCAGAGGGTTGAGAACAATTTTGTGAACCTAGTGAGTTGAGATGACCGATTCATGGTGTTGAGGTCGATTATGTGGAACTAAAGTGTTGAGATGATCGATTCAGTGGGTCGAGGTCAATTATGCTGACCTAAAGAGTTAAGACAACCAATTCAAGGGGTAAAGGTCTATTCTTGAAATGATGAATTCATAGGGTTGAGATCAATTTTGAGGAACTAAAGAGTTAAAATTACTGATTTAGGGTGTCAAGGTCTATTCTGCAGACCTAGGTTAATTATGCAAACCTAAAGAGTTTAAATGGCCGATTTAGAGGGTCAAGGTCTATTATATGGACCTATAGAGTTGAGACAATCAATTCAGTGGGTCAAGGTCAATTTTATGGACTGTGACACACCGTCTATTTCAATAATGAGGGATCAGTCCTCTACTAAAATAAAAGAGGATTCTCATCTGGTTCATTCTTAGCATTCCTGAAGAAAACATTTTTAATTACTAACCACCTATTATTTAAATAAGTTGGTGCCAAATTTTATCTTTCATTAATTACCTAAAAGTAAACCATTCACCACAAACCATTCAAAATAACCAAATTCAAAAAAATAAACCATCATTATAATCAAGTCTAAAGGCAGAATAAATTTAAAATCCAAATAATGAATACACCATTGATTACAAACAATCCAATACAATCCATACTAGCTTAATTAAATAAAAACAAAATGTAAAGAGTCTAATAAAAAGGGAAACATGCCCACTAACAATTGAAATGGAACCTAACTAGAGTACCAAAGAGAGAATCGACTACTCCAAAACCTGCAAGCCTCCACATCTGTTGCAGTTCCGTAAATCCTAGAAAGAGTGATCATGCTTGGCATCCCTGTGGCTGGACACCTAAAAGTTTTGAAAATATTTTATGCGGGTCAGAACCCAAAACCTTTTGAAAATATTTATCAAGTGAATAAAATGCATTAATGAAAATGTACAAAAAAATTTCATATTTAAACTGGTAGCACACTCCCATGAGATGACCCTCACCCCTCATCTATTATGCGCACCTATTGTGTACATTTTAAATACCCTAATTATACTACCCTGCTTAACTAGTATCAACACGTATCTTAGTCTGATATGCTAATCTTCTACCCAAACTGTGTCACACACGTTTATTCTATGATTTAAATCTTATTTAACTATCACACACGCTAAATCATTTTTAAATTCCATCTTAATTAATTCACCTAACTTCACCTAAGTTATTCATTTCATACTCAAGTATTGATATTATTCACCCGTATATAATTGTCACACTTATATACGTATATTCATATCACATATTGTCCATATACATATATATCACTCATTATATACATAAAACCACAATCCCTTTGAGCAATTCCTCGTTGGGTGCGAAATCACTAGCATGCTATCAAGCTCCAGTAATGTCCACCACAACCTGGGCAACCGGGTCGAAATCTCACAATCGAACCCAAAATGAAAACGAAAATTGAAGGTGGTCATGGCCTTAAGTTCGTGGGTCATAACTATACCACATTATTCCCCAGGACTTCAAACCTATATAGGATGGTCGTGCATAGACTTATGACCTAGGGGAACATTACTATCTCTGCTGGGATTCGCTAGAGCGACCTCCCGCGATGCGTAACCTCCACTGATAGCATATTTCCTAGGATGGGTATGTTTCACATAAATATCATATACAAAGATATTATTATTCATATATACACTGTCTTTATACCCGTATATATATATATATATATATATATATAGAGAGAGAGAGAGAGAGAGAGAGGCCCTCTCTTGTAAGGACTCTTTATGGTGCAGACTCCGGTACATACTATTTTTTTAAAATAGTAAAAAAATGAATTTTTTGGTGAAACTTTATGGATTTTATCTCCATTGGTGTTCCAATTTTTTTCATCAAAAAATTCAATAAAAAACCGTTGAGATGAAGTGATATATATAAAAATGGTATAAATATGCATTTTCGACCATTGAAATATTGACAATCATCTTACCAACTTTTTGATTAATTTTTTTTATGAAACTTCATGGATATGATCTTGATAGTGAGAAGATCATATCCATGAAGTTTCATCAAAAAATTCAATCAATAAAGTGGTTGGCGCCGACCCAACATTTCAACGGTTAAAAATGCATATTTATACCATTTTTTTACATATCACCTCATCTCAATTTTTTTTATTGAATTTTTCAACGAAAAAAATTGGAGATGATCTTCTCACCATGAACATCATATCCATCAAGTTTCATAAAAAAAATTCAAATCTTTACTATTTTAAAACAATGGTATGTACCGGGGTATGCACCATAAAGAGTCCTTACAGGAGACTTTATGTATATATATATTCAAATCATCCGGCTAGTCCGTGATAATCACCCGATGCACTAGCCTAAATGTTTTGAGTTTTCCCCCGATTTTTGAATATTTAATTACAATTAATATTCACAAAATTCAGCTAATATGTGCCTATCACTTGAAGCACTAGCCTAAATGACCCGAGTCTATTCTCGATTCCTAATTATTTTATTAATACCTTGCTTAATATAATTCACACCTATATTATTAAATCTGGATACTAAGTTATCCCCGACCATCCCGTATCCTAAATTAACCCAATTTCCAACGGAATTCATTAATCTATTTTCCCAAGTGTTTTTCATCCTAAACACCCAAAAGTCCATATTTCGGGTTTTATTCCACCTAACACAAGGTAAATCAAGGTCCCTAAGTATTTTCCAGAAATCGTACTTTAATCTACGAACATCCCAAAATAATATGAACATTAAACTGAACAATGAAACAATTAACGAAACAAACTGGGCCAAGCAGGGTAGCCGAATCGGTACGGCCAGGGGGCAAACCGGTTCGCCCCTATACGTTAGCTATGACAAGGTTGCCAAACATCTTACGAATCATACCCAGATTTCCACCCCCAAATGAGCCCCAAACTTCAACTCAATGAATATTACCATATTCCTATCAATAACCAACATAAAGACATGTTTTTTTTTTCAATTCATCAAAAAACCAAACATAATAATGGGACTCATTCACCCCTTTTCCAGAATTAACTCACCCTTAATTCAGATACAATTTCTAAATCCATAATTCAAGATCATATCTTTTAATGGTTCAATTTCAGATTTTTCAATTCAAGAACACAATATGACTTTCTCACTCTTAGGTTTCGCTGTCAAGAATCTACTTTTCATATGGGATTTAATCATCAAGATCATATGGAATCATCAAAAAAAAATTTATCTCTCAAAATGCCATTTGACATATTAATCCCATCCCAAATTTTTTTCAATTCTACCAGTTATAATAAGAAATAAATAACTACACAAATAACATTAAGAAAGTCTTTCACTTGCCTTAGATTTGAAGAAGATTCTGAATCCTCCTTTGTATGTTTATTAAAGCCTAGAAATTTCCTTCAAAACGTCTTCTTCCAATTGGCCACCCTTGATTTTCTTTGTGTTTCCTCCTATTTTCTCTCTAGTATCCCTCTTAGATGTTTGATTATGTAAAGTGGTTGCCCACAAGTCTCTATCCTCTTATTTAATTACCCTAATCCTGAAATTAGGTTAACTAATAACATTAAAATGACCCGAATACTCCCATATGGCTCCCGTATAGCTTAAAAAATCCCATAACCCGATTACAACTCGTGAGTACCGAATTCTGACTAACTCGAGTTATCCCGGATCATTCGTGTGCTCAAAATCACCATCCAAGTCACCCATCATCAATTTACTATCTTATTCCCAACACAAGCCCACATGCGCGTCCTAAATAAAATCCTATTAACCCGTCGCTTTTACTCTCTTACGACGTAATATAAAATAATTTCATTTAATTATCTCACAAGTAAATATAATAACACTAAATATCACTCCATTTTTTGCTAAATAATATTAATACAATTCACTCTATTTTTAATTTAATTAAATTACTGTGATATGTGTAATTTAAATGTTTTTAAAAATACAGGGTGTTACACGGACCTAAAGAGTTGAAATGACTGATCCAGGGGGTCAAGGTCTATTCTGTGAACCTAAAGAGTCATTTACGGGGAGTGCTTTCCAACTCTGTCTTTGCTTGAGAGGGTGTCGATTTTACGAGTGCAGGCACACTTGGATCTTCGTTCCGTTGGGGAGGTTTTAGGTGTAGGCGCACTTAAATTTTTTTTTCACTTGGGATTGGCGAGAACATTATTAATGGTTTAGTTCTCCCTAATAATTTTTTCTCAGAGTAGTAACGTTCTTGATCTTGCGGGGATTTTTCAGGAATTATTGTGAATTTTTTTGGCAATTTTTGGATTTTTCTAGCATATTTGTAATGAAAATTTGAGGGAGTTCCCGATAAGCATAGCTGGGGAGGTGTCTATCGACATAGGGCACGGACTCCTGGGCTTCTTAGGGGAGGCGAAAGGTCACTGCCGATAGGTAGGTCTAGGGGACTGCCAGTCGGCATATCCCCTTAACGTCTTATAAAAAAGGGGTGGCCCTCTTCATTTTTTCAAACCATCAAGAGATTGAATATCTTGCTTTCTCTCTCTAAAAGTCAATTTCAAGCTTTTTTCTTCAAAAGAACTCATGGAGGGCACCTCAGACAAAAACAACAATTGGACGACTGTAAATGACTGGGAGGGTTTGGAATGGATGGACGTTGTGCCTCTGGTATTGGGAAATGAGAATGTGTATGATAACTTTGAGCCTGAGCTGGATGAGAGGGTTATGCTAAGGGAGCTAGTACATCACCATTCTTCAAGGGTGAAGAACCCTAACGGCTATGTAAGTGTTTTCCCTTTGACTTCCATTTTTCTTTTTTTCCTTTTATTTTGCATCATTAGGATGTTGAAGGGTTTTCCTTGATTTTTGTGCAAGTCTACAAAAAATCTTCGAGCATTCACTCTCGTGAGTCGATTGGAATGAAGAAGGTCTTGGACCACCTTCATGCACCTACTCGGTTGATGGTGGAGTCAACTGGGTTTGGCCCATTGGCGGGGGCTTTGGATGAGACATCGTGTTCCATGGCGGGATTGTGTGCATTAGGTGAGAGGTGGTAGGATATGACCCACACATTCCATTTGGGTGTTGGCGAGATGACAGTCAGTCCTCTGCATATTCAACAGCTGACGGGGTTGGAGTGCGTAGGTCAGCAGATTGTGGTGGAACGCACTCTACAAGTTTCAGAGGTGACAGTGTGGCTTGACTTAGGGGATGTAGGTAGGATCGTGTTGAGGGATTCTATCTGTATATTCGTGCTGAAAGAGACTTTTTTGTCTAGGAAGACTGATGAGACCAATGAGCGAGCGGTGAGGCAGGCAACCCATTTATTTATTTAGCTTTTGTTGGGAAGGTTTGTTCTAGTGACGAGCGGGGATGTCACTCGTCTCTATTTTCTTTTATTTTTTAGGATTATTTCAGAGATCAATTTCTATGATTAGGAAGCTTCACGCTGGAATTCCTATATTATTCTTTGGATGCTTTCAGTCGGTGTTGCCGATACGGGACCCGCATATCTCCTGGAGATAATCTTTGGATTTAGTTTCCCCTATTGACAAAAGTCTTTCTATTAGTAGATATGATCTTTTGAGATATGATCCTATCTTTTAAATTTTGTGCTTATCTGTGTTGATCTCCCGTCGTATGCTCACGTGATGCACTACGCATTCAGCCACATGGCAACAGTTCTTGAAGTTGTGGGGTTATATGGATTCGGTTCAATTCGTGAAATGCACTCTGATAAACAAATTAACAACACATGATATAAATTATAATTAAGTCACCAGGTTGATACTCTCTGAATTTTAGTCTTGGTTACTAAATCCTACGACATCTTCTACAGATGTGGTTTTGTGACATGACAGGGCATAATCTCGGGCTGATATCCCTGAAGGCGAGTGAATCAACGAATTTCTGCAGGATGTACATATAGAGGAAATGAAATAAGCGTTCAAACCAATGCTTATCTTTGAAATATGTGCGAGCGATGCTGAACACCCTGACGAGTAACCAGGTTAGCCTTTTATCCTTATATTTTTGTGTCTTCAGAACTTTGCTTCTTGGTATACTACAGACTCTTGTTGGGGAAACAGGTAACCTTCTACCCATTTCGCTTATCTTCATGGGCCGTGGGGGTTACAAGTATGCACGAGTAGATTAAAAGGCTACTAGCACACGAGTTTGAGTACGTCTGGTACCAGGTAAAGAGATTGGTGCGATAGATTATGGAGGGTGAGGTGGAGTTCCCACTATTGGTGCCCCTGGAGTATATGGGGAGGGAGAAGGATATGTATGATGAGGCCACGACAGCAGTAATGGAGGGTGAGCCCTACATGTATTATACTGATATGATGGTGGGTTACGACTACTTAGGCTTTGAGACCAGTTGGTTAATGTCGTCATGTATTTATGATGTGGAGAACATGCCTACACCTGCAGTGGGATCGGGGAGAGGGGCTAGTGTACCGATGGCATCGACTCATAGCATGGGGAAGATGTGATGGCTGTAACCAAAGAGGTTTCATTTCACCACATTTCCACCCCTCCTTATCATATTCAGGTGCGTAGTGGGAAGGTGATATTGGTTCCTCATTGCCCTCAGGCAGCGATAGATGGATTCGCAGGTCTTACTGAGAAGGCTCTTCGGAGAGACACATAAACCTTTTCCATTTTTTTTTTCTTTTTCTCGCAACTGACTTTATTTGACTTCGGTGACTTGGTTCTTTTTTCATTCTATCCACGTATCAATGACCTGACTACAGGACATCTGGGACTGGATAACATCAGTGTCGGATTACATGAGAAAGTCGACCAATTTTTTACTTGGTGTTGTCGATTACATCTAATGATAGCTCCAGTTTCGGGAGTAGGGGGTCCATCGTACGTGGCCAGGGGAAGCGTGTTTGATGTGTCACTTGATTTTGAAGGGGCTTGCGAGAGATTTTGGAGGGTTTGGGCTGCGTCCCTATTGATTTTTTTTATTTTTTATTTTTTTCTTGTACCTATAGGAACAATGTAATTTTTCTTATTAAGTTAATATAAGAAATTCATTTTCTTGTGCTCTATCTTGATTTAGTGGATAACTCTACATGCACTTTAATCTGTTACTCAGGTTTTTATTACAAGGATAACAAAAAATGGAATAGATAAGAGCAAAACTCAAAGGTTGATTTTTCATAAGTAAAAGAAATTTTTATTTTCGAAGTTATGTACAAAAGAGTAAAGTAAGGAATTTCTAAAAAAAAGTGGAGTTGCCAATTGACATACCCCTTTCCCTTCCTATCGGCATAAGAGTCAAGTCAAAATAACTTCCTTATCTTTGATTGCACTTCATGTGTGTTTCTGGGTACTTTAGGATCAGAAAGTCTGGTAGCATCTTGAATGGATTATCTTTATGGATGTTTGTAGTATAAAAGGGGCCTTTTGGGGATGGTTTTCATCATCACAACTCAATTTCTTTCCTTTGCAACTTTTCTTCTTCTTTTGTAATGGCACTTCCAATGTTCAAGACTTTTCCAGCCTACCTCAAGGGATTAAAGGCCACATGCCTCTACAATGTTAACTGCGAAGCTTTTGGCTTGCACCATGTCTCTTTGTGGCGTAATTTCCCTATAAATTGGAATCTTCTGGAAGCGGTGGTACAATTCTAATACCATAAAGACCACGTCTTCCGATTTGTCATGGCTTAGGTGTGTCCCACCTACGAAGAATTTTCTGCGATACAAGGTGTCAGCCCTAGTGTGGAGCCATTTATGCTGAATTTAACCCATTATCCTCAGGTATCACTAGCAGAGTTGCTCCATGTCCTTTAGTTGCCCGACCATTAGTGTATAGAGGGAATATTGTCCTCCCGGCGGTCATGAAGTCCATGTGTTAGAGGAATTTTACTGATAACGTCATTACCAGTGATATAGCCCTGGGATTGACTGTCAGGCTTCTGTTGATGATGGGCCATCTGACGGCTAACCCTCGGATAGCCATAATAGTGATCTGGATATCTTACCACTGTAGTCTGGCTCCGATGATACTCGCAAAGACTCTAAATAGTCTCGATGCCTGAAAGGAAGGTCAGGATGAAATCTTATGAGGAAGCCATGTCATGTTGTTTATGTGGTTATAGAGAGATTACGCTTGGCGTACCCTCTTGAGTACCCTCTGTCGGGTGTTCCCAACTTCTTTTCAAGGTATTTTTTAGCTTCGGCTTGTCGTTAAAGAACTGGTTAAACTGGCTTGTAAGGTATGGTACCCAATGTCTTCGTTAGTTTGTACCGTAGTGGGGGAAAATCGTTCCTCTGTGTATAACTAACTTTTTCCCTGTAGAGGACTTGACTGAGTCTTTGAGGATGATATTGGGGCCATTATGGCAGCACCATCGGATGTCTACCCATTCGTCACTATCTATTGTGGAGGTTGGGTGGGTTCATATCGGGGGATTACTTGAAGTCATTGTGGAAGTGGGTGGTTAAGAAGATTCAAACTGAGGGGACTGGACAAAGATAGATTATAGTGTTTAACACTTTTAAAGAAGGTGTAGTGGTTTCATCCAAGCTTATAAAGGCTTATCATTGCATGGAGTGGATTCGGAGTCGTAACCAGGAGTGAGATTCTTGGAGTCCTCCAGGGACATGCAATGGAGATGAAACGGGTCCATCAGGTAATTGAAGGAAAGGTCCACGAGTATAAGAAGTTTATATAGGTTCTAAGAGGTTTGTAGAAAGGTTATGTCTGGTTTTGGTAGGTGTTTGATTTATTTGTGAAGCTATAAATCATGCGGGTTTGGGGGTTTATATATTTTATGAGGGTTTGTAAGGCAGTGGGCTATTTTATTCTTGTCGCTGATATGTCATGTAATAGTTGTATTCCAGGTTTTTTAAAACAAGAATGATTTTGACGTATTTCGTTATGTCTTTTATGAATCTTGTGTTTGAAATATCTACATTGATCGCTAATCCTTTTATTATGTACCTCTATGGGTTTGAAAACTTTTGAGTTTTTCTGAAAAGGAGTTTATAAGAGGATCAGGTCCTACGTAGTTATAAGTAGAGGGGAAGGAAGAGATTTTTTTTAATAAAATGGGGATGAGAATAGTCGTAGCGCGATGAGAGTTCGGACTAGGTGTAAAACTTTTTTATACGGTCTAAGTTGACTAAACAAGCCATTTCTTCTCCGTAGAGGTCTGTGAGCATAGATAGAGGCTCCACCAGACATAATTTTCTTCAAAATTTAGAGGCTACTCCAATTGGGTTTGATCTTTCCTCTCAGATCCCAAATGGGCTCTACGATTTCCTTGAGGGAAAGATCTCCTTCTTGGACACTGTAGTTCTTCACTTTTCTATTGAATGTTCGTGCAAGACGGTACCCTTGTGAGTGATATAGAGATTTCAATATCTTTTTATCTAGGAGTGAGGGTTTGTCGTTACGTCTTTGATACCAATATTCTTTACTGACCTTACTTTTGAGTATAACCTATAGAGAAGGCCCTTCCAGTTTGATAGGAAGAATAAGGAGAATCCCATATGGGTGATTCGATAGAGGTAATATCTCTTTAGCTTTTAGTCGTCTTGCTGATGATGGTTTTGAGGATTTTGTTGGTGGCTTCAACAGCTCCATTGGCCTTTGGTCAGTAAAGAGAGGACTTATGTTTTTAAATTCTATATTAGTCAATTAGTTCTCTGATCTCAGCCTCGAAGTGGAGCCATTATCTGACATGAACTTGTGGGGAACTCCTTAATGGCAGATGATGTTCTTTCTTATGAACTTGGCGATTTCTTTGCATTCAGTACCACTTATGACTCAGCTATGGAGGCCCATTTATGAAGTAGTCAATGTTGACCAAGATATATTTACGCCCATTTGAATCTTTGGGAATGACTTTCTCGATGATGTCTATGCCCTAGGTGAAGAATATCCATGGAGAGATCATGTTGTATATCGCCTGAGGAGGCAACAGCTGAAGTTTGGTGAACTGCTTGCATTTTAGCCATCTTCGACCATAAGCACTGCAGTCTTGAGCCATGGTGGTCCAATAGTGCTCTTTATGGATGATTTTCTTGAAGAGAATATGACCATTGAAGTGGGATCTACATTCACCACTATGGATTTTTTGCATCATATCTTTGATCCCAGCCCTTTCTATGCAATGCAAGTGGGTTCCATCGAAGTTTCTCTTGAAAAGTGCTTTACCGCAGATGATATACTGGGAAGCCAACTTGTGAAGAGTCACTCGATCTTTCTTGTCCCCGTCTCGAGGATACCTACAATGTTTGAGGAGGCGCCAAATGTCGTAGTACCACAACCCTTCTATGTTTGGATATTATTTTATAACGAGCTCGATGTGGTATAAGTGTGTGAGCACAACTTATTTTTGAACCAGAAAGGGGTCCATTGTTATTCCCTTAGGCATGTCGACCATGGTGGCTAAGGTTTCTAGTGCATCGGCTAGGCTATTCTTTGAGCGAGGAAGGTAATGGAAGATGATATATTTAAATTGTGAGGAGAGATTTTCTAGCTGACCGTATAAAGGTAGGAGTTTCTTGTCTTTAACTTTCCATTTCTAGAGTAAATGCCCCACAACTAGGGCTTAGTCTCCATAGATGCTCATGCATTTGATTCCTTTTTCGAGGGTGATCTTAAGTCCTTCGGTGCATGGCTCATATTCTATCTTGTTTTTTATGTAAGGGAAACCTAACCTAATGTCAATGGAAGTGTGAGAGTCATCCGGGGCGATCAAGATATCCCGATACCATACACTTCTTGTTAGAAGATTCGTCGAAGACCATCTGATGTCCCTGTGAAAGGTGCAGAGGATGTCTTCATCTAGTAATTTGGAGATCCAAATCTCAATTCCTTCAATGGGGTTGTCGACGAGGTAATCAAATATGCCTCTCCCTTTCATAGTTTTCTACATGACATAAATGATGTCGAACTCGACCAATAACATCAGCCAGTGGGCATAGTGGCTAGACAGAGAGGGATTTTTTTATATGTATTTCATTGGATCTATTCGGGACACTAGTTTGATGGGGAATGCAAGAATGCAGTGCCGTAGATTTTATCTGAACTAGATCAAGGCGACACACGCCTTCTCTAATATAGTGTTGTTTACTTATGTGTCCATATTGGGGTCGGATTCCCTTCGGTGTGAGCAGGAGGTGCGCCTTTTCTCGGGGCGCTTGGTCGTCTTCATTATAGGGGATAATGTAAATAGATATAGTAACCGACCTATTTTACTCAAAACAAGCAAAAGAATGGCTTCGCTTCGAGAGAATGGCATCAAGGCCAATACTGATGCTTGTGAAACCAAGTTGTTCGAAGGTCCGGGGACTAAGTTATGGAATGGGAAGGTGTTAGGCACCCACCCCACCCTTTCAGTCTCTCATGGTCAAATGTTAATCGTCTCCTTTTAGACTCCATGATGTGTGTGCACATGTTTATATTATAAATGGTAAAGAATGGAATCATTCAACCCAAGTCATATAAAGAGATTGAGTAAACTCATCCGTAGGAGTGTTCTCAAAAATAATAATTCCAAATATTATGTAAGGGTTTGCCGAATCACAAGTCGCTATGAAAGATTGAATGTGTTCATTGGACGAAACTTAAGCATATAAGAATATGAACTCATAAAGAATATATATAATATATGAAAGAAACATATAAACATGCGTAAAGGAGTACTCGAATCTAGGAATCGGTCCAAGACGCCTACGTAGCCCAAGGGGCATCAAAGTCCACGTAGTTCGAAGATAGCATAGGGCGAGGTTCAATCCATAAATCCAAATAAGGGATTCTCTTATGTGTGTGTATGTGTGTGTGTGTAGAGAAAATGTGCTTTTAAGAGTGAGAGCTAGGGACCAAAGGAGGTGCTTATGGGATCCTAGGATGTGTCATCTATAGAGATCCCCTCAATGGGAGATCTTGGAACAAGTGATGGCTGTCGAATGATAGATACCACATCGATGTTAGTGAAGAGGATTTTTGGCCAATTATGTGGACCTAGAGGATGGGGATGACCAACTCAATAGGAAAAGGTATTCTATGACCTAAAGTTGGGGTGACCAATTATGCAGGTTGATATCAATTCTGAGGACCTAAACTTAGATTGACCAAGTCTGCGAGCCGAGGTCAATTCTGTAGACCTAAAATTGGGGTGACCAATTCTGCAGTTCGAGGTCAGTTTTAAGGACCTAAAGCTGGAACGACCAATTTTGTGGGTAGATTTCAAAGCGACCAATTCTATAGGTCGAGGTCAATCCTGAGGACCTTGAGTTGTGATGACTGATTCTACAGGTCAAGTAAAATTTTGATGGGCGATGGTTAGGGCAACCTATTTTGCTGGTCGAGGTCAATTTGAAGGACATAAGGTTGGGAAGACCGATTTTACGATTTGAGGTCAATTCTGAGGACCTTGAGGTTGGTACAACCAATTCTACAGATCGAGGTTAATTCTGAGGACCTAAGGTTGGGATGACCGATTCATTGGGGCGAGATTAATTGTGAGGACCTAAGGTTGGGGCCATCAATTCTACGGATAGAGGTTAATTCTGAGGACCTTGAGGTTGGGACGACCAATTTTACAGGTCGAGGTTAATTCTAAGGACCTTAGGTGTGGACGACCGATTCTACGGGTCGAGGTCAATTTTGAGGACCTTGAGTTGGGACGACCAATTATATGGGTCGAAGTTAATTCTGAGGACCTAAGGTTGTAGTTTGTGGGGAATATTTCCTTTAAGGAAAGCATAAATGATTTTAGGTGTAGGTATACTTTGAGTTCGGCTAGGAAATGTGTAGTAGGTTTGTGGATCTTGTTAGGGAATTGCATCGTTGGTTCCATTGGGAATATCCTGATAATAAGAGTGTAAGGGTAATCCTGCTAGGGCTTTTGAGAGTTGTAAAGGGGTTTGGTGCTCAAAAATGATTTTTTAGGGTAAAATAAGGTTCTATATTTTTCAAGGAATTTTGGGAATTTTTCAAGCATTTTTCAAATTTTTTCAGCATTTTTGGGATTAAATTTGGAGGGGGCTGAGTAGGCTTAAGGAGGTGCCAATCTGTATAGGGCATATACTCCTAGTCTTCTTGGGGGAGCGAAAAGGTCATTATTGACTTTCATCCTTTTGTGGCTTTAGAACTCTTTGCTTCTAGGTGGATTATTGACTCTTTATTGGGGATGTAGGTGATACTCTACCCTTGGAGTCCTCCTTTGGGACCACAGGGGTTACGGGTAAGCAAGTGTAGATAATCAGGTTGTTATCCCATGAGTTTGGGTACATCTGGTACCATGGTACGACAAATGAGGTGACATCCATTTCTGGTTCTTTCCTTTTGGGATTTTCTTGTAAATTCGTTATTGCGACTAGAGGAGCTTAGTGTTGACAACATTGTATGATTGATATAACGGATTTTTACCTAAAAAGAGACTTAAAAAGGCAAAAATAGATGCACCTTTTTTGTTTGATATTCTTGATTTAGTGACTTACTTTCCACGCATTTTTAATTTGCTATCGAGGTTTTATTTTGAGAAAAAGAAGGGCAATTATATTTTTTAGAATTTTTGAATAGAGGAAGGCCTTGGAGGCTTGGTTGGTACATAGATGAGGAGATAGAAAGCTTGATGTAAAGTATAGCTTATCGACTTTATTGGTTTGTGCTTAATCCGGTGTGTCGGAGGAATTGCTGGAGTTATTGCCTTGGGCCTGGCTTCTAGGATGTTACTGGTGACGGGTGAGTTGACAGTCGATCACTAAGTGGCCACGATAGTGATGTGGATGTCTTACTGCTATAATATTATGGCGTTGGAGACCTTGAATGGTATCGATGATTGGAAATAGGTTCATCTCTATTTTTTTAGGGGGAGCCTGGTGATGCAATTTATATGGCTTACAGAGAGGTTTTTCCTGGTGGACCCTCCTTAGTATCCCTTGTTGGGTGTGCCTAATTTCTTCGTCCGACCTTTAATAGAGACCTGATTAACTAGCTCATGTTGCACAGTGCCTGGTGTCTTCATTAATCGATGCGGGTTGGACTCAGTATACTTCCTTTTATTTACCTTGGAAATTTCTGCGCTAAGATGGGTCTGCACAGATAGTGCCTCCTCGCATAACGAACTTCTTTCTGGGAGAGGATCTGACTGAATCCTTGTGGTAGTGCCACTGGCCATCTACTCGCCCATCACAATATGTAGGAGGGTTTTGGCATGTATCTGGGGATTATCTAAACGGGTTGTGGAAGTCGGTAGTTAGGAAGATCTTGTAACCAGAGACTGGTCAAAGGTGGATTGTGACTTTCGACACCATGGAGGAGGGTGTTGTGGTTTTGACCAAGCTTAGCAAGGCATAATATGGAAAATATAATCACTATAGCCACGTAATCAATAGTAACAAGTCGAATCCAAGGAACAGACAGGTCGCGGACCCATATGCTTATTGGGCCTCATCCCATACCATGATCAGACTTTCCGCTTCCTTGGCTTAGACAGGTCGCGTCATCATTCCCGGTAGTTGCCGCTTCCTAGGTTTAGACAGGCCATGACACCTACTCCAGCGTTGGTCACTTGACAGTCACCCAGCTTTTATAAGGAAGCTAGGATCATTTCACTTATCTATATGTCACGTGATCTAGGCACGTGACATCACGTTCATGACTTCTGTAAATAGAATTTCTCATCTCATTATCAGGGGTACCGAAAAAGGGAATCACTTGGCGAATCCCTGCCTTTCTCTCTACCCAATTTCTCTCTCTAGAGTACCACACTTGGGGGCTTACCCCTGCAGCAGCTACCGTAGCCAGAGTTACTCAAATTATCTTAGGCTACCACTTCAGATATGTACATGTACTCTTATCTCTTCTCTCTCTTATATGCCTATAATGGACAATTAATAATGTATTACATAATGTTTATAATGAGAGTAGGGTTTACCCTTTCTTACTTGATTTATTATTCTTTTACACTTGACATGATGTTAAGAAGGACACTGGTCTAATTTATCGTATCATCAATCTGGCGCCATCTGTGGGAACTGAGGGGTATAATAATGTTCCCTCTTTACATTTTAGGGTTCCTTACACCTTATTTCATCCATGAGGGCCTTTTGGTCTCTGTCTCACGGCTGGAAATTGGGTTGTGGGACTCGGGTTTTTGTACTTAGAACCTCGAAAGGGGATTGTTCTTTTTCATATTTTGTTTATTGGTCTTCTTTTTTATGACCTTAGATATATTTTCTATACCCCTGTGATGTTACCTCACCTAGATAATGCAGAAAAGCACAAAAGGATATAGCCTCATAAAGGTAGGTAAATAGGGAAGGATTTTATCTACTCATTTATGCTATTCACACCCATAATCTAGGGTTTACTACCAGGTTTGTGCTAGTTTTTGCACCTAAAGATTATTTTTCCCTTGGTAGACTCCTAGTAGGCATATTCTGTACATCTTCTATGAGCTCGTTTTAGGTTTTGGGCCTAATTTTTGGGATCACACCCCTCACTGCCTCAGGCAGGATGCGGCCTAGAAGCTTAATTGTCTAATTATCGCAACCCTCTTATGGAAATTAGTCTATACAGCTTACAGTTCTCCTGGGAAGATGGGAATTATTATAGTGTCCTCAGACTCAGCTATGGGAAATTCCCTTGACAAGGCCACGGAAGCACCTATATATATATAGCTCAGGTCGCGGTCGCGGTAGAACAATCTGGAGGATTATCAAATACTGCATCCCTGATTAATATACTTTGTTATTTTCTCTACATTCTAAGACTTCTCACCACTGTTTAGTTCGAATCAGATTCATATATAGCATATATTTGTAAAGAACTGACATAACAAAAGCATGTAGGGATACTTTGGGGTAAACTTAGGACAAAATGAAGAGATAACACCATTACTGAGCTACATCAACCACCTATATAACAGCTAGGCCTCGCTTCAGAGCCAGGTCAACTTATTGACACAGAAGGTATTGATGTTGGAATCATCAACCATCACTCCAACACAGGCGGCAACACCAAAGGCTGCAGCCCTTACTTCCATGGTCGCGGCAGCAGAAGATGCAACTTCAGAGGCTATGGACAAGAGCCAGAAAAGGAAGCTGGAGAGGCTGAAGTTAGAGAAAGGCTATGAGGACTACACCCATATAATTTATCACCTTGAAGATATTCTAGAGCTGATAAAGGGAGACAAACTGCTCAGGTTGCCCGAGAAGCTGAGGTCACCACCCCATAAGAGGGATCGGGCCAAATGGTGTGAGTTCCACAAGGACCATATCCACGATACCAATAATTTCTTCTCCTTAAAGAATAAGGTGTAAAGGATGATTCGGCAAGGAATGCTGCAGTGGTTCATAAAGGATGCATGAGACATGAAGTCGTTGACTGAAAGGCCGTATGCTTCATTTTTGCCTTAGTCTCCTCTTCCTATTTCTAAACTCTGTAGTTTTTACATGCATATTTTTTATCTAACTTAGAAAAACATATTTCTATACATATACATGAGAATGACATTTTTATCCACATATTCAATCTTGATCTCCTTATTTATATCCTTGCAAAAAATCCTTGTCTTTAACAGATTTGAAAAAGAATCTTTATGACCAATTATACCAAACATTATTTGTTATGAGAGGATGAGTCCATTGAGGAGTGGGGTCAAGACCTTAATTGGAATTTAACACCCCCCAAATCTTGAAGTCTATTTGAAAGACGAGATGCTTCATTTAGATATAATGCCCATTCTCAGGTTTTGGGATTCTTCATTTATCCATTAGGGTTTATAATGCCCATTCTCAGCTTCTGGGATGCTTCATTTAGCCATGGGCCTTATAATACCCAGCCATGGATGGATTGATATATATCATATTATAACTGTGGGTGGCTTGATAATGAACCCAAACTAGGGAGTCTTGATAGTTCCCCAAGAAAAGAGAATAAGGCAGATAAATAAGGAATGTGTGCCAAAGACAGATGTCTATGGGAATGGAAGGTAATTCCCAATCGCCCGCAATCTAAAAATCGTTGTTGTCTTCTCTCATAAATTCATCAGAAGACAAAAAATAAGGAATGTGTTGCAGTAAAATTGAAAGAGGGCCAAGGATTTAATTGTCCACGGCAAGCGAATTTTTTCCCAATTATCCATCTTTCCTAAATTTCTACGGTAACACTCCTCACAGGTGGGCCAAGGATTTAATTATCCGCAGAAAGGCAATTTGTTCCCAATTATCCATTTTTCTTACATTTCTGCGACAACACTCCTCACAGGTGAGCCAATGACTTAATTGTTCGCAACAAGGGAAGTTGTTCCCAACTATCCATCTAACCGACATTTTTACAGATACATTCCTCAAAAGGGACAAAGACTTAATTGTCCTCAGTGGGCGAATTTTTTCCCGTCCATTCAGCATTTCTGTAATATAATTTCAATTGGACATGAGATGCTTATGGTTGCAACCTCATGGGCCATAACCATTCAGTTTCACACAGTTGTGGCCTATCACTAAGAATTTTCAAGCCTACTTTTTATTAAATTATGAAAGCATTCAAATATAAAAAACAATATTCCACAGTGCAGAAAGCAGTGAAAAGCAAAGTGGCTGCAGCCTCTGTATGTCAGTCACAACCAATTCTCAAGATAACTAACAGTGCAAGCAATTAAGGGCCACAGCCAGTTTAATATTTTATAGGTGTGATATTCATCAAAGTCCACAGCATGATAAAGAAAAATTGCAAGCATATAAAAATAAAAGAGAAAACATGGAAATTAATTAGAAGGATCAAAATGGTCACAACTATGTATGATTACAAGAAAATTCAATGCTAAATACAGCGGAGGGTATAAGGAAGATTACAAAAATTACAATGTTCAAAATTAAAATGTTCAAGTTATGACCGCCGCCTAAAAGATATTACAATGTATATATAAGAGACTAAGAGGTTGTGACCTCTTTCAGAGTTTTTGTATCGTCTTCAGCCCTAATCTCTGTCTCCTCAACTGTGGCAGCTTCCTCAGCCATCTTCATGGCTCTTTCCACCGCAGCCACTCTCAATTTATCCAGACATTCATTTTGCTCAGTGTCACTTAGTTTCTAAGACATGACTTGTTTTCTTGATTCAAGGAATCTTTTTACCACACTATACCTAAGTTCCTGGAAGCTACAGAGGTATGCCTTATTATTGGTTAGGAAGAAGTCCCTTGAAGTTTTAAAAGCTGCAACAGCATCGTCTGCAGCCTTCTTTAAACCTGCGGTGTGATCCACATCCTTCTATTTTAAAGTTACGGCATGATCATTATTCATTTTGCTGATGACCTCAGCATATTGAGCTTCAAGTGATTACAAGGTTGCGGCATAGCTAGTTGTCATTTCCTTGTTCAAAGCCTCAATAACAATTAACTTTTCTTAAAGAGATACGGCTTTCTTGACAGCCTCTGCGAACTCCTTACTTGCAGTATCCAAGTCCTCTGCAACCTGATTAAAATTCTATGTTGCTTTTTGCTGGGCCTCATTTGCTGCCTTGATCTAGGAATCAGCGTTCATCTTATAAGCTTCAAGGGTTATAGTAGAGGACTTCTTACCAGCCTAAAAGGAAGAAGTCTTAGCATTCTGCAAATCAGTCTTATAGGTAGAATCCGTAACCCTATGCAGCTTAAATATTTCCTTATACTTGGACCTTTGAGAAATGACCACCTCTGTAAACTGGAAAAGAACAAAAATCCACTTAAATGTCTAAAAACATAACGGAAAGAAGAACAGTTTGAAGAAAAATTACCCTCAATAAGCTGTGGAAGGCATATTCCTCTAGGTCCTCAACATCCTCATTCATTAGACGATCGAGGTCAGGAATGTCCACTACCTTTCTCATTTTAGAGACAGTTCTGGATGTTATGTCCTCAGAGGATCTGGGGTCAGGCTACTGTAATTGAGGTCGCAGACGAACGTCAGGATCTCTGTTGGCTCTACTTTGGGGGGTTACCTAATTGACATTAAACGCCATCACTCTCCGCTGTGGGGAGTCAAAAGTGGAAACATGAATAGGGTTGTTCCCATTAAAATCTGAACCACTGGGCATAAAACTAGTGGCAGTCAGTTAAACTCCAATATCTTCGTCCAACAGTTTGTGTTGTGACTCTACAGTCGCGGCATTAGAATCCCTAGCATGAATAGTTGGCTCCGCCACACCATGGATGGCATCCTCAGTAGGTAGGTTAACCTCAACCCTATCTACAACGGTGGGTTCATCCTCAGGGGTTTCCTCCTTTTGTGCCCTCTTCCTCTTTTGGCCCTTTTTCTATGGGCATGGTCAAGGGTTACGACATCCTCGTCCATTTCTAATAATTGGGTCATAAGAAGATCGTGATCAATCTCCTTACCTGAAATTGAGGTCAATGTTAAAGATGTAAGGAAGCCGCAAAAAGAATTTTAAGGACAGTGGGAGTTTACCTTCTGCGGTCATATTATTGGGACACACCTTGGACGCAAACTATCCTTATTCAAAAATGGAGGTTGAAAGTGACCACATCAGAGAACTTCTTCTCCTTATCAGGTAAGTGGGTTGCATCCTCAACCCTCTTCTTCTACCTACTGTTAAGTTCAGGTTGTCAATATCTACGGCATGAGAAAATATAAGTATTAGTATGGGCCGCAGAGATTAAAATACAAGTATTAGTATGGGCCACAGAGATTAAAATACAAGTATTAGAATGGGCCACAAAGATTAAATTACAAGTATTAGTGTGGGCCATAGATAATATATACCTTCTTTGGAAGGACGTCCCCATATCCGCGACATCTTAAAGGATTTTTTCCTTTCAGTTTCTTTGGGGGAAATTTCCCAACTATCTAGAGACATAAAGAAATATTTTCCTTTCAAATTTTTAACACTGGTAGGCATATCAGTATACAAATATATATCCCCGCTCCGCAGCATGAATTATTAGTACCACAAAAGGTTTTTGGAGTTCTTCTTTGGTCTATAAAATAGGAAGAACTCCACAGGCGTGATATCTTTATCAAAATGCTTCTACCAAAGCACCAAACCGGCAAGGATAGTGTTCCATCAGTTGGGATCCAATTGGGCTGGGGCCAAGTTCATGGCACTTAATATCCTTCTGTCAGGCATAGTAACTGGAAGCCTCAACCCCAAGAGGAAGGCATAGAGAGGAAAGCAAACCCCATTGGGGACCATGAAACATGACCTTTGTTCCGCAGTAGGAAGTGTGCATATTATTGCTTCAGGAAACTCCATAGTCGTGGCAACATCATAAATCTATTCCTCACTCATAATTCACCTATGATTGAGTGCGGCGGGGGACTTCTCAGAGGACTAGACATGGACAGAAATTCTGGCAGGGGTATTCCTACTTTCAGGTTGGACAGTCGTCGTCCCAGTAGTCGTTGCAGCCACCACTCTGGCAGGAGGATTGTTGTTATATTGTGTATCTTCCTCCATTTTGTCCACATCATTGGGATCCCTACAATTAGAAGATTCTGCGGAGTCAGAATATATTGTGATATAGTTGGGAAGTCCTTATACAAGCAAGTCCCACTAACCTTCAAAGGCTTTATAGATGGAATCTCAGGAAAAGGAATGCTAAAGTGACTTTTCTAAATGTCATCCAAAAATTCAGAAGGGTCCCAACTCATAGGGCCATGGAAGTACCTAAAAAGTAGAAGGGCTCTGCAGTTAGGTTCCATAGCCACTATGATTGAAAAATCCTTTTAGAGGTCGTGGCAGATGATTAAGGAAAAGTAAAGGTTGGAGCCAATCTATAGGCTACAAACATAAAAAAGGATGTAACAAGCTCCAACAAAAGGAAATTTGAGGCCACAGTCAATGTCAAAAAATCAAAAAGGATTGAACGAATGATGCAGTTATACAATAGAAAAACACAGACTTGTAATACCGAGGCCGCAGAGACCTAGTATAATTGACCAATACCAAAGTTTTGAAAGCAAAGGTTGAAAGGAGGCTATGGCTACCTATTCTAAAACTGCAGCTAAAGGAAACCTTATGGTTGCTGTTAGGGAGTTTTTTTATCAAGGATTAATGTATAGCCGCAAAAGGCTAAAGTAGATTCACTATCAGGCCATGGCCAGGGTCGGAAATTCTAACTCTCAGTTTAAGAGGATTTAAAACCAAAATCTTTAGGTTTTATCCAAGAACATGTTATTGGGGTTCTTGTGCAAAATTAAAATTTAGAATTGGGTCAAGGTGTGGATTAAGCCCAAAAAATGTGAAATTCTAACCAACATTTGGTCCAAACACCTAAACTACTAACATCATCCCAAATATATCAAAATTATCCCATAAAAATGAATATTATTAATATGTTTTTTAAAAATTTAGCTGAAATCATTATCAATTCCCATTTCATCAATATACTACCCTAAAGTGGGTCAGTTGGTTAAACAAACAAAACCTAGTTTTTACAATACTTCAGAATTCGAAAATAGGTAGATTCATAGAAAGGTTGGAAGCAAGTATGGCTTTACAAAAAATAAAATGCAGAAAAAGGGGTATCAAAATAAAAGTTTAATTTTAGGGTTACCTAGAAGTCAGTGAAGGGATGGTGGTCGCTCCGCCTGGAATCACTCCAACTCTGACTTAAGCTACCTTGAACCACCACAAGAGACTCGCCAGAAAACTCAAAGATGAATACGATAAAGTCTTTCTTTCAATTTTCTCTCAAGGAATTGAAAAAGGTACTGAAGGCCACGGCCAAATCCCATTTATATAAAAGGGCACCGGAAGGTGAAGCGTCGCATTATATTGACCCCAACATATTTTAAAGACTAAACAATGATACCACGGCAGGACCACAAAATACATCTGCAACCCTAACTCTCCACCTCTTAGCACTATAGCTTAGGAGCTTATTGATATGCCAAATATAATCATTATGGCCGCGAAATCAATAGTAATAGGTCGAAGCCTGGAACAGATAGTTCACGGCCCCATATGCTTATTGGGCCTCATTCCAGACCATGATCAGACTTATCGTTGCCTGGCATCTGATAGGCCCCGACGTTATTCCAGGCACTTATCGTTGCTTGGGTTCAAACAGGTCGTGGCACGTACTCTAACGTTCGTCACTTAATACTCATCCAGCTCCTATAAGGAGTCCATGTTCATCTCCCTTATCTATATGTCACGTGCTTCAGGCACGTGACATCATCTTCATAACTTTTATATATATAAGTGATCATCTCATTATTAAAGGGATCAAAAAGGAGAATCACTTGGTGAAGACCTGCCTCTCTCTCTACCCAGTTTCTCTCTTTAGAGTACCACACTTGGGGGCTTACCCCTACCACAGCCGAAGCTAGAGGTACTCAAGCTATCCTAGGCTACCACTTTAGATCCATACATGTACTCTTATTTCTTCTCTCTCGTGTACTCCTATAATGGCAATTCAATCATGTATTACATAATGTTTATAATGAGAGTAGGGAAACACAGTGGATGTAGCCTCATTTTTATAGCCGAACCACTCTATATTTTATGTTCCTCCCCATATCACTTGCTTTATTATTACTTTACACTTAACATGATGTTGAAATGCCACTGGTCTAATTTCTTGTATCATCCAGGCATATCACTACATAAAACGTATATGGAGCATCAATCAGAAGTGGGAGAGTTGGGGACCTCCGAGATCAGGAAATGATGACGATGCATGTCTGTTTGGTAGTTGAGGGTAGTGTTTGTGAAGTTGGGATTAGTTTTTATAAAGATGCAAAAATTTGTGTTTAGGGTAACTTGTGTTGGTATCTGGCCTATTTTAGGGTTCTTTTGTGAAGATACTAATTTGTACTGGGTAGGTTTTTTTTAAGGTTGATTTTGTTAGTGGACGAAGTGGTTTATTTGACTCCCTCGATTGATATTTCATATAATGGATATGTTTCTTAATATGAATTAAAAATAATTTTGACATATTTTATTCTATCTTTTGATGAGTTTTGCATTTGAATTATCTATACTAATCGCTAAGGCATACATAATCCTTTTGTTCACGTTAATGATAAAATGGACCGCCATTCCTGGGGGTTAGAAAAGAATAGTATTTTGTGAAAAAGAAATACCAGCACCCATGTGTGTCATATAGGTTGCTTACGTACCCTTAAATGTTTTGAAAAATTGTGAGCTTTATTTTGAAAAGAATTATTTTGAGAGGATCGGGTCCCACATAGTTCTATGTAGAGGAAATGAAGATTTTTTTTAGAATAGAAGGGGATGAGAAGAATTGTAGCGCACAGAGAATTCGGATTAAGGGTAGAGTTTCTTGAGGCGATCCAGATTGACTGGACGCATCATCTACTCTCCATTGAGTTCACTAAGCATAGCAACATCGCTTGACAGAATTTTCTTCACGATATAGGGGTCGATTCAATTAGGTTTGAATTTACCTTCGGGGTTCCAGACAGGTTCCATATCTTCTTTGAGAAAAATCCTTCTTGAGCACCGTGGTCCTTGACTTTCCTATTGAATGATCTCGCTATTCGGTGATGGTACCCTTATATGTGATATAGAGCCTTAAGTGTCTTGTTATCCAAGAGTAAGAGTTCATCATAGCGGCATTGATGCCAATCTTCTTTGATGACTTTGCTCTCAATCATGACACGTAGGGAATGTACTTCTAGCTCAATAGGGAGAACTGCTTCTAGATCGTATACTAGAGAATAGAGGGTATCCCCGGTAGGTGTTCTGATAGAGGTGCTCTAGACCCAGAAGGCATACCAATTTTGATCAGACTGATCTCTACAACTTTTGGTCATCTTACTGATGATGGTCTTGAGGCTTTTGTTTGCGAATTCAACAGTACTATTTGTTTGGGGACGATAAGGAGTGAAGCACCTTATACCTTTAACTTTCTTAAGTCTATACTATATAAGTGTTCAACTAGTTTGGAAATAGTGACAAAATTGGTAGTTCATCCTAGAAACCAAAAAGCCTCAGAACTTTTCTCTCTAATTCTCTTCAATGATCTATGAAGGTAAAAATTGAATCACACTACACACAATTAGAAGTGCATACATGTGTTCATATTGCTTAAAATTGAGTGTGTGTTTAATTCCCCTTGAATTGGAGCTTTAAATATTTTTTGGGAATTTTTAAATATTTTTAGATATTTTTTAAACATTTTTAATAAATGTTTTTATTAATAAAATGGGATTATATATTTTGTGGGGTTAATATTCTATTTTGGAAACTTCTGTTTTCATTAAAAAGTTTGGTTGGGTAGCATCTCAAAGCGCTAGAGACTTCAGGGTGATGTTTTGTAATTAATTTGACGCGCGTGTGAGAGCCACTCACAGGCCAACACTTGTCATCCTCCGGGTGAATGTATTTGTGTTTGTTATGTGAGAGGGCTGGATGGATGTTTGATGATCGTTGGATCATTCCTAATCAAGGTTCTGCATGTGTTCTTGGTTAATCCCGGTGCTATCCATATGATCCAATCAGAATCATTTTAAACCACTGCTGTTTTACAACCTTTGGATCAAGTCAAACCTTACAAGACTTGCTCACAGCCCTTTATTTCCCTCGAACGTCCAGAACCTTCCCTCAGCCCTATAAATACCCTCCTCTTCTCAGCCTTAGAATACTTTTGGGCATTCGTCTTTTTGAGAGAAAAAAATAAGAGAGAAGTGAGAGAGAGAAGAGAGAAGTGAGAGAAGAGAGAAAAGAATAAAGAGAAGAGAGAGAAAGGGAAACAGTTAGCCAAACCCTAACCCTAACCCTAACCCTAAACACTTCAACTCAGAAACAAACCTTCGTATACATTCAACCCCAAACACAACCTTGAGTGTTTGAGAGAGTGGTTTGTTCATATCGTTGTTGTAACCTCTTGATCTTTTGATCTTGTTCCCAACTTAAACTTTAGAGTGAAGATCTTGCTTCTTTTTCCATAGAAACGTTAGATCTATACTCTGCATGTTACATTTTTCACTAGATCTGCATATTTTCTACTTGGTTTAAGAAAATCATTTCTGATTTGGTTTTAAAATGTCTTATGGTTTCTGTTTTTACAAAACTTAACCTGACCTAGTTGGATTCTCACTTGGAGGGTTTTCAATCTCATAAATATTTTCAAAAGAGATTGATTAAGGTCTTGACCGATTTCTGAAGCAAGATCTCCGTGGAATCTGGGTTATATTAAAGGTCAAAAAGGTTTTTATTTTTGTAAGAAAGAAAAATAACAAAATCACAGCATATAGACTTTATATGTAATTTTTGTAGGACTGTCTGTAAATCTAAGTGTGTGTGAGTTCATGCATGTGAATGGGGATCACTTCACAAACACTTAGCACACTACTACACTGGAAGTGTTGTGTTTAAGATCAGAGATCATTGAGTCGACGTAAAGAAGCTAAAGCAAAGGAAGTTAGCAAACTGAAGAACATCATCAACAAATCAGATCTATGAGAAGTTAGAAGGACACCAAGTGGGGTATATTCCTAAACTTAGAATAGGTTGATTTGTGTGTTTGCATGTTGTATTGTTTGTAACTGATTTTTGTTATTAGTGGATTTTTGCTTTTGTGACTTAGAAGTCACCGTGGATGTTTCCTCTGTTGGGAGAGGTTTTACCACGTTAAAATCATTGTGTTGATTATCTTCATCTACTCATCTCATTCTATAAGTGTGCTGAATTTTTGAAACTGCCTTAGTTTTAAAAACTGATTATACAATCTTAATTACTCTCGTACATAAGTTTTTTGTAAACACATCTTGTTTATAATTTTTATTTTTCAAAAGAAAAGGGTTTCTCCAAAAAACTTTTCGAAGTTGCTTATACAGTTTAATCTTGTATTAAACGGCATTAGCGACGTTTTTCAATTGGTATCAGAGCCCTGATAACTTTTATTTCAAAAGATCTTATGTTTCTGAAATCGTTTTCTGAAAAACTTAACTATGGACGAGAAGAATGAAAGGTTTGGTAATCTGTCCAGACCTCCACTCTTTGATGGAAACAACTTTGCTTACTGGAAAGTAAGAATGGTTGCCTTCATCCAAGGGACTTTAGGAGATGATGTCTGGGACATTATTGAAAATGGATACACTTATCCTACTAAACCAGCCACAGAAGGGAGTGATGAGAGGGTAAAGAAAATCTTAAGTGAATTTACCCAAGAAGAGAAAACCATTTCTCGAAATAACAATAAAGGCAAGAATGCCATTTTTATGTCTATTAATGAGTATGAGTTCAAACGAATCTCATCTTGTGCCACTTCTAAGGAAGCTTGGGACACATTAATCACTGCCCATGAAGGAGACTCAAGAGTTAAAGCTGCTAAAACTCAAATGCTTATCCAGCAGTAAAACTCTTTGATCATGACTGATTCTGAGCCTTTTGATGATTTTTACATGAACTTAACTGATATAGTTACTAAGTTGCATGCTAATGGTATAACTTATGATAGGAATGGAATTGTCTCTAAAATTCTAAGGTCATTACCACAAAAGTTTGACAGTAAGAGGTATGCTATTGAGGAAATGAACGATCAAAACCTTACCCCTGAGTTACTCAGTAGTAAACTTAGGACTGTGGAAATGGAATTAGACTTTAAGAAACAATTAAATCATTCTCAAAGAAAACAGCCCAACTCTAACTTGAGTTTTGCCTCTAAGATACCCAAACTTGAGTATAATTTGACCAACTCTGACTCTGATGAGGAGTGTGATATAGACAAACTAGATAATCAGATTGCCTTAATGTCTAAACAATTTAAGAAAATTGTCAAATTTCGAAACAAACAGGCATCTAAACAAGGCAAGCCTAATTATCCTACTCTGTCTAATTCCAAACCTCATGAGAGAGGACTTGACAAACATCCTAAGGATAACAATTCCAGATCCACTAGAGACCTTAAAAAGATTGAATGTTTTAGATGTGGGAAACTAGGTCACATTGCTCACGACTGCAGAGTTAATCTGAATAAAGCCAACACACACAATAGAGCTAATGTCTGTAAAACTTGGAATGATTCAAGTGACTCTGATGAAGAGGAACTTGAGTCTTCTAATGTACTTGACCCTTGCATGTCCTTTTATTCTAAGATCATTTACAATGATAATATGCCTGTGTGTGATAATGATGCTCCTACTCTTGCTTGTGTGAATACTCCTTTGATTGGCCTAGATGCTTTATTGTCTGAAAATGTTGCTAGTTCTAGTTTCGTGTGTGTGAGTCAAAGTGATCTCGATAACGACGATGTAAATGGGTGCATGAGTACTAAAATTGAATCGTTAGGGGTCACTACACACACTTCACTTAGCGACTCAGACACAGATGACCTCCCTGATATCCATACTTTGTATGCTAAAACTCTTAAAAAAGGCACTAGACTGGAGAAGACTATTAGAGACTTGACTAAGAAATTAGAGGATCTAAGTCTTATTGTGAAGTTGAATGCTGAAGAGTACACTAACCAGTGTCTGACTCATCAATCTGAAATTGAAACTTTTGATCAAAAATTAAAAGAGTTGACTAAAACTAATGAAACCCTGGAAATGAAATACAAGGGAACATTATTAGAACTAGAGGAAGCAAAAACAAAGACAGCTACTGTTTTCAAAAAAATTTCTAAGTTTGAAAACAATTCAAATTGTTTTACTGACTTTGTTGTTGACTCCAAGACCAATTCTGATGATAGAATCAGTATTGGATTTTTCCCTAAGAACAAACTACAAACTACAAAACTTGAACCTATTAAGTTTGTGTCTGGGGGAAAAATACCAATTGAAACATGTCCAGACTTTCATTTTATTAAAAAGGAATTTGATCAAAAGCAACAAGAGAAAGACATTGGAGTCTAGTAACTCTAAGGCTGAGACTGCACTCAAGACTAAATGCGTCTGTCCTTTGATCAGAAAGGGTGATACTACCTTTAAGACCATCCCTCCTAGGAATAGCACTACTGAACAGAATGCTGTTAAACCCATTTTTAGAAGTTTTCCTAAGGAAATTCATCCCTCAAGCAATCAATATTGCTCTTACTGTGACATTTATGGTCATTCCTTTGAAGGTTGTTATGCTAGGCGTCTAAACACCCCTGTTTACAACACTTTTGTCTACAAGAACTTTAACTATTCTAGGCAAAGTCGTAACAATTATGTCCTTCCAAGACAACCTGATAAGAACTCTAACTACAGAAATAGAAAGACCAAAACTAAGAGTTCATTTAAGAGAAAGGCTCCCAGAAACTTTCCTAAACCAAAAGCTCAAATTTTTCACAATAATCAGTTTGCTGCTCCAAATGTTTTTCGACAAAAAGTTGTGTCTCGAAAATTTTATCAAATGAGGGCAAACATGCGCAAAATTAAAACTAGAGCTATTTGGGTTAGAAAAGAGGATCTTTTACCCCAAATGAAGTGTAACATTATCATCAGTGCTTTAAAAGCTGAACACACTTCATCTGGTTGGTATTTAGATTCAGGATGTTCCAAACATATGACAGGAGATGAAACCAAACTTTTAAACAAAACCAGATTTGCTGGTGGGAAAGTTGTTTTTGGTGATGGTGTTTCATCTCAGATCATAGGTAAAGGAACCCTAAAAGAAGAAGGAATGCATGTTCTCGAAAATGTTCTATTAGTTAGAGGCCTTAAAGCCAACCTCCTAAGTATATCACAATTTTGTGACTCTGACCATACAGTCACCTTTTCAAAGAACAATTGTAAAATTCTAAATGATAAAGGTGAATGCATTATTACAGGATTTAGAACACCTGACAATTGTTATACTGTCAAGACTAGTTCTGAAACCTATAACATTGTCAGAATGGATGACAATGAGATCTGGCATAATCGTATGGGTCACCTAAGTTATGATATCTTTGGTAGATTGTCTAGTCAAGAGATTGTTAGAGGTATTCATAAAATTAAACCTATTTCAAGTGTTGTCTGTGGTTATTGCCAGGAAGGAAAAATAGTTAAGACTTCGCATAAAAAGGTTAAAGACATTCTCACCTCTAGACCTTTAGATCTCATCCATATGGACCTTTTGGTCCTTCAAGAACTGTTAGTCTTTGTGGACACAGTTATATCCTTGTCATGGTTGATGATTTCACACGATTCACTTGGGTTGCCTTCTTAAAACATAAATCTGACACGTTTCAGAATTTTTTGAAAATTCTTCTAAGAATTGAAAATGAGAAGGACACACAAGTCAATCGCATTCGTAGTGATAGAGGGGGAGAGTTCATAGACACAGGAATAGTTGAATATTGTGACTACAACGGTTACAAACATGAATTTAGTGCCCCTAAGACTCCTCAGCAGAATGGTATTGCTGAAAGGAAAAATCGAACTCTTCAAGAGATGGCACGTGTCATGTTGCATACCAAATCTCTACCTAAGTACTTCTGGGTAGAATCTATTAGAACTTCATGTCATATCATTAATAGGGTTTACCTTAGGAAAAGCTCTAAACAAACCCCTTATGAGTTGTGGTACGGTAAGAAGCCTAATTTGAAATACCTAAGAACCTTTGGAAGTCAGTGTTATGTTTGTAAAGATAGAGAACATCTGTCTAAATTCGAAACTCGTGGTGATAAAGCCATCTTCTTAGGATACTCTCCAAACAGTTGTGCTTATCGTATATACAATATGCGTACTAAGGCCCTTATGGAATCGATAAATGTAATTGTAAGCGACACTATTGTCGAAAATAAGACATCTGAATCACCTATTGTGGTTGAATCTGAAAATGATTTCAAAACTGATTCACCAGAAATAGATGACTCATTACCTATTGAGAGTCCATATGTACCTGGCTGGGTCTCTAAAGATCATCCCATTGACAACGTGGTCGGTAATCTTAATGAGCCAGTTCGTACTAGATCCCAGTTAAGAAATTATGCTAATTATGCATGTTTCGTCTCCCTTGTGGAACCGAAAAATGTTAATGAAGCATTGAATGACACATACTGGATTTCTGCTATGCAGGAAGAACTTTTACAATTTGTCATTCACGATGTCTGGTATCTTGTACCTCGGCCTCAAAACAAAAATGTTATTGGAACACGTTGGATCTTTAAGAACAAATCTGATGAAAATGGGGTGATTCTTAGAAACAAAGCTAGACTTGTTGCTCAAAGCTACTCTCAAATAGAAGGAATAGATTTTAGCGAGACTTTTGCCCCTATCACTCGTCTTGAATCTGTTCGACTTCTTTTCGCCATTGCGTGTCACTTAAAATTCACACTTTATCAAATGGACGTCAAATCTGTCTTCCTAAATGGAATTCTGTCCGAAGAAACATATGTAGAACAACCCAAAGGGTTCATTGATCCTAAATACCCTAACCATGTCTTTCGTCTAAACAAGGCTTTGTATGGCTTAAAACAAGCTCCTAGAGCTTGGTATGAACGTCTTTCCAACTTTTTGTTGGATAAGGGTTTTAAGAGAGGAGGAAATGACCAGACTCTCTTTGTCAAACATTTTGACAAAAACATTATTATAGCCCAAGTCTATGTAGACGACATTATTTTCGGGTCAACTTCAAACTCTGAAGTTAAATCTTTTTCTGCTATAATGCATAAGGAATTTCACATGTCCCTTATGGGGGAGCTACAGCTTTTCTTGGGATTTCAAGTGAAACAGAATTCTGATGGATTATTTGTCTCTCAAACCAAGTATGCCTTAGATCTTGTTAAGAAATTTGGTTTAGATAATGCTAAAGTCGCCAAAACGCCTATGAGTACTACTGTTAAATTATGTAAAGATGAAACTAGAAAGTCAGTTGATTCCACACTCTATTGTAGTATGATTGGTAGCCTACTCTATCTAACTGCCTCACGACCAGACATAATGTATGCTGTATGTCTGTGTGCTCGTTACCAGAATAACCCTAAAGAGAGCCATTTATTGAGTGTAAAACGTATAATAAAGTACATAAAAGGCACTCTTAATCTTGGACTTAGGTACACTAAGGATACCTGTAGCACCATCATAGGGTATACTGATGCTGATTGGGACGGTTGTACTGATGATAGTAAAAGTGCATCAGGTGCCTGTTATTATGTCGGCAATAATTTAGTTGGTTGGAGTAGCAAAAAACAGAATTGCACATCTTTATCTACGGCTGAGTCCGAATATATAGCAGCAGGAAGTTGCTGTGCTCAATTGTTATGGATCAAACAGATGTTAAGTGATTATGGGATTAAAGAAGATCAATTACAATTGTATTGTGACAATCAAAGCGCCATTAACATATCTAAAAACCCGGTTCAACACTCGCGAACTAAACACATTAAAATAAGACATCATTTTATTCGCGAACTTGTTGAAACTAAGGAACTAGAAATTCATTACCTGCCTACTGATCTGCAACTTGCAGACATGTTCACTAAACCTTTAGACTATAATAGATTTCTGTATTTGCGAAATTCTATAGGCATGGTATGCGCTGATTAAACTCTTAAGACTTTAAGTTTTACCCTTTGTCAATTTGAGACAAAATGGGGGAGAAATTTGAGTTTTATGAGTTCAATTTTTTTTTCACATTTCATCTAAACTGCTTGATCTTAGTGTACATATTTGCAGGAATCTCTTCTACTGGTTGTCTACCTTTTCTAGTGCAAAAATTTGTAAATAGTTGAGTTATGTAATTTTTGACTTTCTAGGAAATGGGTAGATAGTAACTTCTGTATAGGACTAGGTTTTATTTCTTTTGGTTCCCTACGAGTTTTAAGCTAACTCAAAGGAGATTTTGTTTCAAATTTCCAAAGGGGGAGATTGAAGCACCTTATACCTTTGACTTGCTTAAGTCTATACTGTATAAGTGTTCAACTAGTTTGGAAATAGTGACAAAATTGGTAGTTCATCCTAGAAACCAAAAAGCCTCAGAACTTTTCTCTCTAATTCTCTTCAATGATCTATGAAGGTAAAAATTGAATCACACTACACACAATTAGAAGTGCATACATGTGTTCATATTGCTTAAAATTGAGTGTGTGTTTAATTCCCCTTGAATTGGAGCTTTAAATATTTTTTGGGAATTTTTAAATATTTTTAGATATTTTTTAAACATTTTTAATAAATGTTTTTATTAATAAAATGGGATTATATATTTTGTGGGGTTAATATTCTATTTTGGAAACTTCTGTTTTCATTAAAAAGTTTGGTTGGGTAGCATCTCAAAGCGCTAGAGACTTCAGGGTGATGTTTTGTAATTAATTTGACGCGCGTGTGAGAGCCACTCACAGGCCAACACTTGTCATCCTCCGGGTGAATGTATTTGTGTTTGTTATGTGAGAGGGCTGGATGGATGTTTGATGATCGTTGGATCATTCCTAATCAAGGTTCTGCATGTGTTCTTGGTTAATCCCGGTGCTATCCATATGATCCAATCAGAATCATTTTAAACCACCGCTGTTTTACAACCTTTGGATCAAGTCAAACCTTACAAGACTTTCTCACAGCCCTTTATTTCCCTCGAACGTCCAGAACCTTCCCTCAGCCCTATAAATACCCTCCTCTTCTCAGCCTTAGAAGACTTTTGGGCATTCGTCTTTCTGAGAGAAAAAAATAAGAGAGAAGTGAGAGAAGAGAGAAAAGAATAGAGAGAAGAGAGAGAAAGGGAAACAGTTAGCCAAACCCTAACCCTAACCCTAAACACTTCAACTCAGAAACAAACCTTCGTATACATTCAACCCCAAACACAACCTTGAGTGTTTGAGAGAGTGGTTTGTTCATATCGTTGTTGTAACCTCTTGATCTTTTGATCTTGTTCACAACTTAAACTTTAGAGTGAAGATCTTGTTTCTTTTTCCATAGAAACGTTAGATCTATACTCTGCATGTTACATTTTTCACTAGATCTGCATATTTTCTACTTGGTTTAAGAAAATCATTTCTGATTTGGTTTTAAAATGTCTTATGGTTTCTGTTTTTACAAAACTTAACCTGACCTAGTTGGATTCTCACTTGGAGGGTTTTCAATCTCATAAATATTTTCAAAAGAGATTGATTAAGGTCTTGACCAATTTCTGAAGCAAGATCTCCGTGGAATCTGGGTTATATTAAAGGTCAAAAAGGTTTTTAGTTTTGTAAGAAAGAAAAATAACAAAATCACAGCATATAGACTTTATATGTAATTTTTGTAGGACTGTCTGTAAATCTAAGTGTGTGTGAGTTCATGCATGTGAATAGGGATCACTTCACAAACACTTAACACACTACTACACTGGAAGTGTTGTGTTTAAGATCAGAGATCATTAAGTCGACGTAAAGAAGCTAAAGCAAAGGAAGTTAGCAAACTGAAGAACATCGTCAACAAATCAGATCTATGAGAAGTTAGAAGGAGACCAAGTGGGGTATATTCCTAAACTTAGAATAGGTTGATTTGTGTGTTTGCATGTTGTATTATTTGTAACTGATTTTTGTTATTAGTGGATTTTTGCTTTTGTGACTTAGAAGTCACCGTGGATGTTTCCTCTGTTGGGAGAGGTTTTACCACTTTAAAATCATTGTGTTGATTATCTTCATCTACTCATCTCATTCTATAAGTGTGCTGAATTTTTGAAACTGCCTTAGTTTTAACAACTGATTATACAATCTTAATTACTCTCGTACATAAGTTTCTTTGTAAACACATCTTGTTTATAATTTTTATTTTTCAAAAGAAAAGGGTTTCTCCAACAAACTTTTCGGAGTTGCTTATACAGTTTAATCTTGTATTAAACGGCATTAGCGACGTTTTTCAAGGAGAAGACTTGTGTCTCTGAATCCCATACTCATCGACCAGTCTTGTGACCTCAGCTTTGAAATTAAGTCCATTATCTGATATTAACTCATGGGGAACCCAAAAATGGCAAATGATATTCTTTCTGATGAACTTAGCCATTTTTTGGCATTTAACACTGTGTATTTCTCGGCTTCGACCCATTTAGTGAAGTAGTCAGTGGGGACCAGTATAAACTCGTGACCATTAAAATCTTTGTTAGTGACCTTCTCTATGATGTCAATGCCCCAGGTGGAGAAGAGACGGGGAAAGGTCATTTTGTATAATTTTTGAGGAGGTAAGTGTTGGAGATTGAAAAACTATTGGAACTTGAGATATCTTCGAACATAGATAGTGTAGTCTTGAACCATGGTAGTCCAATAGTACCCTTGATGAATGATCTTCTTGGCAATAATGTGATCATTCAAGTGGGGCCTACATTTCCATGTGTGGATATTCTTCATTATTATTTAAATAGAATTCCTCGTTATGCAATCGAAATAAGTTTCATCAAATTTTATCTTGTAAAATGCTTTGTCGCATATGATGTACTCGGCAGCCAATTTGCAAAGGCTCGCACGGTCTTTCTTATTTTTATCTCAGGGACACCAACCATATTTGAGGAGGTTCCAAATGTTATAGTACCATAATTCGGCCATGTTGGAGTCTAATTAAGGATGAGCTCGATGTGGTAGCACTGAATGAGCATGGTTTACTTCTGAATCAGGAAATGGGCCATTGTTATTCCCTCAGGCATGTTGACCATGGAGACTAGGGTTACAAATGCATCATTCATATTATTCTTTTCACAAGGAAGGTAGTGGAAGGTGACATCTTTGAACTGGGAGGCGATCTCTTCTAGGTGTGTATGGAAGGGTAGGAGCTTCTCGTCGTTGACTTTCCATTTTTTGAGGATTTGGTTGATAATAAGGGCAGAGTGCCCAAAAACGTCTAGGTTCTTGATACCTTTTTTAAGGGTTATCATAAGTCCTATAGTGCATGCCTCGTATTCAATCATGTTTTTGGTGCAAGGGAAGTCTAGCTTGATGGCAATGGGTGTGTGGGAGTCATTAAGGGCAATCAGGAGTATCCCAATGTCACACCCTTTCTTATTGGCGGCTCCATCAAAGAACATCGGCCATCTGAGATCCTCCTGAGAGGTGCATAGAATGTCCCAATATGGGAATTTAAAGACCCAATCATGGATTCCTTTAATCGGATAATTAACAAGATAGTCGAAGATGTCCCTCCCTTTCATAGCTTTCAACGTGATGTGCACAATGTGGAACTTGGCTAGCAGCATCAACCAGTGGGCCATTCGACTTGACAGAGCAGGTTTTTCTAGCAGTTACTTAATGGGATCCATTCGGGATAATAGTTTGGTGGTAGACTCAAGCATGTAGTGTCGTAACTTCTGTGCAACCCAGACTAGAGCAATACATGCTTTCTCCAAAGCAGTGTAATTGACTTCGTACCCAGCCAATTTTTTACAAGCATAGTAAATGGCCCTTTCCTTGTGTGATTCATTAATGTATTTGATCCAATAAAGCCCCTACTACAGTATTAGTAGTGGTTAAGTATAAGAGGAGGGTAAACTTGGTTGCGAAGGCATGAGCACCGAAGGTGGAGTAAGGTATCGCTTGATTCGATCAAAGGCTTCTTGGCAGGTCTTGTTCTAGACCTTAATTGAATCCTTTCGAAGAAGTTTGTAAATGGGTTCACAGATGGAGGTCAGTTGTTTGATGAACCAACTGATATATATTATAATTTACCCAAGAATCCTTATACTTATTTCTCCGTCTGGGTTGGTGTCATCTCGAGTATGGCTTTCAGTTTGGTGGGATTTGATTTAATTCCTTTCTCACTGACCATGAACTCCCAGAGTTTCCCCTTAGTGATGCCGAAAACACACTTCTGTAAATTTAATCGCATCTGGTACTATCACAGTTTCTCAAAGAACTTTTGAAGGGCGAGAATATGACCTTCTCGAGTCTTGGACTTTATGATCAAGTCGTCCACATAAACCTCGACTTCTTTATGAATAAGGCCATGAAGGATAGTTGTGGCACCCCTTTGGTAGGTAGCCCCAGAATTATTGAGCCCAAATGGCATGATGGTGTAGTAGAAATTTCCCGGGGGGTGATGAAGGAAGTTTCTCTTGATGGTCATGGTGCATCTTAATCTGGTTGTAATCGAAAGATCCGTTTAACAAATGATTTGAGGGCGTGATTGACTGTGTTGTTATGATCATGTCGATGTTTGGCAATAGGCAATCATCTTTCAGTGGCACTTTGTTTAAATCTCAATAATCGACGTACATACATACTTATCTCCCGACTTCGGCACAAGGATAATGTTGGCAAGCCATGTAGGGTATTCGACTATGCGAATAAAACCAACATTTAGCTGTTTGACTATCTCTTCTTTGACTTTAAATGACCATTCCTATCGAAGTTTAGTCACCTTATGTTTGACTGGTTTGCATTCTGGGAATTTTGGGATCTCATGTTGAGCTATCTCTGGGTCCACTTTACTTGCTTAGATTCCTAAATGCCAAACTCCTAAAATCTTTTCAGATTTCAAGCCTATTAGTCCAGTGAATTTCATCAATAAAATAATCTCCAAAATTATTTCTATTAGATTAAGTGGGGTCTTACCTTTGATTTTATCATAATAAAAGTGGTTTCATTAAGGGAAAAGATACGATTGAGAATGCAATGTTGGCTCAAGAAATGGTTTCTATGATCAATCAAAAAAATTTGGAGGGAATGTGGTCCTAAAATTGGATTTGGCTAAAGCTTATAATAGAGTCTCTTGGATGTTTTTAATCCATATTCTAAGGAGATTTGGTTTCTTAGAGAATTGAATTGATATAATTTGGAGTTTAATCTCTAATTGTTGGTATTCTTGATCATTAATGGGACTGATTGTGGTTTTTTCAAATCCTCTAGAGGGTTGAGACAAGGTGACCCTCTATCTCCTGGCTTGTTAATCATTATGGCTAAATCTTTTTCTAGGAACCTCAACAATCTCATTCATAAATCAATTAGTTTTAAAATGCCTATTGGTTGTCCTAAATTTAATCACCTTGCTTATGCTGATGAAGTTATCATCTTTTTTCCTGGTGCTAAGAAAGATTTGAAGCAAATTATGGAGGTCATTAGAGAATTTGAGAGGGCCGCTTGCCAAAAACTCAATATATCTTAGTCTCAAATGCTCCTCTATAAAAAGATCCCCCCAGATAGGTCAAAGAAAATCAAGTCTTATTAGCCTTTACAAATAAAAAATTTCTTATTCTACATCTTTGTAAAAATGAGTGCGCGATATTGATTAAACTGAATTCGTGAATTTTCAAGTTAACCTTATTTAATCAGTGTCAAATATCAAACCAAATTGATTCATCCCCTAAACATGTAACTATCCGTGCGCATGTGTGTGTGTGTGTGTGTGTCAAACAATCACAAATAAAATTACTAACTCACATATTTGAGAAAAAATATCTTTCGGGCAAAACCTTTATTTCACTACAAAATAGTAAATCGCAACTTACAAAGATTACAATGAAATCTGAAATGATCACTCCTCGGAACAATCACATAGACATGCAGCCTAGACTCAGCAATCGAACAATAGCAGCAGTCCACATGAACACGCGGTCCAAATTAGCCAGGAACATCCTCGAGCACTCTCAATCGACACGCAGTCACCAACCGTAGATTTACCCTCTCTACAAGAGAAATAACTTCACCAAAGTTGTATCTTGGGTTCCAAAATAATTCACACAAATATTGGGATAATTTGTGAATTGAAAACGAAGCTAAAACTCTCAAAACTGAGAAGACAAACATTTCTGCCAAAACAGTTTTCGTAGAATAAAATTATCAGGTCTTGTGAAGAAAAACGAAGCTATTAAATATGCTATTTATAAAAAAGTTAAGGCGGCGCGTCGCTCAAACGAAATCACCATCTCACTCGAACCTTGACAGTTATCTCTCAAATGAGCTTCGCATGACTTAAGTTGTCGCTCAAATGAGACACGTAAGTCGCTCGAACGAAAATTAATAAAAAATAATTATTTCGCCCTAAAATACTCCGCGTCAAAACTTTTAAAAAATACTTTTGGGGAAAAACTCCACTCCAACACTTGAAAAATATTATGTAAAAAATATCCCAACGCCTGAAATGAAATGCTAAGGTATAAAAACGCAACCTTACCAAAATTAATCTCGCAGAGGCTTGAATGTTGAAGAACGTTGATATTTGAATTCGTTTTGACGCATGATTGATCTTGAATAAGTCTCTGACAGTTATAGCGGTATACGACGTACTCAAATGTAAGCTGGACAATAAAATAATGTCCTTACAAATCTCCTCCTATGTCTATGTTGGTACAAAATAAAAACATCTGAATTATTAAATAAAAATACCTATACAAATCTAATACCCTCCCATGAACCCAAAACTGAAAAGATACTAAACATGCAATTCTCAAAACTTTTCTCATCAGGGTGTGCAACATATGATCTTCAATCTTTCTACCTACACACATGAGACAAAGAAAATTCCTTCGTGACGCATCGAGTTTGAAATGATATAAGAATAAATCAATCAATAATAATCAAGTCTCCCCCATAATGCAAAAACTCCCCCATAATTCGTTCTCCCCCTTTTATTTGACCGAAATATATAAGGAAACGAATAAGCCAAAAACAAACATGGAGTTGTCACGACAAATATGCATAGCAAATATGAATCAAACTACGCTCACGCACAGGAGTAACCCAAAAGCTGCCACAAACTATTTTTTATTTTTCAATTTTCATACAAAAAAATGCAAAAATAATTTTACAAAAATCACACGCCATGAATTTATACTAAGATAACCAAATCATGGAAACGGGATGAATGGGTGTGAACAATTGTATAGGTAAATCAATGCAATCATGCATAACATATATGAAAGATGAATATGTGTAATCCTAAAGAATGAATCTCAAAATCGTCCTTAGGTGTCAAAAAATAAGAATTTGGATGACATCATCTTAATCAAATCGACAAATCAAAGTTAGACATGATTTTCACACCAATAACACCTAAAATTATGTAGTGCTTTTTCATGACTTTGTCAGAAGTGCAAACACGTTTTATATTCCATCCAAATTCCCTCATAAATAATAATGCTTTTTATTTTTCTTTTGAGGTGATGAAACTAAACTAAATTGGCCCATTGTTGGCATATTTTTCTTTTTATTGCCTTTAATTTTTTGGGGCTCTTTTCAACCTCTTTGGACCCTGGCTTCTGTTTTTGCCAAATTTTCATTTTCTAGGTTCGATTTGTATGATGGCTTAATTACAAAGGATAAAAGAGTACCTTTCGTAGACCTAACCCATTTTTTCATAAGCACACAAACTCACATCAACGGTTCTTACATGCACTACTTTAATTGTCAAGTTTTATAGCATTTGGTTCGCTTTAAAGATAGAATTGAGATGAAAACACATCTATCAACATGTGATAAACAAGAACAGTAGTTAAACAAATCCATGCAAGTGTGCATTAAAGGAACTCATGGGTCAAACATGTAGGTTGTAGAACCAAATCATATCTAAACATTATAAAGCACAAAAATGAAAAGATTACGCATATCAAAACACTATCAAACAGTCACATGGATATGGAATGAAATTGTGACTCGATCATCCTAAATGTCCATTCATATATGGTGTAAACAAAATACAAAACTCTTTTTGACTTTTTCAATTTTTTGCACAAAAATAAAAAATTAATACAAAAAATACACAAAAGTCATAACACTAGCAATAATATATCATGAAGCACAACTAGCATATGAAAAACATGCGAACACAATCATTTATATAATATAGCAAGAGAAGAATCATGTGCAAGCGATCGAGAATCAACTAGTATAAAATCTAGTGCCTCTAAAAGTGATTCTCTAACCCAAATAAGTGTGTAACGATGCATAGGGATTTTGGGAACCAATGGAACACTAGATTTCAACTTCCTATGACCTTTTTGAAGATCGAAACAAAAATGCCTAAGGTGACCTTTCCTACCATAATGTGAACATGTGTAAACGGGTGGAACGACACATATGGGTTGACCTTTTCTAACGTCATTAAGATTGATTGACCCTTTAAAACAAATAATGGTCTTGGCTTTGTAAGAGGGTACTTTAGATAAGATGGAGGCGTAACCCCTATTTGAGTATGATAATGATAAGCTAACTCAGCCAAAGCTTTGGATTAATGATAGGACACACAAACATAAACCCAATGAAGACCAACTCAGTTTAAACTCACAAAACCAAGTGTATAACTCAGTAAATAGTAATAAACCTTAGAAGTAATTTAGCTTAGAGGGAGAGAGAAGTAAGCACCCTAGATACACCTTGGTAGGTAAGTATAAACACACCTAATACCCTCAGAAATCTTTGTCAAATATTAAAATCTTCGTAATAAGTAACAATGGTGAGTGGGTAAACTATCTCTATCTGGCAATAACTTCTTAGACTCTCAAGAAGGATCCCCCTTCCTCAGGAGTGGTTGGGGTCCTTAAATATCCCCCCCCCCCTCCCCACCCCATCTCCGAGGCAACTCGGTCATTAAAGACTATGAAAGACATCCCTCATACTTTATGTCACAATATTAAATGCCTGATGTACTAGTTGTCTCCACATCATAAACATTAAATGCCAAGACATGCCTTTTGCATAACCACTGTGTGTCAGGGGGCTGATGTTACAGAGGTGGCTCACCAACTGCCTGACAGCCCCAAATACCACGGTGGTTTACTCGAGTGCATGTCTGACATTGTTTAGATGGCTAGTGACATCCCCTACAGTTGATGTGACATTAAGTAGAGGGTTTTTTGGTTCACAACTCATCGCCCGATGGAACTCAAAGCTTCTCCGGCCGAGGTTCCACGGTCAGGGTCCTTCGGTGTTTTACCAGGTGTATCTAAGATAGTCAGGACAAGCCCCAACGGTGCCTCACTTCTCAATCCTCCAAACCAAGTCCCTCTAAAGTTCCCACGGCGAGGTCATTTGATAGAGCATGAAAGCTCTCCCAGGCCCTGCCAAGACTGGTCTCTCGCGAGTACCGTTTGACCTCACACTAAAACTCATTATTATTCTCATTATATCATTACAACCGTTATAGCTTACAGTCAATCGTAAATAGAAATACAACATGATTAGTACAACAAGCTGAAGCATGAGTTGTCGCGCCAAGCTGCCTCGCTGAGTTGCCATGCTTGAGCTGCCTCGGTTGCTTAATCTCAAACGTTATTGCCAATTAGGGAATTATCCCTAATCTCAGGATTACCTTCAAGCCCCCCCTACATTTGCCCCCTCGTGGAGGGATTTGTTTGTGGGAACAAGAAATACCTACACGAAAACTTCTTAATCTGAGGAACCTTCTCTCCGTGAACCTAAGCCGAAGCGTCATTCTCGTTGGGGCTGGGGCGAAAGGATATCGCCGCTTTTTCCTCGTGCTGATCTTCAACCGTTCTAGCTTTAATATTTGAAATTATCCCGAAAGACCTAGAAACCCTTTTCAAATACTCGTTTGGGCTCCTGGTAAATGAAATTCTCCCCCGTGGTGTTTCGTTGTGTTTGAATAACGTTTGGCCATGTGGGGTGTTCCTCGTTAGGAATTTATTGGATATGCCTGACAAAAATTTCTGGCGCCAAAACTGAAACTTGTTGGAGAAGGCAACGCTTACTGTTCTTTATGCGTAACTTCATTAATGACGTGGTGCTGTCTTTTCAACTGCCAAAGTACTTCCCGAAGTGACACGTCCTCATGTGAAATGATTATAGGTGGTCGCGCACGTGCGAGGGTGGGGAAATCTAAACGCCGAACTCAAAATTTCAAACGTCCATATCCAATACTTAACCTTTATTTTCTCTTACTTTGCTTTCATCGTCTTCAAGCTTTCATTGTCTTTGGAGAGAGAAAAGAAACTGTGAGAACTCCATTGTTGTTTTGAGCTCGTACCTCCTGACTTGTTTCTTCTATTACCATCTCTATCTCCAGTTGTGCTCGTGTTTCTCCATTCTCATTCTAAAAAAAATTCTTGCTCAAAGTTTCTCTGTTACTTTATCATTATTTTCCATGGCGTCCTCAAGCAACCCCGTCGCGTCTGCTGCCAGTGCTCCGCTCACTGCCTCCACCATTACCACCACCCTGGATACTTCCCGCCAGGAACAACTAAGGTTTTATCGTCGATCACCCATTTTTAGAGAAGGTGAAGATTTTGCTGGTGCGTGTAAGAGGGTCCATTTTTCTTCTAAGTTTGACCCTTTATTGTTGGGCGATGAAGATGAAGCCTCTACTCGGTGGGGTTTTCTTCCTCCCGAAGGGACTCTACGATTTTGCTTGGATCGAGGGGACTTCCCGTGGTCCCACATTGAGTTTGAAGCACTCGGGGGTTCTCCTGCTCACTTTGCTGCATGGAACTCCCACATGCAGAGCTCCTATGCTAAAAAGCTTACCAAGATTGGGCTGCAACGGGCTAAGTGGTTAAGTGAGTTCACTCTATCCAAGAACAACGTTGCCCTTCCTGTTCTGGTGTCTCGCTGGAACGTTACTACCCACACCTTCGTCACCGCATGAGGTGAGTTCACGGTGACGTTGGAAGACGTGTGTGAGCTCCTGGGCCTCGAAGCAACAGGCCACAAGCCCTATACTGATGAGGCTTTAGATTCCCAAGAGACTGCTGATCATTTGGAGTTGGACCGAATATGCCGAAGCTGCACCGGTTCATCAAATAAGGACACTTTCTCCCCACTTATTTATTATTTCTTTAAGGACCATGCCGAAGGTAGTTCTTCTGGAGGTGCCCCTGGTCAAGGTACATCGCTGGAACTTCCTACTTATATCCTCGTCATTCTTTCCCATTTTCTTCTATCGGGAAAACCCAATGATCAGCCCCGAAGGGACCTGATAAATATTTCCCTTCGTTTGGCCCGAGGGAGCAAGCTTCCCCTTGCTACAATCGCCTTGGGATCTCTCTATACCTGGCTCGACAAAACCCTCTTCGATATAGAGCGATCTCTTGGTCGTTATAACTTGGCAAATTTTGCCAACTGTATCCTTCTGACGAGCTTTCTCTATGTTCGTTTTCCCTCCGTAGCAGTCAAGATCAATCGTCCTCCTTCTGGGGGAAACATTTTGCCCCCACGCTCATACCTTTATCATAAAAAACTGAGTCGAAAGGAGTTGATCTCCGTGATTGATCATTTTTTGGACTTCGTTATGAGGCCCTACGAAGAAGATATCTTCGTTCACAACTGTATCTTTTTCCAACACGAATCTAGGTTAGTGGAGGTAGGTGTGGACATTGAAGACCCTTCACTGGCCGTGGTTGTTCTGTTCTCCCCCGGATATCTACCCTCTTATACCGATTGGGGATATACTAGAGAGCACTACAACCCCAATCAGTGCAGTCGTCAATTTAGTTTTGATCAGGGGGCTCCTCGCCCAGTTTTTCAATCATCAAATGCCAAGGTTTCTTTTAGCGAGGCCTGCTCCCTGTTTTCATCTACCGCTGCATGGGGAATAAGTTCTGCAATGGTTGGGCGAGTAACCATTCCCAGTAATAAAAGGCAAGGGAATGTGTCTTCTTTATTCGCTACGCGGTACTGGTCGAGGCAGTTAGCAGATATTGCGGAGTTGGTCGAGGGGGATCCAGTGTACCCTCCAGTGCTTTCCTTCTCTGCCTTGGAACTGGGTTTGAAGGGAAAATCCATCCTTGGGATTGAGTTTCCTATGAGTTAGACCCTTAAATCATCTCCCCCTGAGATTCCTCCCCTTTGCTCCATAATTCCCACTACTACGCCCAAACCCAAGAGTGCTGCCGCCTCTAAAAAAGTTTCCCCCTCGATCAAAGTTACTACTGATGAACCCTTACGTCAAAAGGCAAAAAGTGGGACGTCTTCCAAGTCCAAGGCCCAATCTCAGCCCAAATCTCAAGATCCTAAGGGGGAATCCATTGCCTCCGTTCGTCCTCCTATGCCTGCAGAGAGGGCCGAGGAGTTGAGAAGGAAAGCGCAAGCTGAGGTGGCACGTATAAACGCTGAGTTCGAACGGTGTGTTCCAGTTGTTCCTCCCCCGGGAACCTTCCCCACAATAATTGTTGAGCCCACGGAGCCCACGGCGAAGAGGAGAAAAAGCTCAAACATTCCTCGAGGTATGTCAGGAACAAGGAAGAAAACTTTGGGTACCAAGTCCCAGGGGAGACAATCTTCTGAAATGCACTTATCTCCTGCCTCCTCGCCTATTAGATCTGAGGTATGTATATTTGTTCTATTCACATTTCCCATTTTCTTAACTAAAAGTGCATTTGCTTATGCATTGTGGTTATTTTGGTACATGAGGTTGAAGGAGAAATTGCCAATCCCCCTAGCCCCCCGTGAGCCCTTTCGTGGGGGGACGTTTCGGTGCCTCGCTACCCATTGTGAGTGCTCCTCGTTCGCCCATGACTGGGCTTATCTATACCCATCGCTCATCCTCTCAAAGCATAAGAGATGTTGCCGTGGGTGATGGTGGTGCTGACTCTGTGGGCGTCTCTTCGCCACCAGAGACAACTCTCCCCACCCCTTCTGGTTTATCCTCTCCATCCGAGCTTCTTCTGCCCATTGTTCTGGCTGAAGAAAATGAGCCCGAGGTATGATTTCCTCTGTAGTTTATTTGGTATAACGTCCTTTCAGTCTCACCCTTTTGTTTATTTATCATGCTGAACCTTGGGTGCCCCAGGTTGAAGTGTCCTCGTTGTTAATTAATGTTCCTCTTCCAACGATGCTAGCGAGACCTCCGACCGCCATTCCCCTTTTCAGTGCCATAACCGAGGTAAGTAACACCCAGAAGTATTTCTCCTTTTTTTGTACTTCTTTATCCTTTTTAACACTTAGATTCTTCATGTTGAATCTTTCTTCCAGCCTCTTTCCCTCTTCTCTTGATGGTCTGCCTGTATATAAGGCCAAGGTTGGTGATTTTTCCCCTCGTGGTGGTTTTTCTGCACCCACCCCTGTTGGGGCCTCATTGGAGAGTCCATCATCTTCTTCCGGTGAACCGCCCATGATGGCCTTGGTCCCTTATGTTGGTGAGGGAGTTTTGCCTGCCATTGAGGTTTATGTAACCGGGGATCCCGTTGTAGCCTCTGAGGTAACGAGCCCACCCCCTAACGGTTCCTATCCCTACTGTTGCCATAGTTACCCCCGTTCTGGCTCCTGCCGTGATTGAGGTATTTTCTAATTCTCTGTATTTTTGTTAAAGAATTTTCACAAACTCCCCTATATCATAAACTCCACCTATAACGGTGACTTAACAATGAAAACAGTTGTTGAGATTTTTCATAAACTCCACCTATAACGGTGACTTAACAATGAAAATACTTGTTAAGATTTTTCACAAACTCCACCTATAACGGTGACTTAACAATGAAAGAACTTGTTAAGATTTTTCACAAACCCCACCTATAACGGTGACTTAACAATGAAAGCACTTGTTAAGATTTTTTTCACAAACTCCACCTATAACAGTGACTTAACAATGAAAGCACTTGTTAATATTTTTTCACAAACTCCACCTATAACAGTGAGTTAACAATGAAAGCACTTGTTAAGATTTTTTCACAAACTCCACCTATAACGGTGACTTAACAATGAAAGAACTTGTTAAGATTTTTCCACAAACTCCACCTATAACGGTGACTTAACAATGAAAGCACTTGTTAAGATTGTTCCACAAACTCCACCTATAACGGTGACTTAACAATGAAAGAACTTGTTAATATTTTTTTCACAAACTCCACCTATAACGGTGACTTAACAATGAAAGCACTTGTCAAGATTTTTCCACAAACTCCACCTATAATGGTGACTTAACAATGAAAGCACTTATTAAGATTCTTCCACAAACTCCACCTATAATGGTGACTTAACAATGAAAACACTTGTTAAGATTTTTCACAAACTCCACCTATAGCGGTGACTTAACAATGAAAACCCTTGTTAAGATTTTTCACAAACTCATTTCCTTTCTTATCTCAGGTTGCACGAGAGATCTCTTCACCTATTCTTTCGCCTGTTGGTTCACCTCACGGGAGCCTGCCGTCTCGAAAGATTCTGATCAGGCCGACCAAGGTTCCACGACCGGTGCTGCAGCGGAGAGTGAATCCGGGTGCGAGCTTCCTCTGTAGGATTTGACTCCTCATGCATTTTGCTTAATGGTGCTCCAGCATTCTCCCCATATGCCTGCCACTCATCGACTGGTGATCGAGCAACTTGTGAATCACCATCCTGAAACCTTCTCGGTGGATTGCTTGCGTTCGAACATCTCTGTCATGAGTTATAGGTTGCAAGGCATGGCCACTGTTGTTGCAAAAATTAATGAACTCCCACTACGACCGTTACCAGACCACTCCTTAACCAATTTCTTAGCTATTTGAAGGAGTTGGGTCGTGATGGTTTTCGTTTCAACTGGATTATATCATACTTAAAAACTTTGAATAGCCAGCAACTGATCAGGCAGAGGGAACTATTGCAGAAGCATCACCAGGACCAACGAGCTGAGGAAGCCAGGTTGGCCAAAATAGTACCCCTCTTAAAAGAGGTTGATAAGGAGGTGAATGATGCCAAAGAAGTTTTGCGTCTGGCCAAGCTAAAACGAGAAAGACTCCTTATCCAACGTGCACAAGTTCAAACGAGGTTGGAGGTTTCCCCCAATGCCCAATAATCTTATACTGCAGCTTCTTCGGGCCTTCCTAGAGATTTTTTCTCATCTTCAAACCTATGGTTCCTTTTAGGCTAGTCAATATTTGTATATATCTCCCTCTTGCTTCTTTCTATGTAATTCTTAGGCAGTAGTTCCCAATTTTGTAATGCTCCATCGTTTATAAATGAATGAAAATGTATATTTTCCACTTCTTCTGCATGTTACAACTGCTTTTGCATGTTATAAATTTCTATATTTCTGCAACTCTTTCACTCTGATCAAGTCATAACTAAAACTTGTATATTCATAAACAACAGCTATTTACAATCATTGTTCAAACTTAATTGTCTACATATGATAAACCTTCAGCCATTTATTGTTAATTTTTAATGGCTTATCTTCCTCCATCTTAGAAATTAAGCAATAGCCCGAGTCATGAGATTCTTTTACAACAAAAGGTCCCTCCCAATTGGCTGTAAACTTCAGTAGGGGAAGCCCCCTGATATGCCTCACTGCTTCTTTCAAGACGAGGTCTCCCTTCACGAACTTTTTAGGTCTCACCAAGTTATCATATGCCCTGAAGAGCTGTTTCGTGTACATTTTGAAGTGTTGCATCGCGTTATCTCTTTGCTCGTCTAACGCTTCCAACTACACATGCCTATTCTAAGGGAGCATGCTGCTTCGCAAGGTGTATCGAGCAAAGGGAACTTCCAGTTCCACTGGAAGAATTACCTCTACCCCGTAAATAAGCGAGAACGGAGTGTACCCTGTGGGTTTCCTCTTGGTTGTTCGATAGGCCCATAACACAGCTGGTATCTTGTCGTCCCATAATCCTGGGAAGTCCTCCATTACCTTGGCCAGAATATTAACCAGCATTTTGTTAGTCGCTTCGGCTTGACCATTTCCCTTTGGGTATGCCACCGTTGAATTATGATGAACGATGGAGTACTTGTCTGTGAGCATTGTTACTTCTGAATTGACTAAGGGTGTCCCGTTATCTGAGAGAATAACCTTTGGGATCCCAAAATGACAAATGATGTATTCTCTGATGAAGTTGCTTATCACCCCAGTCGTTGCCCTTCTGAGTGGTATCGCTTCGACCCACTTTGTAAAGTATTCCGTTGCGACTAGTATCCATATCTGCCCTCTGAAAGAAGGATGTATTGCCCCCATCAGGTCAAACGCCCAAGTGTGAAAAGGGTAAGGCGTTGCCAGAGAGTGTAAGTCTACTGATGGGGCATGGATCATGTTTCCATGTAGTTGGCAAGCCTTGCACTTTCGAACGAACTCAGCAGAGTCCTTCTCCATCGTTGGCCAATAATACCCCAATATCATCAGCTGATCATACAACTTGTCCCCTCTTATGTGAGCTGGATCATGTGCCTATTTGAGGACCTCAGCTGCTTCTTCCTTCGTGATGCAAAGCAATGGTCGGTTGAAGTATCACCTTCGGTAGAGCTGCCCCTCCTGGATATAGAATCTTGGGGCCCTTCGCTTTAGTCCCATTGCATTAATTTTCTCTGTCCGGGCAACTCCATCTTTAATGAAGTCAATATAGGGTTGCCTCCAATCAGCCTGAGTTTCAATGAAATGACATTCAGCCGCTTCAAATAAAAGCTGACACTTATCGCACCTCCGTTGTAGCTCCGTCGCGTCTTGCTTCATTCTAGGCCAGAAGTATCCCTCTCGTTGAATTCTCCTAGAAAGAGGTACCTCATTTATTTCGCAGTGCTCCTCATGTGTTTTTTTTAACCTTCGCTCTGCTTCTTCTGGGCCAATGCATTTTGATGACCATCCACCTGCGTTTTTGAAGTAGAGATTTCCCTGGTTTGTAAAATATTGGGCCAACTCTCTTAGCCCCATTGCCCCCTCACCAGACTCCAGCTGCTTCCTAATCTCTCTCCTTCAGTCCGCATCCTCCTCCATCGGTAGAATTGATTGCACTACCGATGGAGCTGTTCTTCGTTGGATCATGACGATAGTTGTATCATTCCTCATGAACATTTTCTGGGCAATAGTTGCGTACGCATCTGGGTGGCGATTCATCGTTCTGGGATATCTCTTGATCTTAATCCTATGGAACTGGTTAAGGAGTCTCTGGATGATCATTTTTTATGGTGCCAGGTTCATGTGCTTCAACGCGTATTCTATGTTTACTTATTAGATCACTAAGTTCGAATCACCCTTAATGCAGAGTGAACAAATTCCCCTTCGAAGAGCTTCTAGCAACCCTAGCACCAATACCTCGTAATCTGCTTCGTTATTGGAGCAAGGGAAATCTAACTTGTAGGAAAGGAAAATCTCTTATATTCCCCTTGAAAGAATAGACCCTGCCCGTCCCTTATTCTCTGCCGAAGATCCATCGAACTGCATCGTCCACTCCTCCTCAACTGCACCCAGATAATTAGCTTGTAGGTCGTCTCACAAAATGTCTTCTTTAGGTGGTTCAAACATTCCTAATGGAAATATTGCCAATAGATCGGAATACGCCTGGCTCTTGATCGTGCGAGGAACTACACACTTCAAGTCATATTCTGAAAGGATGAGGAACCACCTAGCCACCCTATCAATTAATATAGTTCTTGCTAACAAATACTTAATGGGATCACATTTAGTCACAATGTGAATCGTAAAAGATAGCATATAATGCCTAAGTTTTTGTGCTACAAAGACTAAGGCCAAACAATGCCTTTCTAGGATGCTATATCTAATTTTTGGCCCATGTATGATTCTACTGAGGTAGTAGACTGGTCGTTCTTTCCCATCAATATCTTGTGCCAGCAAAGCTCCAATGGACCTCGTGGTAGATGTAAGGTATAACAGTAATGGCGTTCCTGCCCGTAGGGGAACCATAGTCTATGGTGAAACCAGCAGCTTCTTTAGCCTAGCGAAAGACTCTTGGTGAACCTCCTCCTAGTTGAACTTCATGCACTTTCGTAACAGTTGCATCAACAAGTGTGTTACTTCGGCCAATCCAGGCACAAATCTCCTAAGGTAGGAGACTTTACCGAGGAAGCTCTTCAACTCCCTCGCTGTCTTAGGGCTTGGCATTTCTAAGATCGCTCGCCGTTTGTCCTGGTCCATTTGCACCCCTTTCCTATTAACCATAAAGCCTAAGAATTTTCCACTCGTTACTCCAAAAACACACTTCAATGGATTCATCCTCAACTTATACCTTCTGCAACGAGAAAACACCTTCCTCAAATCGCTCAGGTGGGACCCCTCCTCCTTCGATTTGATGACCAAGTCATCCACATAAAATTATACAAATTTGTGGAGGAAGTCATGAAAAATGGCAATCATCGTTCTTTGGTAAGTCTCCTCAGCGTTCTTGAGGCCGAATGGCATCACCCTGTACATGAATTTACCCAACGGTGTTCTGAATGCCGTTTTCTCTGCATCCGAGGGGTCCATCTTGATCTGATTATACCCCACATACCCATCCATAAAGTTATACATCTCATGACCAGTTGTTGTGTCTATTAGGATATCGATGGAGGGTAGAGGGAACTCATCTTTAGGACAAGCTCTATTCAAATCTCTAAGTCCACACAGATCCTTATCTGGTTTTTGTCCTTCTTTCCCATTGGGACAATACTGGATAGCCAGAGTGGGTGTTATATTGGTACTATGAATCATGTCGTTAGCAAGCGCTAGACCTCTTCTTTAATCTTTAGATCCAGCTCGGGTTTGTACGTTCTTGTTGCTTGCTTCACTGGAATGGCTGAAGGCATTACGTTCAACCTGTGGCAACTTACTTCCTCATCCAACCCTTCCATTTCCTTGTATTTCCACGCAAAAACATCTATGAACTCCCGAATCAATTCGACAAAGGCTTCTCGTTTCTGAGCACTAATATCCTTCAAGATGATGATGGGTCTTGGGTCCTCTCCTTCTTTTTTCAGGTTCAACTGCTCCAACTCTTGCACCTGCGGCCTTGGTCTATATGTCATGCAATCAGACTCTTCAGCCACATCTCCCACAAACTCTTATATGTTAGAGTTATTTATCACCATGCATTGCCCTTTTTAATCTACCATAAAGCATTCATACACCGGTTCAGCCTCATTATTGGTCCCTTCGACTGCCCGTTCACACCATTACAAACGATAGACCACCTTTCCTTCTTTGGTGATGACCTTCTTGTATTGTCTATCGGCCGTTGCGACTGCCTTCCTTTTCTTTTCTCTCGAAGCCTCAATAATCCTTCCTCCTAAAACCTGACTCAACAAGCTCTGGCATTGGGCCTCGTGCTGCATTGGGTCCATTCTATGTCTCATCCTGTCTTTAAGCTGCTTCGAGATGCCCTGGGGCCGAGGGGTCATCTGCTGAGCTTCCTCGGCTGTTTCCCTTCGATCGCTCTCCGTCTTTTGTTCATTTAAGGGCCCCATCCTTTCTTTGATTGAGGGAACCCATGCTCCCTCCATTCTTCTTGTTAAGATTCAGACATATTCCTCTAGCTCCGTGTAAAACGCTGCGTCCACCAAGTGAGCTTCTTCAACCGCGAAGGGCCTCTTTGTGGACCTAATGGTTACCTCTGTGCTCTTGACATTTGCGTTAGCACATTGATGGTATGTAGAAGGAACCAGGCCTTGGTTGTGCATCCACACCCTTCCTATTAACAGGTGATAGGACATTGCACTATCTATCACGTGGAACTTTATATGAGAACTCAAGTTTCCCATCACAATCCCCACATTAACATACCCGATAGATTTGGAGGATTGGTTATCATACCCCGAAACTACCAATGGCATGGGGACCAGCCTTTCTTCTGGAATATTTGTCGCGTGAAAGGAGTTTATTGGAATAATATTGATGGAAGCTCCTCCATCCATGAGAGTCCTTGCGAAGCTAACTCCATTGACACTGGCCATCACATATAATGGCCTATTATGAGGGAACCTTATAGCTCTATCTGCATCGCTAAAGGTTACCTCTGACAGAAATCTTCTCACCAACCTGGCCATGGGTCCCCTCCACCTTAGCAAAGGGATTGTGTTCTTCCTCGCAATATCAAGTATTTCATGGGTTATCTCGAGCCTAATCTCCTTCGGTACCCCCACTTGGTCGAAGACCAAGTGAACTTCGGGGACCTCGAACCTGCGCAGTATTCCAGAGCTGGGTCTATTTCCTCGCCTTCAACACTGTACACCTCCTCCGCATCTTTGGCACTTGCTTCATTGTAGGCCAACACAACGTTCGCCATTCCCTTCGTACAGTCTTCCAAATCCTCTTCATATTCTTCTTGCCATGCTGTTAACCCTCTTTTCCCTCACTCGGCCTCCTCATCATAGGCCACCACGAGATTGGCCCCATGCGCAGGCAAAGGGTTGTTGTTGACATTCTGGGTGGGGATTTGTAACGTCCCTGCCTTCACATATTTGTCGATAATTCTTCTTAACGTAAAGCGACTCTTCGTTGGATGCTGGATCCTTCGATGAACCTGGCAGTACTTTGGATCCGCCTCCATTGCTGCGTCGGTCTCCCCCACAGGGACGTCCTTTGTCTCATAGACCGTTCCCCCTTGGACCATCGCGTTGTAACAACTGATAGCTTCTTCTATTGTATAGGACAATGGTGGTGGGTCTTCTCTGTCTCTCCCGAACTTCCTCTTATTATCCTTCTTTGGTGCTTTGGCCTTATCTCCCCCCTCGGTGTATCCTACCCGTGGGGGCTAAGGCCTCACCCCGTGGGTCGCATCGGCTGCCTGAACATCATGGGCTCCACCACCGAATTGGGTCGCACCACCAAAGAGATATTTCTCGCCGCTTTCAAGAATGTCGCAAAAGTCCCCTCGCGCGTATTGTTGATAAGATGGCAGGTGTATTCAGGGAGCAGTCCCTCAGCACAAATCTGCAATAACCTGGACTCCTTAGCCTCCTCCCTTACATCGAGGGACCTTTCCCTGAACCTTCGAACATAGGCCACCACCTCCTCCCCAGGTCTTTGCCTCTCCCTACCCTGTTGGGTCAAGGTGAACTCATCCTCTGCCAGAAAGAACTTTCGAACGAACAATACATGCATCTCCTCCCACGTAGAAACGTTGTTGGGAGTCAAATGGGAGTACCAGGTGTATGCCTTATCGGTTAGGGATTTGGAAAACTCCCTCAATCTAAGCTTCTTATCATTACAGTGTGCTCCCAAATATTCAACAAAACATTTAATGTGCTCCTTTGGGTTCCCACCTTTCCCTGTATATTTTTCAAAGATAGGGGGAATATAGTCCTTCGGGTAAGGCTCATCGTTGTATCCCTGGGTTTAAGTTGTTCGAAAGTCATCATAAACCGAAGCCACCTCGCTAGCTGGTTGCGAGGAGGCTTGCATGAATTTCAACATCTCTTTCTGCATATTTTTTCTCATTTCCTCCATGGGTGATGATACTGGGGCAACCACCCACGGGGCCTCGGGCTGAGTACCCATTGTAACTGAAACATGCGTTACCGGTAGTGCCATTGAAACTCCTGAGGTTCCTACTGTTGGATCCGCGATAAAGGGTACGCTTGTCAGGATTGCTCCAACAATACCTGCACCAGGTGGGGCCGTGGGCGCTACTCCTGGTGTTATGAAAGCTTTAGCCTCCAATCCTCCCAGCATAGTTGAAACTATTGGGGTTTGTAAGAACTCATAAAACTTGCTCATGAGGAGCGTGATCTGGGCGGGACCCAACCCCGCGCTCGTGGGAGGTTGTGTTACCCCTGGAACGCCTGACGCCATCGGAACCGGGGGGACCGCTACTCGAGGGGCCCCATCCCTTAGGGCCGCCAGTTCTCTTGCGGCATGTTCTTCATTGTGTTGGATATCATCAAAGTTGAGTCTTCGAGTAGCATTATCTTGCGGCATACTCCTTACCTAGGAGAATGCCTCCCCAGCAGAGTCGCCCAATGTAAGAGGGTACTTTAGATAAGATGGAGGCGTAACCCCTATTTGAGTATGATAATGATAAGCTAACTCGGCCAAAGCTTTGGATTAATGATAGGACACACAAACATAAACCCAATGAAGACCAACTCAGTTTAAACTCACGAAAACAAGTGTATAACTTAGGAAATAGTAATAAACCTTAGAAGTAACTTAGCTTAGAGGGAGAGAAAAGTAAGCACCCTAGATACACCTTGGTAGGCAGGTATAAACACACCTAATACCCTCAGAAATCTCTCTCAAATATTAAAAGCTTCGTAATAAGTAACAATGGTGAGTGGGTAAACTCTCTCTCTCTGGCAATAACTTCTCAGACTCTCAAGAAGGATCCCCCTTCCTCGGGGGTGGTTGGGGTCCTTAAATAGCCCCCCCCCCTCCCCACCCCATATCCGAGGCAACTCAGTCATTAAAGACTATGAAAGACATCCCTCATACTTTATGTCACAACATTAAATGCCTGATTTACTAGTTGTCTACATGTCATAAACATTAAATGCCAAGACATGCCTTTTGCATAACCACTATGTGTCAGGGGGCTGATGTTGCAGAGGTGGCTCACCAACTGCCTAACAGCCCCAAATACCATGGTGGTTTACTCGAGTGCATGTCTGACATTGTTTAGTTGTCTAGTGACATCACCTACAGTAGATGTGACATTAAGTAGAGGGTTGTTTGGTTCACAACTCATCGCCCGATGGAAATCAAAGCTGCTCCGCCCGAGGTTCCACGGTCAGGGTCCTTCGATGTTTTACCAGGTGTATCTAAGATGTTCAGGACAAGCCCCAACGGTGCCTCGCTTCTCAATCCTCCAAACCAAGTCCCTCTAAAGTTCCCACGGCGAGGTCATTTGATAGAGCATGAAAGCTCTCCCAGGCCCTGCCAAGCCTTGTCTCTCGCGAGTATCGTTTGACCTCACACTAAAACTCATTATTATTCTCGTTATATGATTACAACCGTTATAGCTTACAGTCAATCATAAACAGAAATACAACATGATTAGTACAACAAGATGAAGCATCAGTTGCCGCGCCAAGCTGCCTCGCTGAGTTGCCATGCTTGAGCTGCCTCGGTTGCTTAATCTCAAACGCTATTGCCAATTAGGGAATTATCCCTAATCTCAGGATTACCTTCATGCCCCCTACAGGCTTTAACACTCGAAATATGAGAACACGACGAGTGACTAACATTGCCACCAACACTACTCAAGTCTATCAAATCATTTTTCATCTTCAAAATTTTTTATTCAGAGAAAGAATTAGACTCTTCCAATTTTAGGGACTCCTTCTCTAAATTTTTAATTATTCCTATAAGGTTATCGCGTTCTCCCTTAAAATATGCACATTCATCTCTAAGAGTCTCTTCACGTGCCACAAACTCATCGATTAAAATATTTTTATCCTCTTTGGCACAAACACAAATTCTAGAATTTTTAAAGTCCTCCAATTCTTTTTCCAAAAATAGGACTCTATCATCACTCTCCTTTTTGGACAATTTTAGATCATTAAATTCAAGGTCCAAGGCAACAAATTTCTCACGATAAAAATCTCTTTGATTTTGAATTATTTGGAAAAGATCCATAGCGGATTTAAAACAACAATTTTCTTTTTCCAAAAAATCAATTCTTTTCACAAACGTCAAATTCAAACAATTTAAATAATTAAAACTCTGACTCGTGTCATCAAAGGGGGGCATCTGATTACATAAGTGCTCCATTGGAAAAATTGCGATTTTTCTCAAAACAAATTTTTCAAAAAAAATCAATATCACACAATTTTTGCGGAAATAGGAATAGACAATAAATTAGTATAACTTACTCTGATACCAATTTATAAAAATGAGTGATCGATACTGATTAAACCGAATTTGAAAATTTCCATGTTAACCTTATTTAAGTGGTGTCAAATATCAAACCAAATTAATTCAAACCCAGTTACATGTAACGACATGTGTGTATCTCAAACAATCACATTTAAAATTGCTAACTCACAGATTTCAGGAAAAATCCCTTTCGGGCAAAACCTTTATTTCACTATAAAATAGTAAATCGTAACTTACAAAGATTGAAAGGAAATATGTAATGATCACTCGTTAGAACAATCAAATAGATACGAAGCTTAGACTCAGCAATGAAATAACCGCAGCAGCCCACATGAACACACACTCCAAATCAGCCAGGAATACCCTCGAGCACTACCAATCAACATGCAGTCATCAGCCGTAGATTTACCCTCTTTACAAGAGAAATAACTTCACCAAAATCATATCTTGGGTTCCAAAACAATTCATATAAATATTGGGATGATTTATGAATTGAAAGCAAAGCCAAAACTCTCAAAAGTGAGAAGACAAATGTTTCTGCCAAAGAAGCTTTCGTCGAATAAAATTCTCAGGTCTTCTGAAGAAAAATGAAGCTGTTAAACAAGCTATTTATAAAAATATTAAGGCGACGCGTCGCTCAAACGAAATCACCATCTCGCTCGAATGTTGACAGTTATTGCTCAAATGAGCTTCGCGCGACTCAAGTTGTCGCTCGAACGAGACATGTAAGTCCACGAACGAAAATTAATAAAATATAATTTTTTTATTTCGCCAGAAAATACTCCACCTCAAAACTTTTAAAAAATACTTTTGACAAAAAACTCCGCTCCAACACTTGGAAAATATTTTGTAAAAAATATCACAGCACCTTAAATGAAATGCTAAGGTATAAAAACACAACCTTACCAAAATTAATCTTGCGGAGGCTTGATTGTTGAAGAACGTTAATATTTGGATTCGTCTTGACGCATAATTAATCTTGAATAAGTCTTCGATGATTATAGCGGTATACGACATACTCAAATGTAAGCCGAATAATAAAATAATGCCCTTACAATCTTGTTTATCCTTTGTTTGCAGGTAGAAAGAAGTTATCCCATTTTGACCATCTTGTTCAACAATTCAGAGGGCATCTAAATGGTTGAAAATCAAGGATGTTAACAATGGGTGGAAAACTGGTCCTTATCAAAAGTGTGTTGACTGGTATTCCTTTGCATACAATTGCATGATTCAACCCTCCTGAACAAGTTTTTTAGAGAATTGAAGGCGGTTTTGCTAGTTTTTTTTTTTGCTCAACTGAAGACAATATAAAGCATCATTTGAGAAAATGGTTGGAAATTTCAAAGTCTATTAAATAAGGGGGATTAGGCATTAGAAGTTTCAAATATATCACTAATGCTATGTTTATTAAACTTTGGTGGGAATTTAGGTCTTCTGACACTCTATGGTCTAAATTCATTAAGGCCAAATATTATAGAAGATCTCACCCTCTCTTAGTTACTCCTAAATCTTTCTCAAACACATGGGGAAGAATGTGAAACAATAAATATACAGTAAAGGAGAATATGAAGTGGAACATCAGTTTGGGAGAAATTGACTTTAGTTGGGATAGCTAGATGGATTTTGGTCATATAGAAGATCATTTTAGTATCCCAATGAATGATATAGTTAATCAATTTTGGATAACAGATATATCTTGGGATATAGATAAGTTGCATTAATTTTTGCCTATGAACATAATTAATCAGAAAGGTTCAAATTTGGAATGGCCTGAAAGATGATTTGGTGTGGACTACTTCAAACTCTGGATCCTTTACTTTCTCTTCTGCTTGGGAATCTGTCAGGCCTCTTAGATCTCATACAAGATCTGCTCAGTTCATTTGGGACCCTTGTGTCCCCCCAAAAATGTATGTTCTAGTATGTAAATTACTTAAAGGCATTTTTCCCACTAATGAGAATATAAAGAAGATTGGTATAAGAGGCCCCTCAAAATTCTTGTGATGCAGAGTTCATCAAGAAGAAACAACTGGACACCTTTTTTCATCAAGTAAGATAGAAACCAAGTTGTGGAATTTCTTTGGTTCAAAGTATGGTATTATTGGTCAAGATGGATCTTTAAGATAGAGATTGATTTCTTGGTGGTTGTCTTCTAAGTCTTCTTCAAAATTAACTTTTAAATTGATTCCTATACTTATATGTTGGCACATTTGGATTAATAAAAATAGAGCTCGATTTGAAAATTCTTCTATGTTCTTTAACAAAATCATTAAGAACATCCAAGATAGTTCACCTATTTGTTAAAAAGGTCCTAAAACATCTAAAAATAGCTTTACCATTATTTAGTGGTTCCTCCTTCCAAAAGGTATATTGAAGCTCAATGTTGATGGTATCTCAATTGGTAATCCAGGCAGAAGTGGTGTTCGTGGTATTTTAAGAAACCAGCTAGGTGAAGTGATTTGGTTTTTCTACAATTCTATAGGAATTTCTTCAAGCATAGAAGTTGAGGCAACTTCTCTGGTTCAAGGCCTTTATTATTATCAATATCTTAAGGATTATGACCTCATTATTGAATGTGATTCCAAAGTTCTAATATAGGCTCGTTCAAATATATCTTCATGCCCTTGGAAAAATAAAGTCTAGTGGTCCAAGATTTAGCCTTATCCTCTCCTGTTAAATGCAGCTTCAAGCATATCCATAGGGAGGCAAATTTTGTAGCTAATTTCTGGTCCAAAATGGGAAGTTCTCAAACCAAGTCTTTGATGTCTAATAATATAAATTTTCTTCCTAAGTATTTTAAAGGGATTCTGAGATTAGATAAAAAAGTGTATGCTTATGATCGTTAAGGGTAGACCCTATTCTAATCTCGCGTTGGTGGCTACTAGAAACGAGATTAATAACAACATTATCATCATCAATTTGAATGCGGTTATGTTGTTTATTTTTTTCCTAATTGAGATCAGTTTAGAATTGTTCATTTTTAATATCATCATCATTAAGAGTTTGATTAGAACAACACAATTAATGTAAGGCACAACAAGATAATTAAAATCCTCATTTATTACATTTTCAATGAAAAAGAGGTTGGGAAGCTCGCCAAAAGAGGTCTCAATAACATTTACATCAAGAAAAAGAGAAACAAAAATATATGCAGAGATTGCTTGGATAGGATAGATATCAGAGTTTGGCAGGGCTTGAGTAGCTAGGACTGGGGTAGCATGCCAGTATAGGAGAGGGATATCATTAGTCGTGATCTTTCCAGACGATTTCGATGGTGCATCATCTTGGTGGATCATGCATAGATTCAACCCTAGTGTTTGCGGGTCAAAGGATTCTTCGAAGTCACTTTCCTCGTAGTACTCATGATTGCCATGGTTTACTCGATCAGAGACTTCACTTTATATTTCGAGTCTTCATATGTGGTTGTCTTGAAACAAGCTCTCCAGCCCTGGTTTTATCTTCTTATCAATATAGTCATAACACGATTATAAGAATCCATAGAATGGGAAGTCTTCACCCTCTTTGATAAATCTTTCGTTGAGAGAGTCTCCTAAAATAGTCTTTTCATTCTTTAGGTGTTTTTTTTGTCATGGTCAGTGGAGCGCTTTGAGTTTAGATGGTAAAGTTTAGAAGCCCGGTTTACATGGGGAAAGTCTTCCTTTGGTACTATGGGTGTAAGGATTCTTATTGGTGTCACCCAAACCCCATTCCAGGCATAAAGTGCATATTCTCGAACATTTGAATTACATTGACATTGCTGTGAGGACTGTATTCTGGGAAGACTCGGTATTTGAAGTTGTCCCCGACTAGGACAGGGATTAGATAAATTATGAAACCGAAGAGGAGCATGTCATTGGTTCTATAATGAATCTCTAATATTGGATTGTTATAACTGGTAGTGTCCGTATTGGCGTCGTCCCCAAAAATGGTGATGAGCTTACCTTTGGAAAATAACTTTAGTCTTAATGTAGAGGAAAGGATACCCCTCGAATACTATCAAGTCGTTTATAGCCAAGGAGTAGATTGAAGCATGCAGGTATGTCGATGACTTGGAATTCTATCAAAGGGTTAATAGGGCCAGCCCCTAGTGTGAGTCTTATGAAATCCATTACTTCTCGATGAGTGTTGTCATAGGCACGCACGACGGCAGATGTAGGAGTGAGGTCACTAACTTTTAATCCCAAACATTTTAAGGTTCTAAGTGGACAGACATTGAGAATAGATCCATTGTTGACAAGTTATAATGGGACTATTTTCCCCAAGACTTCAACGAAGATGTTAAAAGCATAGTTGCAATCGGGGCGGGCAAAATTTTAGGATTTCCTCTTCGAAGAAAGACAGGAGTCTGGTAGAGGTTAAGGATCTGACCATATTCATGGCTTCTTTTAAAGTAGTGGAGGGAGAAACTGTGGGTCCAGCGAAGAGTTTTATCAGGGCATTCCGGTGCAACTGGGAGGACATGAAGAGTACCCATAGGGTTATATTTGGTTGAGTTTTCTTAAGCTAGTCAAGGATTTTCTTTCTTCAATGATCATCTCTGGTATTAGGAGTTCTTCGGTAATTCCCTTTCCTTTGTCTACTCCAGTAGAATGGGGAATTGGATTTTTATAGTACCACCCTGATCTGATCATATGGTTTACAGAGACAAGGAAGAATAAGAACCCCGTGGCTTCATCCATTTTGGGTTGAATGGATTCTCCTAGTATATATTTAAAAGAGATTATTCCACACAAACTAGCAACTAAATTGACTTCTTCATGATTCGATTCACCATCTGAACTATCAAAGTCATCCCCCCATCTGGCAACAACGATATATTCCTGCCAAGAGTAATCAATGCACTCAAAATCTTCTACATATTCATCATATAAATCTTTCGACTCAGTGGGGACGTGTAGGAATGAAGGGACCAGTAGTCCCTGGAGTTTCAAAGCAATGAGTAACTTAGAATTGCTGCAGATTTCTTCAGTCTGACGAAACACAGTAGTCATGATCTATATAATGTCATTTAGATTGACTTCTTCAATAGGAACCACCCATTCGTCTAATTTTTTAGCCCACTTTTAGGCTTCCATAAACAGGCCACAGAATTTCTGGTAGTCGATAAACATCTTGGAGCGAAATTTCAGCCCAAATTCTTGAAGTTGATCTAACATAGCGGGTAGTTCCATACCTGCGTATGAAAATACAGGCCCTTATAAGGAGTGATAGAGCCTGATCAGCGAGGCATGTATGGCAAAGGAGAAAGGATGGGTAAACTTTGAGAGGTTTAGGATGATGGGTGCTTTAACAGGCACAATCTGGGTAGGGTTTCTTTTTAGAAAGATGGCATTTATAGCAGTTCCATGTGTTTGAAGAGGGTCGAGAGTGGTGTTGGGCATAAGATTAACTGGCAGGGTGATTATCCCATGGTCTATTAGGCCTTGGATATTATTTCTGAGGTAAAAGCATTAGTCGGTGGTGTGGCCCGTGACTTAGTGAAATTCATAGTGGGCATCGGGCTTGAAGTTTTTAAGGAGTTTACTTGGTAATAGTCGAGGTTCCAATGGTTTGATGATATTTCTGGTTAGCATAGCATGTTAGACTTTGGACAGGGGATCATGAATCTCAGTGTGTTCTTTTCTGGCAGGATTAGGGCGACTTTCGAGTGCCATATAAGTGTAGGTTGTTATATCTTAATGATTGTCGAGACAGAGGCACTAGCGGGCTTTTCATACCTTTCGGTGTAAATTATTCGGTCTTCTTCTTCGGTTCAAATTCTACCTTGGTGATGCCTTCTTCTATTTTGATACCATCCTCTTGGAGGGATCGAAAGTGAGGATAATATTATCCTCCCATGGATGCTGGAATATAGGGCAAGAAATTCTTCTTCACAATACTCACTTATTCCTCCTCGGAGGGTGGAAGCCTTCTCTCTCCACCTTCTTGTTAGAGAAGTAGACTAAAACCATGCTTTATATAAAAATTTTAGTTATGACTTTATTGTTATAATAAAATTAATCATCCCTATTTTAATGAGAATCATATATAGACATAATGTTTGCAGTATTTTATATATTGGTGATGTCTTTTATACTGCCCAATAGGTGTTCTGGTGTGTAGAGTATGACTTACACACAGAGGATCAGATCACCAATTCTTGTGGAATATAAGTTTTATCATTCACAATCTTAGATGGAATTGGACACACCATCAGTCCCCATCAGTAGGACTGTAGCATAATAATTAATAGGTTTATCTTGATTACAGGAAACTGTATAGTTTCAACTTATTGTGCTAGTACACTTTGTGTGTATTGAACGGGACCAATTTAAGGTCATAGTTTTTATATTGATTTTATAAGACAATGTACACCTCGTGATTATTAGGTTTACTTAATGCTCTTAATCTGGATATGATTGACGAACACAAGCACAAGTTATTTATTCCTTTGACTTATCGGGTGAGGCTCATTATTGGATCAATAATCTTGATAAGTTGGGTAATAGTGATTAATGTATGGTGAATGTCTTTTATGGATGGAATCCACATCTCGGTATAGAGACTGGTGATACCCCCTTGAGATACTTATAAGTTTTGTATGTGCCAAACCCTGCAGGTGGATTATATTAATTCGACACTACAAATAACTTGAGTTGGACCGCTCAAGGACTTAAAGAAGTTAATCAAATAAATTCTAAGTAATTTATTTTATTAACTGGTATATGTAACCTTAACGTGAGGAGAATTAAATAATTAATAATGAGAAGCTCGAAATATAATTTTGAGTTAAAGAGTGGAGTTACAATTATAATTATTTAGTTGTGTTAATTATAATTAAGAGGCTGAGATTAGGATCCGGGAAGGATTAGGTTTTCTCAGGTCTATTAGGAGTCGCATCCTTATGTGTCCTTAGGGTCCCTACTATAGCCTATATATATGCACCTAAGTCTCATTCTTTCTTAGGGGTGGTAAACGGACGGATACGGATCGGATACCATATTTTCCATATCCGTATCCGTTATCTGAATGTACTATCCGTATCCATATCCGTATCCGCCCAAATAGTTAAAACAACTATCCATATCCGTATCCGCTCGGATACCTCGAATTCGGATAATATCCGTATCCGTTTACATTATTTATTCATCGCAAAAAATAACTATTAAAATATCCAATCCAATGAAATCCAATCCAATTCAAATAAATATATAACAAAATTACTGCTTCCTAACATCAATAATTATGGATTCCATAATAATAGTATCATTCCATAATGATAATATGACTTAAAGTCATCCATACTTTACAACCATATAAGATTAAACCATCCAAAAAATAAAATAACAGTCACATTCGGTGACAGTAGAAATAAATATGCACCTTTTAGATTAAATCAAATTTATTGAGAATGATAACCTCATGGACACATTGTCTTCAAAACATACTAATATATAATATACCTGTTGTTAACTTCAGTTCTCATCACAATCAAAACCATCTCTTTACTTTTTTGATTCTCTCTTACATTCTATTATGTTTCTCTTTTACATTCTTTTCTGTTTCTCTCTTACATTTATTTATAATTAAGGAAAGTAACGAATAACTACATGAGGGTTTCTTTCTCTTATTTTGCATGAAAGAGAAATGAAATGAAGTTAGTTTTTTTTGTTTTGAGTGGAGTATATGTTCTTTAGTGGGTGTATGTTGTGTGTGATAGGGTGTATTGTAATTTTAGTATAACTCCAAGATAATATACCCAATAAAATAATAATACATGACATTTTATAACTAGCCCAATAAAATAATAACTTTAGGGTATTTTTGTTTAGAGTGGAGTAACTTTAGGGTGATTTTGTTTTGAGTGGAGTATGTGTTTATTTTTTTTAGGGAATAAACGATTAAGGTTTTTTTAAATATTATTTTATTGGTAATAGTAATACTAATATTATTGGTAATATTTTAAATATATGTTTGACGGATACGAATATCCGATAAAATGGATACTCGGCATCGGATACGGATTATCCGTGTCGGATACTAGAACTATCCGTATCCGTTTCCTCGGATATTTTTATAGAGTATCCATATTCGTATCCATTTCCATATTTTCGGATAAATATCCACAAATTCAGATTCGGATATCGGACGGACGCGGATTTTCGAATATTCGTTTTCTTAACCTAGTCGTCATTCTTAGATACTCAAAAGACCCGATCTCATACTTGTGAGAAAGAGATATAAAGGAGAAGAAAGAGGAGACAAGAAGATGGTCATGAAATAGGATCCCACCCTTTATTGGTGGTTGTCCATATTGGGAATACAATAGAAGATCATGATGTGAATCGAACCATCACATATTCTGTTTGTGATAAAAAGAGATCTCTTAGGTAAATCCTAAATCTGCCTCCTAGGATTTCACGTATGTGTAATTTTGCTTTGTAGTTCGATCTTTACGTATTTTCAATAGACCCTTGGACTTCCACTCCAACAATTGGTATCAGAGCCCTGTAGATACTGCGTATAGGTTGAATTTAGCCATGTTGTCCAATTAAGACAATCGTATATGTGCATGGATGTTGGTTAGAATATAGATATGTGTTAACTTATGTTTTGCAGCAATCTTATCCCACTATTATGGTCACGTGTTTATGCGTTTCTTTTATGTGATTAGATCCCACGATGATTTATTCATGGTTATTTTTTTTATACGGGATTGATGTAATATTGATGTAGAATGTGAACTCCTTCATGGATGCATAGGACATCTGTAATTTGTTACTGTTTTTTATCATAATTGTCAATGAAGGAGTGTGATGAAAGATCAGTGATCGGATGACTGGTGGAACCCCGTGTCATCCCAGTGTAGTGGCAACCTGAAGTGTTTAGGTTCAAGGATGACTGTTGAGTTCAAGGATGACCGTTGAGTTTAAGGATGACTCTTAAGAACTCCAATCTACGACAGAGTTGTATCTTGACCATAATAGTCGGGAATCCTTATTTATCTTGATTTTCTTATTTATGTTGATTTATGTCTCTATTATTTATGTTTTAATTGTTGGGTTGGTAATGTGTGTTAACGGTTCCCTTAGAATATTGGACAACACGAAATACCGACCAGATTTAAATCATGTAGATGCTAAATGTGAATAATTCATAATTATTTTGAATTGTAGACATTAATATGTGTGGTTAGGGAATAAAAAAATTAGTATTTTTTTTAACGATCAAGGGTATTTGCAATTTTTTATTTATCACATTTTCTTGATATATTAAAATAGGGATATCTCGGTATCTTTGGAAATATATCAAATGTCCTAGATTTTTCAAATTAATTAAGAATTGGAAACATTTTTTTAACCCTCACAAAAGTTTTTTAAATTACAAAGTGGGAGAGGGAATTTTCTAATAGAAAATCTCATGGTTTCCATCAACGATTTATAGACTTTCAATAATAAGTAGGTCCTCTAAATAAGAATGCAAATTATCGTGGTAGCTGCTAAAAATTTCCTTAAGGGTAATTTTGGATTCATTGTTAACATAGGCAGCCCCCAAAGGAGGAGTCTATATGATATGAGATAATCTAAAATTAGTTCGTGGTATACACTTAGATATAAAATAATGATAGGTTCTCCAAAGAGGAATGCTATAATTTTATGGGACCCAAGTCTCGGCTATTTAATTTTATTTCACATAGGTTTTGTCTAGATAATAAAATTAAAAGGAATAAGCCTGCCTAATTTTTTTTGGGAAAGTAGGTTCTCTAAAGATGAATACTATTCAAATGGTAATCGGGATGCCGATCAATTCTTTTTAAATTGATAAACAGTACATTAATTTTATTTTAGAATTCAAAAAATTTTATGCCCTATAATGATTCATTTTATTATTTGATTCTTATTATTAAGATGGGAAGCTCTTTTAATACACTTGCATTCATTCTCAAGGAAAACAAATTAACTGGACCTAATTACATTGACTGGTAAAAAAAAATTGGATATCGTGTTGACTGTTAAAGGGTACAAGTTTGTGCTCTATGAGATCTTTCCTGAGAAAGCTGGTGAGGGGGAAATCCAGGATTACAAGAAATGGATCAAGGATGATGACATGGCATGGTGTTACATTTTGACATCTATGTCAAATGTTCTGCAACATAAGCATCAGTCGATGGACACTGCCTATGGCATGATGTTGAGCCTCAAAGATATGTTTGGGTATCAAAATTATGCTACAAGGCAAACAAAAACATGACTGAAGGGACCCCAGTGAGGGAACATGTTTTAAGGACGATGTCTCTTCTAAATGAGATAAAAATCCTTAGAGCAAAAATTGATGGGGAAACCCACGTAGATAATGTTCTCCGGGCTAAACCGTCCATAAACCTCGATTTCTTCCGCTCCTCATCGCTCACCTCATTTGGTACAAAGTTTGCCAAACGGGTGAACTCTTCCTCGTAGTCTGCCACTGATAGGTCACCCTGAACTAAATCACTGAATTTCGTCCTCATCTCAGTCTCTACTGCTGGTGGAAAGTATTTGCGGTCGAACCGCACCCAAAACTCTGTTATCTGCATCAAGTCTCGCTCCCCGACGGTGGTAACTGACTCCCACCACTGTAAGGTTGCCCCTGATAGACGAAAGGTAGCAAGCATCTGCTTTTGTACCTCGGTACACTCTAGCATGCGTAGATGGCGCTGAATGTTCTTCTTCCAGTCACAAGCCTCTATCACATCTGTATTACCCCGGAACTCAGGTGGGTGACCCTTCTAAAAGGTCTCCCTAACTCTCTTCCAAGACGGTGGCCCCACTGGAGCCTGAACTGCTGGTGCCACTGGAGGCGGCGCTTGGGGCTGTGGAAAGTGAGCGGCCATAGCTCTCATTGCTATTTCGACCGCCTGGGCCACTATCACTGCCACCTGAGTAGTGGAAATCAACTCGGGTGGGGGTGGTGGTAGCGGTACCTGCGGCTCCTGATGAGCCTCCCTGATTTCATCCCTAGCCTCAGCCCTCTCCGCTCTCAGTCTCCTCGGTGGCATCTGAAATAGATTGAATTGTACAAGTACACAATTTATACAAAAATATACACAGCAGAAATACGATATTTCACAAGCGGAAAATGAATCAACAGTCCTAATAATAGGGCTCTATAACAAACGAGTGCTACACTGAAACGTAGAAAGCCGCACAGATCCTAAGGACACTAGAACCTGGTGCTCTGATACCATCTGTGACACCCCACCTAATTAATCCCGGGTGATCAGTCCTAAATCAAGTTAGAAAAGGTTTCTCAGTTGGTCCATTCTTAGCATCACTGTCGTCTTTTTAATTACTAACCACCTAAGTGAGAAAAGTAGACTGGTGCCAATTTTTATCTTTCAATTAATTAAATAAAACTCGTGCGTAACATACAATAATACACAATCACAATTAATTAAAATAACCATCCACAATTAAAACACCTAACCGAATAAACCATCGGTCCAAATATCCAATACAAGTAAATATCAGAAAAACATCTCAACAAGTCTACTACTGATAAATGAATTGTGAGCGACAAGCTCAGATAACTACTAGAGAGTCTCTACAAGAATGGAAGAAGGAGGCGTCTATCAAAACCCCGCAACATCCACATGTGCTGCAACAAGGATACCTGGAATAGAGTCAAGCTTGGCGCCCTTGTGGTTGGACACCTAAAAGGTTTTTAAAAGAATTTTATAGCAAGGGTTAGTACCCAAAAACATTTGAAAATATTTAACAAATGATTAACTTGCAGTAATAAATAAATATGCATGTTCTTCATATTTTAGTTAGTGCCGCACTCTCTTGAGGACTTCCTCACCCCTCCTCTAATGTGCACTACTAACGCTTCCATTTAATTTACTAGGTCCTACGCTCCTGACCCACATGCTTATTTTAACCCTTGAATCTTACCTACTCTAACCGAGTATGCCTTAGTTCATGATTTTTAAGTTATTATAAACGTCCAACTTAATTGAATCATTACTCCTTTTAATTTCATATAACATTCACACCTGTTATGCACATAATACATTTTTCACTATGTATTAATTATCCCATATATAATTATTTACCTAATTATATATTTAATCATATTACATTATTCACAAATATACTGAAATAACATTTAATAAAAACTTTCAACTGAGTTCATCAGAGACCGGCAGGACTTCTACAGCCATTAGAGGTCCCGATGTGGATGTGGGAGAGCATATCCATGGACTTTATCACGGGGTTGCCTACGTCACAGAGAGGTCACGACTCCATTTGGGTAATTGTGGACAGGTTGACCAAAGTCGCTCATTTTCTACCCGTAAGGATAGACTACACTACGGGACAGTATGCCCAGCTTTTCATTGCAGAAATTGTGAGACTTCACGGTGTGCCCCTAAATATCGTGTCTGAACGAGACAAGATGTTTGTTTCGCGGTTTTGGGAGAGTTTTCAGGAGGCCATGGGCACGGAGTTGCGGTTGAGTACGGCATATCACCCACAGACCGATGGGCAAACCGAGCGTACAAACCAGATGTTGGAGGACATGTTGAGTATGTGCATCATTGATTTTGGGGGTGGATGGGAGTAGTATCTTCCACTGGTGGAGTTTGCTTACAATAACTCCTACCAGTTCACCATTGGCATGGCTCCATTTGAGGTGTTGTACGGTAGACCTTTTCGTTCCCCAGCTTGTTGGTTGGAGGTGGGGGAAAACAAACTACTTGGGTCGGAAGTGATTCAGGATACTTCGGCAAGGATAGAATTGATACGGAGTCGCATTCGGGTAGCTCAGGATCAACAGAAGAGCTATGCTGATACGAAGAGGTTCTTTAGGGAGTTCCAAGTGGGGGACCAAGCTTTACTCAGAGTATCTCCTATGAAGAGTATTATGCGATTTGGGAAGAAGGGGAAGTTGGCACCGAGATATGTGGGGTCATTCCCTATCATCGAGTGGATTGGGTCTGTTGCCTATAGACTTGGATTACCGGAGCATTTGCATCGGATTCATGATGTGTTTCATATTTCCTTGATAAGGAAATATCTTAGAGACGATTTGGCTCGTTCTCACATTGCTTTGGAGGACATCGATCTCCAGCCTGATAGCTCCTACGAGGAGAGGCCGATTGCTATTTTAGACCGAAGTGAGCGGAAACTGCGGACAAAGATAGTTCCGTTAGTGCGTGTTCAGTGGCGACATCATAATGTTGAGGAGTCCACATGGGAGCGCGAGGATAATATGCGCGAACGTTATCCAGAGTTATTTTTACCGGGTACTTTCTAGTTCCGAATTTCGGGACGAAATTCTGTTATTAGGGGGGAGTATGTAATACCCCACATTTTTATAGATATTTATTTATGGGATTAATTAAATTAAATGTGAATTAATTGAGCATTAATCCGAATAAAATACTAACGAGATGTGAGTTGGTATTTGATTATAATGTGTATATATGGCAATATATGAATATTGAAAATATTGAAATTGTCGCAAGGCTGAAATACGGCAATTTGGAAATTTTAGTTGGGACGCACGTGACCGTCGCGTCAGGAATGTAATTATTTGAATTAAAAAGTGAATTTTATTTTTATCAACCGTATGGTCATTTTGAGTGCGCCAACGAGTCCGAAAGGGTCGAAATAGTCAGAAAACACTATCCGGGGGTTTAGTTTTGGTCTCGGGGCATTTTTAGGCCATACCGGCAACCCAAAAGGGTAGTTTGATAATTTCAAAATTTTGGGAATTAAAACCCACGAAAATTAGAAGTTAAAATCTGATTTAGTCTTTACCCACTAAACCCACTAACAACACTAAATGACTTAATGGGCTACGGGATTTAATGGAAGAAATTTAAGAGGTTCCTAAGGCAACCTCTAAACCACCATTGTCATCTTGGAGAAGAACTTGTAGAGAGAGAGAGAGAGAGAGGAGAATTCTGCAGAGAGAGAAATAAATTCAACCTTCTTCAACTAACAACAAAAATCTGAAGAACATAAGGCAAGTGATTTAGTTACAATTGATTCAATGAATGTGTTCTTCCATGTTTAGTGTAATTATCGAATTTTGTCTTGGAAGATTGATATAGACCCGTGAATTTGAGGATTAAAACTATAAACCATGTTAGGAATTGCATGTAGACATATTCTGGACGAATTATGAATCCAAAACATAATACTTGTTGATCTAAAAACGGATTAAAGAAGAGAATTACTGTTGTTCTTGAAAGAAATAGAAAATTAGGGTTCTTGAGGATGTTTTGATCTAAATAAGGCCTTTGGGTAATGATTAATTAGTTTTAGAACGTTAACAATGTTGTAGGATGATTATTTGATGATATTATAACGTTAGAATGAAGTTTCATGCATTGTAATGAATTTTTGGGACGATTTGAGGACTGCAAAACGAAGCAGTCCGTAGCCTATCTGGTGCAATTGATCGATCGACATTCATCAGTCGATCGATCGACCACCATCGATCGATCGATGTTCAAGATCGATCGATCGACCTTCCCAGAATGAGTAAAATTTTCCCTAGTTAAATTTTAATGATGTTAACTCTTAGAAAATTATTATTAGAGACTTTGTGAATATCCTTAGACTTAAGGAAGACCAGTAGGTATGGTTATAAAATTTGGACCTTAATTAGAATTCAATTTGAGGAATTTTCTAAAATCTAATGAAATTCGATGAGTGAGATAATATTAGGGTTAAAAGAGTAAATTTGAATAATTTGATGAAATGAGGTTTGGGGCAGAAGTAAGGACCTTAAGAATAATGATGTTATATGTGGGAATAATAGGAAACTTAATAATCCCTTTGAGATAGGTTTTAAGTACAAGAAACTATGACGTGAGATGTATCGACAGTCTACATTATATATTATCGGAAGACTTAAAATGTATAAAATTGGAATAATGGTATAAGGATGTAGAATATACCTTTATTAATATTGAGACATCTAAGATGTGTTAATGCTTAGTATATAACTTATGTGTATGACATACCTATCATACTTGCTATCATGGGAGGTTTGCGTTCGTTTAGGACCATCTAATCTTTGTGTGCCTACGGGGGGATATAGATTGGTACCTCGAGGACATAGGTCAGAGAAGGACTTATTGGGAAGTTAATAAGTCTGCTGATCGTGGGAGTGTAGGTATGTGCGTGACCCATGTGATGTGACTGTGTTCTGAGAACGATTCCTGAGAGATTCGGAATGCGTGATCCTTATGTACGTGATGTACCGGGATGGATAGCTGAGTATGTGTGCACCGCAGCTTAGTCTCGGGGTGCTTGTATTGTATATTTATGACGTGAATAATACACGCTTAAATAATGAGAATTTTCAGGTTGGTATTGTGAGTATAATTATGGTCACGCCTTGAGAAAATAAAAAGGGATAACCTGTAGTGAATTGTATTGTTAATAATTGAGAATCCGAGTTTAAGTAAGGTCCTCTATTTTATTGATAACGTTAGAATTTATAATGGAAATTGAGTAGAAAGGGGTAGAACTTAAAACGGTTTAGTTAGATATGAATGTCATTTAGATCGGTACGGTACGTTAGGAGTGCACAATTAGTCGAGAGGTGAGTATTTCATGTGAGCGCACGTCCTAACATGTATTTTGTATTCATTGTTTTAAATGTTATTAAAGCACTTGCTATTTTTAAAATACTCTCCACTTTCGGGCTCTGACCCGTTTTCTTTCAAATCCATTTTTTTGTAAAAACCTTTTAGGTGCCCAGCCACAAGGACACCATGCATAGTATTTCCATTCAGGTGACGAGCTGTAGCTGTTGTGGAAGTTATAGGGCCTTGATAGTAGACGCTTCTTTTGGTTTTGACTCCATATTCAGTTCCATCACTTGTAGGGCATGTCGCCCATTTCTTTTAGAGACATTTCATATCAGTTATTCAGACTTTTGGCATGTAATTAATTTAGGATACACTGTTTTATTTATTTCAGTTGTGGGATTGTTGTGAGGAGTTTTTCCTCTGGACTCATTAATGTTTGTCGGTTACTTCGTTGAGACTTTATGGTGTATGGTTATGTTATTCTTTTATATCTCACTTACTGCTTGTTAATCAGACTTAATTTAAAATTTGACATCTTACTTTTAAATACTAGGTGGTTAGTAATTACTCAAAAATGTTTTCGACAGTGATGTTATTAACTGAACCAACTTGGCATTTTGATTTAATTTAATAAAGGAGTAGCTACCCGGTATTTAATTAGTCAGGGTGTCACAGAGTATACACTAATAATATTCAATCACTGATATTAATGCCCGCACTATATATATATATATATATATATATATATATATACTATCACACTCCGCATATATATATGTATAAAAATATATAAAATGTCCCGGCTACACCATGTACTAAATCCGTGACACAAGCCTATTTAAAATTCAGAGTTATGGTCCAACCCTAATTATTAATTAATTCGCACATTAATTAATCAAATCACCTTTGGTGTCGCCCCCACCATGAAATTGGACTTACTCTTGTAGTCCGAAATCACCTCACCCGAGTCTAAATTCCCGACTCCCGAATTTTTAATCATGACGTGACACCCAAAAATCCCTCAAATCCTAATTAACTTTACTCATGATTAATTAGGTTTAAACTCATGTATTAATTTCTCAATAATTAATTACATAAGGATTATTATATAAATTCCCTTTTATATACATAACTGGGCAAAGCTGCCAAAATCTGCCAACCTTCGATCGATCGACCCCAGACCTTCGATCGATCGATCGAGCAGGTCTTCGTCTTCTTCGCGAAGACAAAATCAGCCATGGACGAAATTTCTCAAACCCTAATTTCTTCTACCAGTAACCTCAAGCCCTCTTAGCATTAATACATGTTAGAAACCTTATTAGGGACCTCCAAAATGTCCACCAACATCATTAATTCGTCCATTAACTACAATATCTGAATTTGGGGTAATATTCATCTTTAATTCCTTACCCATTTACATACCAAATCCCTTCACCAAATTTGTTTCTAATTAACCAGATATCATCCTGCCAGATATGTATCAATTTATAATATCAGATTTCTACAAGAATCCTCATTCAAATTCGTAAATCAGATTATTATTTATCAAAACCTCATGTTTATGCCATGAACACCCAAAACGAATTTTGATCAAACACATCACATGAATATGAATTTCAAAACAGATTCAATACTATTGCAAGTTATCCACTTGCCTTAGGTTTCGTAGTGTCTGATTCGGAGATGAATTCCCAAGGTTGAAGACGATCCTTGTTGGCTCTCTAGTGATCCCAAAGCTGCCCTTAACTGCTATTAGGGTTCCTTAATACACTTAGACTTTTCTAAAACTCTATCAGTCGTTTTATTATTCCTTCCAAGTTCCTTAATTTACCTAATCCCGTTTTTTGCCTAATGGGCCAAGCCCAAGTGACCCAAATTCTCCCGTGTGGGCCCGGTTATGTCTAAAAACGCCCCGTGACCCGTTTACTACCCCCGGGTACACTTTTTCGACTATCTCGGTCCATCCGGACTCAACCGTACACTCAGAATTAGCATCCGAATTAATTTATATAAATATTTATCCCCTCATCCCTTTAGTCTATACCGACTCCCCGGTTGAGATAAGTGCATACCCTGTCATTAATACTCGAAATGACTTAAATAAATAATTACTATTCACTTAGTAAATACTTCCCGTAAATATTAACCATTTACTCCTCGATTAATATTTAAATAAAATTTCCCTAATTAATTCAATTAAATTACGACTCACAAGAAATTTTTCCATTCCCGAATTAATTAAATATTTAATGCATGAAAAATGCGGGGTGTTACAACACGCAACCAACTGTCATATTTCATACGTAGTATTTTTATCACTAAATACTATGAACGTATTTTTAAATTACGATATTCCCTCTCTCGTATATATATATAAGGATAATATGCCACTCGAAAATCCTTAATACAATATCATAAGAAGTCCCACAAGTAACCACTAATTTTTATTCTTATAAGTTCCATATCTTTAGAACTAATATCATAAGTATTTATCACATAATACTCTCAACGCATTTACAATTATGATTATCTCTCTCACGTAATCTTCAAGGTACACTCACCGTCCCAAATATTTAAATAATTACACCTAAACAACTCCCAATAATTCTGCACTATTTTGGGTTCATTGAACACTAATTTTTCCTCACTCAAATTGACTATTTCCCAAATAGGGTCAAAATAGGAAAAATCTCTAAAAATTAGAAATCTCGCTCGAAACAGAAAGTCAAGTCATTTGAATGACTTACACATGTCGCTCGAACCAGTCTTCGCGCGGCATCTCAATATCGCGAGACCTACTTCTCGCGAGATACCAATCTCGTTTGAACGTCCTACTTCGCGCGACATCGCGCGAGATGGTGTTGTTTCGTCTTCAACCTTTGACAACTCCATTTTTCATCACTTTTACTCCTAAAAACCTCTAAAGATCAAGCCCAATCATCCAACAATCAATACCAAACATTATTTCGACATATATATGCGATTTCCCATAACCTAACATCATTAAATCATCACCAATCATCCATATAATTCGAAATCCCCAATTTATTATCAAAAACCCTAGTTCTTAAATTGATATGCATAACTTATAAATTAAACCCAGATTGGTTCATAAATATCATCATAAATTCGTAGGCATCATCCTATCTACATGTGGAATTCAAATTCTTATCAAACCAGCCCTAGTTTATGATATAGTTCTCCAATTTCACCTAAATTAACTTCGATAACAAAGGTTTATTAACCTAGACTAACATGAACACAATTATCGCTAAAGAAAGAAAGAAATAAACACTTGCCTCGATTTCGAAGGTCTGATTCGTTGGTGTTGTTGGTATGGATGCGTTCCTCACGTTCCGATCTACACGATGGTGGTGGTGGTTGTGCAAGGCGGTGTAAATTAACTCTCCTACTTTGGAATTTTCTCTCCCTCACCCATTGTGGCTTTCTCTTGATTTTGGTGTCTCCTAATCCTAATTTTCCCCAATTAGCTGATATAATATTTCTCCAATTTTCGTCCATTTAAGTCCTCCAAAAATCCAAATTACAAAACTACCCCTATCGGGTGTCGGCTTGGCCTAAAAATATCCCAAAGTCCAAATAAAATACCCGGGTAGAGTTTTCTGACTATCTCGACCCCTCCGGACTCAATGGCGCACTCGAAATGATCATATGAGTTACTTAAAATAATTTACCTTTTTATTCCACTTAATTAGTCCTAACAAAACTCACACGCGCGTCCCCGACTTAATATACCAAACTGTCGTATTTCTCTCTCATGACAAGTTATATAAAATCGTCATTCCATATTACTTATTCTCACAGTAATATTAATAATTACTAACTTCTCGTCACGCTAGTAAATATTCAAATTTAAATCCGAATTAATAATTAATTCTCATATTTTAATTTAATTAATCGCACAATAATAATAAATCACATAATTATTTAAATCTTCAAAAATACGGGGTATTACATGCTTTCCCCCTAATAACGAAATTTCGTCCTGAAATTCAGAGAATAAGGCATTTATGGTAAGGACAACTCCTGGTATTAACCTCGCATCTCATATAATCTACGCAGTACCACCCATACAGTACATTACCGAATACCCTTAATAATGAACACCTCACTGATGTTATAATTTACTCTCCAAGCCTTACCATTTAAGTTTCACCACTTAAATTTTTAGATAGTTACTATCTAGCCTCCTACTAGTCGCAGTAGTAGGTTAATTGATATTTAGATATATACAAATTTGTCTTACTACTATGTTTCATCAGTAGTCTATTATTGCTTGTACGGTATATACTTTACACACAATATATACTATAAATGTTAACACATTTTTGCCAAACTGCCTCCGTAAGGGACTATGGAATCCAAGCATGTACGCTATCAGCTCAAAGTTAACAATAATAGGAAAAGATCCCACATCACTCGGTAACAATTTCCTCATTCCAACATGCAATAATGCAACTCCCAATCATTTCCATCCTGGTTAACGGGCCCTAAATTTCCTCTGGACCTAGTAGATTATTATCCTCCCCTCTATCCAATAAGCACAAGGATGACGAGGATTGATATATAACGCCTCAAATGGAATCCTATCGGTAATGATCTGAGGGGAGTAGTCTTACACTAACTCCATCAGTGGAAGATATTACATTAAACCTTCCCATAATTGGAAATACAACATTCCTCGCAATGTGTAACTAGAACTCTCAGTCTACCCGTTCGCTAGAGAATGTGTTAGGCCGGATACGTTTGCATCTGGATATTAATGGCCTCCTGAAAACTCTTCCCAATAATCGCGTTATAACTCTCTTGAATCTACCGGACAAATACTCTAATTGTACCCCATATGACCTTACTATCCCAAGAATAATGGTTAACGTTTACTGTTACACGTTATGATTTATCCTAACTTTGCATAACTTGAGCCACTTTAATTACCCGACCCGCTTTCACCCATATAGGGTCGTGATCCCATTGCAAAGTACTTAACTCTGTAATGGTTCATGGATTCACTCTCCCATTACTACCAAGGAGTTCCTAATGCTGAAGGAACTCTATTGTTTCCTGATAGTCCCCTTCCAATTGGAGCTCAGTAATGTATTACTTTGCTTATGCCATCCCTACTAAGGCTTTATATCATTATGCATCTTACCTTTCTTATAACCACATCCATATCTATGTCTCAGGCGACAGTGTCATCACTGCATGTCACAAGTCTTTCCCCCTCTCTCTAAGCTTCAGATTCCCGTAAAACATGCTCTCTCCATGTCCTATCAAGTAAGTTTTAACTTCCCCGAGCTAAACTTTATCGGATTCTTCCTATACTATCCTCGTGGCAAATCTAGGAATTAACAATCCTAACTGCCCTAACCTATCAAACAGCTAAGTTCTGAAGTCACACTCTTCTACATTCAGTTACCTCTCACAATACGCATTGTGCCACAATTCTCCATTATGGAAAATACTATAATTCAACTATCTAGGGTGCACATACACCTTATGTTTTGTGCATTGCAGCACCACTGTACTAGACATTTTATATAAATAACCAATTATGCCCCACATACTTGGCATGACTATATGGTAAGGTCCTACTCAGTCACCCTACATTTTCCACCTAATCATATCTTAGGTTGTCCCATCGGTCTACTCGTGGTGTCAATGATTGGTAACATCATCACATATTAATCTTATACGTCTCTATCGGCCTTGGTTTGTTATATAACCATTACTTCACAGTTATAACTACGAATATTTCAATCACTACGATAATAAATCCATGTACTAAAGACAAACTTCTCCCAACTACCAACGTTCACTAAGTTTCATGCGTGGGATGTCTCGCAAAGCAAAATCCAAATAAGTAACCCCCCCAGTACACTACTACCTAACACTGCTGGTTATCGGGATATGTTAAGTCTTTAATCCATAACATATATCCCTGATTTCCCATCTACGAACATAAAAAGTCTACTCATCCACTCTCATGTCACTAAAGACGGCATACAAGGCGGCGCTCTCACTATCACAAGTTATTAGCGCTATATGATTAAGGATCTATACTTCTCCTCTCTATAGTAAGTCAATATACCCTGAATCACATCAGTAAAACATCCCTGCTCACCAGAATCAACATGGTAAGACAACATATTCACCAAAGTCTACAATACAATACAACAGATATGCAGGCTCAACTGTCTTTCAGGTGATGCCTCGTTAAAACCATATTTTTAAAATTTGAAATCTTTAGTACGACAATCTTATCACGTAATTTACTACCGTTCAAATCCTCGATAACTTGTAACCATACAATATAATAATAATGTGCTCTACTATCATAAAGCTCAAAGGAGCACGAATCGTTACATAATACAATATACAAATTTATCTTAGTGTCCACACTTGCTCCTCCCCGCAAGTGGCACAAAAATCTCGGTACAAATGGAAGTCATTTACATAATAAGGTTGTTGTCGCCAGTGTACCAATTAAATCGAATGCACACTCAAATTCTTAGTGTTAACTATTCACATAGGTTGTGATACACCCACGTCACTTGAACTCATCATTTATTCACAAGGATGAAATAAAACTCCATCAGTCTATCCTGATCGTAGGGTCCCCGTACGCATGTTTTGCGACCCATAATTATTTATAATCATTATTCCCTTCGGATTCCATTCATTAGATTTTCCCTTCCTTTTTGGTGGGTAAATTATTCTATTTTACAACTCACCCACCCTACATCGATACATTGGCCCCATATCTCTAGGCCTCAATTATGGCCTTACTGGCCTTCCCTCTATTTCCTAGGCCCCGTCGACCCCGAAATACGGTATGCTACAGTTATTGAGGACTACGTTGGTCCTGTCTAGACCTACTACTCTTGGGTTATTAGTTCCTGGGTCCAATTCTCTTGACCCGGTTCTTACACTGAATATTTTACTTTTTCGACTGGTATGCCTTACAAGCACGATTTATTATTCACGATACTATCAATTTCACTTCTCAAGTGATCACATTCAATACTGGTAACCCTTATCTCTACATACAGGGAATTTCCCTTTCACTGGTCCTCCTGGCCTTGTTGTAATGTCCTTCTCTCGGACCTGACAGTCTTAACTCCCAGTTGTTATTTTCATTGTTTCTTGCGCTCTACAGGGCATATGGAACACATGGTCAACCCGCTGGTCTTGAATGAATCCATCACCATTTCTTTAAGATTTAATCATATCATTTAAATAGGTTTCCCCCACTAGGTATACGTTCAGGTGATATTCTACTAACACTATTGAATTCAACCTTGCCCTTCGGCTAGGTATCACAACTCTACTGGCTCCCTTTCTTCTGGGGCGTTGACATGTTCTAATAAACATATACTTTGATGACATTGACACTAGTCACCTTAGTCGCACCTACCATTCACGCTAGGGTATTCTACCCACGAGTTCATTTCAACTTACGGACCCTTTTATCTTTCGTGACTCCTACTTCGATTACGAAGTTCGCTTACCAAGTTAACTCATCCTTTACGGTCGGTACTTACTCGACCAACTGGTGGAAGATTAAACGGTCAACCTGCACCCAATATCTCGATTTGATTTTCTATTGATACTCTTTTCCATTTCTCTGAGCTAGAAAAATTTCTTCTGAATTTAAAATTCTGAGTGTTACTGCACTCTACTTTACATTATTGCCTTTGGATTAGTTCACTCCATTAGCCCATCACACTTAGATATTACTATTGGTGACTTCTATCGCGATCACCGTTCCCCTAATGCTTCATAACTTTCAATTATATTCCTGCTCCTGCAGTCCCGCTAACGGCCTTCGCTGGTCGTCCCATATTGTTTGGAGTACGAAGTCCAATCACTCTCGCATATGAATTGGATTCACTAAAATAAATCGCATGAGAGCGTAAATCGCATACACAGTGTAATGCAACAATCCTGGAATAAAGCACTACATCAAAGAACGCTAAGTTGAAACGTAATAAGTCGTACAGATCCTAAAGGACACTAGAACCTGATGCTCTGATACCACCTGTGGTACCCCGCCCAATTAAATATCGGGTGATAAGTCCTTTATCAAATTTATAACAGAATGTTCGATTGGTTCATTCTTAGCATCACTGTCGAAAACTTAAATCCGATTAATTGCCTAACATTTAATTAAGCTAGTGTTAAAACATTTTCCAATTTAATTTGAAACCAATTGATTTAATAAATTTTTGAACATGTAATTATAAACCATACACAAAAATTTAATGCTGACTGAATCAATTCCTGAATAATTAAGACTGGATAAAACCTCCAATTCAAAGTCACAAACCAAACCATAATATATACTCAATCCAACTGAAAAGAACTACAGAGGAAACTGAGTGCAACTCTGCTAATGAGAATGGGCGACACATGCTCAAACTCAGATATCTGAACTAGGAGCTGAATGAACTGAGAGAAACGTCTAATCTCAATGACCCGTAACTTCCACAACAGCTGCATCTCGGCAAACCATCCAAGTATCAATAATCGGTGTTCCTGTGGCTAGGCACCTGTACTAATACATACATATATATATATATATATATATATATAGAGAGAGAGAGAGAGAGAGAGAGAGAGAGAGAGAGAAAGAGAGAAGAAATGAAAAAGACGGGTCAGATCCCGATGTTTTTAAAAAGATTTATTAGCAAGTATTTAAAACTACATTAAAGAAAGTATCATATGCATGTTAGTTCGAACTCTCACATTAGACTCTCACCTCTCGACTAGTGTGCACGCCTAACGTACATCTAATCCAACCTAGCCATCTGACACACTCTTAACTAAGAAAAGGCTTATCCTACTAGTTACCCCTCATAATAGTATCCCGTATTTGATCTCGACATTTATCATTTTAAATAAGTGTTATCACACTAAAGTCAAGTATTTACTATTTACGTTAGTGAAGATTTCACTATCTTAATAATCTGATATTATTTCATTTTAGGTGTACCAAAAGCGTACACATATATATCTTTCACTATTATATATGTATTACCCAATCTTAATAGCCTACAAATATCACATTGTAAGTATAACACAAGTATATATAAATATCCACCACTATTATACATATACTAACACAGCACCCCAAGGCTATACTTATAGTGCATTGCATACTCTGTTATCATGTCCCGGTACATCTCGTACTCAAACAAGGACTATCGGTTCGGAAATCTCCCACGAACCATATAAACAAATCACACGTATTGGCGGTGAGCATAGTTCACATACCTATGGGTCACGCACATACCTACGCTCCCATAGTCAGCGACTTATCAACTCACAAATAAGTCTTCACAGTCCTATGTTCTGAGATATAAGTCAAATATGCCCCCGAAGGTCCCTCGGGATAAGATCGTCTCTACACAACCCCCCGCGATAGCAACCAGCTAGGTATGTCATACACATAATATCAAATATAGGTATACACACAACCCATCAATCAAACGGTGTACACACAGCCAAATGTCATATTTCATACGTAGTATTTTTTCACTAAATACTATCAACGTATTTTTAAATTACGATATTCCCTCTCCCTTAATAAATATATATAAGGATAATATTTCACCCGAAAATCCTTAATACAAAATCTTAAGAAGTCCCACAAGTAACCACTAATTTTTATTCTTATAAGTTCCATATCTTTAGAACTAATATCGTAAGTATTTATCACGTAATACTCTCAACGCATTTACAATTACGATTCTCTCTCTGTCGTAATCTTCAAGGTAAACTCACCGTCCCAAATATTTAAATCATTACACCTAAACAACTCCCAATAATTCTGCACTATTTTGGGTTCATCGAACACTAATTTTTCCTCACTCAAATTGACTATTTCCCAAATAGGGGCGAAATAGGAAAAATCTCTAAAAATTAGAAATCTCCCTCGAACCAGAAAGCTAAGTCATTTGAATGACTTACACATGTCGCTCGAACCAGTCTTCGCGTGACTTCGCACGATATCTCAGTATCACTTGATCTACTTCTCGCGAGATACTAATCTCGTTTGAACGACCTACTTCTCGCGACATCGCGCGACATGGTGTTGTTTCGTCTTCAGCCTTTGACAGCTCCGTTTTCATCACTTTTACTCCTAAAAACCTCTAAATATCAAGCCCAATCTTCCAATAATCAATACCAAACATTATTCTGACATATATATGTGATTTCCCATAGCCTAACAACATTAAATCATCACCAATCATCCATATAATTCGAAATACCCAATTTATTATCAAAAAACCCTAGTTCTTAAATTGATATGCATAACTTATAAATTAAACCCAGATTGGTTCATAAATATCATCATAAATTCGTAGGCATCATCCTATCTACATGTGGGATTCAAATTCTTATCAAACCAGCCCTAGATTATGATATAGTTCTCCAATTTCGCCCAAATTAACTTCCATAACAAAGGTTTATTAACCTAGACTAACATGAACACAATTATCCCTAAAGAAAGCAAGCAATAAACACTTGCCTCGATTTTTAAGGTCTGATCCATTGGTGTTGTTGGTATGGATGCGTTCCTCACGTTCTGATCTACACGATGGTGGTGGTGGTTGTGAAAGGTAGTGTAAATTAACTCTCCTCCTTTGGAATTTGCTCTCCCTTACCCACTGTGGCTCTCTATTGATTTTGGTGTCTCCTAACCCTAATTGTCCCCAATTAGCTGATATAATATTTCTCCAATTTTTGTCAATTTAATTTTTCCCAAAATCCAAATTACAAAACTACCCCTACCGGGTGCCGACTTGGCCTAAAAATATCCTGGAGTCCAAATAAAATACTCGGGTAGAGTTTTCTGTCTATCTCGACCCCTCCGGACTCAATGGCGCACTCGAAATGATCATACAAGTTAATTAAAATAATTTACTTTTTTATTCTACTTAATTAGTCCAACACGACTCACACGCGCGTCCCCGACTTAATATACCAAACTGTCGTATTTCTCTCTCACGAAAAGTTATATAAAATCGTCATTCCATAAAACTTATTCTCACAGTAATATTAATATTTACTAACTTCTCGTCACGCTAGTAAATATTCAAATTTAAATCCGGATTAATAATTAATTCTCACATTTTAATTTAATTAATCCTACAATAATAATAAATCACATAATTATTTAAATGTTCGAAAATACGGGTATTACATATCAATGATCTTTTCTCAGGTGGAAGAGTTTATTAAGGTCAAACAGTTCCTGGAAGCACCCAGTGACCTTTGGATCGGGATTTGGAGCAAAAAGGTGAGTACGCGCGAACCGTGAGGTCAATTCGCGCATGGTATGGACAATGCTTAAAAGAGGTCGTCCGAGCAGAGGTGGCGAGGAAGGGACGACATGCCACAATTTAACATGCTTAATTTTTCTAAACAATGACCCGATGATGATGAACCCGTGGATGTCGACATGATTGATAGAATTGTACAAGAGACTTTGGAGAAAACTCATAATGACTATCCTTTAGCAATAAGTCTTGCCTTTTTTAGGCCCGAATTTGATTTTGAAAACTCAATTGAAGAATTCAACAATCTCCTTGACTCTTCCCTTATTATGGAACTAGGAAATTGGAAATCTAAGCCCAAGCCACTCTCTCTCTCTCCACATCACCTATTCCACCCTCATTTGAGAAATCTCCCGAGCTTGAATTGAAGCCACTGCCTAAAATGCTTGAATATAGGTTCTTAGGACTTTATGATACCTTGCATGTTACCATCACATCTAACTTGGACAAAGAACAAGTTGGTAAATTACTGCGTGTTCTCAAAGAACATAAGGGTATAAGTCCATTGGTATGCATGCATTGGATACACTTAGAAGATAATCCTAAAAATTCCCATGAAACACAACGTAGAATTAATACCAATATAAAAGAGGTCGTCCGAGCAGAGGTGCTCAAATTTCTCAATGCGGGTACCATTCACCCCAAATCTGACAACCACTGAGTCAACCCCATTCAAGTTGTTCTAAATAACTCCTATATTACGGTGGTGAAAAATGATGAAGATGAGTTAATACCCACTAGGATTCAAACCATTTAGCGTGTGTGTATCGATTATAGGAAGTTGAACGACATCACATGGAAAGATAACTTTCCTCTTCCTATCATAGACCCAAATCTTGAGAGATTATCCATCTAACCCTTTATTATTTTCTTGATGGTTATTCTAGTTATAATCAAATTCGTATTAGTCCCGAGCATCAAGAGAAAATCGCATTCACTCGTCCATTTGGTACTTTTGCTTATTGACACATGCCCTTTGGGTTATGCAATGCACCTGTTACCTTTTAACAGTGCATGATGAGTATATTTTTAGAGATGGTGGAATGGTTACATGAAGTCTTTATAGATGATTTTACAGTGTTTGGGTCTAGTTTTGATGAGTGTGTTCACCACCTCACCCTCATTCTAAAAAGGTGTAAGGAAAAGAACCTCGTGCTTAACTTGGAAAAGTGTTATTTCATGGTTAAACAGGGCATAGTTTTAGGTCACATCATTTTTGAAAAAGGGTATTGATGTTGATAAAACTAAAATTCATCTCATTGGTAATATCCCACCCTCAAAAGCCATGTGCGAAGTTCGATCATTCTTAGGACACGTTGATTTCTACTAGAATTTTATTAAGAATTTTAGCAAAATCTCTCAAACTTTTTAAAATCTTCTCATCAAGGAAACAACCTTTGATTTTAAACAATTGTCTTCAAGCCTTTAAAAGGATAAAGAAGGAATGACCTCGGCACCCATTATGCGACCTCTCAACTGGAATCAGCCCTTTGAAATCATGTATGATTCTTACGACAATACCCTAGGTGTAGTTCTTGGTCAGCACGATGAGAAACTTTCTCACGTAATATACTATGATATTAGGACTCTTAGTGATGCCTATTTATTATTCCACGATCGAAAAAGAGTTCCTCGTCGTTGTCTTGGCATTAGAGAAATTTAGGTCTCACTTGATAGGACCCGAACTTGTCATTTTCACCGACCCTTTATCCCCACGATATCTTTTATCTAAGAAGTATGCCAAGGAATGACTCATTAGGTGGATCCTATTATTATGAGAACTTAACCTTGAAATTTGAGATAAGAAAGGATGTGATAATGTTGAGGCATGTCACTTATCTAGGTTAATCGTTGAATCATCTGATACCATGTTACCAATTAATGAGTCCTTCCTCGATGAGTAATTGATGCTTATCTCCCGACTTTCAATTTTCCAATATTGTGAATTATCTTTTAACGAGTGAGATGCTCCTGCATTGGTCTAAATAAGATCGTTCCTAATTTTATAAGGAATCTAAGCATTTCTTTTGGGATGACCCATACCTCTTCAAGTATTATCCTGATCAAATTATTCTAAAGTTCATCTCCAATTAAAAAGATCCAGAGTGTAATCTTTTTCTGACATGACCAAGCCTGTGAAGGTCATTTCACTAGTAAGAAAATGGATATGAAGATTTTATAGTGTGGATTCTATTGATCCGCAACTTTTCATGACTCGAATGAATATAGTTGGATTTATGATCGATGACAAAGGTTAGGAAAGATCACATGTAGGAACATGATGCCTTTAATTCCCATTTTGATTATCGAGGTTTTTGATTGTTAGGGAATCGATTTCATGGGTCCATTCCTAAACTCTTACGATAATCTTTACATCCTTTTGGCAGTTGGTTAGATGTCTACGTCGGTAAAAGTTATACCGAGTAGAATGAATGATTGCCATGTGGTAGTCAAATTCATTTGAGAAAATATTTTCTCATGCTTTGGTACCCCTCGAGTCATCATTAGCGATCAGGGAACCTATTTCAATAACCAATCCTTCAAGAGTCTTATCAAAAAGTATTCAGTCATGCACAATGTCAGATGTTCTTATCACCCTCAAACCAGTGGTCAGGTAGAAGTTTTCAATAGGCAAATCAAGAAAATCATCAGGAAAGCACTGAATTTGAATCAAAAGGATCGGTCCTTATGATTATTAGATGCATTGTAGGCTTATCACACTGCCTATAAAACCTACTTGGTATGTCCCTATATAGGCTTGACTATAAAAAAGCCTATTATCTTCTAGTAAAGTTAGAGCACAAGTCCTATTGGTCCATTAAGACCTTCAATTTTAACTTATTTACAACGGGAGAGGTCCAAAAACTCTAAATCAATAAGTTGGAAGAGATTGGGAACGATGCATACAAGAACGTAAAATTGTAGATGATAAAATGAAATTATTCCATGATAAGTCCATCCAAAATAAGTCATTCAAACCTGGGTAAAAAGTTCTCTTGTACAACTCCAGGTTGAATCTCTTCTTCGATAAGTTGAGGTCTAGGTGGTTCGGTCCCTTTGTCATTAGGATAGTATACCCACATGGAGTGGTTGAGATAGGGAATCCTAAAATATATGAAATTTTCAAAGTCAATGGTCAAATATTGAAGCCATATCTGGAATTGCGAGATCGAGAAGTGAAGGACATTCTCTTCCAAGACCTTATATACCACGAGTGAACATGAAATTGGGTCAATGTTGTTCTATCATAGTTTTATTTTTGTTTTTGTGCTTTATTCAGAAAATTTATGTTAAATAAATTCCCTCATTTTAGTAATATCGTTCATAACTTACCCGCCTTTTCATTTTCTCATTTACATTGAGGACAGTGTAGAAATTATGGTTAGGGATTTGAGGTCATTTTCTCCATATAAAAAAATTCAAAAAATTAAAATCCAATGATATTTTCAATGTAATTGAGTTTTGAAATGATTTATTAATATAGAATTAATTCACAAATCTATCAACCTATAAAATTTTGAAACCTAGCCATGCAATATGATCGAAAATGGATGTTGAAGTGAAAGTTAATATGCTTAAAGAATAAATGTGGAGATTTGAACTTGGTGAATTTTTGTGCCACTCTTCATTTCTCATAGAATTATATCAATTCGAGCTAAAATAAATCAAGCTTTCCTTTAGTGGTAAAATGTTGATGATCTGAAAATTCTTTGTTTTGTTCGATTACTGGAAAAAAATATCAAAATATGAATCTTAATCACTAGAAGTTTTAGTAAGTCACCTTGAAACATATGTTAACTTAATTAAACTTGAGAAATGAGATTAGGCCATTGTTTGAAAGCCCAAAAATTAAGCCTCGGTTGACCTTTTTATATTATTTCGTCGCTAGATCATTTGTGCCAAAAAAAAATAAACTTTTTATTGAAAACTCAAAAATCTATAACCATTTTCTAAGAATATCAGTGTAAAATTTTGGAGAAAAAAAAGGCCAAAAGAGTAATCTTTGCAAGAATAATGCATGAAAAGAAAGAAAAAAAAAAGGGAAGAAGAAAAAATGATAAAAAAAATAGCAGTATGTGAGTCGATAAAGAAAAGAAAAAGAAAATGGAGGTTAGAAAAAGTGCCTAAAAAGTCAAAATTCCGAAAACCTCTATATTCGTAGAAATTTTTGAAACTCCAAATGTTGTTGTTTCTAAACAAACCCGAGCCTACAATAAGAAGTCCTAATTAATCTCAAGTATATTTAGTTATAGTGTGGAGAGAAGATGAATAACATCTATGGAGTGATTCAGTGTTTCCAAAAAGTAATCGATTTTTTGTTCATTAGATCATATTCATCCATTATTAAAAAAATCTATTTTTCATCATGTACATATGAAATTTGATTATTAAATTTACTCTTTTATTCACATATACCAAGAGAAATTAATCGATATCCGAATGTTTGGTCATGAGTGCATCCCGTGAGATTTTAAAATCAAAATGAACTTTTGGATAAAAACATAACAATCAAATCTTTTGAAATGCACGGTTATATTGGATGTGCACACATGCACGATAAGATAAGATTGGAAAATGAATTTTTACTATATTTATGAAGTTTTCATTTAAGACCTGGTTATATAACTTTTGTGCCTTTTATGAATTGAGTCAAGTTTTTAAATTTTGTGAATATATTCCTTCCGGACGCTCACGAGATAAAATTCTTCCATTAGGGCAAACTAAGGTATAATTGCTTATTGCACATGCTAAGTACAATCGTGATTCCTACGAAAGTGGGTTAGATTTTAAAATTTTAGTTTTGCTCAAGACTAGCAAACTTTAGGTTTGGGGTATTTGATGAGTGCATTATTTTGTATTATTTATACCCGAATCTAGGCCTTGTTCGTCACGTTGTACCATAAATAAGTAATTTTTTGAGTCATTTTTGTTATTTAAAATAAAAATGCAAGTTTGAAATAATTCGAGTTAATAATGTAATTTTAACAACCCCGAGGGTATATTTATACCCTAAATAAATAAAATTATTTTAATTATTAGTTATTGTTAATATTAAACCTACTTTTTTAATTTGTTTAACTTTTAGGTTAATATGTACCTGCATTTTCAAAACACTCTATTTCATTGCAATTGTAAAAAAAAGGCGGTCAAAAGTATCAATTCGAAATTTTATTTTGACCCGAGACATCCCAAGTACCCTAATCAAATCCCATCGCAAGTCATCTTTCAATTTTTGCCACCTATTGTGTATGTATAGTATGATCATTTATTATTTTTTGTATGTATTCTTTTCGTTTTATTTTTATATTTGTTCGTATCATTTTATTATTTTTTATTTTTATTTTTATTTTTGTGTGTTTTATTATTTTATGTGTTTATAATAGTATATGTGTGTCATTTTATATATAGTAGTGTATATGAGTCTTAAATTAGTATGAGTATTTTTTTGCGTCTTATTTTTAATACGTGTCACATTTTAATATTTTAGTATATTTTAATATTTGTGTGTATGTTTTTTATACATGTTTTTATATGTGAGTTTTAATTTTAGTGTATTATTTTATGTTTTGTGTGTGTGTGTTGTGCGTATGTGTGTATATATATATATATTGTTTGTTAGTTATATACATATTATACACACACTAGTTTCCATATACTCACATACGCCTAATACCTCACTCACCTACACTCTTTTACCATACTCTTACACCTAATAAACCCTCTCACTTCACATGTTTTAAATACCATGAGATTCCTTTCCTTTTTATTATTACTTTATACCACTCCTCCCTCCTTTTTTTTTTCATGCCCATCACTCACATGCTTCCTTTTTTATTCTATTTCCCACTCTCTTATTTTTTATTTTATCTCCCATTCTCTTATTTTTTTTATATTCTCATCTTCACAAATATTCCTCACAAACCATATAAAAATAACCCTTGAAACACAATTTAAAAAAGAGTCCATACATAATTTTAGAGAGAGAAAATATGTGTGTTTATTTTAGGAGCACCAAAAATAGTAAATACTTGTATTTTTATCTTGGAGTGTTTGTAAGGAATTTTGTGTTCAAGAGTTAGGCAGACCTTTGTTATTGACACTCAAGTGTTGGAACATCAATTTTTGTAAATGATTATTAATGAAAATTATTGTTTCATCTCGCAATTTTTGTGTTTTAACTATGATGCTAGCATAATTTAAATACTAGTATTAGGTGAAATTTACTATGATTACTTAGTGTATATTTTAATTAGTTTAATTTTCTTAAATTTCTTACTTTTTCTAAAAATACGTTTTAAAATTTCGATATTCATTAAAATAACCACGAGAGTGATATTTTAAACCTTCGAAATTAATTATTTTATTCAAATTCTTTTATTTTTTGTACTTACGTTTGATGAATTATGCTTATGTTAAATTGTTTGATACTCCATGCTTATGTTTGACACAAAATGCTTAGAAGTGATAAATTTATTTCATATCCTTTAATTTATTGTGCTTACATTTGATGGATTATACTTATGATAGTCTGTGCTTATGTTTAACATTAAATGTTTATAAATGACACTTTGGAGGGAATGGGGATTTTGACATCTAAAAAGAGATATAAAATATTTGATTTCAACTGTAATGTTTTCATCATCCTAAATTTACGATATGAAAGTATGTATAATTTTGAGTTATAAATGGAAATTGTGAGTTAGACTAATTAATCTTAAATTAGTAAAAACGGTAAACGGAATCCGAAATCATAGTAATCTCCCCCGTATTTGTCACATAATTTGTGTTTACTCCTTTATTATTATTTTTATTTTATTTTATCCCTACATCATTGATGATGTTGTAAATAGCACCACCAGCATGAGGTGTTGATGAGCTCAAGCAAATAATAATAATGGCAGCACAAGAGTAAGTATCTAGTAGAAAGAGGTAAAGAGAAGAGGTGAAACACTGGTATATAAGTGGTTCAGCCAATTTGGACTACGTCCACTGTGAGTGTGTGAGTAACTTTCACTAGAATGAGGGCACTAATGGCCTTTGATACAATCTATCACTCTATCTCTCTCTACTGTGTGTACAAATAGAGTTTCTGCTAGGGTTACAATTATCGATCCCCCTCCAAGGTAGGAGAAGACATGTATTTATAGTGCTTGGGGGTGTAGTGTACCCCCCAAGCATGCCATGAGCATGTGTGAGTTGAATACACTAATCATAGGTGGACACCTGGTTGTGCTACATGTAAGGAATGATGACCAAATATTCCCTCATGTGAGGGGAATGATTTAGTTATAACTGATTTGCCACGTGTTCCAAGTCTTCTATGTGCTTGCGTGTGCTAGGATTTATGACATTATCTGGTGGGAACTCGGCCCAGCCGAGTACGATGTTGGGGCGATAGTTGCTCTGTCCTGCCAATTATAAGCATGACCTAGACCTGGGAGACTGGCAGATATTCAGTATGAGGTAGGATGTAGTGTTGGCTGAGGTACAGTAAGATGTTGGTAATAGCTTAAGCTCATAAGATGCTGCTGACCTCGACTGCTGGCCAGCCGAGGTCGGTCAATGAGGATTCGACCTTGTATAAGACGACCTTTTTGACGACTGTTGTGAACTTCCTGACGACTCAACTATGAGGTCAGCCGAGGTTGGTGACTCCAAGTACGAGTGTACACTTTGGGCATATCAATCACACCTAGCCCTCAGTCTCCTATATGATTGGGTAGCTGAGGGGTATAAAAGTCAGGCTAATGAAGGGACATTTTTGGTGTCTTGAGGTTTGGAGTGGTTCTTTGGACACATGTGACTCGTTGAAGTGACTAGCATTTTGCCCAAGGTATAGCAGTTCTGACGACGCCTTTTGGGATTTCTAAGGCAATGATGAGTGCCTAGGGAGTTGAGCCACATCATTAGGAAAGGTTTAAAACCCTTTATTTCCTCATTTATCTTTCTTCTTCTCATTTCTCCTGCCTAGATCTCTTGCTGCAAGAACTTTCTCTCACCTCCATAACCAACAGCTTCATCGTTTCTCAGTCTTCGGGTTATCTTGAATTTGTCACCCTTGCCCTTTCATTCCCCTTTACTCAGGTAACCTTCTTGCTCTTCGCTTCTTTAATTACTGGCTTTATTTGCAACTTCCATTTTTTTGGTGGGTTTTTCTGTTCTCTAACGAGGGAAACCACCCCTATTTGGTGGTTTTTTAGGAGAGACAGTGGGCTATAGGGTCGATTTCATACTCACTTATTCATCTTGGGCTTAGTTTAGATCAAAATTTATGTTTTAAGGTTTTTTGGCTAATTACCGGTTACCTTCTCTAGCGAGCTTCTTTGCACATGTTGTTGGTGTTCTTAGTGCAAACCCTTTGGATTCCTGGTTTGATCTTTAGTTTGAGTTGTACAAGTTGTTTTCCTATTTGCCCTTTTAGTTCGAACTCTCAAGTATAGTGTCATCTACCGAATTCCCAGACCTTTATATAAACTCATTGAAGAGTTCCCATCTCTGTGTAAGAAGACCTTTAAAAAGATTAGGAAGATAGAGTTAGCCTAGGAGAAGGATCGTAGGGCTGAGGCCTTTCCCCTTAAACCAATCTTTCCTCCACCCTTGAAGTTCATATACCCTGAGCCTGTTGAGGTTCCTCTGCTAATGTCTGAGTCGGTTTCTTCAGACCCTATGTCCACCTCTAAGGCTGTTGAATCCGTAGACTTTTTCCAAGAGGCTATGGATTTCTCCCCCAAGGTAAATATAGTCTTTGAGGAAGCAGAGGTTTATGACCGTTCATCATCTCACCAAGAGTCTAGCACTTCTCGTAGGTCTTCATCTGTAGAGTTCTTAGAGCTAACTTTAGCCTTTTATGGTCCAATTGACGTCGTTACTATAACGACTTTCCTGGTGCCCCATCTGAGGCTTAGGCTCAGACTGTTGATGATAATGATGATAATGAAGGGGGTGAAATTGACACCACTGAAGTTGATGGACCTGATAGCTACGTCACTAAATACGACCTTCTCCTCTTCCGACATCTATATGTCATTCCCTCTTTTGTAAAAGTGAGGAAACCTCTGAAGGATGAGAGGGCCTTCGATGGCCGTGAGGGAGAGCTCTACGTCTATGAGTAGATGTTCAAACTCAGCCTTTGTATCCCAGTTCACCCCACTATCCGAGTTATCTTCTCTTATATCAGCCTTGCTCCTTCTCAGCTTTCCCCCAACGCCTGGAGGGTCTTAGTTGAGGCTATCATCCTTTGGAGGGCAGTTCATCACATCGACCTTCCTATTTTTCTTAGCTTGCTACATACCCTCGTCTGCTAGAAATCATCCTGGCTACTACCACTTCATAGCCAGGAAGTCTGAGAAGAAGATGTTGTTAGTGACCCAGACTTTTAACCACAACTAGAAGCCTCGATTATTCTTTGCCTCGAGGGCTTTAGAGTTTAAACCTAATGAGGCTGATGGAACATCTGTTCTAAGAGCTCCCCTACGATGGGATAAGGTCTCTTTCTCAGCCAAAGCTGACCCTGGACTGAGCCAAGATAACCGTGAGAGTGTTGAGGACCTTCGTAGTCAGGGCAAAGATGGCTATCTCATCAAGTACGAGCATTTGATAACCCCTTACTATTTATCTCAGACAGGTCTTGGAGGTGGCCCATTGGATGAGCTTCGTAAGTGCTCTAGAATAAAACTTTTTTATGCTAAGTTAAGTCTCATACCTTTCATGTATATGATCTTCTAACTCCGATGTTTTTCTTTTTGCAGAGAGACCAAAAGGCGTTTTAGAGGATCTCTGGAACATGTCTACACCGAGTATCACAACGCTACTAGAAAAGCATGGTGGCAAGAATACGCCCCCTCCTTCCCAAGCAAAGAAGGGGAAGCCCCCTGCCTACATTTCAAAGAAGAGGAAGGCACCTGCAGACCCTTCCCATATGAGGCCTAGCAAATATTATTAAGCTACCAAGCGTGGTATCCCCATTTCCTCAGACGATGCTTTAGCTGCGCGGCTCTCTCAGCTGAAGATTAGTGACAGCCTCATCGGTAACAGTGTCCAAGCTTTTGATGCTCTTGATTGTGCAATGACCGAGGATGACCAACACTTCCTGTATTCAATGGACGTCCCTTTATTGGCTGAGTTTTCAGTCCATAGGGGTTCATGTATTTGTTTGTGACTTGTGTTACCTCTGATCTTAGCTATTGACTGTTACTAATGTGTTTGGTTCTTCTTTTTGCAGAGTACCCTCTCTCTTCATCGTCTGGCCGACTATACTTGGCTACCTCTGATCTAGAAGGGAAAGGATGTTAAGAGGGTTAAGGCCAATTTCCAGAGGGAAGTAAATAACTTGAAGAAATATTTAAAAGAGAGAGATGATCGAATTACCAAGATTCAGGAAGACCACACCCTGGCTCTGAAGGCAAAGGATGAGAACCTTCAATCAAAAGTTTCTGCTAATGTTAAGTCTGCTCTGGAAGATGCTTCAGAGACGATCATCAAGGAGTATCAGACCTCTGATGAGTTTGTTAGCTTCATCCTTAAGTATCTGGAGAGGGTCATCAAGGCAACCAGCCGATGGGCTGCCATGAAATAGGCCAGCTCTGGAAGTCTGTCAGGTGAGAACTTTATTGATCTTGGCTTTTCCAATCTTTAGCTTGATAAATCCTTGCAAGAGGTTGAGGAGGGTGGTCCAGCTGAGGCCATCCATTTAGAGGTTACTGAGACCGATGATGGTGCTCATGATGTTGAGGTTGAGGTTAGCCATCCAAACCCTGAGCAAACTAACCCTGTTGCTGATGGGTCGGCCGGAGCCGAGGGACAGACTAAGATCTGAGTGTCTCTCTTTCATATCTGCTATTTTGTGAAGCTTTTATGTAACCCCTTTTTGTATGAACAGTAACCTCTTCTTCTTAAATGATGTAATCCTTATGCTTCAGTTGAATGAAATTCCACTTTCTTTACTTGTTGCTTTGCTATTCTATGTCTATGATGTTTCACTTGTCCACCATATCATAAAAATTGAATGATGGGAATAAATGCAACAACAGACATTTATAATTAAAGGTCTAAGGTCGCCAAATTAATGGTGTTTTGATCTCATAATTTCACCAAATGAATGATGTTAAAGGTCTGAGTTCACCAAGTTAATGATGTTTCACCTCATAATTTCACCAAATAAATGATGTTAAAGGTCTGAGGTCACCAAGTTAATGATGTTTCACCTCGTAATTTCACCAAATAAATAATGTTAAAGGTTTGAGGTCACCAAGTTAATGATGTTTCACCTCATAATTTCACCAAATGAGTGATGCTAAAGATCTGAGGTCACCAAGTTAATGATGTTTCACCTCACATTTCACCAAATAAATGATGTTAAAGGTCTGAGGTCATCAAGTTAATGATGTTTCACCTCACATTTCACCAAATAAATGATGTTAAAGATCTGAGGTCACCAAGTTAATGATGTTTTACCTCATAATTTCACCATATGAATGATGTTAATTAAATAGATATACATTGGAACAAAAGCATCAACACAACATTGTTATTTTCTCATTGACATTCTTTATATAAGTTAATACATGCATTACAAAAAGATAAAATAATTACAATATCATAAGTAATATTTCTTCAAGTGGTTAGCATTCCAAGGGTTGGAGAAAGGTTCTCCTTCAAGATTCTCTAGCCGATAGGTACTTGGTACAACCTCATCAATTACCCTATAAGGACCATGACAATTGGGACGGAGCTTAATGGTTTTTGCCACGTCTTCTTTAGGACTAGGTCTCCCACATCTATCAGATTTGACTTTACCTTCTAATTTTAGAATCTCGCAATTCTCTGTTGATAGGTTGCATGTCTTATCTCTGCATCCTCTATTCTTTCCTCAATCAAATCAAGATCAAGTCTTATCTCTTCCCCATTCCTCTGATGGTCATATGTCTGAAACCTATGAGTGGGAAGCCCTATCTCTGTTAGGATGACAGCCTCTGAGCCATGGGCTAACATAAATGGAGTTTCCCCTATGAGTGTCCTCACTGTCGTACTGTAAGCCCAAAGCACAGCATATACCTCTTCTATCCATCTTCCTTGGGCCTCTTCCAACTTCTTTTTTATCCCATCAAGGGTTGTTCGATTTGTGACCTCAGTCTGACCATTTGCCTGGGGTCAGCCAGGGGAAGAGAAGAATTGCTTGATCCCTACTCTTTCACAATACTTCTCTAAGGAAACATTCTTGAGTTGGATTCCATTGTCTGAGATAAGGGTGTTTGAAAGGCCATACCCGCATATAATGTTCTTACAGATGAACTGAAAGGTATTCTTCTCAGTGATTGTGATCATTGGCTCGGTTTCTACCCATTTAGAGAAATAATCAATCGCCACAATTAAGTACCGATATTTGTTTACAGCTCTTGGCAAGGGTCATACCAAATTAATTCCCCATACTGCGAATGGCAAGGGGAGCTGATAGAAGTCATAGGTTGTTGAGGCTGATGGGGGACGGTTGAGAACCTCTGGCACTTATCATATTTCTTTACATACGTAGTTGCATCTTTAGCCAAGGTCACCCACCAATACCCTGAGTGATTATACTTTTAACCAACGACCTTCCTCTAATGTGGTTTGAACAAGAGCCCTCATGCACATCTTGTAATATGTATGGAACCTCTAAGGGATGAATGCATCTGAGAAGAGGGAGTAGGAATCCCTTTTTGTACAGGATATATTCCACAATGGAGAATTTAACAGCTCTGAACCTCAGCTTTCTCCTTTCTAACTTTGACTCTGACATCTCTCCCTCTCTGATGTATCTGATAAGAGGATCCATTCATGAGGATACCATACTCAAATTTAGGCAAGGTCTAGTAACCTCTTCCTCTTTAATATCGGCTTGAGTAGAATCTTAACTAGTACTGTTCTCCTTATGTCTATTCTTGTTGTTGAAGCCAACCTCGCGAGTGCTCATCTCGGTTGTTATCCAACCGTGGTATTCTCTTCATCTTTACTTCCTTAAAGATTTTTAGCATCGATCTCACCCTCTTCAGATATCTGGCCATCCTCTCATCTTTGTCTTCATAGGATTTGGTTCACGGCCAATCTTGAGTCACTGTGGACTAGGGGTTGGCCGACACTGAGGGCTTTTGCCAAAGAGAGACCTGCTATTAATGCCTCATACTCTGACTCATTGTTTGAGGATTTAAAATTGAACCTCAATACATAGTCAATATTTGTACCATCTGGTACCGACACTATCAGCCCTGCTCCACTTCCATTTTCACAGGACGACCCATCAATGAAGAGATTCCAGATGGTTTCATTTGGAGAGAAGTTTACCTCTGAAACGTTCCCCTACCTAAAGAGGTATCTCTCTTCTTTATTCTTAATTGATCTTTGTCTGACTGTACTTGTCTCGGCCTCATCTGAAGTTCGACCGCATTTTTGTCTACTGGCTCATATGCATCCTCATGATTCTTCTCAACCTCGGCCTCATCCCAGGTAAACTCGGCCATAAAATATACGAGTTATTGTCCCTTGATGGCAGCCCTGGGTTGAGAAACAATATCGTACTCCCCCAACTCAATTGCCTAGGTCATTAGCCTTCCTGACTTCTCAGGCTTATGGAGGACCTGCCTGAGTGGGGAATCAGTGAGGATGACCATGGAATGAGCCTAGAAGAATGGATTCATTTTCTAGAAGCATGAATCAAAGCATAGGATAACTTTTCCATCCGAGGGTACTTCTTCTCAGACCCTAGGAGTGCCTTGCTATTGAAATACACTGGTCTCTGCTCCCCATCCTCTTCTCTTACTATTGCATCACTGATAGATGACTCTATGACAGCTAAATATACATACATCTTCTCACCCTAAATTGTTCGAGATAGGAGAAGACGGGATTCGAGGTACGACTTAAGCTCTTTAAAAGCTTTGTCACATTCTTCATTCCATTCAAAGTCATTTCTAAGAATTTGAAAAAAGGAAGACATTTATCTGTAGCTCTAGAGACAAACCTGTTAAGTGCAGCCCCTCATCCGGTTAGCCTCTGAATACCTTTAATAGTTCTGAGTGTCTTCATTTCTAGAAAAGCCTTGATCTTCTCAGGATTAGCCTCTATCCCCCTTTGGTTGACGATGAAATCCAAAAAATTTCCATCTCTGACCCTAAAGACACATATGGTCGGGTTGAGCTTCATTTTATACTTGTCCATGGTATCAAAAGTTCTTTTGAGTTCGGCCACGTGAGTGTCGGCCCTCAGACTCTTCGTCAGCATGTCATCAACGTAGACTTCTATGATTTTGCCTATCTAATCCTCGAACATCTTATTTATAAGACGTTCGTAAGTATCCCCTATATTCTTTAGACCAAAGGGCATAACCTTGTAATAATAGGTCCCCATGCTTGTAATGAAAGTTGTCTTCTCTGAGTCAGTCGAGTCCATGAAGATCTGATTATACCCAAAATATGCATCCATGAAGCTCATGAGCTCATGTCCTGCTATGGCATCCACCATCTGATCTATACGATGTAGGGGAAAAATTTCCTTTAGGCAAGACTTATTTAAATCGGTGAAGTTTACACACATCCTCCATTACCCATTAGCTTTAGGCACTATGACAGCATTAGACAGCCACTCAGGGTATATAATTTCCCTAATAAACTCGGCCTCTTTAAGATTTCGAACCTCATCTCTGATGACTTCATACTTCTCTCTTGAGTATATCCTTCTTCTCTGCCTAATGTGCTTGGCATCCTCAACAATATTCAGTTTATGACACATAATCTTAGGATCAATACCTGGCATGTTTGCATGGCTCCAGGCAAAGATACTTTATCTTTTCCTTAACAGCTTCACTAGCTCCTTCTTGATCTTTGACTTTAGGGATTTGCCAACTTGGATGGTTTTTTCCGGCTCGTCCTTATTGAGGACGATGGATTCTACTTCCTCCGCAGCCTCTCCCTTTTTGAGCTTTGTTTTGTCTCTGAGATCATGGGTGTCAACGTTGTAAGTGGTTGTTACCCTCTTATGAGTCTCTCTCTCTTATATAGAGTTGAAGTAGCATTCATGCATCGACATTTGGTCACCTTACACTTCCCCTACTCCATAGGGAGTCAAAAAATTTAGCATCTGATGGATCGTTGAAGGCACGACCTCAAATTCCTTGATGGCCACTTGTCCCATAATGAGGTTGTAGGCTGAAAAGATATTTTCATCCATCACAAAGAAATTAATTTTTCTAGTTAACCTCTTATTCCATTCATCTCCCATTCTAACATCCATTTCATACATTCCTAATGGATAGACTTTTTCCTCGCTGAAGCCAATCAGGGGGTGACGATAAGGGACAAGCCTTGCTCGGTTGAGACTCAAGCTCTTGAAACATGCCCAAAGCATAATGTCTACAGAACTCCCCCCATAAATAAGAATCCTCTGAACTTCACATCCATACACCCTTGTGGTGATGATTAGAGGGTCATCGTGAGGGGCTAAGATACCCTTAAAATCAAGTCGCGAGAAGTCGACTATGAGGGTGTCCATGTCTACCTTCTTTCTTTTCTCATGTTTGACCTCTGTTGAAGCCAGGTTCATATCCTCATCTTTGGTCACTGCTTTGGCCTCTGCGACATGAGCCTTGCGATCAGCTACCTATGCACCACCTCCTGCTAGTCCCCCATAGATAGTTCTTACATCAAAAGACATCATGTTGACTCTCTTCAGTGGGATATTGTCGTCCTTTGATGGGAGGTTAGGGTCATCGTCATCATCATCGAAGGCATCATATTTCCTGGCAGGGGTGTCTTCCCGATATTTATCATTTATTTTCTTTCTTGGGTCGGCTCGGACATTCTTTGAAGCTCTTGTATCCACATACTTTCTCATCTTTCTAAACTTCAGAATTTTTTCGATCTCGTCCTTTAGGGAGAAACATTTGTCAGTTAGATAGTCGTGATCTTAATGGAAGTCACACCATAAATTTAGTTTCTCTTATGTGGAGGAGCCTTCAGTTTCGCTGGCCATCTCATTGAGGATATGTTCACAGCTCACAGTTAAAGGGGTATAGTCTGCAAACTTATCGTCCGCAACCCTCTTCTTTCCATCCTTTTTCTTCTGGAACTTCCCACTGCTACTTCCATTCTCAACCTCATATTTTGTAGCCATTGCTTCCTCTGCATTCATTACCTTTCCTGGTGTTGCCAAGAGCTCAGCCATAGTCTTAGGAGGGTCTTCAATAAGCTTTCGGAGTAGCTTTCCCTTCTGAAGTCCTTCAATGAGGGTTGCCATGGCAATACTCTCTTCATAGTCCTCTACCTCTAACTTTTCCTGGTTAGATCTCGCCATATTATGCATTAGTTTGTAAAAAAATTGCCAGAAATTATATAAATTCAACTTCACTCATTTAGTTAAATTTAAACTACAAAAATTATCCCAATTTATATATTCACAATTAATATTTACCATTATTTAATCAATTAAAATTATGTGGTATTACATTTTGGATTTGGGTTGGTCTTCGAGGCTTTCGAATTCTTACTTTATGTATTTATTATGTAACCCTAATACCTAGTTGTAAAAATAACTCCATTATATTCAGTACAAGAGGTATTTTTGTTTTGGTCTTAAAAAAGACTCTCATTATCACTGGCTACGTCTCCTCATTTCTCAATATTCATAGACCCTGAGTTGACTACCCTTCTACATTTGGCAACTCTGCTAAGGAGTTATCCTTAAAAATGGAAAAATAAGTCCATAACATCTCCAAGAAACTCATCTTTGGAGACTCCCAACAATTTTCAAGAGAATAGTGTAAGGAACTCCAACGAGAATATGGTAATCACTATAAGCAAGCAACCTAGCTAATTTAAGAGCCAAGTGAGTAACATGGTAACCCCACCGATGGTGTGGTTTTAATATCAGGTATTGTTCTTCAAGTTTTTGAAACATAATGAAATTGACATGATAATCCTAGGCAAAGTCGACATGACATCCTTGGTTAGTTCAACCATTGGAGTCGTTTCCCATAAGTAAATTATGGTAGTTACCTCGAAGACTATTTTTATACATCAACCATCCACTCACTTGTTAATTATCTTGCCTGCTAAGAGTCCAGAAATCATGAAATCACCAACCAACGTGGTTACTCTGGAAGAAGCGAAAAGAATAATTTCATCAAAGAAGTGAGACCTTTACTCTTTGTAAGATGAACTATATAAATTTTTCCCGCTCATATCAATCATATTCCATGCCTAAAAGGATATATTCCTCATAAGTTTATAAAGTTCAATAGAATGGGAGAGAACCCTAATGATCATGTTAAAAGTTTTGTGTAATAAATATATATTCACCTTAATGACAAAACCCTAAGGTTAAGAGAGTACTCTAAGACCTTAACGGGTAAGGCTTACTCATAATATTCCCATTGGGCACCTAATAGTGTCAAAACTAGGGAAGAAATGCACAAACGGTTCCTTAACAAAATTTTCTTAGCTTAAGACAAATTAACTTTGAGGCACTTAGCCCAAAAAGTTCAAAAATAAAGAAAGTAACTAATGCAGTACATTTAACGGTTCTGAGAAATATCCCATGACATGCACGAGAAGGCCACAGAGGCAAAGTTATTACAGATGTGTGTTAAAGGGTTTCTCAAAGAGTAAAAAATTAATTTAGTGAATAAAAGTGTAGAAGTAACTTTTAAAGAATTTACTCGAGCAACAATAAACATCGTGATGATAATCAAGTCTAAGCCTATGTTACACCCCTCCTAATTAAATACCGGGCGATCACTCCTTTATTAAATTAAATCAAGGTGAACAGTTTGGTTCATTCTTAGCATCACTGTCGTAAAAATAAACTTTCCAATTTAACACCCTAATTAATTAAGCTAAGTGTCAAAACCATATTTAAACATTACTTTCCAAATTTTTATTTAAAGAAAATGATTTATTTATTTTATTAACAACATTTCAACAATTAAGAATCTCACCACAATAAACCTGGAACACAATCCAATTAATTTAAAACATTCGTCAATCGAATGTCAACATGCGAAATATAAAGTAACACAATTTAAACTGAATAAATCCCATAGTGACAATACTAGAAATAACTGAAAATACAAATGTCCCAATAACAATGAAATAATGGAAATGGCGACACATGCCAATAAATGAGAATGCTAGAAGTGGAGTCAATAAAGGGAGCCGTCTACGCAAGTGACCTGCAACTCCCACCTAAGCTGCAGCACGTTCCTTTCAAGGGATCCTAAGCAAGACGCCCCTGTGGCTGGGCACCTGAAATATATACATATATATACAAGAGATAGAGAGAGAAAAAACGGGTTAGAGCCCGAAAGTGTGTTTGATTTAAAATACGTTTAGCAAGTATTTAAATTGATACAGGCCAATGCAACAACATATTAGAGCGACACTCTCTTGGGAAATTCTCACCTCTCTTCTAATGTGCACGCCTATCGTACCAACCTTCCCAACGGTTTATCTTATCATTTATCGCACTAATCTTCCTAATGATTTAACTTATCTTAGATTACTCGTAAGATTAAACATTTAACGATTCCATTTCGAAAAGGGTATTTCAATTAGTAACCAAAGTTCACCATTTTTACTTTATAAAATCAATAAAGTTTTCCAATGTCATATTATACTTTCTCAAAACAAGTATTTATTATTTGAGTCATCAACCATGTCCTACTTATCAAATCACAGTAGGCAGTTACAAATTTCCAAATCTCATATATATATTAACTACTCCTATAATATATATAAGATAACAGCACCCCAAATAAAACTTTGGTGCGTGCATACTTCTACTATCCAAACCCCATACCACTCATATCAAGGGGAATACAAATTCGGAATCACTCTCGAACTGTATTAACACATACACAAACAATATCGAGGCGAAGCATAGATTCCAAGTCTCTAAGAGGATGGCACATACTCGTGTCTCTTAGGACCGTCTAAACTATCAATTCGATAACCTGTACCAAGGATATCTATCTTCTAGGGTACAAGTCAATATCCCCCATAAAGGTCCCATCGAGATAAGACTGTCCCAGTGCGGTAACCTCAAGGATAGCAAGTAGCGTGGTATGTTTTTCACATGTATATAATATATGTACACACAATCATATAAATATACCACTTTCATCATATTAATATAGGTTCCTCTCGTCACCCATAATTACAACATTTATTCTTAATTTCACATTATTAGTATTACGTATAAGGTTTCATCTCTAACCTTAACTCGAAGGGTTTTCTCACTTATTACGTGACACTCGTGGACTCTATCCTTCCAAGTAGAAAATTCAGTAGGTATACCTCTATTCAATATCATAGCTATTCGTCGAAATCTCTCACTTGAAATACATAGTTTCATCGTTCATTATATAATTACCCCAAAAGTAAACTTCTCGTCTTATAATAAAGTCCCCAACACTTATTCACATGTCCTACTCGTCTTTCCTATCTCCCAAAACAATTTATTAAGAATACCCAAGAATTATTTCATGATAAATTTAGTTTAACTAATTAAACAAGGGAAATAGGAGTCTGCCAGGAGGGGTCGATCGATCGAGGTTTGGGACTCGATCGATCGAACCTTCGATCGATCGAAGCTCTATGCTCGATCGATCGATCAAGCAGGTATTTTGATTTCTGCAGAATTGCAGTTACGGGTTCTACCTATTTTCTTCACCCAAATCCATGTTTTCCAACCCCAAACGTCCCAACAATTCTACTACTAACATTATAACAATATACCAGATGTTTCTAACGTAAGGCATGTACATATTCATCATTTAAACATGGAATTTCCACCCAAAATTACATCTAATTATCAAGAACCCTAGAATTTTCTTAAACAGTTTTCTAACAAATCTTTCTCCATAATTTCTTTCTTAATATCATCAAAATTTCGTGGTTAAAGTCCTCTACATGGCAAGGTTTCCAGAATCATCATATAAACCAATACTACATGGATTTTCCTAACACAAATTAGGTTTTCTTCCACATTTTTCATCCCTAATCATTCCTAAACTAATATGGAAATCGCACCAACGAAAATAGCAAGATAAACACTTGCCTGGGATTTCTGGTATTCTGATTTACTGCTGATTTTGGTATGGTTGCGTTCCTCGTCTCGCGATCTACGCGTTGGCGGTGACGGCGGTGCAAACGGGTGGATTTTTGGCCTTGAATTGCCTTGGAAGCTTTCTTCTTCCCTCTCCTATGGCCGTCACTTGTGTTTAGAGTTTCTAACCCTAGATGACAATCCAGATATCTGATATAATCCTTGGTATTTTCGTGGGTTTAATTACCCAAAAAGGTAAAATGTCCAAAACTCCCTCCCGGGGTACCAATTAGGCCTAAAAACGTCCCGAGACCCAAATTATACCCCCGGGTACACTTTTCTGACTATCTCGACCCTTCCGGACGTATTGGCGCACTCAAAACGACTATATGGGCAACTTATAAAATATTCACTTTTTATTTATCAAAATTTAGTCCCGACGCGACACGAGCACGTTCCGACTTAAATTTCCGAAATTATCATTTAACTCACTCATGACATTCAATATAACCAATATAATATATTACTTTGCTCATTAGTAATATTCAACAAATTTCCCATAATTACTAACTCTCGTCACGTTAATAATTATAACATAATTAATTTCCGGATTTTTATTAAATAATTAACTCACATTAAATTCAATAAATCCCCAAATTAATTTAGCATAAAAATACGGGGTATTACATACTTCCCCCCTAATAACGGAATTTCGTCCCGAAATTCAGAAAATAAGGCATACCTGGTAAAAACAACTATGGATATCTTTCCCGCATATCTGCCTCGCGCTCCCAAGTGGATTCCTCCACATTATGATGCTCCCACTGGACCCGCACAAGTGGAACTATCTTCGACCTCAATCTCCTCTCACTATAGTCTAGAATAGCCACCGGTCTCTCCTCGTAAGAGCTATCAGGCTGTAAGTCGATCTCATCTATCGCAATGTGGGTATGGGCCATATCATCCCGAAGATATCGTCTCAACGACGAGATGTGGAATACATCGTGGATGCGATGTAAATGTTCTGGCAGTCCCAACCTGTATGCAACCGGCCCAATCCTCTCGATGATGGGAAATGGTCCCACGTACCTCGGAGCCAACTTCCCCTTCTTCCCGAACTTCATCACTCCCTTCATAGGAGATACATGTAATAACACTTGGTCCCCCACACTAAACTCCTGAAAGAAGCGTTTCGCATCGGCGTAGCTCTTTTGCCTATCCTGGGCTACCCGAATGCGACTCCTGGTCATCTCAATCCTCGCGGAGGTCTCCTGAATCACCTCTGGTCCTAGCAACTTATTATCCCCCACTTCGAGCCAACAAGCTGGGGAACGACAAGGCCAGCCATACAAAGCCTCAAATGGAGCCATGCCAATCGTGAACTGATAAGAGTTATTATAGGTAAACTCTACCAGTGGAAGATGTGGCTCCCAACCTCCTCTAAAATCGAGAACACACATGCGTAGCATATCCTCTAACATCTGATTAGTACGCTCTGTCTGTCCATCTGTCTGTGGGTGGTAAGCTTAACTCAACCTCAACTCAGTACCCATAGCCTCCTGAAAGCTTTCCCAAAAATGTGACACGAAAATCTTGTCTCTATCTGACACAATATTCAGGGGCACCCCGTGTAATCTGACAATCTCAGCGATGAACAACTGAGCATACTAACCCGTGGTGTAATCTGTCTGCACCGGTAGAAAATAAGCCACCTTGGTCAAACGGTTTACAATTACCCAGATAGAATCGTGGCCCCGCTGTGATGTAGGCAACCCTGTAATAAAATCCATGGAAATACTCTCCCACTTCCACGCGGGTACTTCCAATGGCTGAAGCAATCCTGACAGTTTCTGATGGTCCACCTTCACCAGCTGGCAGGTAGAACACTTGGACACGAACTCAGCAATGTCCTTCTTCATCCCACTCCACCAGTATTGTCGCCTCATATCCTGGTACATCTTATCGCCTCCCGAATGTACTGCAAATCGGGACCCATGAGAATGAGTCATCCCTGCATGACGTAATTCTGTTCCTTCTGGAACCACCAATCTCCCATTAAACCGTAAACCTCCATCAGAACCAACAGAATAGGACTCAGCACCCTCGGCTAGAAGTCGCACAATCTGCTCCGGGCAAAACGGGTCTGTGGTCTGTGCCTGTATCACCCTCGTAACAATCTCGGGTGTGACTGACATCACGGATATAAAAGAATGTGCTATTGCGTCCTGGTGACCCAACTCCTTCCACTTTGATTTCCAGACGTCTGCTACCTCGTCTACCGGTCTACGACTCAACGCATCAGCAACTACGTTGGCCTTTCCCGAATGATACTGTATATCGAACTGGTAGTCCTTCACAAACTCTAGCCATCTGCGTTGACGCATATTCAGCTCTCGCTGAGTGAACAGGTACTACAACGACTTGTGGTCTGTGAACAAACGAAATTTCTCTCCCAATAAATAGTGCCTCCATATCCTCAATGCAAAGACGACCACTGCTAACTCCAGGTCGTGGGTGGGGTAATTCTTCTCATGCGGCTTAACCTTGCGGGAGGCAAAAGCTATAGCCTTCTCTTCCTGCTGAAGTACTCCCCCAAGTCCCCGTAAGGACGCATCGGTGTAAACCAGGTACTCCACACCCGGCTTCGGTAACGCAAGGACTGGCGCTGAAGTAAGCTTGTCTTTCAGCTCGTCGAAAGCCAACTGACAAGCACCATCCCAAACATATGGTACCCCCTTGCGAGCCAGATTCGTCAATGGACCCGCTATTTTGGAGAATCCCCGAATGAATCTCCTGTAGTATCCGGCTAATCCCAAGAAACTACGCACTTCCGTCGGTGTCATGGGCTGTCCCCACTCCCTCACCGCTGACACTTTACTCGGGTCAACTGCTATCCCCTGCTCAGAAATAACATGCCCTAAGAACTGTACCTCTCGCAACCAGAATCCGCACTTCTCGTACTTAGCATACAACTGATGCTCTCGTAGAGTCTGAAGAACCTGCCTCAAGTGCTCGGCATGCTCCTCCTCGGAGTGTGAATATATCAAAATGTCATCTATGAAAATGATGACAAACTGATCCAAGAACTCTCTGAATACTCGGTTCATCAAGTCCATGAAAATGGTTGGAGCATTTGTGAGTCCGAACGGCATCACTCGGATTTCATAAGACCCATATCTCGTCAAGAAAGCAGTCTTCGAAACATCCTGCTCCCTAATACGTAGCTGATGGTACCCCGACCTCAGATCTATCTTCGAAAAGAAAGTTGCTCCCCTCAACTGGTCGAACAGGTTATCGATTCGAGGCAACGGATACTTATTCTGTATTGTGACCTTGTTCAGCTCCCGGTAGTCCACACACAATCTCAGTGAACCATCTCTCTTCTTCACAAACAAAACTGGAGCGCCCCAAGGTGAGGTACTCCTGCGAATGAAGCCCTGACCTAATAGCTGCTCTATCTGATCTCGTAGCTCTCGCATCTCTGCCGGAGCCATACGGTACGGTGTGCGTGCTATAGGTCTCGTATCTGACAATAAATCTATGACAAAGTCTATCTCTCGACTGGGGGGTAGGCCTGGTATCTCCTGAAACACATCGGAATACTCCCTAACAACTGGGATCGAATCTAAGGGAATCATAACCTCCTTAGAGGTATCCTCCTCTATGTAATACAAATGAGCGGTCGAGCCTCCCTCTGGGCGAGGCATCGCCACTACAAACATCTCTTGCCCCGGAATGGCAAAAATAATGCTCCCACCGAAGCAATCAATCATGGTTCTATAAGCTGCGAGCCAATCCATACCAATAATCACATCATGCTCGTACATGTCTAAAACTAACATGTCTGCAGGTAATACCAAACTACCAATCTCTACCCCCACTCCCCGGCATATAAAGAAAATAAGGGACCCACTCCCCAGTGGTGAGTCTACACACGTCACGGTGCTTTCTGCTGTGGCTAACAACCCTAAGGCCTTCGCAAAAGGTGTAGCTATAAAACAATGTGTTGCCCCCATATCAAACAAAACCCGACCCATAGTACCATGGATAGGAAACATACCCTCAATCACGGGTGGTGCCTGTGGAGCTGCTGCCTGGTGGACGTTATAGACACGTCCATACTGTAATTGCCCCTACTGCACTGGAGCTGCTGGAATGGCTGGTAAGGCTGGCACCTGGGCTGGAGCTGGGAGGGCAGGTGGAAAAAGTGGTCTCTGTGGCTCATTACGGGCTCCCTGCTGCTGTGGGGCCCTATCGCCCTCTGGGCAATCCTGACGCCTATGGCCATGTTTACCGCACCCAAAACATCAGCCTTTGAAGTTACCTCCCCTCTGACCCTGCTGTCCACGGCCCTGTTGGCCGTTACCTCCACGCCACTGGCCCTGATGGACACGCTGTTGGCCCTGATGGCCCTGCTGCTGACCCTACTGTCGATGTTGGCCTTACTGGCCCTGCTGATTAGGCTGGCCCTACTAACCCTGCCTATAACCCCCAAATCCCTGCCTAGAATCACCTGAACGGAATCGCTTAGCAGGGTCCCCCTGATGGGAACTCTGCTCGTGCTGACGAGTCTGTCCATGAGATGGTGCCCCACTGGCACTATTACCCCCGGTCCTGCCCTGCTGGATGGACTCTCCTGCTCTCTTTCTTCCCTGCAGATGGAAGCGGTGATCCTGGCAATATAGCAATGCGGCATTGAGTACATCAGTGAAAGTACTCAGGGATAAATTCCCAATAAGGTGCTGACGGATCCTCCAAGCTAACCCATCGACAAACAGCAAAATCTTCTTGCTCTCAGTAGGTGCCTCATCTGGCACAATGGTGATAAGTCTCGTGAACTCCTCCTCATACTCTGCTACGGTAAGACTCTCCTACTTCAGATTCAGTAATCTCCGCCTCATCTCAGTCTGCACGGCGGGTGGAAAATATTTGCGATCAAACCGCTCCCAAAATGACTGAATAGGGATCGTGTCCCTCTCCTCCAAAGTGGTAGTGGACTCCCACCACTGCAATGCGGCTCCCACCAGCTTAAAGGAAGCCAATAACTTCTTTTGCACATCAGTGAACTCATACATACGGAGGTGCCGCTGGATGCCTTTCTTCCATTGGCTAACTGTGATAATATCGGAGCTACTAGAGAACTCAGGGGGATGCTTTTTCTGAAAAGCATCCCGAACCCTCTCCCATGCAGATGGAAGCTGTGCTGGTACTGGCGCCACTGCCTGAACCTGGGGTGGAGCCTGCTGAACCACCGCTAGTGCGGCATTCACCGCCTGACCAACAATGGCGGCTACATCATTTGCATTCATTGTGCCTTGAGCCGGAACTGCTGGCTGTTCGGCCTGGGCACGCCTATCCTTCGGAGCACATCTCGGAGGCATCTGAAATGTGAAGAAGTTTATTAGTCTACAGTTATTTTCAAATCTCAAATAGCTGAAGACTTAAACGTAAAACAAGAGTACAACAATCCTAAAAATAGGGCTCTATAGGAATAACGTTAAGCTGAAAGCGAAAATAAGCCGTACAGATCCTATGGACACTAAAACCTGATGCTCTGATACCACCTGTGACACCCCGCCTAATTAAATACCGGGCGATCACTCCTTTATTAAATTAAATCAAGGTGAACAGTTTGGTTCATTCTTAGCATCACTGTCGTAAAAATAAACTTTCTAATTTAACACCCTAATTAATTAAGCTTAGTGTCAAAACCATATTTAAACATTACTTTCCAAATTTTTATTTAAAGAAAATGATTTATTTATTTTATTAACAACATTTCAACAATTAAGAATCACACCAAAATAAACCTGGAACACAATCCAATTAATTTAAAACATTCGTCAATCGAATGTTAACATGCGAAATATAAAGTAACACGATTTAAACTGAATAAATCCCATAGTGACAATACTAGAAATAACTGGAAATACAAATGTCCCAATAACAATGAAATAATGGAAATGGCAACACATGCCAATAAATGAGAATGCTAGAAGTGGAGTCAATAAAGGAAGCCGTCTACGCAAATGACCTGCAACTCCCACCTAAGCTGCAGCACGTTCCTTTCAAGGGATCCTAAGCAAGACGCCCCTATGGCTGGGCACCTGAAATATATATACATATATATCCAAGAGAGAGAGAGAGAGAGAGAGAGAAAACGGGTCAGAGCCCGAAAGTGTGTTTGATTTAAAATACGTTTAGCAAGTATTTAAATTGATACAAGCCAATGCAACAACATATTAGAGCGACACTCTCTTGGGAAATTCTCACCTCTCTTCTAATGTGCACGCCTATCGTACTAACCTTCCCAACGGTTTATCTTATCATTTATCGCACTAATCTTCCTAATGATTTAACTTATCTTAGATTACTCGTAAGATTCAACGTTAAACGATTCCATTTCGAAAAGGGTATTTCAATTAGTATCCAAAGTTCTCCATTTTTACTTTATAAAATCAATAAAGTTTTCCAGTGTCATATTATACTTTCTCAAAACAAGTATTTATTATTTGAGTCATCAACCATGTCCTACTTATCAAATCACAGTAGGCAGTTACAAATTTCCAAATCTCATATATATATTAACTACTCGTATAATATATATAAGATAACAGCACCCCAAATAAAACTATGGTGCGTGCATACTTCTACTATCCAAACCCCATACCACTCATATCAAGGGGAATACAAATTCGGAATCACTCTCGAACTGTATTAACACATACACAAACAATATCGAGGCGAAGCATAGATTCCAAGTCTCTAAGAGGATCGCACATACTCGCTTCTCTTAGGATCGTCTAAACTATCAATTCGATAGCCTGTACCAAGGATATCTATCTTCTAGGGTACAAGTCAATATCCCCCATAAAGGTCCCATCGAGATAAGACTGTTCCAGCGCGGTAACCTCAAGGATAGCAAGTAGCGCGGTATGTTTTTCACATGTATATAATATATGTACACACAATCATATAAATATACCACTTTCATCATATTAATATAGGTTCCTCTCGTCACCCATAATTACAACATTTATCCTTAATTTCACATTATTAGTATTACGTATAAGGCTTCATCTCTAACCTTAACTCGAAGGGTTTTCTCACTTATTACGTGACACTCGTGGACTCTATCCTTCCAAGTAAAAAATTCAGTAGGTATACCTCTATTCAATATCATAGCTATTCGCCGAAATCTCTCACTTGAAATACGTAGTTTCATCGTTCATTATATAATTACCCCAAAAGTAAACTTCTCGTCTTATAATAAAGTCCCCAACACTTATTCATATGTCCTACTGGTCTTTCCTATCTCCCAAAACATTTTATTAAGAATACCCAAGAATTATTTCACGATAAATTTAGTTTAACTAATTAAACAAGGGAAATAGGAGTCTTCCAGGAGGGGTCGATCGATCGAGGTCTGGGACTCGATCGATCGAACCTTCGATCGATCGAAGCTCTATGCTCGACCGATCGATCAAGCAGGTATTTTGATTTCTGCAGAATTGCAGTTACGGGTTCTACCAATTTTCTTCACCCAAATCCATGTTTTCCAACCCCAAATGTCCCAACAATTCTACTACTAACATTATAACAATATACCAGATGTTTCTAACGTAAGGCATGTACATATTCATCATTTAAACATGGAATTTCCACCCAAAATTACATCTAATTATCAAGAACCCTAGAATTTTCTTAAACAGTTTTCTAACAAATCTTTCTCCAGAATTTCTTTCTTAATATCATCAAAATTTCGTGGTTAAAGTCCTCTACATGGCAAGGTTTCCAGAATCATCATATAAACCAATACTACATGGATTTTCCTAACACAAATTGGGTTTTCTTCCACATTTTTCATCCCTAATCATTCCTAAACTAATATGGAAATTGCACCAACGAAAATAGCAAGATAAACACTTGCCTGGGATTTCTGGTATTCTGATTTACGGCTGATTTTGGTATGGTTGCGTTCCTCGTCTCGCGATCTACGCGTTGGCGGTGACGGCGGTGCAAACGGGTGGCTTTTTGGCCTTGAATTGCCTTGGAAGCTTTCTTCTTCCCTATTCTATGGTCATCACTTGTGTTTAGAGTTTTTAACCCTAGATGACAATCCAGATATCTGATATAACCCTTGGTATTTTCGTGGGTTTAATTACCCAAAAAGGTAAAATGTCCAAAATGCCCTCCCGGGGTATCAATTAGGCCTAAAAACACCCCGAGACCCAAATTACACCCCCGGGTACACTTTTCTGACTATATCGACCCTTTCGGACGCGTTGGCGCACTCAAAACGACTATACGGGCAACTTATAAAATATTCACTTTTTATTTATCAAAATTTAGTCCCGACGCGACACGAGCACGTTCCGACTTAAATTTCCGAAATTGTCATTTAACTCACTCGTGACATTCAATATAACCAATATAATATATTACTTTGCTCATTAGTAATATTCAATAAATTTCCCATAATTACTAACTCTCGTCACGTTAATAATTATAACATAATTAATTTTCGGATTTTTATTAAATAATTAACTCACATTAAATTCAATAAATCCCCAAATTAATATAGAATAAAAATACGGGGTATTACAGCCTCATAAGTGGAGACCCTAAGTAGTGCCTCGATAGGTGGGGGGCATTCCAAATTCCTCGCATGTAAGTTGCGAACTATATGGAGATAAATTAAAATGGAAAGAATAGCGGTCAACGATTTCCTTGTCTTCTAGTGCCTCGTTGTAGTTCCAAGGATCCAAAACGTTCTCCCATAAGATCCCAACTAAATGTTCACATAAAAACCATAACCTATTGGGATGTTTCTTAACCATCCCCCTGCAACGTGGTCCACTTTTGATCTTATATTAGTAACACGTGTAATTTGATAATCGATAATATTCATACTGCCACTATGTAATATACAATCTATATCATGTTGTATTTCTTCCTATATGGTTGGTTCAAAAGAAATTACTTGGTCTTTACTCCTTGAATATTTTAATACAATATTACTCTTAGATTTGTAGTCTATCATATAATAATCCTCTAAGTATCGGGAAATAGTTCTAATAATAAGCATATGGTCCTCAAGATTATACAATTGGCCACATTTAGTTCCTTTTGGCTAACTTACAAATATTCATACTTATATCCTTGATTTGAACTTTCTTGGATCCTCCTTAACACACATGCCGATAAACGCTTGATCCAAACATGTCTTACATTAGGTTGAGGCCCAGTCCATAATTTTATAGGAGTTGTTAAGATCGATTTTGAAAGAACTAAGAACGGTAAAAAAAATAGGTGTCTCCGACGCATAAACCCAAAAATAATATTTCATATTCGAATAGCTCATCATATATCTAACCATTTCCAAAAGAGTAATGTTCTTTCTATCTACTTAATCATTTTAATATGAAGTGTTCGGTGTAGAAAATGGGGATGTAATACCCACCTCCGATAAATGACTCTAAAGAGGTACTCATCATTATGATCTAGATAATAGGTTTTGGATTAGTTTCACATAAACACACTCCACCTCAGCCTTGTACACTTTAAACTTATCGAAGCCTTCAGGCTTGTGGTGCATAAGATAAACATATCCAAACTTGAGTAATCATTAATGAAAGTGATGAAGTACCCATACCAACCTCTTTCTCAAATTAAAATAAGACCATATAAATCTGAACAAACTAATTTCAACACATATTTGTCTCTATATCTTGTGTCTATGAAGAGTATCTTGGACATTTTACCTTTTAAACATGATTCACATACTACAAGTGCCTTATCTTTTAATGAACTTAATTGACCATTTGAAACTAGTCTTTGAATTCTTTTAGGATATATGACCAAGTCATAAGTTCCAAAATATGATTGGTTAATTTTAGAATGTTCCACTCTCTTTAGGTTATTTCCCCTTGAGTTCTTCATTTTATTATTCAGCAGTAATTAGGGGTGTTCAAAAAAACCGCCCGACCCGAAAACCGAACCGAACCGGCCCGAACCGAACCGAAACCGCCGGTTTTTTTTAGCCCGGTTCGGCCTACGATTTACGGATATAAAAAACCGACCATGTCGGTTCGGTTGTCGGTTTATCCGTGGGAAAAACCGACTCAAACCGAACCGACCCGAAATCAATTTTTATATTAAAAAAAAACTAAATAACTTATATTTTATATCCAAAAACCATTACCCACCCTTAAAAACCGACCCAAACCGAAAACCGCCCTTAAAAAACCCGGCCCAATCATGAAACCGTTGAAAACCGACCCGAAACCGAACCGAACCGAAACCGCCTTGAACCGAAACCGACGGGTTTTTTCATAGTCGGTTCGGTTTCGGTCTGACCTTTTCCAAAACCGAACCGATCGGTTCGGTTTGAATTAGGGTCCAAAACCGACCCGAACCGACCCGTGAACACCCCTAGCAGTAATGGTAAGACAAGTTTCATAACATACAAATCATTTTCTAATATACTAGAACATATATCAGATTTTCCATTTTAGAAAAACGAGTTTGCCAAATATCCCAAAAATCCCCCAAAATGAATTTTTAAGCATGTCAAAAAAGGACTAACATAATTTGTCGATAAGATCATGTTGTTCGGCACTTATGAGGAGAGCCAAAGCATTTTTAGGTGTCGTCCAACATAATGCCCCAAAATAAATTTTTAGTTCATTTTAAACCAATTGAGTTCTAGTCCAATTTCCTTCGTTCTAATTGAACCAAACAAATACTTTTCCTACAAGTATACTTAGATTGGAAGTTCCTCTCATTATATAAATATGACCCCTCATTCATCATAAAAATGTCCTCAACCTTCATATAGATAAAGGATTAATATCTTATCTCTCCTCCTTTGTGAATTCCGTAATTCATGTAAGTTCTTCATATAAGAAATAGAGTCCCTCATCTCAATTGCAAAAAATGTCAAGCATCCATTAGGAAGAAATCTCCTAAGCCTAATATAGCCATATGTGAGTTTGTTCCCTCTTTTTCGTCCTTTCATGTTCATATATATGTAATATGCAAACATAAACCAATTTATGTATATATACATATATTGGTAGCATTTTTCCATTTTTTTATATACACGGTTCATATAGGAATTATTCATTTGATTCCTCCACTCTTTCATTGTGAATGTTCACACACATACACAAACACTCACTTACTTGTTTGGGTATTCAATCATTCATTTATTTTTGCTAATATACCACACACACCTATTTATCTGAGTATTTATGATTTATTATTGTTGTTTAAAACACACAACATCCATTATAAATGTATTAACATTACATACAACCAAGGTTCTAAAAAATGCGGGGCGTGACCGAGGCGTCAAGGCCAAGCCTTAAACCTTAGAAGCCTATGTGGGCCTTAGGCGTAAATAGGCATGAAAAAGCGTTTAGGCCTTTTTAAATATATTTTAACATTTTTTACTATTAAAAATACTAAAATGGTACATACCTTAAATATGTCTGAATATATGCAAACTAAAATACAATTTTTTTTAAATACAAAGAAAAAATAAAAAAAAAATGCACGTTTTTTAGACAAGAGGCAGAGAGGGTTGGGACACCATTTGTCTTTTGATTGTTTTGAATGATATATTGGTTCGGTTTTTTTAAAAAAGTCTTTAAATGGTGATATTATTTCACTAAAGCGTTTTTATTTTTTTTAAGTGTGCATTAAGCCTTTTACCAAGAATAAGGCGTAAAAGGCTTAAGTCGGGCGTTTCTTCCAAGCCTCAAGCCTAGGCTGCCTAGGCGCACCTTTTAGAACATTGCATACAATTTTTTAGGTACCACTTTATTTCTCCCATTTCTGGGAACACAATGCACACAAGGGTTTATTTTCCTTTCTCACTGTAAATACATTTACAGCACTCTTTTCCTTCCCACATTCTTGGAACATACTCCACACATACTATATAATGCACGCACGCATACAAGTCATAGCAATTGTCATGACCGTGTTGTCTCCATCACCTCCATTTATTCCTCCTCTGCAATTCGTTCATGAATCTCATGTGGGCAATGGTTCAAACCCCCAAGCCACCAATTAACAATCTAACACTATGAACATCCTACAAAACCTAATTCAACCCAATACCCAAACACCGTAGCAAAACATTAGCACATACCGAATAACTACGGTAACCCAATTCAACTAGTATCTCTAAAAAGCCAATCACCCATAACCTATACTAATTTATCAACCACATTATAATTGCAACCCAACACCACACCATTTTTCTCCACCATAACCCTCAAACCATTACCCGACACCCCCCCCCCCTAATAAAATAATACCACCATCAAAACCATCAATCGCAACCCAAATCACCACCAGAATGGAACCCAGCCAATAAACACATCAAAACTTAAATCAATTGGAGGAGATAGAAATCAAATAGAGAGAAAGAGAATAAATTTAAGATAGGGGGGCTATCCAGACCACCCACCACATACCGGCCCCTTTTTTCATTCTCATGTAGAGCATATAGAAGGGGGATGAGCCATATCCCATCTGCCTTCTTCTTCTTTAATTAAAGGGCCTATTTTCTTATTGATTTTAATTTTGTTTTATATCTTTAAATCCTATTATGATAAGAATTTTCATTTGGCACACCTGTTTTTAAATACTGAATTATAATATTTATGTGTTATTATCAAGTTTTTTTCAAAAAACATCAAATTCTAAATTTTGTTTTTTATTTTTCAACTCATAATTATTCATTCTTAATATTTTTATGCATATATAACTTCAAATATACTATACATACATAATACATTATTATGTCTGTAATTCTAATAAATAAAAAATATATATGTACATGTACACAAAATTACATATATTTACATTTTATTAAATTATATCATATACTAATATCTGTATGTTAAATAATATTATCATTGCATACATGATACTTATATATAGTTTTATACATATATTATTAATGTATGGAATAATATAAAATATACATATAGTACATCTGTATTGAATAATATTATCAATTCATGTATGTATATAATTTTATTGTGGATTATATATGCAATATCATAATATTTATATATATATATATATATATATATATATATATATATATAGAGAGAGAGAGAGAGAGAGAGAGAGAGAGAGAATCTTACTTGAAATATCTCGATGTTTAGGTGTTCCAATCAAGATTGATCAACATACTCTAGATAAAACTTATGGCCATTTTGCCATGGTATTAATTGATATGGAGATTTTTTTATCATATGCCCAATCAAGTTTTAATTAAACATAAAGACAACAGTTTTGAACAAGATGTGGAATACGAAAGATTGCCACCTAGATGTTCCCATTGCGGAACCGTAAGCCATTTAGTCACAGATTGTAGAGTGGTAAGGAGAATCCAATTAGATGGAGATGACATGATACAACAAAATGCCTCAATTACCAGAGAACCTATGAGAGGAAGATCTAAATCAGTAATTAGTACCAATACGCAGGTATACAGAGCTACAGGTATCATTCATGATCCTCCTTCTAAAAACAAAAATGCTGACAGCACTGATAACACCAAGAACACACAAGAGGAAGGAACAAATGAATATTTTCAGGGAGATAAAATGCCACCTCTAAAATGAGATGAACTTTTCAGATAACACAGAGACAGAGAGCACGGTATCAAAGGTTGATGTTATAACAGAATCACTCTATAATTGCCTTGCAATAGTCACTGTCCCTGAGTATCAAGATCAATCCATAAAGAATAAACTTTCTTGGGCCAATTTATTTGAAGAAGAAGATGTTGAAAAAGCTATAGAAGAAGGCATAGAATCACAGTCGAAGGACAGAGGCAAGCTTATTGACTACAATATAGAAAAGGAAATTAACTATGTTACTAATGCTTGCATCTCTAAACTTCAAAAACAACCAAAATACATTTTGAAGAATGATCCAGAAGGTTTCACCTCCACTTCACAAAAAATAAACTTAAAAGCAAAATTAGAAAAGAACTACAGTCACAAGCTACCTATAGCCTGGGGAGTGAATCCAAAACCCCTGTTAGATGAAGATAAAGGCTTGGGGGGTAACAAAGTCCAGATTCTTGGTCCTAGGATGTCTATGGGGAACTACAACAATGTACTTGGTGTGAATTTTTCTATTGTTGTTTGTCCCATTTTCATTCATTTTATTTTATGGTTGGTTTGGAGATAAGTTCCACGTACATTATTTGTGGACTGTTATTCATCCTTTATCTTATAGGAAGGTAGGGTTTCTTATGTCCCCCTTCCTTTTTGTGAGCCACATGGAAGGCTTTTTTCTATTTTTATTTTATTTTCTTTTCTTTGAATAATAATAATGGGGGTTTCATCCCTCTTCATAAATATATATATATATGTAGAGAGAGAGAGAGAGAGAGAGAGAGAGAGAGAGACACACACACACACATTAATGTTTATATGTACGTATACATTTGTGTTATATATGTATGTTTGTGTATATATATAGTCAAACTCCCCAACATACCTCATTAAATATATATAAAGAACACATCATATCTTTATGCATTTATGTTGTATGTATGTATATATGTATACATTCATGTATCATTTATGTATGAAGTTAGGCATGTGTTTATATATATGTACACACATGTTTACCCATTTTTCCAAAATTTCAGAAAACTGTATTTAAAAACAAGTTTACCAAATGCACACTAATATTTATAAACACAAAAAATTAGATTTTAAAACTGCATTTAAAAATATTATTTAAATCGAGTTGTTTGAATATATAACCAAGAAGGTTAATCCTAGCATCTAACTGACAAAACGTGATTTACAAATTTATTCAACCTTACCATATATGTTCATGAAGTATATAAATGGAGTAAAAAAGCAAAAAGGTAAATCATACACTTAAGATAAAAACTTATACGAGGAAAACCTTGGCGGGAAAAACCTCGGGTCAAACCGACACCTTCCACTATATAGGTAAACATTTACAAAAGGGAGAAATGACTTAAAAACTTTCAAATCTACTAGACTTAATAATTCACGACCTCTACAAGACACTTTTTCCACCTCTTAATAGGAGGAACAAGCACGAATTACTCTTTAACCACCCGCCACGTTGCAAGTGTCAACTTCCATTGATAATGTTGCGTTTGCGGCGATCTTCAAATCTTCTTTAAAATTAAAGAAAAAAATTTATTCGAAAATAATAAATTAAAAGGAACCAATGTATTTCTACTTCAAAATATATGAGATTCCTACATGTTGATGGAAGTTTTAAAGGTATTTGGCTAATCAAAATAAACACACAAAGTATTTTTAAGATATCAAAAATATTTTAAAGTCTCTCAAGAACAAATTTTACAAAAGCATATTTAAGTCTTGAAAATAAGTAATAAAACTTCAAATGACTTTAAATTATAAGTGATAACAATGGATATCTCAAATAAGGTTTTTAGATCTTAAGAAAATCTAATTTCTTTAGCTTGATAAAAATAATAAAATCCTTAAAAATTAACCTCTACTTTATTTGGAGAAGAAGATTAAATAAATAGGCATTTCAAACTTGTGGCCACAAGATCTCAAATGCCTCTAAGTCATTCTTTTACATATAAAATAGGTTGTTTCCTCAACAAAACAAAAGATATGGCTGCAAAAGAGAATTTACACATTTTTCAAAGTAATCTTTATAAACGATCTCTTTTTGTGCGAAATCTGGTGCCATCGGTGGAGCTTCGCTGCAGTGAAGAAATTCATCATTGTAGTGAACTTGTAGTGAATCCAAGTCGCATATGAAGCCAGATATTTTGGACATAGGACAAGTACCAGCGAAGTATCGCGCACTCGTCTAGAGAATTTACCAGTATTTTGCAATCCAATATTTTGAAAATAATTTTGACAGACACTAAGTATGTTTGTTCACAACTTAGAACACTCATACTTAAAATGAAGGATGAAATTTCTAAGAAAATAATGCTTTTATACAAAAAGTATATTGCATAGTTTATTTGACAATTCATCCAACAAACTGACACACAAGTTTAACACATTTTTCAATTTGAGATATGTTAACCTAATGGCGAATCTAAGTCTTCTAAGTCCTTTACATTTATCCTCTAAAGACATTCTATTTAGCCATGGCATGAGGTTGATCTCGGATGAAGATGAAGAAGTCTGGTCCTGTAATCTTTATAAAATGTTCTATGGGTGGTCTGGTTATATAGTTAACTGTAGAAATCATAGAGTAATCAACACAAGACAAATTCAATTTTATTTTTATTAATTAGGTGAATCTAAACATGCAAAATATTAAATCTAAATTGAAAGAAACAAACCATAACACAAAAGATATGAGGAAAAAATCCCTTTAAATTTTTTTTTTTAATTTTCAACACTATTACAAGTAGATCTTACATAATGACACGGATAGACTTACAAACTTAGACTCCACTAATTATTGTAGTTATGTCTTCCTTCCTTGTTGTTGATAGAGAGTGAAGCAGATCAAGCACCACCCTACACAACAAGCTCCACTTGCCTCGGTGCCCACCGATCAGCCTCAGGAAAACTCCTTTCCTATTTTTGACAATTAAGAATCAAATCCCAAGGGATATGGACATGTCTTGTGTTATTCGAGGTTTGATAAAGTGATTACAAAACATCCCAAGGGTTTGGACTTTAAAAAATAAAGTTTTTGATAAAAAAAAGATGTGTAAAAAGATTATAGAAATTGCAAGTTTGCATCTCCATATATAGGGAAAAATCTCCAAGTGGTAGGCTTGAAAAGATTGCATTTAAAATCAGGTAAAACATAATTTTTTGCCAGCTCATTCGAATGAAGTACCCGATCTTGTTAGAACCACTTCTAATGACTTGCCTAACGATAAAACAGAGAGGGCCAAAAGTTAAAAAAATTGATCTCATTTAAAGTTCGTTTGAATCTGTTCTAATGAGGTATATGCCCTCATTCGAAATACATCCAAATGATGTTCTAACGACTTTGTGAATTTTTCAAAAAATATTATGGAAAAATATTTTATTTTTTCAAACACTTTTAAAATACCCTTGAACGTAAATATTGCACATAATCAAACTCATATACCTTCTCAGATGATTGTAGTGATGATATCAACTATTAGATCTTTGATTGTTGCATTCAGTCACTAACTTGTCTTTAATTAAAGCTCTTAAGAATATACATGATGATTTAGCAATATAACGGAATGCCAAACTTAAAAAACATAATGAGAAATTATAAATCTTGCTCTTACAAATCCCTTCCTTTGGCTATTCTAGTACAAAACACAAAATAAAAAAAAATAACCCCTAAGATAAGTGAAACTAATGTCCCCCCCAAACCCTAAAAGTAAAAGACACTTGTAACTTTATCTCTACTAAAAATCTTCATCATGTAGTCTATGATTTCATCAATGCATAAAAATACCTACACACATAAAACAAGGAGATATTATGGCGCATGTAGTTTAAAGAAAAATAAACTCCCCCTTAATATGTTCTCCACCTTTTTGCCCAGAATAGACAAAGGATTATAGGCTAAATAAGAAAACCTAGCATCATGGGGAAACAAATATGAAATATCGTCACAAAGTATAGATAACTTAGCATGGGCGATGAAACGTCAACAAACCAACAAACTATTTTTGAAATTTTTTAACTTTTTTGAGTATATAAGTATACATATAAATATAAATACAAATAATCACAAGCTGGAGTAGCATGAAAATATCTTAATCATGGATATGGAATGAATGAGTGTGAACTTAATGCACGGGGAAGACAATATAGGCATACGTAGCGATGGTACATGAAGTCAAACTAATGCTCCTAAAGAAACAACTCGATTCAACTTTTTTTTTTAAATATTGAATAAAGTGAAATTGACTCAACGCATACAAATTGTCACGAACTTCAACGATTATCAAATCAATAATGCCAAACTAATTAATATTTTTGAAGAAATCTTATTGTGGAAACCCATCGATCTTCAACTTATAACATCCTCAAAATCTCACATTTTAAGCATAAACTCTCAAAATTTTTGAAGGAATCATATTGCTCATTTTTAATGAAGCATCAATTAAATAAATTATATTTAAAACTTCTGTTTTTACGTGCCAAAATTATCGTTTGGGCTCTTTCCAATGGTAGCCTTTAATGCAAAGAAGACTGCTTCTTTCGTAGCCCCTTTTCATTACTTAAACCTATATCAATCAATTTTTAGGGAAAAAATTCGGGCAATGGTTTTTATGTGCATAATTAGTTCATAGTACATATAGTTCGTTATTAAGAACGATTGAGATGAGAATACCCTATTCGACATATGAAAAGCAAGTGCAACGTTCAAAAGTTCATATGTGCAATCAAGGCGATATAATGAGTCTAGCATGAAGGTAGTAATCAACAATAAATAATTCAATGCTAAACATGCATTATTAAATATATAAAAAAAATATAGCCAAGTCTCATGACAGCATGACTAAGTCATGCGAAAGGATGGAAATTGTGGTTCGAACATCTTAAATGTGCATCCATATATGGTGTAAAACAAAATATAAAAATATTTATGTTTATTTTTTTGAAATTTTTTATCAAAAAATAAAATCTTTTTGAAAAATTTTCTAAAAGAAAATAAAATCTTTTTGGGTTTTTCAAAATATAAACATAAGAATACAATCTAGTTGTAGGAATATATGATAGCAATGTGAAAATCACATTAAATAAGAAACAATACGCGAACTCAATCAATGGAACAAATACCAAAAGACTTCCTAAGATACTCCAATCTAAGTACATCTAAAGGTTTAGTGAAAATATCGACCAATTGACGTTCGATACTCACGAAAGCTCAAGGAAAGGATTTTTTTCTCAATGAGATTACGAATAAAATTCTCACAAATCCTAATGTACTTCGTGCGAGAGTGTTGGACTGGATTATGGGAAATGTGTATTACACTCGTATTATCGTAATAAATAGTCATCATTCCTTGAATAATCCCATAATACTCTGATAGTTTCTTCATCCATAAGAGTTGTGTGCAACAACTCCCGATGGCTATGTACTCGTCCTCTGCTGTGGACAAAGAAATGGAGTTTTTCTTCCTACTTAACCATGACACAAGATCACTGCTAAATTAAAAGCATCTACCCGGTGTGCTTTTATAATTGGCAACATCCCCATCCCAATCGGCATCTAAATAAGCCGATAAACGATCATCGATATTAAAGGAATAACAAATGACAAAAGAAATATTATCACTCACGTATTTGATGATAAGTTTAAGTGCAAGTAAGTATGACTCATTTGGGGACGCTTGGTACCGTGCCCAAACCCCAACATTAAAGGTGATATCAGAATAGCTAGCGGTCAAGTAGAGGAGACTACCAATAATACTCATATAGAGTATTTGACATATGACCTTACCAAAGGTGTCTTTGCTAAACTTTTTTGAGGAACTCATGAGTGTGTGAGAGTGCTTGGCGGAGTCCAAACCGAACTTCTTCACTAGATATCTAGCATATTTAAATTGAGATATAAATATTCCATTCTCGAGTTGGCACACTTGGAGACCTAGGAAGAAAGTTAATTCACCAACCATGCTCATCTCAAATTCATTATTCATCTCCTCCTCAAAAGTATGATCATATTGGGAACACATGGATCCAAAGACTATGTCATCCACATAGACTTGGGAAACCAAGATAGAACCACCATAGTCTTGGACAACCAAGATAGCACCACTTTATATCCTAACAAATAATGTCATATCAACTCCCCCTCTCTTGATGCCACGAACTAATAGATAAGAATTTAGCCTTATATACCAAGCACGGGGTGCTTGCTCCAAACTATACAATGCCTTATTTAGATAAAATATGCGTTCCGAGTGCTTTGGGTCATCGAACCCCATTTGTTGTTCAACGTAAAACTCCTCCTGAAGAATGCTATTAAAAAGGGCACTCTTGACATCCATTTAGTATAGCTTAAATCGTAGATGACATGATATGGCAATTATTAAGCGAACGGACTCAAGCCTACCAACAGGAGTGAATGTCTAGTCAAAGTTCACATCTTCAACTTGTGTACAACCTTGAGCGACTAACCTAGGCTTATTGAGAACGATGTTATAATTCTCATCCGTCTTATTTTTGTACACCCAATTGGTACCAATCACATTAGTCTCGCTAGGTTGGGGGACTAATTCCCAAACATTATTCTTTTAAAATTGAAGTAACTCATATTTTATAGCTCTTATCCAATACTCAACTTTGAGCGCTTCCTTCAAATTCTTGGGCTCTATTGTGGAAGAGTACTAAAATTACCTAACCTCATTCTCTAGTTGAGCAGGAGTCTTTACACCTAGTGTAGGATCACCAAGTATGTCGGTAGGGTCATGAATCTATTGAACCCGAGATAATGGTGTAAAACATGGTGTGAGAGTAAAATTTTTATTTTTATTTATAGTTATTAACAACCTAGTGTAAAATTCAGAGTATGTGTATTGAAGACCACGTTCTTTCTCACTTAAATCATCACCCTGAAACTCTCCAGAATGATTTGACTCATTATTGAGGTTATCACATTTGGAAATGTCCTCATCGGTGTGAGACGTACTTGACGTACTAACATGACTATCCATGAACACGGTGAAGTTACGTCCATGTGGTGATTCACCCCTGAATCCACTCACTTAACATCACAATCGCATAGATTGGCATTATAGGCAATTTTGGGGAACATAATAATTCATAATTTTGAAGATCACCTATGAGTTCTTCGAGCCTAATTGTGTATTGAATTCCCAAATAATTAAGGACGATAGCTTTTGCACCAAAATGAGACAGGAGCGACCTCAAAATTTTCTTAACAACTCTAGTTTTCAAAATTTTCTCACCCAAATCAAAACTAGAATTCACAATATCAGACAAACGAGCATAGAATTCATCAAAAATTTTAGCTTCAAGCATGAAAAATTGTGTGGTGAGGTTTTGAAGCTTAGAAGGTTTGATAGAATTGGTCCCCTCTTATGTGAGTTGGAGTATATCTCAAGCGTCTTTAGACATGGTACACATCATAATACGACGAAATTTTTTGGGTGTGATAGCACCAAAAATAGCATTCAAACCACGAGACTTAATATTACTCAACTAAACTTATCTTATGCCTAATGAGCGACTAGCTTGAGATTAATGACAATTTCATTAGTCACAATAAGAGCAGTCCACCCCCTTTCAACAGCAAGCTAAACGTGCTCGTCGATCGATTTTAGAGATGATATCATTTGATCTTTCCAATAAGAATAATTTATGCCATTAAATAAAGGTGACCTATTATACGAATTCTCCATATAACCACCAGGATTCATCTAAATAACTTATAGATACAAGTTGTGATACTAATTATTAAAAATACTTTATGGAGTGCTCTGGTTAAATGGTTAAATGTAGAAATCGTAGAGTGAGTCATACACAAACCAAATTTAATTTTAATCCAATTTTATCTTGATTAATTAGGTAAACCTATATATGAAATATATTGAATCTAAATTGAAAGAATCAAACCACAACACATAAGATATGAGAAAAAATCCCCTTCGGGAAAAACCTTTTATTTTTCATCATTGTTAAAACTAGGTTTTACAGAATGACATGGACAAACTTACAGACTTAGACTCCACTAAGTATTGTAGTTATGTCTTCCTTACTTGTTTATAGAAAGCATTATAGATCCAGCACTGCCCTATACAGCAAGCTCCACTTGCCTCGGTGTCCATCGATCAGCCTCAAGAAACTGTTTTCCTATCTTCAATAGTGAAGAATTAACTCCACAAGGATATGAACATGTGTTGTATGCTTTAATGTTTTGTAAAGTGATCAAAAAAATCCAAGGGGTTTGAATTTGAAAAAATAAAGTGTTTGATCATAAAAAAGATGTGTAAAAGGTTTGAAAAGAAATCATTTGAAATCAAGTAAAAATAAATTTTTACCAGCTCATTCAAACAAGGTACATCTCATTAAAACGAAGTACCCGATCTCATTCAAACCACTTTTAATGACTTATCTAATGAGAAAATAGAGCGTGCCAAAAGTTACCAAAATTAATCTAGTTCGAAGTTCGTTCGATCAGTTCTAACAAGGTACAATCCCTCTTTATAATAACATCCAAATGTCGGTCTAAAGACTTTGCAAGTATTTCAAATAACATTTTAAAAATATTTTGGAAAAATATTTATTTTCCAAACACTTTTAAAATACCCCTAAAGAAAAATATTACTCATAATCAAACTCATATAACTTCTTTTGTGATCGTAGTGATGATCTCAGCTCTTCGATCTTTGATTCTTGCATTCAGTCACTAACTTGTCTTCAATTGAAGCTTTTCAGAATGTACATTATGATGTATAAGTATAGCGGAATATGCCAAACTTAAAAAACATAATGAGGAATTATAAATCTTGAACATGAAGCTTTTTGGATCAACTTAGACTATGACTCAAGATGTTTTGAAATGGGGTAAGACAATTTAATCTTATGGAGATTTTGAGTATACTTATGATCTTACAATCTCCCTCTTTGTCTATTGCATGAAAAAACATATAAAACAAAATATTACAAATAAATGAATCAAATCTTTCACCTATGACACGACTCGCCCAACCAACGGCATACAAGGATAGAAAAACATAACCATTAATAACTCTTGTGACCTGTTTTCTTTCCAATCACTAGCAAAGACATCAAGATACCAATGCATAAATAATTTACAAGATGGAATGAGTAATAATATGAATATAATATAAATCAATGTAAACATGGTTAATCTAATTAGTAGAGAACATATAACAATTTTATCAAATATCTCAATAAGATATGGTATGTAAACTTTTTCCCTAAGTTATTTATCACCATTTAATTTTCATATAAACTACATCATAATATCACATAATGACAGTTTCTCTTGATTTATTCATGTCCCCCTTAAGGAATATTATCCCCTTCAAGAAAGATTATCCCCTTAAGAAAATAATCTCCCATTTGATAAGTCTCTTCCCCTTAGGAAATACTCTCCCTTTTTTTCATGGAATTGACAAAAAGTGAAATGATAGAATTAAGAAATAGTGCCTGATGATACTAGAAATAGCACCACCAGATGAGATGTTGATAAGCTCAAGCTAGTGAAATAATGGCAGCAAATAACAACATAGATATGTAGAAGGAGATGAGGTGAAGAGGATAAATACACCAATATAAGTGATTCGTCATTGCCTACGTCTAGTGTACACATGAGTGTGAGTATGACAATAAGAAGAGGGCTCTAATGGCCTTTGTAATTCTCTACTGTAAATATGCCAGAGTTTGGCTAGGGTTTGTAATTCTGGATCCCCTTTAAGGTAGGAGAAGACAAGTATATATAGTGTATGGGGGTGTAGTGTACCCCCCGAGCATGCAATGAGCATGTATAGGATGATCTAGCTAATCTAGTGAAGCCACCTGTCACTGTCACATGTAGAGGATGATGATAAAATATTCCCTCATGTGCCAAGAAGATTTGGTCATAACGGTTTGTCCGCATGTTCCAAACCTTTCATGTGCTTATAAATGCTTCGCCATGTCCTTGACTGATGCAACCTCGGCCTGGTCAAGTACGAGGTTGGTGGAGTCAGATGTAGTTGCCCTATGTCCATGATGACCTCTGTCAGGAGTGCTGGACGAGGTTAGGTATGAGGTAACTGTAGCATCGAATGAGGCCGATGATGACATCAACAGTGGATTGATCCCATGAGACTTTATTGACCTCGGCTGATGAACAGCCGAGGTTAAGGCTGCGACAATGTCGGCTCGGGCCGACCTTATGAGAGACGGCCTTGCTGATGGTTGCCAAGGCTTTTGGTCATCTCGGTTGTGAGATTGGTCGAGGATAGTTACTCTGAGTAAGAGGGTGCACTTTGGGCATATTAATCACCCCTAGCCCTTAGTTACCTATGTGAGTAGGTGATTGAAGGGTAAGCAAGGCCGAGGGTGAGTTTCCTTGGGTGCTAATATTTTCTTGACACATGTCACCTGCTAAAGTGATGCGTGTTCCCCAAGATGGTGTGATTCTGACTTGACTTTTGGGCTTCCTAGGGCAATGATGGAGAATTGGTACTCCGCCCCATCATTTGAAATGTTTAAAAACCCTATTCTCTCTTCCCATTCTCTTTCTTTTATTTTCTTCCCGCCTTAGCTTTTCTTTGCAATTGCAACCTCCTCAAGACCTCCATTATTGGTTGCCATTTGAAGGTCTCCTTTGCTTCTAAACCTCTTCTCCTCTATTTCGCAATTAGTCAGGTACCATTTCCACCCTTCTTTTCCATTTTTAGCCCTTATTTGTCATTTCTGAAATTCCGGTGGGTTTTTGCATTTTTCGGTGAGTGGTTTCCTCCATTATTGGTGGTTGTGAGGTTAGGACAGTAGTGGTTGAGTGTCTTAGGGGCAGTTGTATGTAGCTCAGAGGTTGTTTCATCCAAAAACAACCCTCTTTTAGGTTACCGGTGAACCTCCGGCGACCTTACTCTCGAGTGTTCTTAGTATTCTTCATTAGAAACTTTCTAACTTCCCTTTTTTATCCTTAGTTTAGATTGAACAAGTTGTTTGCCTGTTTGTGGTTTTGGGTCCAAGTGTGGTGTCATCTCACTTATGCTCAGACCTTTGTACCAACTCATAGAAGAGTTCCCATCTCTTCGTGAGAAGACCTTTGAGAAAATTAGGCAAATAGAGCTAGCCCAAGAAGAAGCTCGTAGGGCTGAGGCCTTTCCTCTCAGACCTATCTTTCCTCCACCTCTGAAGGTTATCTACCCTGAGCTAGTCGAGCCTGCTGAGCCTGTAGAGGTTCTTGTGGACCCAATACCAATGTCTGAGTCTGAGTCCTCCTCCTCAGACCCCATGTCTGTAGACTCTTTTCAAGAGGTTATGGATTATTCTCCTAGGCAGGGTGAGGTCCCTGAGGAAGACGAGGTTTAAAGTCGTGCCTCGTCTCACCAAGGTGCTAGCACCTCACATAGGTCTTCTGATGTTGAAATCATAGGGCTAAGTGTGTCCATTCCTCCCATCATTGATGTCATTCCTCTGTCAGCTGCCACCGGGGCTGAATTTGCTCAGAGGTTTCCTGGTAGCGCCCCTGCACCTACCCAGGATGACGTTGCTGGGGATGGTGATAATGGCGAGGAGAGTGATGTTGATACGTTTGAGGCGACCGAGATTGAGAACTCCATCAGCGAGTATGACCTTCTTGCTTTTAGGCACCTCTACTCTATAAATTCTTCCATCGTCCTTAGGAAACCTCTGAGGGACGAGAGGACCTTTAACGTCCGAGATGGGGAGATCTGTGTTTATAAGCAGATGTTTAAATTAGGCTTTCGCCTTTCTATCCATCCTTCCATCAGAGCTATACTCTCCCATATTAATCTAGCCACTGCCTAATTATCTCCCAATGCCTGGAGGGTTATGATTGGGGCCATCATCCTTTGGAGGGTTGTCCACCACTCAAACCTTCCAGTTAGGGTTTTCACAGGTTATTATGTTCCTTCCTCTGCCAAAAACCACCCTAACTACTACCACATCTTAGCTAGGAAATCCGAGAAGAAAATGATGTTGGTTACCCAGACTTCAAACTATAATCGAAAACCTTGGTATTTCTTTACCTCTGGGGCATGGGAATTTAGTCTAAATAAGGCCTCTGGAATATCTATTCCAAGGACCCCTCTGAGATGGGGGAAGGTCTCCCTTTCTTCGAAAACCGACCCTGGTCTTAGCCAGGACAATCACCAAAAAGTTAAGGATCTTCATAATCAGGGCGAGCAGGGTCGTCTTGTAAAATATGAACATCTGATGACCCCTACTACCTCTCTCAGACTGGCTTGGGGGTGGTCCTTTGGGAGAGCTTCTCAAGCCTTCATTTTCATAAGTTGTACCTCTTACTTTTTATATCTCTGACTTACTAACTCAGATACTTATCTGTTGCAGAGCGCCCTGAAGGCGTATTAGACGACCTTTGGGAAATTTATGCTCCAGGTCTGGTGAAGTTGATGCAAAAGAGGGGTGGAAAAAATGTACCCCCTCATACAACCAAGAAGAACGTTGGCACATCCCAAGTCGATGTACTATGAAGAGGAAGACCACTGCTGATCCGGAGCATCTGAGGTTGGGGAAGACTCAAAAAGGGGATCATGCCATCCCCATCTCTACAGATGATGCCCTGGCTACCCATCTTTCTCAGCTAAGAATCAGTGATAGCCTCATTGGCCACAGTCTGAAGGCTTCCGATGCTATCGGCATAATAATAACTGAAGAGGATAAGCATTTCTTACGCTCTTTAGACGTCCCGTTGCTGGTCGAGTTTGCTCTCCATAAGTCCATTCAGGTACCAGTTTTTGCTAATTTGATGAAGTGTAACCTCGGATTTCTAGAAGTTATAGCTCATATTTTCTTACATCTGATCTTCTTCTATAGGGTCTCTTGCCCTTCCATCGCCTCATTGACTGGACTCTGAAGAAGTTCCCCTTATAGAGAAGGGCCAGGAGGCTGAGCAAGTTCAGGCCTCGTTAAATGTAGAGGTTGAAAGACTGAAGAGGATCATCAAGTATAGGGACGACGATATGTCTAAACTCAAGAGGGACCACAACAAAGCTCTGAAGGCTAAGGATGACGTCCTTCAGACTAAGGTGAATGTTGTAGTAAAGGCTGATTTAGAGGATGTTGTAGAGAAGACTATTGAAGATTATAAGGTCTCTGATGAATTTGTCAATTTTGGCTTTGAATACCTTGAAAGAGGTATCAAAGCAACTAACAAATGGGCAGCCTCTAAGGAGAAAGAGTCGGGGAGTTTGACAGCCTCAGACTTTGAGGGTCTTGGCTTTGGTGATCCCCGATTTACTCAGGCCTTGCAGGAAGTTGAGGAAGTCGATGCTGCTCTAACTAAGACCACTCCCTTAAAAGTCACTGAGACTGAAGATGCTAATCCTCAGGATGATGGAGCTAAGGTGACAAACGTCGGCCGTGACGACACGATTACAGCTGCAGAGACTTAGTCCTTTTTCTTATGAAGCTTTAAAAGTTATAATTTTGATTTCCTTTCTTGTCTCTACCTTTTAGCTTTTGTGAACTCTGATGGCATCTTGGTACATCTGATCTGTAACTCTCTCTTGAATGTTGTTTTAAGCTCATTAATCCCATATTCTTTAGATTATATTGCTTCTTTCAATGTTATGCTTGAATGTCTTACCTCTTGAATGTTGTTTTAAGGTCTGAGGTCACCATATAATGTTTACCCTCATAAACTACCACCAAACTAATGATGTTGAAGGTCTGAGGTCATCATATAATGATGTTTCACCTCATATTTTCACCAAATTAATGTTTAAGGTCTGAGGTCATCATATAATGATGTTTACCCTGATAAATTACCACCAAGCGAATGATGTTTAGGGTTTGAGATCACCATATAATGATGTTTACCCTCATAAATTTTCACCAAACTAATGATGTTCAAGGTCTGAGGTCACCATATAATGATGTTTACCCTCATAAATTACCACAAAACTAATGATGTTCAAGGCCTAAGGTCACCATATAATGATGTTTCACCTCATATTTTCACCAAATTAAAAGTCTAAGGTCTGAGGTCACTAAATTATGATGTTTAGCCTCATAAATAACCACCAAACTAATGATGTTCAAGGTCTGAGGTCACCATATAATGATGTTTCACCTCATATTTTCACCAAATTAATGGTCTAAGGTCTGAGGTCACCAAATTATGATGTTTACCCTCATAAATTACCACCAAACTAGTGATGTTCAAGGTCTGAGGTCACCATATAATGATGTTTACCCTAATAAATTACCACCGAGCTAATGATGTTCAAGTTATGAAGTCACCATATAATGATGCTTCACCTCATATTTTCACCAAATTAATGCTTAAGGTCTGAGGTCACCATATAATGATGTTTACCCTCATAAATTACCATCAAGCGAATGATGTTAAAGGTTTGAGATCACCATATAATGATGTTTACCCTCATAAATTTTCACCAAACTAATGATATTCAAGGTCTGAGGTCACCATATAATGATGTTTACCCTCATAAATTGCCACAAAACTAATGATGTTCAAGGCCTGAGGTCACCATATAATGATTTTTCACCTCATATTTTCACCAAATTAAAAGTCTAAGGTCTGAGGTCACCAAATTATGATGTTTACCCTCATAAATTACCACCAAACTAATGATGTTCAAGGTTTGAGGTCACCATATAATGATGTTTCACCTCATATTTTCACCAAATTAATAGTCTAAGGTCTGAGGTCACCAAATTATGATGTTTACCCTCATAAATTACCACCAAACTAATGATGTTAAAGGTCTGAGGTCACCATATAATGATATTTACCCTAATAAATTACCACCAAACTAATGATGTTCAAGGTCTGAGGTCACCATATAATGATGTTTCACCTTATATTTTCACCAAATTAATGATGTCTAAACATAATGCAACAAAGTATTGGCACATAAATTTCTATCTTTTCATTAACATCCTTTGTATAGGTTGGTACATGGATTGCAAAAGGATAAAAACAACTGCAACATCATATGTAATATTTCTTTAAATGATCGGCATTCCAAGGGTTAGAAAAAGGTTCTCCTTCAAGATTTTCTAGCCGATAGGTACCAGGCATAACCCCATCAACTATTCTGTAAGGACCATGCTAGTTTGGATGGAGCTTATTTGCCTTTTGTAATGTCTTCTTTAGGACTAGGTCTCCCATAGCTATAGGCCATGATTTCACCCTTTGATTATAGAATCTCGCAGTTCTCTACTGGTAGGCTACATATCTTATCTCTGCATCCTTTTGTCTTTCCTCGATCAAATCAAGATCTAGTCTTCTCTCTTCCCCATTCCTCTAAGGGTCATAGGTCTGAACTCTATGAGTGGGAAGTCCTACCTCTGTAGGGATGATAGCCTCTGAGCCATGGGCTAACATGAAAGAAGTCTCTCCCGCTGGTGTCCTTGATGTCGTCATGTAGGCCTATAACACAGCATATACCTCTTCTGTACATCTCCCTTTGATCTCTTCCAACCTCTTTTTTATCCCCTCAAGGATTGTTCGGTTCATGACCTCGGTCTAACCGTTTGCTTGGTGTCGGCCAGGAGAAGAGAAGAACTTCTTGATCCCTACTCTTTCGCAGTATTTCTCCAAGGAAACATTCTTGAACTGGGTTCTATTATTTAAGATGAGGGTGTTTGGAAGACCATACCTGCATTTGATGTTCTTCCAGATGAACTGGAAGGTATTTTACTCAGTGATTGTGATCATTGGCTCAGCCTCTACCCATTTGGAGAAATAATCAATTGCCACGATCAAGAATCGATAATTATTTATAGCTCTTGGTAGGGGTCCTACCAAATTAATCCCCTATATTACAAATGGCCAAGGTGAGCTGATTGACGTCATATGTTAGAGAGGTTGATGTGGGATGGTGGAGAACCTCTGGCACTTATCACACTTCTTTATGTATGCAGCTGCATCTTTGGCCAAGGTCGGCCACCAGTACCCCTGAGTGATTATCCTCTTTGCTAAAGGTCTTCCTCCTATGTGCCTGGAGCAAGATCCCTCATGCACATAGTACGTGATATGCGAAACCTCTGAAGGGTGGACACATTTGAGGAGAGGGAGTAGGAAACCCTTCTAGTACAAGACATCTCCCATAATTGAGAATTTGGCATCTCTTAACCTCAACTTTCTTCTTTCTGACTTTGACTCTGATAGGTCTCCCTCTCTAATGTATCTGATAAGGGTATCTATCCATGATGCTCCCATATACAAATTGAGGCAAGGCCTGGCAACCTCTTCATCTTCTATGGTCAACTTGAGCAGAATCTCAATCGGTGTTGTTCTTCTTATGTATGTCCTTGTTTCTGAGGCCAACCCCGCGAGTGCATCGGCTCGACTGTTGTCTTATCGAGGTATCCTCTTCATCTTTACTTCTCCAGAGTTTTCTAGCATCATTCTCACCCTCTTCAGGTATTTGGTCATCCTTTCATCTTTGGCCTCATACACTCCCAATACGAGGTTGACAACTAACCTTAAGTCACTGTAAACTAAGAGTTGGCCAACACTAAGGGCTTTTGCCAAAGAGAGTCCTACTATTAATGACTCATACTCTGACTCATTGTTTAAATCTTTGAAGTTGAACCTCAGCGCATATTCAATATCGATACCATCTGGTGCTGACACTATTAGCCCCGCTCCACTTCCGTTTTCATAGGATGACCCATCAACGAAGAGGTTCCAAACATCTTCATTTAAAGAGAAGTTCCCCTCTGACATGGTCCCTTTCCTGAAGAGGTACACGTCTTCCTCATTCTCAATCATTCTTTTTTTGGCTTTGCTTGACTCAATCTCGTCTGGATCTTGTAAGACGTTTCTGTCTAGTTCACCTGCAACCTTTTGACTATCTTCAATCTCAACCTCTTCCTAGGTAAAATCTGCTACAAAGTCTGCAAGTGCCTGCCCCTTGATGGCAACCCTCGGTTGATAAGTAATGTCATACTCCCCCAACTCGATGGCCCAGGTCATCAGCCTGCCTGACTTCTCAGGCTTATATAGGACCTGTCTGAGTGGGGAATCAGTCAGGATGACCATAGAGTTGGCTTGATAGTATGGATTCATTTTCCTAGAAGCATGTATCAAAGCATATGTTAATTTTTCTACCCTAAGGTACTTTTGTTCAGACCTTTGAAGATCTTTACTATTGAAAGTATACTGGCTTCTGACTCCATCATCTTCTCTTATTATTGTAGCACTAATGGCTGACTCAGAGACATCTAGATATACATATAACTTCTCCTCCAGAATGGGTCGAGATATGAGTAGTGGGGATCCGAGGTAGGACTTGAGCTCCTTAAAAGATTTATCACATTCTTCATCCCTTTTGAAGGCCTTTTTAAGCACTGTAAAAAAAGGAAGACACTTGTTTGTAGCTCTCGAGATAAACCTGTTAAGTGCAGCAACTCTTTCGGTTAGCCTTTGAATGTCTTTGATAGTTTTAGGTGTCTTCATTTCTAGCAAGGCCTTAATTTTCTTAGGGTTAGCCTTTATCCCCCTTTAGTTGATAATAAATCCCAAAAACTTTCCTGCTCCTACTTCGAAGACACATTTGGCCGGGTTGATCTTCATTCTATACTTGTCCATGATGTTAAAAGTTCTTTCAAGGTCGGCCACGTGAGTATCGGCCTTCAGACTCTTCGTCGGCATGTCATCCACATACACTTCCATGGATTTGCCTATCTGATATTCGAACATCTTATTTATAAGACGTTGATAGGTAGCCCCCACATTCTTTAGCCCGAAGGGCATGACTTTGTAGCAATAGGTCCCCTTGTCTGTGATGAGTGTTGTCTTCTCTGAGTCTTTCGCATTTATGAAGATCTGATTATATCCTGAATATGCGTCCATGAAGCTCATGAGCTCATGTCCTGTTGTGGCATCCACCAGCTGATCGATATGAGGTAGTGGGAAACTTTCTTTTGGGCAAGACTTGTTCAAATCAGTGAAGTCTATGCACATCCTTTACTTCCCATTCGCTTTTGTCACAATAATAGCGTTAGATAACCACTCAGGGTATATGACCACTCTGATGAACTTGGACTCTTAAAGCTTTCTAACCTCTTATTTGATGACATCATACTTCTCTCTGGAGTATACTCTTCTTCTCTGTTTAATAGGCTTAGAGTTTTTTATAACATTGAGTTTGTGGCACACAATCTCAGGGTCAATACCTGGCATATCAGCATGGCTCCAGGCAAAGACACTTTGTCCCTTACTTAAGAGCTTAACAAGCTCTTCCTTGATCTCAGGTCTTAGGGCGCCGCCGACTTGGACATTTTTTTTGGCTCTTCCTCATTGAGGACGATGGATTATACCTCTTTGGTGGCTTCTCCCTTCTTAAGGTTTGTTTCATCTCTAGGATCAAGTGTATCGATGTTGTACGTGGTTGTTGCCCTCTTATAATCCTCTCTCTCTTACGCAGAGTTAAAGTAGAATTCTTGTGTCGATGTTTGGTCACCTTTCACTTCCCCTACCCCATACGGAGTCCGAAATTTTTGCATTTAGTGGGCCGTTGAAGGCACCGCCTCAAATTCCTTGAGGGATACTCGTCCTATGATGAGATTGTAAGCTGAGAAGATGTTTTTATCCATCATAAAAAAATTGATTTTTCTAGTCAACCTCTTAGGCCACTCATCTCCCATTCTCACATCCATATCATACATACCCAATGAATGAACCTTTTCACCGCTGAAGTCGATCAAGGGATGATGATAAGGGATAATCCTAGCTCTGCTGAGGCCTAGGCTCTTAAAACGGGGCTAAAACATAACGTCTACAGAGCTACCGCCATCAACGAGGGTTCTTTAAACTTCACACCCATGCACCCTTGTAGTGATTACCAGTGGGTCATCGTGAGGGGATAAGATACCTTTGAAATCAAGTCGTGAGAAGCCAACTATAAGGTGTCCATATATACCTTCTTTCCTTTCTCGTGCTTAACCTCCTTAGATGCTAAGTTTATAACCTCGTATTTAGTCACTGCCTTAGCCTCTGCCACATGAGCTTTGAGAACTGCTACCTCTGAGCCACCTCCTACCAGTCCACCACAGATGGTGCTTACATCGAAAGAGATCATACCGACCCTCTTTACTAGGGCATTATCATCTGTTGGTGGGAGGTCAGGGTCATCTTCATCATCATCTGAGTCCTCAGCTCTTTTGGAAGGGGCATCTTCCCAGCACCTGTCATTTCTCTTCTTTTTGGGGTCATCTCTCCCTCCCTTAGGAGCTCTATCGTTAACGTACTTTTTGAGTTTTCCATACTTTAACATCTTCTCGATCTTGTCATTCAAGGCGAAACACTTATTGGTCAGATGGTCGTAGTCTTAGTGGAATTTGCACCATAGGTTTTTATTCCTCTTATGTGGAGGAGCCTTTAGCTTCTTCGGCCATCTCAGGGATCTATCATTCTTTATTTCATTGAGGATGTGTTCGCAGCTCATAGTCAGAGGAGTATAGTGTGCAAACTTATCATCTGTAGCGCTCTTCTTTCCATCCTTCTTCCTTCGAAATTTCCCACTGCTGCTTCCATTCTCATCCTCATACTTTGCAGTCATCGCTTTTTCTGTGTTCATAACCTTTCCAGTTATTGCTAACATCTCGATTATAGACTTAGGAGGGTCTTCAGTAAGCTTCCAAAGTAGATTTCCCTTGTGAATTCCTCCAATGAGGGATGTCATGGCTATGTTCTCCTCGTAATCTTCAACCTCTAATTTTTCCTTATTGAATATTGTAATGTAGTCCCTGAGGCTCTCGTTCTTGCCTTGCTTCACGTAGAGTAGATGGGTTGTCTTCTTCTGAGGTCTTACCCCAAAACAGAAGTTGTGTATAAAATGCTCAACCAAACCCTTAAAGTTCTCAACAGAATTTTTAGGAAGAGAAGTGAACCAAATATGTGCAGCTCCCGTTAAAGTGCTTGAGAAAACTCGGGACCTCATCTCATCAGGGATTAAATAAATGTCCGTTGCAGACTGATACATCTCAATATGATGTACAGGGTTGGTACTACCATCGTACTTTGAAGACACCATGGTAGTTTAAATTTGGCAGGGTTTGTAAAGTTGGCAATCCTTGCCACAAATGGGGAACCCTTTGAGAATCCCCTTTGTAGTGGGTCTCGACTTTTTATAAGGTTCCCTATCTTCTCTTCAAAATGTTGAATGGAGTTATTTCATGGTTTAGCAACGTTGTTCTGGCCGAGGTTATCCCTAGCCACCTCCAAGGGGTGGACCGAGGGTTCCCCAACTGTTGAACAACGTCGATTGTTGACCTCCTGGCCATAGTCTCGATCATGTTGGGGTCGGCCATGATGAGGCCGATGTTCACACCCTCCCTTTGTGAGCCGACTGCACTCCTTGATCTGGGTAACCTCTACCTCAGATCATTGACTAGGTCGAGCCTGTCAAAGGTCGACCCTCTACTTAAGCGATCAAAAGCAGACACTCTTTGTTGTGCATCCCCATCTCATCTTTCACACTGACCTCAGCTCTGCTGTATAGGACGTACAGTGTTGTTTGACACCTCATATGGCTCCCAACAATCTGTCGGAGCATCTTTCACCTCAATGTCGTCGTACCTATCCTTAGGGTAAGGGTTTCCTTGCCTCCCCAGATGTAAACGCCCAGGGTCAGCAACACCCCTACTTCTTTGAGGAGTAAGTTGGTCTTTTCACGATGCCTGGGATGGTCCCTTAGCTTCAGGATGAGGTTGAACAGTTTCCGGAGTAATCATCTCCGGTGAGACCCCAGGTGATCTCATTATATTTTGACTTAGCTTGGAAAATTGCTCCTTCATCACTTGTTGAGTGGCAACCAAGAACTTTATGGCTGTCGACACCTCAGCCATCTCGAACTGGGGTGGTGCCTGGATGGAACTCAGTCCTCCAACACCAGATGGTGGAGGGGGTGGTGGTAACTCCGGTGCCATATGGTAAGACTAGAGAGCTTGCAATGAAAATATTAGAGACCTTAATATTAGAGAGCTTACAATGAAAATATTAGAGACCTTGCAATGATGGCCTAACTTCATTTATCTGAATTAGTAATTATGTTACCATATGTGTCTCGAGATTAATTTTAATTATGAGACATTTTTAGAGCATTTTCAAAACAATATTTCACTCGTTTTTTGTAACCGGTCAAAACAATGATTTAAAGATCATCAGCGACTTTTTAACACTTGAAGAACTTTGAGTTAATATTTAAGTCGGATTGATTTAATTACTCGGAAAAAGTGATAGGCTTAAATATCTCACTGGGTTAAAAATTTCCACACTTCTTCGTTAAGTCGTTAATTTCTGCCCAATTTCTATTTTTTATCAAGTTCGGGTTAGCGCATCGGATTGTTACTACTTGTCTCTTCAAACAAAAAATTAGTGATATTTTTGAAGATTTTGAATTTCAATTTATATTTATTTTGAAGAAAAATATTTTTGCCTTTTTCAAATTTTTTCAATTATTTTTTGAAATTTTTGACATTTTAAAATTTGTGAAGTTTAAAAAATGCACATGTACCCCACAACTTAGACTTTTGCATTTTCCTCAAGAAAAAGGACTATGGCTATTAATGACCATCGTATTATATGCATTCTCATCATACTCGCCCTCGTAGTCAGGGTCAGCCTCCTCTTACTTCTCATAGTCCTCCCCCTAACTTCGACTTCCTCCTCACATTCGTCTTCGTCATCGCCCTCTTCCATTTCAACATCTTTAAAAATAGGTGGGGTTTGCACATGTCGCATTTGATTGGTACTCCACCCAATGGAAAAGGCATTAATGGGCTTTGGATCTTATATGTAGGAACCCCCTCCGGTGACATGAGCATCTTGGCAACGTGAGCAAATAAACCGTGCATAAGGAAGAGATATTTTACTGGTCTTGTTGAATGCATTGGTAGTGATCTCTTGGAGATATATATGAGGCAGGCTAATGCGGGCTTCCTCATCTAGGAAGTGATATAGAAAAGTGTTGTGCCGAAGGCGAATGGAGGAGTTGTTTATAGTGGGGAGTATGGAGCCGCACTTGATGATACAGGCATAGCGGACGTGCTCGAGAAGTTTCCCGATGGGGAAAGTGTCTTTGTCCACTCATTTATGAGTTCCCAATGGACAGCATATGCTTGGTTCGAGAGGAGGGGATCAGCATTTGGATAGGTGTGATTTTGATAAATGGTCACCCTCTCGGCCCGCATTTTGCGTTGAATGATTTAGAGGGATAGCAAGATAATTTTTCCATGGATATATGCTTCGTATTGGCCCCGAGATTTATGAACTAGCATCCCATAGAAAAGACGCACAATGTCATCTTGGACTCGGTCGAGTGGTTTCAACCAATGGAACCACCCTAAGCGATTGAAAAGCTCGGTGACCTCGGCAGGAAGGTTATCACACACTACTTTTCACTTGATGAAAACCGTTCGGATGGGACCAAAGAATGTCTCCACCCATTTTCGCTCTGGGCATGAGCGAAAGCCCTCATTTTTGCCCTCGTCTATAATGTCGGTGGAGTTGTATTTTGCCAGTCGAGCCATGAAAGAAGTAGGAGACTAGGATCTTGATAGAAAATGGGAGGAAGAATGGATTATTTATGGCGTGGGGTAAGGGTGGTGGAAGGTGGGTATTTAGAGGTGTTTGGGAGGTGGGAAAGGGTGGGTGGGAAAAAATTAGAGGGGGTGAATTTTTTGTGGGTTTAGGTTTAAGGGAGTTTAAAGAGCGGGAAATTCGTGTATGGAGGTAAGGAAAGAGGCTGAATTTTTGGGTGGGAAATAAAGAAAAGGGGGAAGAACCCCATTCTATCCCTTTAAGGGGGCGAACCAGTTTGGTCCTAGGACGAACAGGCTCGGTTGTTCAGGCTATCCAAACATGACATTTTTCGCATAAGCTCGGGCATGATGGTGGGGGAAAACTTCCAAACTCTCTACAAGGACTTTAATTTCACTAATGATGATCGAGGCACTTCAAAAATTCACCGTTTTATGACTTTCGCCCTTTTGGAATGTGTTAGGGTAAAAACAACGTTCCTAAATCTTGCTAATGCGGACTCGACGTACACCTAAATGCGCTAAAATACACACACAACTCACTACTATACAATAAACAAACCCCATATGCGTCGGGGGTGCTATGACCTCTCTTCAAAAACTTATTCATCCCTGTATAAGGGGTCCGACAACCAAATTGTCTTGGCTTCCTCAACACACACCTCTAGGTATAGCTCTAGGCGTTGTCTATTCACTTTGAATGCGTTCCCATCCTAAGGATTCTTAATTTCAATCACTCCATATGGGAACACCTCTCTCACGATGAACGATCCGCTTCACCATGAACATAACTTATTGGGAAACTAATAGAGCCATGATTTGTACAAAAGAACTTTTTAGCATGGGTGAAACTCTTTTCGATTGATATTTCTCTCGTGCACTAGTTTCATCTGTTCTTTAGCAATATAGGTGCTTTCATACACATCATTGTGTATTTATGCCAACTCAGGCAATTAAAGTTTCTACACTTCATAAGCTTTGTCAAGATTATAATTCAACCTCTTAATGGCCCAATACGCTTTGTGCTCGATCTCAACGGGAATATGGTAAGGCTTGCCATACCCAAAGTAAAAGGGGACATTCTGAGGTGGTTCTTGTACGCGGTCCGATAAGCCCGTAGCACATCGAGTAATCTATTGGACCAATCCCTACGGTTGGGATCAACGGTATTTTGAGGATGTGTTTGATCTCTTGATTTGCTAACTCTCCCTTGCCCATTCGTTTGAGGTCGTAAGTTGTCCCAACCTTGTGGAGGACAACACACTTCCACATTAATTTTTTAAACGATCTATTGTGAAAGTGTGTGTTGTTATCACTAACGATAGCTTTTGGAGCACCGAAACGAGAAATTATGTGTTCGTGGATGAACTTTAACAGCACCTTATTGTCATTCAACCTAGTAGATAAGGCCTCTATCCATTTAGACACATAGTCTATCGCGATAAGGATGTAAAGGAAACCAAAAGAGGAAGGGAAAGGTCCCATGAAGTCGATGCCCCAACAATCGAATATCTCAATGACGAGAATAGGGGTCAATAGTATCATGTCACGTCTAATAATGGATCTCATCCTTTAGCATCTATCATAAGATTTTCAATAACCATTCACATCTTGGAAGATAGTGGGCTAATAGAGACTGCATTGAAAAATATTTGCGATCGTCTTTTTAATGGAAAAGTAGCCTCCACATGCCTCTGAATGATAAAATTCAATGACACTCAGGATCTCATCATCCGGCACACATCTCCGGATTATTTGGTCAACGTAATATTTAAACAAATAAGAATCGTCATAGAAAAATATGCACGACCACGTAAATAACTTTGTCTTTTCTTATGATGACCAATTAGAGGGAACGCCCCCCATGACTAAATAGTTCACGATATCCGTAAACTAAGGAAGAGAGGAAGTGAAAAACAATTTCTCATTCGAAAAATACTCATCTATAGGTATAGGATCTTTGGGTACGTCGTACGAGAGCCTAGATAAATGATTGGCTACAGTGTTCTCTACTCATTTCTTATTTTTAATGGAAAGATCAAACTCTTAGAGTAGCCAAATTCACCTAATGAGGTGCGGCTTCGCATCCTTCTTACAAAGGAGATATTTGAGAGCTGCGTGGTCAGTAAAGCACATTATGGGTGACTCGATAAGATATGGATGGAATTTGTCGAGGGAGAACACTACCGCTGGACACTCTTTCTACGTGGTGGAGTAGTTCAATTGAGGTTCAGTTAAGGTTCGGCTAATGTAGTTTATGACGTGGGTTTTCTTATCTCTCTGTTGCCTTAAAACCGCCCCTACCACATAATCACTAGAATCACACATAAGCTCGAATGGGATGGTCCAATTCGGAGCCTGCATGATAGGAGCAGAGATTAGCATGCTTTTCAATTTTTCAAAAGCTTCTTAGCACGCTTCACTCCACTCAAAAGGAGCATGCTTCACGAGTAGGTTACTTAAAGGCCTAGCGATGTCACTAAAATTATTAATAAACCTATGACAAAAGCCTATGTGGCCAAGAAAGAGCGCATGTCCTTTAATGACTTGGTTGGGGGAAGTTTGGAAATAACATTAATTTTCAATCTATCGACCTCTGTCCTCTTGGATGACATGATATGGCCAAGAACTACTCCTTCGGTAACCATAAAATGGAACTTCTCCCAATTTAGTACCAAGTTATTTTCCATAAACTGGGCGAGCACCTTTTCGATATTAGCGAGGCAATGGTCAAATAGGTGCCCAAGACACTAAAATTGTCCATGAACACCTCAAGTCCCCTTTCGACCATGTCGCTAAATAGACTGAGCATGCATTTTTGAAAGGTCGCGGGTATATTACACAATCTAAATGGCATACGTTTGTAGACAAACATGCCAAATGGACATGTCAACGTAGTTTTCTCTTGATCTAACACATCCACCTCAATTTGGTTATACCTAGAATAACCACATAAAAATAGTAAAAACGGGTGGTCCGAGACTCTCTCAAGAATTTGGTCCATAAACGACAAATGGAAGTGGTCTTTTCCTTGAGCTTTCGATAGTCAATGAAAACGCGTCACCCGGTGGTGGTAAGTTTTAGGATAAGTTCCCCCTTTGCGTTCTCGACCACAATCATTCCTGACTTCTTCGAGACGACTTGAATAGGACACATACATTTATTATCCGAGATGGGATAGATGATGCCCGTATCTAATAACTTAATGATTTTGGTTCTTACGATGTGTTTCATGGTCGGGTTCAAACGTATTTACATCTCCCTAGAGGGATTTACGTCATCCTCTAGGTGGATTACATGGGTACAAATCAAGGGGCTTATACCTTTTAAATCCATGATGGACCAACCAACAGAACCTTTGTGCTTCCTCAAAATGGCCATAAGTTTCCCTTCTTGCTCTTCATTAGGCTCGAGGAGACAACAATGAGATATGTCTCATCCTCTCCCAAATAAGCATATTTGACATTGGAAGGAAGATTATTCAATTCTATTTTTGGAAATTTAATGTCGGAGGGAACCGTGAACGATTCCCTCAGTGGTAATTACTCTAATCGTTATACCCAACTTATATCTCTCACGTCATCTTCACACACGCCCTCATCTAATAAATCTCTCATCTCCCCCACCTCTCAATCAAAATTGATGCACACACTCTCTCTCACTCACCGTCACTAGACACACCTCAAGCGGATCCTTAACGTGATTACCCTCAAATTATTCAATTACAACTCCTCTAACAGATCCAACTTGTATAACTCATCCTCATCACCCATTTGCTTGGTGATGTTAAAGATATTCGTTTCAAGTGTAATATTCCCGAATGTGGCTTGTATTTGCCCCTTACGCATATTAATCAACATGTTAGCCGTGGCTAAAAAGGGGCAACCAAAAATAATAGCAATATGATGACTCGAGGGAGAGGAGGGATTCGTGTTCCAAATAATAAAATCTAGTAAAAAGTAAAAAGTGTTAACTTGTACGATCACATCCTTGACCATCCCTCGGGGTACCTTCACGGAACGATCTGTGAGTTAGAGAATAGTTTTGATGGGCTTAAGATCTCCAAAATCAATCTTCCTATAGATAGAGTAAGGGAGAATGTTGACACTCGCCCCTAAATCTAATAAAGCTCTATCGATTTTATTCTCTCAAATAATTCACGAAATGGTAGGCGCACCCGAATATTTATACTTGGATGGGAGGTCGCTCAAAAGTACCAAACTCACAATTTGTGCTAAAAACACCTTATTCTTTACCTTTAATTTGCGTTTCACCGTGAGTAAGTCCTTTAGGAACTTAGCATATGCAAAAATTTGCTTGATAGACTCAAGAGAAGCTAAGTTAAGATTCACTTACTTAAGCACTTATAAAATGTCATCACGGGGGGACCTTTTAGGAGGAGGGACCAACCATTGAGGGTAAGGAGTGGTTATAGGGAGTTTCACTACCATCTCAAGCCTAACTGCATTGTTTTTATCACTCCCATCTAATGGGGCATCTTCGGCCTCTTGCATGTCGGGTGAAACCTTCTTGTCATATTACACGTTGTGTGGGGGAGATGAAAGGTCAAAACTCTCCCACTGCGTAGAGTGGTTACCGCTTAACATTTTTCTATACTTTTATCAAGGGTAGAGATAACACATTTTTTACCTTAGGGAGGTCTTTAGCCTTGGGTGGAGAACTTGTCGCTCTCTTAGACACTTAGGAATAATTGTAACTTAGAAAGCGATGCCTTTAAGTCAGAAAAATTTGGGCATTTTAAGCATTTTTTGCAGACTGAGCTTGCATGAATTGAGCAAGAGTGTCCTTGAGACTCTTCTGTTATAGAATCACAAGAGGCGCGGGAGGAGGTGCTTGCATGGGTGGCACTTGTTGGTAAGGTGGGAGTGGTGGCAGTTATTGGGCAACGTGTGGATTCAAGTTCATCACTGCATTTGGTTTCCCGTGACTAAAACTAGTATGGTTTTGCCTTATGGGATTGAAAGAATTCCCTTGAGGAGTGTTAAAATTACCCTTATAGGGTCCCACTACCTCAACGGACTCTTGTAGCATAACTTGGGAGGCGGGTATAATTGGACATTCCTTTGTTAAATGTCCCGCCTTATAAATCGCACATCTCTCCTCCGGTAAGGCTCTAGATGGGCCGGATATATCTCTCCCCCTATGTTTGACCACGTCATTTAGCCGCTTGGCTATCTCTTCACCTCGGCTTCCTTGTCCAAGTGATAGAGTTTGGACGCAGAAGGAGTTGTGGACATTATTCTAGCTTTGGGTTGGGTGTTCAATCCGATGTGTCTCAAGCTTGAGTAGTCTCAACGATATACTTAAAGTGGGCCTCTGCATCGTCCGCATCTAACCCGAAGAAAAAGTCTGAATTTGAGCCCGAATAGAGTTCGTCCTATGTGCAGAAAAGCACTTATGAAGAAATTTAGCCTGCATGTCTCTCCACGTGGCTATCGAGTTCGGTGCTAATGACCAAAGCTAAATCTTGGTTTTGTCCTTAAGTGAAAATGGGAAAAGCTTGAGGCACACTACGTCTTGGGTGCAAGCTTGATCGTTAAACGTCTCGCGCCTCCTCAAACTCTCTATTATATGGGTAAGGCTTCTCCGACTCCGTACCGTGAAATGTTGGGAGAATCTTAATCATCCCATTACTAAAGTGGAATTGCCCCACATATATGGTAATATAATGCACTCGAAGTAATGGTTCGCTCGGGGTATAAGAGTTCTCTCATGGGGTAACACTGCATCACTCCTTCACCCATTTCGAAACTAGCGTTGAAGAGTTTGGAGCGTGAGGGCTTGCAGGAGTGAGTTTAATTATAGGATTTTCGTGAACCATAGAAGGATTTATATTGGGATTGGGCTGAGTATTTTGCATTTAAAGCTCGAGAATATTTTTATTTTTTTTTATTTCTATTTTTATGATTTTTTGGATATTTTGAATCTTTTGATTTTTTTTACTTCTTGGGATTTATGAAATTTTTTTAAGAATTTTTAGGAATTAGAGGAAATTCTTTGGTTAATTAGTCATAACTTGGTGTGTCCACCTAGTTGCCCGACAACAATGCCAAAAACCTGATGCGACGCAAAATGTGTGTGAATGCCTGTATCTACAGCTCAAGTACAAGTCGGTCGCTCAAGTCATAACCCGATAACTCGGGGTTGAATCCGTAAGGATTAAGATGAAGATCATGACGAAAACTACAAGGTAAGCATCTAAAACCTAGGTATCGACTCTCGAGAAAATAAAATAAAAAGTGATGATTTTTGTGATGATTTCTACTTAACTAAAACAACCTATCTAACAAGTGCGATTTAATTAAAAGAAAGCGAAAACTAAAATTTGTGATTTTCAAAAACTATTTGAGAAAAGTTGGGTCGAGATCTAATCCCCAGAACCATCATTATTTTCGTTAGATATAAAAATTTCAATAATTATAAATGTAATTAAAATAAAACATAAATTTCATCAAAGCATTAATTATATGAGAACTCTGCACAATATTGTGTCAATAATTAATTTGACATGAATGACAAGATTACCAACACGTGTATTATATCCTCAAACACTCTGGTTGCCTACGACAAACGGAGTTAAGGGACCTATAATATTAGTATCGACAAAAAATTATATATACAATTATATCCAATTTTATAACTGACTCATCTACCTAGGTTGGTTACATGTATCCCGACACTCCAATGATTTAGCCGAATATATTAAAATTAACTACACAGGCGTTAATGAAGTTGTATGAAGACATGATGATTGAATGATAAAAATAAAGCACGTAGATAATATTACCAAAAGTGTAGAGAAAGAAGGACATGCACAAACCAAACCTTGAAATAAAACTGGAAAAATACTAACTCCTGATTGATTTTTGCATGCATGAAAAGTAAAACAATTATTCTTTGATATCCCTCACTTATCTAGCCTTCTAATGAATGATAATTAGTCTAAAAGACTCCTAATAAATGTTTACATAAATCCATGTCGTTTAGAAGAGTCCGCAAAACATAAAACTCTTTGGAATAAAAATTAGGTAAAAAATAAAACTCGAACCGGTTTGCCCTAGTATCCAAACCAATTCGCCCTGACAAATCGATTCTCCCCAGGACCCAACTGGTTTGGCCTTTCGGACAGCCTAAGTTGCCTTATTCGGGATGATTTCTTCATATTTTCACTTTTTCCGCTGGATTTTTATCCCAACTTCAAATACACATAACTTCTTCATCGTAGCTCAAATTTGGGTGTTGTTTCTTCCAGCATGCTCGTAGCTTCGAATTCTTAGACTTTTCAGTTGGCTCCTCCTCCATATTTTGGCTAGAAAATTACGAAATGCCCTTGTCTCTACGTTCTTATGATTCTTTTGCCGTTTCGGTTTTCCTCTTGCATCCACTTGCACGAAATACCTGTAAAACAAGAGAGAAACATACAAAATAGGAAATACTCGCCGAAAAGGATAGTAGCATAAATATGGGATAAATCCAGTATAAATACACTACATGGGAATATAAAAATACTGAAATTAAACGGATAAATATGACATATTTAAGCCTAATCACTGAGCAACAGAAGAACAACAAATATGTGGAAAGTCTTTAGGCAATGAATCGGTATCCTCAATCGTTGTCTTGCCTGGACCAGTGCCAGGAACACAAAATGAGTAAGTAACAGGCAAAAGAACAACCAAAAAAGAATTTAATGATAAAAAAAGGGCCTTACTAGAGGAAAAGTCACAGATGGATCGTTCGATTGGATTTTTTTCATATAAATGATGCTTAACATGGAATGACCACCATATTGTAAAATCATCACTCACTCTAGCATTAAATTCCACACCCTCTATGCTAAAAGTCCTACAGGGTTCAAAATAATGGTAAAATCTAACCAAAATAGAGTCCTAAGGAACATTAACATAAAAAGATAGACACTCCTCTTCTAGGGAATATGAATAGCTTGATATAAGCAAAATTATCTTGAAAAATAAACAAGAAAGTGGATTCCACCACAGGACTTGGTACCAGAAGCCTTAGGGGGGAGAGTGCCACAAAATAAATCATTGGAAATAAAAAAAACTTCCCCGGTAAGAGTTCATTTCCTCATTAGGGAAGGTCTTATTAAAAATAGGGACAAGCCACTGAGGGGCCTTAGTAGTATTCAACAAAGCTTGAAGGAGAAATCTAGGATGGTCAGGACTCAAAACCTTAAATAGGGATAAAAGAGCTTCGGATCTCCTATTAGTTGGTTTGGAATTATAATAGGCATGATTGTGACTCAAACATAGACTGCCAAAGGTATGACAAATCTTAAGAAAATAGGCATGGCGCCACATTTGAAGGACCCACAATGGCCCACCTTTCTTGGTGTTAAATGAACTAACTTGGAGTTCAAAGCAACTTTTATAAAAAGATAATCCAAGAAGTTAGAGGCGAGATCCAATGACATACCTTCTACCAGAGTTATTGCCAAGAACGAATACTTTAGCATCACACGTTAAGATACATGCCATGATAACCAAAATATAAGGAAGTAATAATACTCTACGTCAATCACAGAGCCAATAGTCCTCTTGTGTCTTTTATTGAATTTAAATATGCCAGGTAAGCAGTGGGTCCAACCATCCCAAAATTAAATTCAAAATAGTTAAAGGCATGGTCCCAAAAATTAATGACACTGCAATAATGGAGGAATCAAACTCGATGTTCCCCAGACAAAGATTTACTGCATCAAGAATGCCAAGTATTCATCAAGCTGACATTCTCACTATAAATACAATTTACCCACTAATTCTAATTTTTGTCATCTACCTGCCTAGGCCAAACCCAAAATTTGAAAGAAGAGGGCAAGCAGATGGAATAATAGTTTTGAATAGGGAGGGATTGCTCCCCAAACTTAGGATAATATATCGATAAATTTAGAGAAAGTTTATTATAAAATAAGGGACCACAATAAAATAGGAACCCCCATAAGATAGCTTAATGGGGCATACAATGCTCTCAGAAATAATATCTTCAAATTAGTCGTAAAAGTTTAGGGTTTCTGGATTAAACACCAACGTTGTGATAAAGTTGAGAGGAAAGATAAAATAGAGTTAAAGGTATCTAGAAGTTTAGAGAGAGAGAATCAACGGTGAGATATGGTAGAATAGCCAAAAAACAAGTTTTAAACAACTTAAAAAGACCATTTGAAATACCACTCGACTACCAAGAAAAAAATGTTGACACGTGTCTCTAAGGTTTTCCTGCCAAAGGTAAAGCAAATGGGGAAAATGAACATGTTACAAAGGACCTTTATTGTCACAGCTAGATAAAATCCCTCATGATTATACTTGTAGTTCATGAGTGCCCCAAATAACTAAAATCAAGCGACGAGAATTCCATGTTGAACAAATATACTCGTTAAAATAAATAATAAAGGTTATCCATTTATGGGATTTAATTATTCCAAAGAAAGACAAAAGGTTGTTATGTAGAAATTTCCACTTGTGCAACTAGAATTGGTGGGGACATTACGAGTAGAAAAGTATGCATGCATAATAACCAAAACCATAATATTTTTTTATCTAAAAGTACAAAATTAACTAAACACATGCAATATGCCAAATTTGGTTGCAAACTAGATTAATCATTAAATGGTCAAGACAAATAACATGCCATAATCTTAAAATTCATTTAATCAAAATTGACCAACAAGTAAAATGACTACAGAAATAGGTCACGAAAAATGATTCAACAGATAACACATTGGCAAAAATACAAGCCTAAAACATCTATTCGAAGTAGAAATAAATTTTCCATTAAATCCAAAATAAAGGGGCTTACAAAATTGGAAATATATTTATCATTTTCTACATATTTCAAAATAATGGAAAAATGCATAAGTTACAAATTTTTGAAATGTGTCCCACAAATATTTATACGCTTTCCTTCTAAATTTAAATGAGCTTTATCTTGTGACAACTGCTAAAGTAAGGCTTCATAATGTTGGAAATTCCGGACAACCTCCTGTGCTTTTCCCTCAACTCTCTACCTCCAAACGAGGTTTCCTATAGAGAAAAGGCATCAAACCCCCCATCTTTCAGATTATTTAGACCTTTTACATAAATATTCAACAAGTATTTCTAATATCCCAAAATCTTATTAGTTGCATAATGAACATCATCACGAGCAACAATTCAAACATCATAATCAGCCCGCAAACAAAATATTATCTCACTTTTCGAATAAAATAGGGATATATCTTCAGAAAAAAGGAAATTTTATCCTTGGGAAGAGAAAGAGACTCTTAGAAGTTGTGAATAACTTTGCATGCCGAAGCAAAGTTGTTTTGAGCATGGCCCTTCAATAAAATAAAAGGAGAACATCAATTCTAGGTGAAGGGTAAGGAAACAGATGTTGGCTAACATCCTAAGGCTTCAAAAGCAGGCAGATCGAAGCTAGCTACAACAAACATATATGAAGTGTATATTCCATTAGAGATAACATGATCTAACAATCCCTATTTTCCAGATACTTGAGAAACCGAATAGGTTCGGTGTGTGATAATTGATTTAAATTAAATTAAATTCGCAAGATTCCAAGTAACCCTTATTTAATTCGAGTCTATTTAGAAACAGCCCATAAACAAACAACTACGTGTGTGTGTGTCAAACCATAAATAAAGCATGCGACACAAAGTTAAGGAAAAATCCCCGCAGGGCAAAACCTTTTATTTCACTATAATAAGTAAATCGCAACTTACACAGATTACAATGAAATACAGTGACACACGAATACCCGCAGGTGTCGGTCGGTGTCGGCAGCAATGAATCCACACGCAGCGAACCCACATGAACCTCAGTTCAATCAACAAAGGAAGAACCGCAGCACTCCTCAATGACACGCAACCATAAAACTTTGTAGAGACTCCCTCAGCAATGACACGCAACCCTCGGTTGAAAAGATCTCTCCACAAAGATTTGAACAAACACAAGGTTGTGTTCTTGGGTTACCAAAAAGATTCACAAAGATTTGGCAATTTGTGTGAATCAAAAAACCTAGAGTCTTGGGCTCAATAGGTGAAGACTTAGAGTATTTAGGACTCTAAAAATCGTCTTCTAAAGTCTTACAAAACAACTCCACCGAAGTTGATATTTATAGGAAAAAAGATGAAGAGACCCACGTTCTTAAAACTCTAAAATTCTATCCAGCGTACAAAAAAAATAGCATTCTTTAAGGAATTTTCTCCATCTTCAAAAGGTCATAACTCCTTCACCGTAGATCGGATTGAGGTGCCGTTTTTTCCAGTATCTTCGTTGCGGCGAGCTCTTAAACTTTCCAGTTGACCAGACCTCCAGAATATGGATGTAAAATTACGAAAATGCCCTTGAACTTCCCTATCAAGCCTTGTTGCACTGTTTTGACTTCTCTTGCATACCACTTGCATTACGAGCCTAAAATCATGGAATGTGAAGTCGTTGAGGCAGATGGGGGACACATGATGGAGATCATAAATGCTTGATTCTCGAAATTCGGATTGAGGCCGTCGTGAGCGATCGTATAGAGACGTGCTAAATGTAGCGACATACGACATAAATAAATGAAGCATGTTGGACATGAGAAAAATGTCCTTACAATACTAGTTAGCCATTACAATCATACTTGTTTATGAATGCCTGGAAATTAGTTTTATATGATTTGGGTCAATGCCCTGTACTTGAAAAAATATCTTCAGTGTCAACAGTAAATAATCATACGACTCATTTACAAATAACATGTCATCTCGTTGACACTCACATGCAATAATAACCTCACCCCTCAACTAAGTGAAATAATACGAGCATGTCCCAACTCAAGGCATAAACTATACTGAATGTCTCTATCTCTATACTAATAAGTGAATAATTGATAATCAAATGCATTGGAGATGTAACTTACCACACGTGTAAGAATACAACCCTAACACCAACTCTCATAATGTCACCCATAAGTACGGCATATATTGTCTTATAAATACATTACAAAAATGTAACACGAGGTTCATTTAATTAAACATCCATCACTGGACTAAAATATCTCTTTTATAATTTTCAAATACATTACATGAATGCAACTAACTTTGGTAACCATCTTGTGCTTCTATCGGTAAATTTATAGGAGTTCCTTACCCAACGAACTTAACCAAACACACAAATATAATAACAGGGATATCACTATGCGGTAACACCATCAACGGGTCCTTACCCAAATCCACTTGTTGGATCGATTCTATCCACATTCTCTCATCGTGAAGCGGTAACCATCTTGAACATATGGTCAAACATAATGACCACTATAAAAGCATGCATCAATAATCAAGTGTGCGGTACACGGTACGAACCTTTAAAGAAACCATGACCGATAGATTACCCATAACCGATATATATGTATATATATATATATATATATATATATACAACTATAAAATGTCACTTCCCTCACGCACGTACCCAAAATTGCCCAAATCTCCAACACCAGACTGTACTATTAATCAAAGTCTTATTAGATTTCTAATCTTAATTAAAGTCAACGTATAAAATCTTTTGGTTTACTCACTAATAAACCTAACATTCGAAAATTCACCAATTATCTCTCTAGTAAACAAAACTCTCGATACTTGAATGAACTAAAGAAACTCCAACCACCATCCCTATGGCCTGACCTCGACCTTCTATAGGGGTCGAATCGATTCGGTTCGGGGCAAAGGCCAAGATTGTACCCCAAAACTGAATTTTGGCATCCCCAACCTCCATTACTTCTCTAACTAATCTCCAAGACTACCCCAAACCTTATCTTCCCATGAATGATAGATATCCTAATTTTTTTTCTAAGGGACTTAGCATCAATTAAACATAATTACGGGTTTAACTATAACAATATCCAATCAAACCAAGTTTCAATCTTTAACATGCAATAAAATCATAAGTATGGATTATCTCAAATATAAATTTCAAATTAACATCGGGATTCAATTAACATACGTAATGCAATCCTAGACATGAGTTTTAATCAGAAAATCACATTCCAAAACCGCTCAATTGAAAATTTCTCTTCAAATAGTTCAAGTCATTCAAATTAGAATTAATTACCATGAATCCTAATTAACCCATTAATAAACATGATTAAGATATCTGATTTAAATCCTAAACATGCATTCTAGATCTCATAATTAAATACATACATGAATTATAAACAAGTTACAAATTATATATGTGATAAAGCAAGATATTTCTTGCCTGAAAGTATGAACGACGGATATATACATGCGATCATTGTTCCTTCTTCTCCCAAAATATCCTTAGGCTCTACCAAAGGTCTAAAGTTGCTAAGGTTTAACTCTCTGATGTAAAGTATGTGAATAAGAGCTCTAATTCCTTTAATTAAACCTTAATCCAGCATATCTATTTTAGGCTGATATTTGGTCCTCCCAATAAGCACCAAATACTATCCAGAATAGTCCAAAACTTAGCCTAAGGGTATACCTATCCCCCAACCAAACTTAGGACAATAAAAACATATAATTAGACCTCGGCCCGCTCCAAATGGTAGTACCTCATAACTTACGGTAATACATCACGAAGTAAAATAAAACACAACATATTTATTTTACACGTAACAATATGTAGTCCAACTTAATTAATTACACCCATTAATTAAATATAGCATTCAACACACACAAATCACATAACATGAAATTTAATAATCATCTAAATATTAAATTTATTTTGCCAATTCACTCAAGAAGTAATTACTTCCAATTTATTTTCACAATTAATAATTATTAAATAAATATCCAAAAAATATGAGGTATTAGACATAGTTAGTGGGATATACAAAAGAATGAGAAGGCGGATTGACACTGAATGTGCCATATCTTTGAGCAACATAAGTGGCACAATGCTAAGAAGATAAAAGGTTTAAGACCATGATCTTGGTATCATCGAAGAGATAATATCGTCTACTTGGCCTTCACCAAGCATAATCTCCCCTATGATGAGGAGTGATAGTAGGATAAACCACTTGTGGTAGGTAATTTAGTGGAAAATGAGGAAGAATAAAGGTATGATCACAACTAATATTTTATCATGAGGATGCTGACTAATCTCTTCCCATGAATGAGGAAGAGGAGGAGCTGGTAGAGATCCACTATGGACAAAAGTGGGATGTTAGACAGAGTCATTATCCTTAAAAGCCTTTTTACCTTTGGTTTTAGCTTCATTGGCCTAAGTCGTTATGTTACCCCAAGCTTCGACATCTGCGGCCCCAGTTATGGCTTCTGTATATTTAACTTGAGGTATAATTACCTCACAAGTTAGTTCTTCAATAAGAACAATAACTTCCACTAAAGAGGAAGGAAATAAAGAACTTTATCAGCCCAATCTTCAAAAAGTCTAAATTTAGTAGATACAGTGACAACCGAAAGAGAGCTTATACAAGTTTATTGAAGGCGGTAGAGTAGTATACCCAACTACAATAATATAAAGCATCCAAAATTGGTAAAGGTGGAGCGGCATAATATGGAGCTAGAGGAAGATCAATATCATGGTCTACATCTCATTTTCCCCGAGTCACCGACATCATTAACTAGAAGTTAATTAAAAGAGGCAACAATAACAACCCAAGGGTCAGACGTACCATGACTAACAATTGATTGTTGAGAAGAAGAAATGCTCTTTTGAGAAGTATTATCATCTCCGTTAAAGTCCTTTTTGGTGAAACGAGGTGATGGGATGGTAAAGGAGTAGAGCTAAGATGAAAAGCTAAAATACAAAAAGCTTTAATGATGGAAATATTTCACCACCAAGACGTGTATTTAAGAATAGTGATAGCGTTAGTATAATGATTACTTAAATGATGGTTATAGGATACGAGAAGTCACTCTGGGCCTTCAAAATACACGTCAAGAGGATATGGAAATATGGCATGATAAATATCATCAATCCATTAATTATTTTTTTCCCAAATAATTTTACTAATGCGGGGTTATGTTTACACCTTATAATTTCCAACCAATGAGTCATCGACACGTGAAAGTATGAATCGATTATTATATATAGCAAATATAACATATAAATAGGCCATATTAAGACAAATATCTCAGCAAAAACATGACACCTATTATGCATAAAACATGGCGTAATCTCACATAACTGCATTGGGGCATAATAGAAGCAGGGGGAATATTTAAAACTTATAACCGTCCAGTAGTTAGATTGAAATTTGAAAATACAAAGGTATATATATATATATATATATATATATATATATATATAGAGAGAGAGAGAGAGAGAGAAAGAGAGATCGGCTCTCATACATACCAAGTGTACATACCGCTGGAGCAAACAATTTTTTTAAATATTAAAAAAACTATTTTTGAGTTGAGTTTTTTGTATGGTATTTAAACATTTCAAAGGACCCATATAAAAAATCATCTCAAAATAACATTTTTTTTGTTATTTTACAAAAATCAGTCAAACTTTCGCACCTTGTAAGGTGCTTTAAAAGCTACGAAAGTTTGACCGATTTTTTCAAAATAGCAAAAAAGGTTATTTTGAGTTGATTTTTTATATGGATCCCCTGAAATGTTTAAACGTCATATAAAATAATTAAGCCGAAGCATAATTTTTATCACTATTTTAAAAAAATTGGTATGTATACTTGGTATGTATCGGAGCCCGTCTATTTATATATATAAGGAATCAAGGACAATCCAAAAGAGGACTCTCCAGCCACAAAATCGCTTTTACTCTTTTAAGTAATTTTTTTCTTTTCTTTTCTTTTCAGTTTTTAGCCTAGTTTCAGCCTTTAATCATCCAGTTTCTTCTTTAGAGTGATTTGTAAGGTATATTGTAACTCTCTTTTAGTTTAATACAATTCTCTTTTGATTTATTTAACTATCTTTATGTTCCTTAGTTTTCAACTGCTTTACATTTATTAGTTTGAATTGCTTTACTTCCATTAGTTTTTATACTGGTTTTTTTCTTTAGTGTTAAATTACTTCATTTCAATGTTTTACTACTTCGAACCCTGTTTTTATCTTTGGCTTTTCATTTTCCAACTCTTCTTTAGTTTTAGTTCATATTATTTACAAACTTAATTAGCACTCACTGGAAAGTTTTTTTAATGGAAACATTGAACAGTTCACAAATCGCCTGGTTGTCGTAGGCTAAGATAATCAATCAGTTGTCAAGACCATAATCTTGCCTCGCATATAATAAGAAATATATAAATCAACAAAGCGAGAGAAACAATAACTAGATTTCCTAGCTACGTCACAAGGGCGACTCTGTAGGGGATTAAATTCCTAAGTGGGCTAAGCTCGTCTCCGTGCAAATACCTATTGTTATTTCTGGCATATACATACAACTTATTCATGTTCATACTCCTTGTGTATATACTTACTCTTCATTTGTGACATAGTTGCCATGTTTTGTTAGGGTAGTCCCTTAAAATAGTTACCATGATAGATTCATGCTCATGTAGTCTAGTTCTGAAATTGAGTGTTTACATATAACATAAATAACATTTGCTTATCGCATAAAATTTTTAAAATAAAAAGAAGTAAAGTTGCACATTGTGTTCACTCGCAATTTCACAACATATTTACATACCTTTTTTTCGTCGGGAGAAGCTTTCGAAGGAGTACTTGTCTACGAATTGACTATTTATGGTACACTACCACCCTCTTTGGCCTAGTACATTTGGGTATATCAATGGCCCTTCACGTACTGACCACCACCACTTTCGGAGGGTGGGGAGTATATCGAGGGGCTTGTCGCATGGCGAATTTACCCCCACATCTCAACTACTCGCATTAACCTAGAATACACATTAGCATTACACCTTAGGATATAAATACAAATTGTTTTCCAAAAAGGTTATAGATGCCCCCTTTAGGGGTTGTTTATACATTATCTCCTTCCCTGAAGAAGATGATATACTCAGACATCGCCGAAGGCTGCCAAACTCTAACTCAAACATGAGATGTTCCTCTAACATCCCCTTGTTTACACGGTTGAAACTATCATCGTGAGAATCCTCAAATAAACATATAACCACTTAGCTGTGACACCCCGCCTAATTAAATACCGGACGATCACTCCTTTATTAAATTAAATCAAGGTAAACAGTTGATTCATTCTCAGCATCACTGTCGATAAAAATAAATTTTCCAATTTAACACCCTAAATAATTAAGCTAAGTGTCAAAACCATTTTCATACATACTTTCCAAATTTTATTTAAAGAAAATTATTTATTTTATTAACAACATTCAATAAGTAAGAATCACACCACATTAAATATATGCAACATAGTCCAATTAATTTAAAACATTCGTCAATCGAATGTCAACATGCAAAATATAAAGTAACACAATCAAACTAAATAAAACCCATCGTAACAATACTGGAAATAACTGAAATACAATGTCCAATAACAACGGAATAATGGAAAGAGTTACACATGCTCAACTAAATGAAAGTACTAAGAGTGGATCCGAATGAACGAAGTCGTCTAATCAAGAGACCTGCAACTCCCACCTAAGCTGCAGCGCGTTCCTTCCAAGAGATCCTAAGCAAGACGCCCCTGTGGCTGGGCACCTGTAATACATACATATGTATACAAGAGAGAGAGGGAGAGAGAGAGAAACGGGTCAGATCCCGAAAGTGTGTTTGATTTAAAATACGTTTAGCAAGTATTTAAATTGATACAGGCCAATGCAACAACATATTAGAGCGACACTCTCTTGAGAAATTCTCACCTCTCTTCTAATGTGCATGCCTATCGTACTAACCGTCCCAACGGTTTATCTTATCATTGTATCATACTAACCTTCCCAACAATTTAGCTTATCTTACTTACTCATAGAATTTCAAAACCGAACAATATCATTGTTTAAAAAGAATACTTCCAATTAGAAACACCACTCTCGTTTTAGCTTTATTAATTTATAAAGTTTCCCAGTGTCATATTATACTTTCACAAAACATGTATTTACTATTTGAGTCATCAACTATGTCCTACTTATCAATTCACAGTAGGTAGTTCCAAATCTCAGAATTTCATATATATATATTAACTACTCGTATAATATATATATTATAACAGCACCCCAAATAAACTATGGTGCGGGCATACTCTACTATCCAAAACCCCATATCACTCATATTAAGGGGAATACAATCGGAATCACTCTCGAATTGTATTAACACCTACACAAACAAAATTGAGGCGAATAATAAATTCCAAGTCTCTAAGAGGATGGCACATGCCTGCGTCTCTTAGGACCGTCTGAACTATCACGTCGATAGCCTGTACCAAGGACATCTATCTTCTAGGGTACAAGTCAATATCCCCCATAAAGGTCCCATCGAGATAAGACTGTCCCAGCGCGGTAACCTCGGGGATAGCAAGTAGCGTGGGCATGATTTTCACATGTATATAATATATGTACACACAATCATATAAATATACCACTTTTATCATATTAATGTAGGTTCCTCTCGTCACCCATAATTACAACATTTATCCTTAATTTTACATTATTAGTATTATGTATAAGGTTTCATCTCTAACCTTAACTCGAAGGGTTTTCTCACTTATTACGTGACACTTATGGACTCTATCCTTCCAAGTAGAAAATTCAGTAGGTATAACTCTATTCACTATCGTAGCTATTCGTCGTAATCTCTCACTTGAAATATGTAGTTTCATCGTTCATTATATAATTACCCCAAAAGTAAACTTCTCGTCTTATAATAAAGTTCCCAACACTTATTCATATGTCCTACTGGTCTTTCCTATCTCCCAAAACATTTTATTAAGAATACCCAAGAATTATTTCACGATAAATTTAATTTAACTAATTATACAAGGGAAATAGGAGTCTGCCAGGAGGGGTCGATCGATCGAAGCTCTATGCTCGATCGATCGATCAAGCAGGTATTTTGATTTCTGCAGAATTGCAGTTACGGGTTCTACCAATTTTCTTCATCCAAATACATGTTTTCCAACCCCAAACGTCCAAGAATTCTACTACTAACATTATAACAATATACTAGATGTTTCTAACGTAAGGCATGTACATATTCATCATTTAAACATGGAATTTCCACCCAAAATTACATCTAATTATCAAGAACCCTAGAATTTTCTTAAACAGTTCTCTAACAAATCTTTCTCCAGAATTTCTTTCTTAATATCATCAAAATTTCATGGTTAAAGTCCTCTACATGGCAAGGTTTCCAGAATCATCATATAAACCAATACTACATGGATTTCCTAACACAAATTGGATTTTCTTCCACATTTTTCATCCCTAATCATTCCTAAACTAATATGGAAATTGCACCAACGAAAATAGAAAGATAAACACTTGCCTGGGATTTTCGACGTTCTGATTTGCAGATGTTTTTGGTGTGGTTGCGTATCCCGTTGCGCGATCTACGCGGTGGTGGTGGTTGTGGTGCAAACGGATGACTTTTGGGGCCTTGGATTGCCTTGGAGCTTTCTTCTTCCCTCTCCTATGGCCGTCACTTGTGTTTAGAGTTTCTAAACCTAGATGACAATCCAGATATCTGATATAACCCTTGGTATTTTCGTGGGTTTAATTACCCAAAAAGGTAAAATTACCAAAATGCCCTCCCGGGTTACTAATTAGGCCTAAAAACGCCCCGAGACCCAAACTACACCCCCGGGTACACTTTTCTGACTATCTCGACCCTTTCGGATGCGTTGGTGTACTCAAAACGACCATACGGGCAATTTATTAAATATTCACTTTGTATTTATCAAAATTTAGTCCCGACGCGACACGAGCACGTTCCGACTTAAATTTTCGAAATTGTCATTTAACTCACTCATGACATTCAATATAACCAATATAATATATTACTTTGATCATTAGTAATATTCAACAAATTTCTCATAATTACTAACTCTCGTCACGTTAATAATTGTAACATAATAAATTACCAGATTTTTATTAAATAATTCACTCACATTAAATTTAATAAATCCCCAAATTAATATAGCATAAAAATACGGGGTATTACATTAGCATGGGGTGATCCACCTTTTATCCAAGGGTAACCATTTTTTACATGGATACTCTTTACACATTTCATTTCTCACATGAACACAAATCACTATCGAGTAAGAATGCGTCTGTCGATTGTGTCCATGCACCGTAAGATTATTTACCCATGAGACTAGAATACGCTCTTGGCCACGTTTACACTACGAAAGCCGATTCCCATCTCAACTTCGATGGATCCACCAGGTTTTTTCGTTAAAAAATAATAAAAATTAGAGGCATTTATATATTTTTTCTTCCTTTACTCATTTCATAAAATCCCAATATTATATAATTCTCTCTTTCGTGTGCAAATCTTCTCAAAATAAGGTTTATACATATGACTTTTTCATGTGATTTATTGCAAATATGCTAAACCTTTCGCATGTTCACAACTACCCCACACACCATATATTATTTCCAGTTAGGGTAAATCTCACATTCATAAAGGGTTCCCCATCCCATCATCCATTCCTCCTAGCTTAAGTGGCATGCTTCAGGACATCAAAAGGTCTTGTTAAAGTTGGTTCAATCTTATAGGTCTTGATAACCAATTATCAGACTCCTCTTTGGGGATTATAAGCCCATCTCTCATTCCATGGGCTTTACAATCCCACTGGCATCAATAAACCCTTTATTTGTCTAGTTTAGTCTCTTAGCAACTATCAAGTTGAATGTAACTATCTCACAATGGAATGAGAATTATTGGCGATAATTAGAAGAATTGAAAAGTTTCTAATATTTTTAACACCAAGACCATTTTTAATAAGAACTTATTGTAAAGAACTATTAGGTTTTGTGAACAATAATTTATCTAACATATAGGCACAAGACTAACTCTTGCGATTGTAGCTTTAATTAATACAATTTACATTTAATATAGAATATAGAATATATAAATGTAAGAAAATTATTAAGTCGGTAGCCTAACAAGAGAATTTGTAGATGCACAAGAATGAATGACTCTATTATTTAGAGAAGAAAACACTCCTAGAAGAGACCAAACAAATGTTGAACTTGGTACCACTAAACAATAAACCACTATAAGACAATTGCAATATACTAGAAAGAGATATTTCCTCGAACGAGTTAATTAAAGAAACCCACCTAGTTAAATTAACAATACTAACATTTGAAATATTAACTTTTATTTTCCAGTTTCTAACTGATGAACAAGAAAAAGATAAAAAAAATGTATTAAAAAAATAGTATCAGTCCATGTCAGATTATGAAACTAAGAAAACAATTCCTCCTTGGTATTCAGAAGTGTGAAAAAAACTTATTGCAATCTCTAATAGGATAGTTAAAGGCTCCATCAATATTAACATTACCTTTTATAAAGGTCCAATAATATTGATATGGATAATGGGAATGGTTATAAGATTTGGAGTTAGAAAGAGATGTCGCTTATTGGTATCAATATAATGATCTTGAAGACACTATAAATGATACAACTAAAGCAAGACAAAAAGATTTCTTCATGATTAGTATGCTTACTACAGAATTGATGAATAAATTATTTAAACTTGCTCATTGTGAAGGAATAACATTTAAAATTCCCCAACTTTGTGAGCAACTAACTCCAAATCAACTGTTGGATTCAGTATACAAATATTTGTAAAATGTAGATGAGGGAAAATACCTATATATAAGAGGGTGTGATGTACTTTGTGATCTCATCACAGCACAGAAGATATTGAAAATGATATTACAGCATACGATTCAAACTTTAAAGATGGTTGTTAATGTCTAAAAAGGAACTAACTCCAAATTTATAATCACACATAAATATAAGATAAGTAACTCAAACCACATATACAAGAAATGGGGTTTTTAGAGTGGTTCGATTGTAAACTAGCCTACGTCCACTGTTATTTTTATTCGGTAGGATTTACAATGGCTCGGTATGGTGTGCATATGAGTGATTCGAATTGTTCCTTGAGCCAAGGGAATCGTTTGTATTTATAAGGGTGTCAAACCCTAGAGATGGAGCACCTTTATATTGTCAGATGCTTACATTTGTGTACAAAAATAAAACTCTTAGAATTCAGTGTTGGTTGGCATCCCATCAAAGAAACTATTAGTATTCTTGTTGGTTGGCCTTCTGGAGTTGGTCGACATTCAAGTCGACTAAGTGTCTCTAAAGCCGACCAAGTAGGTTGGTCGGCCACATTGGAGGACAGGTGTACATTTATCATTTTTTCATGTGGAAGTGTAATTTTTACATACAATAAAATCCCTCAATGCTCCATGCTTTATGCTTGCATGAAAGTGTGGAGTATTTACCCTAGAAAGTTGCCCGGCATACTATTTAAGTGTTTGGTTGGCAGCCGACCTCCCGTACTTGTAAAAATTTCTACTGGCACTGTTTGATGATGGCATTTTTGCATATAATTCAAAATTTTTTGAACCGCCAAAGGACACGGTCATCTTTTAATGCTTTGGAAAGCGTGCAGTTAGCGGTAGCTATACGATTCGTTCAGTTAATCATTTCATTCCCACTCCTCAAGGCAACCTATAAATAGGTATGAAATTTACCTCTTTTCCTTCTACCTCAAAACTTCTGAACTTTAGCACTCTCTTTGCCTTTAAGCTTTTTTATGTGCGATTGTTTGCTACCATTTTCTTCTTCAGTTTTTGCCACCGTCTTTGATTCCCTGTAAGACTTCTTTTACCCTTTTATCTGTTTTATCATCTTTTTCTCTATTTTCACCATGGTTCACATCGTAGATGAGATTTCATTAGATGAGTTTAGAAAAAAAAAGGAAAATCTCATATTGGGTAGACTTAGAGATACCCCGGGGTTCCATAGACGTTTATTCCCTTTTTGAGGGTCATTAGATCCTGACCTTGTTTATAGCAGAGTGTGGTATTACCTTTCCACCAAAACCCTTTTTTCTTTAATTTTGCCAATACTTCGATGTAGTTCCTGCCAGAGTAGCACCCAACACTTGGAGGGTTGTGAATGGGGTACATAGGTTAAAAGAACTTTATGGAACCCATATTGGGGTTTTGGAATTGATGTTCTATTACAAGTGGGTCACTGTTGGAGAGAGCACTTATTACTTGAAGACTAAATAAACTAATAGGGCTTTGGTAGTGAATCTACCAGACTCCAATAAGGACTATTGGGAGTATGGTATTATTGTCAAGAACTGGAAATATGATCCCTTCCCTACTAGAGTGACTTATATTGGTCCTGGATGTCCCCAATCAGGACGTGGCATAAGTTGTAACTCTATTGATTATTTTTTCCTCTTTTATTATGCATTCCTGATATTTATCTACTAACTTTTATATTTCTTTTTAATATGAGGAAAGTAGGAACAAGTGGCCCAAGGAAGGGGAAATCAATATCAACGATCATAAGTTCTTGAAGGGTTTGAACCAGAAGATTTGAGAAGGATATCCCAAAGTCGTTTCATTGATGTTGGAATATAAAAGTTTCATCACCTCTTTTGTTGCCAGACCTACACTTGTTATCCCTCTAGTTGATGTCAATCTTGAGGAGGTAATTGTACCAACTTCCTCAGCCACTGAATCTATCGGTGTTGAATTCATTCAGGGGGAACTTATTCCTCATTTAAGTCCCTTAACCTTTCTGAGATTCCTTTTTCTCCCTCCATAGACATGAACAAGAGGAATATGCCCATATTGATGGGAGGTCCCCTATTTTCTACCCCAAGAAAGTTATTGATACTGGCAAGAAGCCAGCTAAAAAGAAATCTTAGGCCAGTGACAAAAGGCCTATTGGTGCTGATGAGACTCAGATTATTGAGCCTCAACTAAAGAGGTTGATAATTAATTTACCTAATCCTTCAAAATACGTGCAAAAAAATTTAGTCGAGCAGTAAGCATTGGCTGCAAAGAAGACCACTGACCAATAGGAGGTGGTGAAAAAAATTCAGGCTAACCTTGACATTGGGTAAGCCTCTATTACCGTTAACCCTGGACTGGCTAGTGGTTTGATTAAATCTGAGAGACATCCTGCTGACAAAACTACATCATCCCCCATGCTTAGGTCCAGGGTGATCGAGAAAGCTTGCCATAACTTGGTCCTGGTAATTTTCTTACTTTTTTGCTATTTTCTCTATAATGATGAACTCTTTCTGATGTTTAATCTTTTGCCCATCTTGCAGTTTCTGGTTGATTTTAACTAGATGATGGAAAAGGATGGTCAACTGCGTTCTCTTTCGGGAGAAGTTAAAAAGTCCTTTGAAGGTTTGAAGAATTCTTTGGCAAAATCCCGACGAGTCTTGAAGGCAAAATAAAAATCATGGGAAGAGGATTTGAAGAAGGCCAATGAGAGGACCAATACAACTGAAGGAAAAATAAAGGCTATCGAGGAGAGAGATGAAGCAGTCGAGAAGAAGCTTAATGATGCTGAAGATAGGGCCAAGAATTTCGAGGACAAACTATCTAAAGTCACCACTCAGGCCCAAACTACGAAAGATAAAGTAGTTGGTCTGACTTCTAAAGTTATATCCTTAAAGGCCAAAGGCAAATCTGCATTTGATAAAGGCTGGGAGAAGGTCATATTTGATTCCTTTGATCAAATTGAGTATGCTAAAAAGTTATCCTTCAAGGAAGGGTGGACTGAGACCCTGAAGGTGGTCGATACAGAAGAAAATTTTGAATTCTTCCAAAAGCATAACCATGGCACTCCTCCTAATCTGGATGAGGAGTTTGATGATGAGGGAGGGTCTGGAGAATCTTTTGTAATGCCTATTGAGTCTTTAATGGTGCCCAGTACCCATGCCAAACTACTATCTACTGGACAAGATCAGGCCAAGGATAAGGAGAAAGTTTAGCTCATTTTCACCAAGTTTGTTTTTTATTTTGTTTCTTGATAATGTATTAACTCTTGTGCCTAAATGATTTATTAATGAAAGATCAGTTTTTCTTGTATCTATTTTTTATGCCTATGAATGATCTTAATTACTTGCTAGTTTGTTACTTCTTGTATCTTGCTATTTATCTGAATTTTCCCCATAAACCCGTATATTGGTAAATTTACAGTTTAATACTAGGAAAAAGGCCATAGTTTATATTGAATCTAACCTACTCAGGTGAAGTAAAAAACTTCTGGAAGCTGACCATGTCCCATTGTCTGAAAAAGACTTAATTGGGTTGCTCGGCCCAGATGCATCCGACCAAGTTAAGGAGTTATGCATCCATCTTTATTACTTGTTAGAGAGGGTTGTTGCTAATAATGCTGCATATTATGAAATGATTGAGCAAGTGAAAGAAGATCACAAACTGTCCCTAGCTTTACCTCACTTTACTTACGAGGCTAAGTAAAAAGCATTAAGTGAAGGATGGGGTTTTGACAAGAAGTTGAAGGACATTACTTCTGCTCTGAACAAGAAGGAACTTTTTTGAAGCAAGATTTGGATAGTTCCCAATTAATTGCTGCAATGCTGGAGAAATAAAATAATGTCTTGAAGGATGAACTTGACAGCTTAAAGAGATCAGGTACTACTGGTCCCGATGAGAGTGCTTCCTTTTTAGAGAATGAAAATACAAGGCTGTTGGAAGAACTAAAAGCCTTGCAGGAGAAAAAGACTAAGCCTGGGAAAACTTCTAGGCAAAGGATGATTGTTAGATCAACTATTGAGGAAGAAAGAACTAAGAAAACTATTACCAAATAAGTTGCTTAGTTGAAGCCAAAGACACTGCTATTGTCAACCAAGCTGCCCAACTGAAAGACAAATACAATGTCCTTAAGAAGGTTTAAAATTAAGTGGAGAGGTTAACATTTCAATTTCACAAATAGCCCAGGGAAGTTTGGATGGAGGGTTACAATGAGGCCTAATCCCACATGGATGATCATCTTGTTCAATGTAATCGTAAAGGCTATAAATAGGGATGGACCAACTTGCTAATTTTCCCAAAGTATGATCAAAATAGTGATTAAGGACACTGGAATAACCCAGGTCTATTGTATTATGACAAGCCTCCTTTCAAATTGGACATAAGATGGATTCCTCCCAATGCCATTCCCTAATGCTTGATAACTAAAAATTTAAGTGATTGTGGCCTTCATGATGAGTGTGAGATAGTTCGTCCCCCTCATTTTCTTAATAGGCCAGGTAGCAACAATAGACAAATGCTGGCGGATTTCAATACAATTAACTCTCCATATACCCTTTATGACCCTCCTGCTGGAATGGATAAGGCACAAGGAAAATGCCCAACGGAATAAATTTATACTTCTTGCACTGCATTTTGATCCATTATTGTTATTGTAACACATTTTGATCAATGAAGTCATTTTTAATTGAGTTCTCTTTATTAAAGCTTATGGTTTCTATTAATCTTTCCGCATAATAGGTAACCTGTATAGAGATTAGTTAATCAGCTTATAGACTAAATAACCTGCTCAAATGTTTAATATCTTATTCATGTTTGAATTATGTATAGGGCCTTAGATTCGACTGATGCACTTAAATCAAACTGTAAATAGCTTTATTGTACTAAGTTGTAGCATTAGTTATCAGTGACGACCAAGCGTATTAAGAATGTATAATTATTTCGATATTTTAACTTGGTCAGGTAAAATCTCTAATTAATAAATTCTACGAACTTCTAGTTCGTGGCTTGCTGAGGAAAAATCATACATAAAATTTATGGGTTGGAAAAGTTTTGAAAACTTTGAACCATGCCCTTTTCGGCAAGGAACTTTTTGAAAACTTTTCTGAAGTTGGAAAAGTTTGGAAAATTTTGAACCATGCCCTTTTCGACAAGGAACTTTTTGAAAACTTTTCTAAAGTTGGAAAAGTTTGAACCATGCCCTTTTCGGCGATGAATTTTTTGAAAATTTTTCTGAAGTTGAATAAGTTTGGAAAAGTTTGAACCATGCCCTTTTCGGTGAGGAACTTTTTGAAAACTTTTCTGAAGTTGAAAAATTTGAATTAAAATTGCTTATTAATTCTAGTTAAGTTTTAGCCACCATACTCCAAAACAAAGCACAAAAGGGGTGTGTTATGGATAAACTTGAAATTTCATTAACTTGGATAAGAAATTACATTATGGACATAATTTTCAAAATAGAATTACTGATAATACTTGCCCAAATGGTCTGCGTTCCAAGGATTTTTAAATTCTTCTCCCTCTAGAGTTTCCAAGCGATAAGTTCCTGGTTGGATAACCACCGAGATACGGTATAGACCATACTAATTAGGCTCCAACTTGTTGCTCTTCTGGATTACATTCTTGAGTACCATATCTCCTTATTTCAAGTTGGCTGGCTTAACCCCTCGATTATAAAACCTTACAGTCCTTTGTTGATAGGCAGCCATCCAAATGGTAGCATCTTCTTGAACTTCTTCTATCATGTCTAGATCTAGTCGCCTCATGATATCACTATTAGGTGAATCAAAGTTTAGAACCCTATGAGTTGGCAGACCTATTTCCACGGGTACTACTACCTCATTGCCAAAAGCTAACATGTATGGGGTCTCTCCTGTTACTGTTCTATGAGTAGTCCTATATGCTCAAAGGACGCTATGAAGTTCATTAATCCAGTTGCCTTTAGCCTCATCCAACTTTTTCTTCAACTTATCTAACAAGTTTTTATTGGTGATCTTAGTTTGACCATTGCATTGTGGATGCCCAGATGCTGAATGAATTTTCTGGATGCCTGACGGAATATAGTACTCATTAAATTATTCATTATCAAATTGAGTTCCATGATCGGTGATGAAGGTATAGAATACCATATCTATAAACGATTTGTTTCCATATAAATTGGAACACCCTCTGATAAGGCATATCAACCAGGGGCTCAGCCTCCACCCATTTAATGAAATAATTAACAGCTACAACTAGGTAATTGAATCTTCCTTTGGTGGTCGATAGTCGTCCGACAAAGTCAATTACCCATATAGAGAAAGGCCATAGAGAAGTGATGGGTGTTAGACTTGCTCCTGGTTTTTTATGGATTATAGCAAAATTTTGGCATTTATCACATTTCTTTGTGAGTCGGCCAGTAGTAACCTTGCATCGCTATTCGTTGTCTTAGAGACCTCCCAGTTTTGTGAGATCCATATGAGCCTTTATACATCTATTTAATCAAATCATTCACTTCATTTGGATGAACACAATGAATTAGATAAATAGTGTATCCTCGTCTGTACATAATGCCTTTTTCTAACACGTTATTAGCGACTTTATACCTAATCTTTTTAGCTTTTTTTCTAGTCGGAAGGCAGTGTTCCTCTTTTAATGTACTCCCTTATTGGGTCCATCTATGAAGGACCTAATTAGTCATAATTGGCATTGACTTCCATCCCATCAATTCTTTTATGGGCAAAGATCTCCACTAGCATTGTTCATATGAGTTCTGTTGGAGTTGCTGAAGCAAGCCGAGCAAGAGCATCTGCTCGGATATTCTCTCTGGTAATCCTCACTGTCTTGATTGAAGTGAACATAGAAATAACTTCCATTGCTTTTTTATAATATCTCATCATAGTTTCCCCCTTTGACGCCATAAATTTATTGCATTTAATTAACAATCAACTGAGAATGAATATATAACAATACATGCTTGGTGCCTAGCGAAAAAGCCAGTTCCAATCGTATGATCAATGCTTCTTAATTTGCCTTATTTTTGGAAGCCTTTAATTGGAATCTCAAAGCATATTCCACATCCAAGTTATCTGGAGTGTTCATGATGACTCCTGCTCCATTTCGAGTGGAACATTAAGATCCATCTATAAATAATTACCAAATTAAAATATTATTAGAGAAATGTTCTTCTGCTAATACTCCATCCTTGAATATATTCTGGCTTTATTAAATTATTTCATGAACAACCGACGAATTAGGTTGGTCGGACCTAGTCTATGGTTGCTTTTGGTCTAAGCTCTCTTCCATAGAATCCGGCTCGGTAGGCAAACATGGATTGGGTTGCTCCTCTGTATATGTGAATTCAGCAATAAAGTTTGCCACTGCTTGGCCTTTTATTACAATTCTAGGTTCATAGACAATTTTATACCCTCCCAATTCAACTCCCCAAGACATTAACCTTCCAGACTTCTCTAGTTTATAGAGTGATTGCCACAAGGTCAAATCTGTGTAAACAACAATGGTGTAAGCTTGGAAGTATGGCCTCATCCTCCTAGATGCTTCAATAAGAGCTAGGGATAACTTCTCAAGACATGGATATCTGATTTCAGCTCATTGGAATGACTTTCTAGTATAATATACTGGCCTTTGAACTCCTCCATCGAGTCGAATCAATGCCAAACTAACATCTGACTCTGAAACAACCAAGTATAAATATAATTTCTCTCCCAAAATTGGTCGGGAAAGGAGTGGGGGAAAGCCTAAGTACTTCTTCAACTCTAGAACGGCCTTCTCACATTTATCATTCCACTCAAAGGCCTTTCTTATCACCTTAAAGAATGGAATACACTTATCAGTTTCTCGGGAGACAAAACGGTTTAATGCAGTTACTCTCCCTGTTAATTTTTTTAACTTCTTTTTTATTGGTCGGGGATTCCATTTCAAGCAAGGCTTTAATCTTGTCAGGGCTCGCTTATAGTCCTCTTTGATTCACAATGTATCCCAAGAATATTCCCTCATGTACTTCAAAAATGCATTTGGTTAGATTGAGCTTTATCTGGTGATTTTCCAATTGATTAAAGGTTTAATGTAGCATTTTTATTCTTGGTGAGTATATCATCTATGTATACCTCCATATTTCTGCTAATTTGGTCTTCAAAAATTTTGTTCATTCGTCTTTGGTAAGTAGCTCCGGCGTTCTTCAATCCGAAGGGCATTACATTGTAACAATATGTTCCTCAGTTGGTAATAAAAGAAGTGATTTCTTTGTCTTCAGGTTTCATCTTAATCTAATTATATCCAGAATAAGCACCCATAAAGCTGAGGAGTTCATGACCTACTGTAGTATTGACCAATTAATCAATCATTGCTAAAAAAATGATCTTCTGAACATGCCTTGTTGAGATCTGTGAAATCCACACACATGCGCCACTTGTCATTTTTCTTCTTTACCATGACTACATTGGCTAACCAGCTTGGGTATTTAACATCTTCAATTAACCGTGCTCGCTGCAATTTTTCTACTTCTTCCTAGATCTCCATATTCTTCTAAGGGCTAAATACTCTTTGCTTAATTAACTTAGCATTTAGACATATGTTAAGCTCGTGACAAAGGAAGTTTGGATCAATACCTGGCATGTCTGTATGGCTTCAGGTGAACACATTTTTTCTCTCTCTAAGGAATGTGATCAACTCATATTTAAGAGAGGGAGATAACCTAAAACCGATCTGGGTAGTTCTAGCTTCTCGTCGTCCAGTATAACAACTTTTGTTTCTTCCATGACTTGCCCTTTTACCATCTCTTATTCTTCCCGAGGATCTAAAGTGTCAATGTGGAAAGTGGTTATGCATTTCATCCGTATCTCTTATTGGTTGGCCGATGTATAATAACATTCTCTAGCTTATTTTTTACAGCTATCTACTATGCCGACTCCATAATTTCTTGGAAATTTCATACATAGATGCATTGTAGATGGCACAACCTCTAAATTCTTAATTCCCACTATTCCCAAGATGATATTATAAACTGATGGGATAATTTTGTCTAACATAAAGCAGCAAATTATTTCTCTTCTACTCGTCAGCCAGGTGCCGATCAGGATCTCTATCTTGATAGTTCACAATGGGTATACTGTATCCCCTACAAATCCAATGAGAGGTCTATGGTACGATTCTAGATTGATGACCTTCAGCCCTAGGCTATCAAAATAATTGTAGAACATTACATCAACTGAGTTCCCATTATCAACTAAGATTCTTGCGACTCTACCATGATGAACTCTATATGTGATAACTAACGGATCTTCATGAGGATTAAGAACTCCACTAAGATCATTTTTGAAAAATTCGATCACTAGCATGTCTTTGTTGACTTTTCTTGGCCGACTATCATTGGATTCAACCATGTCAATTTATCTGACTGTTGGACAAGCCTTAGCTTCATTTAAGTAAGTTTTCCTTTTTGATATTGTGTCCCTCCTCGAGCATCACCACCTGCAATGAAATGGCACCCAAAGGATATCATGCCGACTTCTACTTCTGGGTCATCAGTTTTTTTGACGAATTTGAATCTTCTTTAAAATCATTGTTGCATGCCCTTTTGTTATCTTCCCTTGCTCGAACAGGAGATTCAGACCTCCTCCGATCAATAAACTTGCTCAATTTTCCCTACCAAATAAGATGTTCAATATCATTCTTTAGTGCAATACAGCTGCTGGTGTTGTGTCCATGATCCCGATGGAAATCATAGTACTTAGACTTATCCCTCTTATTAGGGGGTGTCTTCAACTATTCAGGCTAATTCGAGTCTTTATTCCCTTTCAACTTTTCCAGGTATGGAGAACACCCTTGTTGAGCGGGGTATATTCATTATATTTCTTGATTCGATCCAACTTTTTGTCTTTCTGATCCTTCTTGAAAGAATTAGAACTGTTTTTCTGACCTTTATCCTTAGTCTCAGGAGATTTCTTGGCAGCCATGGCTTCCTCGGCATTCATTATTTTTCCTGCTTTATCCATTGGCTTTGTCATAATTTTGGGTGAATTCTTTGCTAAAGCATAGTATAGATCTTTAGCGAGCAACCCACTCATAAGTCTTGCAATGGTTATTTTTTCGTCATAGTCTACCACCTCTACCTTTTCATTGTCAAACGAGTAATATATTCTCTAGTGCTTTCTCCTGGCTTTTGTCGTGCGATCAGGATATGAGTGACGCTCTTGATCGGATTAGCCCTAAAGCAAAAGTTATCAATGAATAATTCAGCTAACTGATAAAAACTAGAGATTTTACCTCTTAAGAGATTGTTATACCAAATCTGAGCTGGTCATGTGATGGAACTAGAGAAAGCTCTACATCTCATTTCGTTAGGTATTGAGTAGATGTCGACAGCAGCTTGATATTGCTCTATATGAAGGACGAGATCAGTTTTCCCATCATATATGGGAGTGACCATCGGGGGCTAGAACTTGGAAGGTGTGGGGTATTCCACGATTGCCTGGATGAAAAGTGATCCCTTCATGAAACTTCTCCGTAATGGATTCTTTGTTTATCCATTTCACCTAGCAGATCTTCTAACAGTTGCATGGATCCCTTCTAAGAATATTCTTCTGGTTTAGACTTGGTCGAGGTAGATCTAGCGACTTTACTGTGTTTATGTGCTGAACTCTCGTCCCGAGAGGTCTTCTCGGCACGCACAGAGCCCCTTATAGTGGCCCTAGATGTTGTGGACCCTTCTTTGTGTTCACGACGAAGCTCCTTCTCCCTATGATGTCCTTTAGTTACTTGGGGGCCTAGATGATCAAAAGCAAACTCCCTACTTAGCCTTTCCAGGACACTTGGTCTTTCTTTGGAAAAAGATCTAACATCATAGAAATTCATTGACCGAAATGAAGAATTTACACCAGGACGATATGACCTATCGTGAGTAGAATGACAATGATAACTTCTTTCATATTTAGTTAGTGGTGGTGGAATATCCCTTCTAGAATGGGAGGACTTAGCCTGCATTGTACGAGCCAATTGCTTAACAGATTCTTGCATGGCTTCCTGACCTCTGGCAAGGTTGAGAATACTTCCCTATAAATCTGTCGCACTAGGAGGAACAGATGGAATGATGGAATTGCCTTCATTTCGAGCACTATTTTCTGGACCAGTCATTTCTTTAGAGGTAAATAAATGAAATAAACGGTAGAGAACGATGATAGATAAGAGTTCCTACAGATGGCCCCAATCTGTTGATGTCTAAAAATGGACTAACTCTAAATTTATAATCACAGATAAAAATAAGATAAGTAACTCAAACCACACATAAAGAACAAGATTTTTATAGTGGTTCAGCTATAAAATAACCTACGTCCACTATTATTTTTATTCAGTAGGGTTTACAATGGCTCAGTATAGTGTGCATATGAGTGATTCGAATTGTCCCTTGAGCTAAGGGAACCGTTTGTATTTATAGGCATGTCAAACCCTAAAGATGGAGCTCATTTATATTGTCAGGCGCTTACATTAGTGTACAATAAATAAAACTCTTGGAATTTAGTGTTGGTTGTCATCCCATCCGAGAAACTATTAGTATTCTTGATGGTTGGCCTTCTGGAGTTGGTCAGCATTCAAGCCAACTAAGTTTCGTTGAAGCCTATCAAGTAGGCTATCCAGTCACGTTGGAGGACAGTTGTACATTTATCATTGGTCCACGTGGGAGTATAATTTTTACATACAATAGCGACGGAGCCCATATATAAGATAATAAATAAAGTTCGCATAATATTGAGAATATGATGGAAGACTGACATTATCATGTATAAAGGGAACCCTCTCACTTTAATAACTGCATTGTTGTTTTATTAGTGGTGTCTTATATTGGAGTGAATTATTATAACATATGACACTTTTGAATTATAGTACTATTATTTACATTTCAATTCAGCTATTGGAGTTCGAGAATGTCTATAAAAGGTCTTCATATGTGGTAAGAAGGGACATGTATTAATTAAGTATTCTTGAGCTAAGAAAAAATATAATATCTCATATCCTCTTAAAGAAAACAATATTTTTTTATCCTAACAACATATATACACCCTTTTGTCCTTGTAATCTTTTCAATTTAATATGTACTTTTTCCTTTCAGATGAAATAATGTGATATTTGAACTTCATATCCTTATATTATAATCTTCTTGAATACATTATCGTTATCCATTTATTCTAAATATCCATATAAAGTCATGGTTTGAGATAAGAACTAGCCTCTATTTAAACGATATTCACGAAACCCTCAAATTGAATCCAAACAGGGCTTCAAATCAGTTTTTTAGAATAACTAATGGGGGAATGTGGACGGTGGAGGTGCATTCAGGGGGAAGGTTACGGGGGTGGAGTTTATCGAAAAATGGAGGTTGAGGATTGAAGACGATGAAGTTGTTTAGGTAATTTTTTTTAACTTATTTCACTATTTTTTTTTTGTTTTTAGGTATTAGATTTTTTTTCAAACTAGAATGTATTTTATTTTTTATATTTGGGATTTTTAAATGATTTTTTTATTTAAAATGCTACATGTCTAATGGAGTTAACATGTTTTGTAATAATTTTGGGCAAAATATAACTTTAAAACTAAAATATATTTAAGTTTAAAATTAAGAATTAGTAATGTATTAAAATAGAAAAAAAAATATAAAAGATTAAATAACAAATTGAAACCTAACAACCAGTTCAAATTAAAAGACCATTCACCTAATTGACCGACCGTTTAGGGAGGTCTTTGTGATACCCTGTCTACTTAAATACCAAGTAGCCACTCCTTTATTAAATTAATACAGAATATCAAGATAGTTCAGTCTTAGCATCACTGTCGAAAAATATTTAATTAGTTACTAGCCACCTAATATTTTTAAAAAATGAGATGCCAAATTTTATTAATTAAATTAACTTACAACTAAGTAATGAATAACCAACCATTCAACATTCACATAAACAATCTCATAGGAATAATAAATATAAAGAAATAACATAGTCTGGAGTAACACTCCAAATCTAGTCTCAATGCCCAAATAATCCCTATACAAGAGTCTAAATAAATAAATCCAACATTTGAAATAAATGAAAGTCTGAAACTGCTCTTTCTGAATAAGAATGAGTAACATGCCCTAACTGATATGAATGACTCCGAATGAAGCAAAGATAGATGTGGAGGCATCTAATACCAAAATCCTATGACTTCCACAGCAGCTACAGTACGCCAATATAATGGAACTCCTATGCTTGGTGTCCCTGTGGCTAGGCACCTAAAATGTTTTTACAAAGCAAAATAAATTTGGAAGAAAATGGGTCAGAGCCCGAGGTGAAAATATTTTAAAAACGGAAAGTGTTTAATTGAATTAAACAATAAATATTATATTCATGTTAGTCACGTGCTCTCACTTGAGATTCTCACCCCTCAACTATTGTGCACGCCTAACGCATTCTTTTAACCTATTCTAATTATACCACTACCTAACCAGCCTGTACCATATTTGTCTATACGAAACTTCTTTACGATGCCTACTCGTATTGCCCAATTAAGACATAATTACATTTCAAATACTCATTAATTGAATCAATTATCTCATATATTATATAAGTTTCCACATCTTTAAGTCATTAAAATCTTAGACATTCTTATCTACTAAGCAACAGTGAATAATCACAAGTATATATTTATATCACTCTCAGTACATATATACACATATGGCACCCCTAGGCTGAGCTGCAGTGCATGCATACTCTGCTATCGAATCCGGGTATATCACGTACATAAGGATCACGAGTTTCGAATCACCGAGGAACCGTAACAATACAAATCACACATATTGGAGGCGAACATAGTTCACATACACATGGGTCACGCACATACCTACGCTCCTATGGTCAGCTGACTTATCAACTCACAAATAAGTCTTCACAGTCCAATGTTCTGAGGCACCAATCTAAAGTCCCCCTGAAGGAACACAAAGACAAGACTGTCCCCTTTTTAAAACCTCCCGTGATAGCAAGTATGGTAGGTATGTCATACCCAAAATCATCCATACATTAGGAAATCAAGCAGCCTAAGTATTTATAAATTAATATAGATATTCCCACGTCCCATATTATAAGTCTCATACGTAGCATATTTTATATCCCGAATATCCTATGTCTTATTTGTTTAACACGACAATTCTCGTCATATAAATTCGAGTACATAAACCTATCCCAAAAGGTTACTAAGTCTCCCACTCGTCTCTAAGGTTATTTCACTAATTTAAAGTTCCCCTACTACTGTCTCTAACCTTAAGTTATTGTTTAACCGAATTAAATTCAAGTTTCCATAATTTTCGACCGTAACACACTCGTCGGACACTCGTAAGTTTATCATTTAATCCCAAACCAAAATAATATTCTTTTCGAACCTCAAATACACCCCTACTGACTTTCCCTAAGTCCCAATATGTTCAAATAGTCCACACCAAAAATTCTTAAAAGCCGGGATTGGTTAAACCTTGAAAGGAAATTTTATCACAAATATAGGGGGAATCGATCGATCAAAGGAAAGGGTCGATCGATCGATCCACCAGATATTGCCCTATAATTTCTGCATATTTTTGCCTACGGGTTTCATTAATTTTAACCCTCAAATCCGCTATTATAATGTCCCAAACCCCCAAATATTTATACTAAATGTTATACCAACATAAACACATAAATTCTAATGTCTTAGAATCATCAAATCATTATGGGTTATCATTTTCTTGGATCAAATCATGTATATTTCATAAAACCCTATTTCTTCTATTTTCTTCAAGAACATCATATAACTCAACATAAATTCATAATTCTCTACACATGGATCATGGTTTCGTGGCTGCTATATTTCCATAAGTTAATCTACATGAAAAAACCTACCAAAATTAATATTTAAATCTCCAAATTCATTAATTCATCATTTTCAAGGTTTTTTCTCCAATTCTAAACTATCATGGATAATATATACACTGAATTATTTCAAGTTAAATCACTTGCCTCAAATGGAAGTTCTGATTCTTTGGAGAAGATGATATAGAAGCGATCATTTCTTCTCCATCTATCCGGTGCTGGTAACGGTGGTGCGAAAAGCCTAAGAATGGTGGTTCTCCTTTGGGAACTTCCTCTACTTCTTCTCTAATGGTCGTCTGTGAGTTTTGGTGGTGAAAATCCTAAGGATATAACCTAGCAGCTGATAAATCTTTCTAAATTTCGTAGGTCACTATTCATCAAATCGTAAAATGATTAAAATACCCTTCTGGATTGCCGGTTTGGCCTAAAACTGCTCCGGGACTCAAACTAAACTCTCGGGTAGACTTTTCTGACTATCTCGGCCCTTCTGGATACATTGGCGAACTCAAAATGACCATGATGATGACATAAAAATAAAATACTTTATAATTCATTAAATTGGTCCCTACACGACTGGCGCGCGCGTCCCAACTTAATTTCCAAAACTGTCGTATTTTTCACTCGTGACAATTTTAATAAGTTCATAATCATATATTACTATACTCGCTCGGTAATATTCAGCATAATTATCATAATCAAATACTAACTCTCATCTCGTTAGTATTTAAATCAAGATTAATTACCAATTAATTTTCCTTTTTAATTTAATTAATCTTATAATTAAAATCATTAAAAATACGGGGTATTACATACTTTCCCCCTAATAATGGAATTTCATCCCGAAATTCATAAATAAAGGTATACCTGGTACAAGTAACTCTGGATATTTGTTACGCATCTCATCCTCGCGCTCCCAGGTTGACTCATCGGCATTATGAAGCCACCACTAAACACGTACTAGCGGTACTACCTTCGATCTCAATATCCTCTCGCTACGGTCTAGGATAGCAAACGGCCCCTCTTCGTAGGAACTATCGGGCTACAGATCAATTTCCTCCAAAGCAATGTGAGTATGGGCCAACATATCCCGAAGATATCTCCTCTGCGAAGAAATATGAAACATGTCATGAATCCTATTCAAGTACTCCGGTAACCCAAGTCTGTAAGAAACTGGCCCAATCCGCTCGATGATAGGGAATGGCCCCACATATCTCGGTGCCAACTTACCTTTCTTGCTAAAATGCATTATCCCCTTCATAGGAGATACTCTAAGTAACACTTGGTCTCCCACATTGAACTCCCAAAAGAACCTATTGGCATCGACGTAGCTCTTCTGAGCAATCCGAATACGGCTCCGAATCATTTCTATCCTGGCCGAAGTATCCTGGATCATCTTCGACCCAAGTAGCTTGTTATCCCCCACCTTTAACCAACACGCTCGAGAACGAAAAGGTCTACCGTATAACGCCTCGAATGGAGCCATGCCAATCGTAAACTAGTAGGAGTTATTATAGGCAAATTCCACTAGTGGGAGATACTGCTCCCATCCCCCGCTAAAATATAGGATACACATCCCCAACATATCCTCTAACATCTGATTCGTCCGCTCAGTCTTCCCATCAGTCTGTCGATGGTAGGCCGAACTCAATCGTAACTCCGTACCCATGGACTTTTTAAAGCTCTCCCAAAATCTGGAGAAAAAAATCTTATCCCGATCGAAAACAATATTAAGGGGCACTCCGTGAAGTCTCACTACCTCCGCAATGAATATCTGAGCGTATTGCCATGTAGTATAATTGATATGAATTGGCAGAAAATGAGCTACCTTTGTCAAACGATCCACAATCACCCATATGGAGTCGTGACCTCGCTGAGATATAGGCAACCCCGTGATGAAATTCATGGAAATTCTCTCCCATTTCCACATAGGGATCACTAACGGTTGTAGGAGCCCCAGCGGCCTCTGGTAGTCCACTTTTACTAGCTGACAAGTGGCACATTTTGAAACAAACTCGGCAATATCCTTCTCCATTCCACTCCACCAGTACTATCACCTCATATCCTGGTACATCTTATCCCCATCGAGATGTACCACAAAACGTGAATCGCGCGACTCTTTCATCACCTCGTGTCACAAGTCCTCCCCCTCAGGAACAACTAGTCTCCTATTGAAGCGTAACCCTCCATCTGAACCAACAGTGTAAGACTCCGCCCCCTGTGCTAGAAGCTGTATTATTCGATCCTAGCAGAACGGATCCGTTGCCTAAGCTTGTACCACCCTCGTAATGATTAGAGGCATAACTGTCATAACAAACATAAATGATCGGGCCACTGCATCTTGGTGTCCCAACTCTTTCCATTTTTCTTTCCACAATTCATCCACCTCACCTACTGGCCTACGGCTCAATGTGTCTGCTACCACGTTAGCCTTCCCCGGATGGTATTAGATATCAAATTGATAATTCTTCACAAATTCAAGTCACCTGAGCTGACGCATATTCAACTCCTTTTGGGTGAAGAGGTACTATAGTGACATGTGTTTTGTGAATAAGAAAAATTTCTCTCCCAAGAGATAATGTCTCCATATCCTGTGACACTCCACTCAATGAATTATCGGGTGATCAGTCCTATATTTAATTAAACAGGAATCTCAACTGGGCCATCTTTAGCATCATTGTCGAAATTTTATAAAATTACTAACCACTTAGTATTCAAAGCTGATGTCAAATTTTAATCTTTATTAATCAAGATAAAAGTAACTGCAAAAAATAAATTAACACAATTCATGCCAATAGAAACCATCATCACAAATAATAAAATGCCATGCCGAATAAACCGTCGGCTAAAATCCCATACAAATGTAAAGATAGATAATAAGAATCACAAAGTATCTGAAGTGAATACTAAATAAAACTGTGAGAAACATGCTCGAGTATCTGATATAAAGTCCATATTCTATGAATAGAAGATATAAAGGTGCCTATTCAAATCCCACAACATCCACATATGCTGCAGCAGCGAAATCCCTGGAATGAATCAAGTCTGGAGTCCTTGTGGTTGGACACCTAAAAGGTTTTGAAAATAGTTCATAGCAAGGGTTAGAACACAAAACAATTTGAAAACATTTAGCAAATGATTAACTTGCAGTGATATAAAATGCATGTATAAGCTTCATATTTAAGTTAGTGTCGCACTCCCTTGAGGACATCCTCACCTCTCCTCTAATGTGCACACCTAACGTCACTTTATATCTTTCGTAGTTCTCTGATCCGTACTAGATAATGGATATAACCCTTTCCAACCACCCTACTCTAACCGAGTATGTTTAAGTATGCTTTATAATTTATTACTAGTGCTAACTTAATCAATCATTATTCCTTTTTAAAATTTATATAACTTTCACACCCGTTATACACATAATACAATTCACATCATGTATTAAATTACCCGCATATAAATTGTTTATCCCATTATATGCGTAACTATATTACAACCTTTGCACATATGTTGAATATAAATAATAGTCATCCTCCCGAGTAATAACTCACCGGATGTATTCTCTAAAGTGTTATCCCACTAGGTGTACTCGCATAGCCTAGTTACCCCAAGTTATAATTGCTCACTAACTTGACCAAAAATATAAACATAATGGAGGCGGTCATATTCCTTCCCTGAAAGTGAGATAAGCCCCTTACCCATATAACGGATGCTATGACCTGGGGATATACTCGCCCTACTCCTCAAGCTACGGGATTCACCCACTACGCGCAACCTCCCTTGATAGCACTAGAGTATATATATTTTAAATAATAACCAATCACTGATATTTATATGCACACACCATATATATACTATTGTATACCATATATATAATTATAAAATATACCGGTTTTACAGTGTACCAAGTCCGTAACACTAGCCTATATGTAAAACCCGAGTTTATGGTTCAACTCTAATTATTAATTAATTTGCACATTAATTAATTAAATTATTTTTAGTGTCACCCAACTAATATACTCAAACTCGCTCTCGTGGTCCGAAATTAATATAATACCCGAGTCTAATCCCCGACTCCAAATTAATTAGTTTTTATTCATAATTAATTTAAGTGAGTAGTGTCACCCTACTACTATATCCGAACTTATTCACCCAGTCCGTTATTTTATTCTTTCAGAATTTATTTCTCAAAATTCATTCGAAACGTGTCGCCCTTTAATTTCCCCACCACTCCCAATTATATTCCTTTATAATTGTTAATAATTAACTCCCATAATTAATTTTCTCTCTTAATTATACTAGGGTAAATTGCAACTAAAACTTTTACCCATATAAATCACTAAGCCAAACTGTCGAAAAACCTGAAGGGTCGATCTATCGACCCCCAACCGTTGATCGATCGATCGAACAGGTGGTCGTCTTCTCCGCCTTGTTGTATCTTCCATTAACGAAATTCTCCAATTCCCAAACTTTCCCTTGGTCTAACCCAAGAACAACCAACATCATAACTATATAAGGACCTGATCAGGGCCTCTCCGAGAACCTCAAACATAAATTTAATCTCACAAATTTCTACCTTTCTGATTTGGGAAAAATCCCAGGTTTTTATTCGTTAGGTTCCAATTTCATCTAATTCCCCCAAATTCGTCCATAATTGTTGTTGGGTTTTTCACATGTGAATCAAATATCATCACAGAACCATGTCACCCAATTAATTTCCACATTAAATCTCATTAAAGTGTTCCTTTTACGAAAACCCGGTTTTGTACCCATTTGTACCCAAAATGAATTTTTGATTTTCACATCACAAAAATATGAATTGAATAACATCAATTAATATCACAGCAAGATAACCGCTTGCCTTATGGGTTCGTAGGGTCGGATCCGAGGGTGTGATTTGTAAGGTTAATGAGGAACTCCCCAAATTCGTCCCTAGCCTTGTCTCCAAAAGGATCCCCAATGCACTCTAACTGCTCCTTGTAGCTTTCTCTCAGAACTTAGGATTTGGATTTGTGTTTTTTGTCGTTTCCCTTTTCTTCCAATTAGGTATTAAAGCTAAATCCCATTTTTAGCCTAATGGGCCAAGCCCGAGTGGCCTAAATACCCTCGTGCGGGCCCGACTATGCCTAAAAACGCCTCGAGACCCATTTACTACCCCTGAGTACTCTTTTTCGACTATCTCGACCCATTTGGACTCAACCATGCACTCAAAATTGGCATCCAAATTAATTTACAGAATTTCTTATCCACACCTAACTTAGTCTATAACCAACTCCCGGTTGAGATAAGTAAATCCCACGTCACTAATACACTTATGACGTAAATAATTATTACTATTCACTTAGTAATTTAATTCCCATAAATGTTAACCATTTATTCTCCCGATTAATATTTATATAAAGATTTCTCATAATTAATTCCATTAAATTACGACACGTAAGTAATTTAAATTTTTACCCGAATTAATTAATTTTCAAATGCATAAAAATACGGGGTGTTACGTATCCAAAGTGCAAACACGACTGTCGCTAACTCCAAGTCATGGGTGGGGTAATTCCTCTCATGAGGCTTAAGCTTTCGGAAAGCATAAGCTATAGCCTGATCTTCCTGCTGATGCACACCCCTGAGTCCCTGTAAGGATGCATCAGTGTAGACTAGATATTCCACTCCCAGCCTCGGCAGCGCTAGGATGGGTGCCAAGGTCAACTTTCCCTTCAGCTCACCAAAGGCTAATTGATAGGCATCATCCCAGATGAATGGCACCCCTTTGCGAGTCAGGTGTGTCAACGGACCTGCTATCTTTGAGAATCCCCGAATAATTCTCTTGTAGTATCCTGCTAGACCCAAGAAACTACGTATCACTATCGGTGTTGTGGGTTGTCCCCACTCCTTCACCGCTGACACTTTGCCCTGATCTACGGATACACCCTTGTTTGATACTATGTGCCCCAAGAACTGTACCTCCTTCAGCCAAAACCCACACTTCCCATATTTGGCATATAACTCGTGCTGGTGCAGTGTTTGCAATACCTGTCACAAATGCTCGGCATGCTCATCCTAAGTCTGAGAATATATCAAAATGGCATCTATGAAGACAATGATAAACTGATCAAGGAACTCTATGAACACCCTATTCATCAAGTCCATGAATATGGTTGGTGCATTGGTTAGCCCAAATGGTATAACCCTAAACTCGTAGGATCCATATCTCGTCAAGAATGTAGTTTTAGACACTTTCTGCTCCCTGATACGCAACTGATGGTATCCTGATCTCAAGTCTATCTTCAAGAAGAAGGCAACTCCTCAAAACTGATCGAATAAGTCATCGATTAGGGGCAACGGATACTTATTTTGTATCGTGACTTTATTCACCTCTCAGTAATCAACACACAATCGTAAAGATCCATCCCGTTTCTTTACAAACAGTATGGGGAACCCCAAGGCAAGGTACTCCTCTGGATTAGGCCTGTCAATGGATCGGATTTTATCCGAATCCGAATCCGATCCGTATAAGCGGATATGGATCATGCCTAAAATCCGATCATCCAATTACCTGATTACCCGATTATCCGTTTATTAAATGGAGCGGATTTGGATTCATATACTCCGATCTGTTAATAATCCGATCCGATTAATATTTTTAATATAATATATAAATTATATATAATATATTTTTAATTAATATATATTGTATTTAATAATATTTTAAATATTTATTATAATAGTTCTTTATTTCATTATCTATTTTTTTGGAACATTTGCAAAATAAATTTATGAAATAAGAGTTGAAAATAAAAATGTTGCAAATCAAGTTTAACATAAATGGATAATCGTATCCGATCCAAATCCGTTTAATATTAATGGATATGGATTTGAATTTGCCTGATCCGATCTGATTAATAAACGGATCAGATCCGAATTCGTTTAACATAAATGGATATGGATTTGTATTTGCCTGATCCGGTCCGAATCCGATCCGTTTACAGGCCTACTCTGGATGACCCCCTCTCCCAACAGCTGCTTAATATGATCCTGTAACTCCCTCATCTCTGTCGGAGCCATACGGTAAGGCGTGCGGGCTATCGACCTAGTGTTCGGTATCAAATATATAACAAAGTTTATCTCTCTACTAGGTGGCAATCCTGGTATATCTTGGAATACATCAGTGAACTCCCGAACAACAGGAATCGAATCATGTGGGATTACCACCTCCTTAGAGATCTCTTCCTCTATGTAATACAAGTGAGAGGATGATCCTCCCTCAAGACGAGGCATCACCACCAGAAATATCTCCTGACCCGATATGGCAAATATAATACTCCTACTAAAGCAATCGTTCATATCCCTATACGCAACGAGCTAATCCATACCTATAATTTCATCATACTCGGTCATATCTAATACAAGCATGTTTGCGGGTAAAATAAATCTCTCAATCTCTATACCTACGCCCGGACATATAAAGAAAATCATTTTTCCATTCCCCAATGGTGAGTCAACACATGTAATAATACTCTTCGTTGTATCTAACAACCCCACGATGCATGCAAAACTAGTGGCAATAAAAGAGTGTGAAGCCCCTATGACGAACAAAATACGCTCCAAAGTCCACTGGATAGAAAACATATCCTCAATCGCGGATGGAGCCTGTAGGATTGCGGCCTAATAAACGTTGTAAACACGGCCATACTGTAACTACCCCTGGTGAACTGGGCCCGCTGGAAAAGCTGGCATCTGTGGTGGTGCTGGGAGGGCAGCGGGAAATATCCGTCTCTGAGGCTCATGTCGAGCACCTTGTTGCTGCAGCTGCAGGGCCCTACCCCTCTTAGGACAATCATGACGTTTATGGCCAGTCTTCCCACATATGAAACACCTTCTACCAAAGTTCCCCCCTCTCTGTCCCTGCTGGCCGTTACCACCTCTCACTTGGCCCTACTGATTCTGTTATTGTCCATGTTGGCCCTGATGGCCATGCTAACCCTGCTAACCATGATATAACTTCCCTGACCGTGTCGAAAACCTCCTGATTTGAAATTCTTAGAATCCCCCTGATGAGAACTTTGATCACCCTGACTTTGTTGGCCCTGAGATGGCTATGCCCCACTGGCACCACTACCTCCTGTCCTACCCTACTGGCTGGACTCCCCTACTCGCTTGCTCCCTGTCAGATAGAAGCTATGGTCCTGGCAGTGAAGTAGTGTTATATTAAGCACATCAATATAGGTCTGCAATGAGAGGTTACCTAGAAGATGCTGTCGAATCCTCCAGGTAAGGCTATCCATGAACATCTGTATTTTCTTCTCCTCAGTAGGTAACTCTATTGAACCAGATTAACCAGCCTAGTAAACTCCCATTATTTGATCTTTGCATATTTGACAGAAAAACGGTCGATTTCCACTATACAATAGTAATTGTGCAATTGGACAGTTACTATTTGAAGGTGCTACCAAATTCACAAGTTAGGCCCTGTTTGATAGGACCTCTTTGCCTTGGCAAATGTATAATTCCATATAAAATGCCAACTATTGGTACATTTGATACACAATATTTGCCTTGGGAATGAATTCCCAAAGAGTGCTCACGTGACACATTTTGCCTGATATTTGTAGAATCGATTTCTTTACGCCCTAAAGAAATGAATGGCTTGGAAATAGACTGGTAGATATTTGTGGCAACCGATGTGATGGACGTCAAAGTGATGGGAGAGCTGGGCCAATATTTTTTCAAAGCCTCTCATTTTCTACCAAAGACAACAACATCTTCAACACGAAAATATATTTGCTCAACAAAGGTATTTTCTAAACTCCATATCTTTTGTTTCATTTTTTTTTTCCATTTTAAAAAGTAAGATTTGTTAATTAAAAAATAGTTGGGTTTAAACCTAGATATCAACACAAAGCTTGAGTATTATGGGAAATGGATCTGATTTTAACCTATTTTTGAACACATTATGACCTATTTTAGACCTAGATGATTCTTTATATACCTGTTCCGATCTGAACAGGTATGTAAAGAATATTGTGAGAAATTAATTTTTTTATTGTTTTTAATTTTTTATCAGTTGCGTAAACTTTTATACGTGTTTAAACTTATATATGTTTTATTAGTGGTGTAATGTTTAAAGTATCCATAATGATATAGTTGTTAAAACATATATACCTTGTTTAAACTATATCAACACAAAGCTTGAGTATTGTAAGAAATGGATCTGTTTTTGTCCTATTTTTTAACACATTTTTACCTATTTATGACCTAATTTTTACCTACTTAATTCTTTATATACATGTCCCGATCTGAACATGTATATGTAGAATATTGTGAGAAATCAAATTTCTAGTGTTTTTTTATTTATTTCTATCAGTTGTGCAAACTTTTATACATGTAGACTCACCTGTTTAAGAAATGAGATTTACTCTGTATAGCAGTGTTTTTAATTGATGCAAATTCACTACTTATGTTTCTAAGTCCGACCGTTATAATAAAAATAATTAATTTTCAAGTATTTTATCATGTTTTTAATTTGTCAATATGGATACTTTTATTATAATTTATTTATTTTGTAAATTCATTGTGCACAAAACAGGTTTGTTCGGAAACAAATTCTCCACAAAGCTTCTCATCAGGTATATGTTTCCTTATATTTATATGTTTATTTTAATCACGTATTCTATTGTTGTATAAATGAAACTATTTTATAATGATACTGGATTTTGTACTATAACTATTCATATTATTAATGGAATAAAAGTTTTGATTAGCAAATTTTATGTTTTGGTGTAAAATTAGTAGATATTTGTGAAACTCGTATGTGTGATACCGATTAAACCGAATTCACAAATTTTCAATTTAACCTTATTGAATCGATATCAATTTTTAATCCAATTTTATTCAACACTAAAACATGCAACTACGTATGGATATGTCAAACTAACAAAAATAATTACTGACACGCAGATTTTAGGAAAAAAAACTTTCGGGCAAAACCTTTTATTTCACTATAAAATAGTAAATCGCAACTTACAAAGATTACAGTGAAATCTGCAATGAACTCCCAAAAGAATCCACAAAGACATGCAGTCTTGAGTCATCAATGGAACAACCGCAGTAGTCCATACGAACACGTAGTCCGATTCAGCCAGGGACACCCTCGAGTACTCCCAATCGCCATGCAACCATCAACCATAGATTTACCCTCTCTACGAGATAAAAACTCCACCAAAGTTGTATCTTGGGTTCCAAAATAATTCACATAAAGATTGGGACGTTTTGTGAATTAAAAATAAAAAGGATTAAACCCTAAAACTCTCAAAAGTGAGAAGATAAACGTTTATGCCAAAGCAGTTTTAGTAAAACAAAATTCTCAGGTCTTTTACTGAAAAACGAAGTCAAAAATTCAATTTATACGAAAATAAGTTGGCGTTGTTCTCTTGAACGAGTTGACCTGTCGTTTGAACGACACTTCGCGCGAGATCCTCCTATTGCTTGAACGAGATCTCTGTCGCTCGAACGAGATTAAATAAAAAATAAATTTTCATTTCGCCTTTAAAAAACCGCCTCAAAACTTAAAAAAAAATACTTTTGACGAAAACTCCGCTCCAACACTTAGAAAATATTTTGTAAAAAATATCCCAATACTCTAAGTGAAATGCCAAGGTGCTTAAATACAACCTTACCAAAATTAATCTCGCGGAGGCTGAATGTTGAAGAGCTTTGATATTCGTACCCTTCTTGACACATGATTAAACTTGATTAAGTCTTCGACGGTTGTAGCAGTATACAACATACTCGCATGCAAACAGGACTTATAAAATATGTCCTTATAAATCTCCCTCTATGTTTATGCTGGTACAAATTCAAAACATCCGAATTATCAAATCAAAATGCCTATACAAATCTAATACCCTCCCATGAACCCAAAACTGAAAAGGTACTAAAGATGCAAGTATCAAACTTTTCTTCAAAATCTTCAACATCAAATCTTAAAATCTTTAAGCTTTTCTAATCAGCGTGTGCAACATATGATCTTCAATCTTTGTGCCTACACACACGAGATAAAACAAATACCTTCGTGACGCATCGAGTTTGAAATGATATAAGAATAAATCAAACAAAAATCAAATCTCCCCCATAATGAAAAAACTCCCCCATAATTCGTTCTCCACCTTTTTATTTGTTCAAAATAGACAAGGAAACGAAAAACAAAATAAACATGGAGTGTCACGACAGATATGCATAGCAAACATGGATCAAACTACGCTCATGCAAAAGAGTAACTCAAAAGAATCCACAAACTATTTTTTATTTTTCAATTTTTCGTACAAAAATGCAAAAATAATTTTATAAAAATCATACACCATGAATTTACATGAAGACAATCAAATCATGGAAACGGAATGGATGGGTGTGAACATATTCGATAGGCAAATCAAACCAATTAAACATAACATATGTTCACGATGAATATATGTACTCCTAACGAATGAATCTCAAAATCGTCCTTACGTGTCGAAAATGTGAATTTTATGACATCATCTTAATCTAATCGACAAATCAAAGTCAAACATGATTTTCACACCAATAGCATCTAAAACTTTATAATGCTTTTTCATGACTTTTCAAGGACGTGCAAACCTTTTTTATATTACATCCAAACTTCCTCATAAATAATAATATTTTTTATTTTTCTTTTGAGGTGATGAAACTAAATTCTATCCCTAAAGAAATCCTATTGGCCAGTTTCTTTTAGCATATGATTATTTTTATTACGTAATTTTTTCTTTTGGGCTCTTTTAAATGGTGGCCTTCACGACAAGTTAATTTTGTACTCTCACAGTCCTTTCCCGTAAACACTCATTATTTTTTGTAATTTAATTCCTCACAGCAAACGGTTATTACTTGCCCTACTTTCATTGTCAAGTTTGATTGCATTTGGTTCATTTTAAAGACAGAATTGAAATGCAAACATATCGACCAACATATGATAGACAAGAACAATAATCAAACAAATTTGTGCAAGTGTGCAATAATGGAAATCACGAGTCAAACATGTAGGTAGTAACAACTAATCACATATTAATGAATACAAACATTGTAAAGCACATAAATGGAATGATAATGCATATCAGAACACTATCAAATCGTCACATGGATATGGAATGAAATTGTGACTCGGTCATCCTAAATGTCCATTCATATATGGTGTAACCAAAATACAAAAAACTTTTTGACTTTTTTCAAAATAAAATCTTTTTATATTTTTCAAAAGATTCATCAAAAATAAAAATCTACTACAAAAAGTACACGTGTCATAACACTAGCAAGAATATATCATGAAGCATAACTAGCATATGACAAACATGCGAGCATAATCATCTATATGATATAGCAAAAGAAGAATCATGTGCAAACAACCGAGAATCAACCAATCTAACATCTAGTGCCTCTAAAAGTGATTTCCTAACCCAAATAGGTGTGCAACGACGCATGAGGGTTTGGGGAAACAAGGGAACATTAAGACTTCAACTTCCTAAGACTTTTTCGAAGATCGAAACAAAAAAGCCTAAGTTGACCTTTTCTACCACAATATGAACATGTATAAACGGGTGGAACGACACTTATGGATTGACCTTTTCTCACGTCCTTAAGATTTATTGACCCTCTAAAACAAATAATGGTCTTGAGATTACTAACGGAAGCATTAGAACACGACGAGCCACTACCATTGGTACCAACACTACTTGAGTCTGTCAAATCATTTTTCAATTCCAAAATTTTTTACTCAAGAAAAGAATTAGACTCTTTCGATTTTAGGGACTCCTTCTCTAAATTTTAATTAAAAAATAGAAGGTTATCACGTTCGTTCTTAAAATACTTATACTTATCCCTAAGAGTCTCATCCCGTGCTATAAACTCATCGAATAAAATATTTTTATCCATTTTGGCACAAACGCAAATCCTAGAACTTTTAAATTCATCCAATTTTTTTCTAAAACTTAGACTTTATTATCACTTTCCTTTTTGGACAATTTTAAAGCATTAAATTCATGGTCCAAAGAAAAAAAATTCTCATGATAAATATCTCTTTGATTTTGAACCGTTTGCAAAAGATCCATCACGAATTTAAAATGAGAATTTTCTTTTTTCAAAACTTTAATTCTTTTAGCAAACGACAAATTCAAACTATTAAATCATAAAAACTCTGACTTGAGTCATCAAAGGGGGGGCATCCGATTACATAAGTGCTCCATTGGAAAAGTTGTAATTTTTCACACAACATATTTTAAAAAAACAATATCACAAACTTTAGCGAAAAACGAATCAAACACAATAACTTAGCATAACAGGCTCTGATACTAATTTGTAAAACTCGTATGTGAGATACTGATTAAATCGAATTCGCAAATTTCCAATTTAACCTTATTTAATCGGTGTCAATTCTTAATTCAATTTTATTTAGCCCTAAAACATGCAACTACGTGTGGATAAATCAAACCAACAAAAATGATTACTGACACACAGATTTCAGGAAAAAAAACCTTTCGGGCAAAACCTTTTATTTCACTATAAAATAGTAAATCGAACTTACAAAGATTACAATGAAATCTGAAATAAACTCCCGTAAGAATCCACGAAGACACGCAGTCTTGAGTCATCAATGGAACAACCGCAGCAGTCCATACGAACACGCAGTCCGATTCAGTCAGGAACATCCTCGAGTACTCCCAATCGACACGCAACCGTCACCATAGATTTACCCTCTCTACAAGAGAAAATTTTGACCAAAGTTGTATCTTGGGTTCCAAAACAATTCAAATAAATATTGGGACGTTTTGTGAATTGAAAACAAAAAGGATTAAACCATAAAACTCTCAAAATTGAGAAGACAAGCGTTTCTTCCAAAGCAGTTTTCGTAAAACAAAATTCTCAGGTATCTACTGAAAAACGAAGTCAAAAGATTAATTTATACAAAAATTGAATCGGCGTTGGTCGCTCGAACGAGTTGACCTATCGTTTGAATGATACTTCGCCCGAGATCCTCCTGTCGCTCGAACGAGATTAAATAAAAAATAAATTTTTATTTCATCTTTAAAAAATCGCCTCTAAACTCCACTCTAACACTTAGAAAATATTTTGTAAAAAATATCCCAATACTCTAAGTGAAATGCTAAGGTACTTAAATACAACCTTACCAAAATTAATCTCATAGAGGCTTGAATGTTGAAGAACTTTGATATTCGCCCGTCTTGACGCATGATTAAACTTGAATAAGTCTTCGACGGTTGTAGCGGTATACGATATACTAATATGTAAACAGGACTTATAAAATATGTCTTTACAATATCAACTAATTGGGCACAAAGTTTTAATTATTTGTTTATTGATATATGATTTTACTCACTCAATATCGAGCATTATCTCAAAGAGCATGTAACAACAACGAGGGTTGTTCCGGACCCTCGTGATGCGAGCAATTGTAATTTTCCAGTATATATACTATGACAAGCTATAAATAATCTTTGGCAATGACACAACAACAGGTGATAATGCTATCTCGGGGTAGATCAGTTTTCATCCATAAATGGTACACACATTACATTTGTATGTCTAGTACGCCGAGTTAGGCTCATTTTTTGTAATGATAATTTTTTCAATGATTGAAGAAGTGGAGGTTAACGGTGAACTGTACATAGAGACCGACACCCAAACAACGATTGGGAAAGAGACTGACACTTAAACGACGACTGGGCAGGAGACCAACACCCAAACATCGGTCGGGCACACCACAAAGTGCAAGGGTCATGTCCTTAATACAAAGTGTTTCCGTCATCATGTAAACCCTCGGGAAAAATGTGCCCAAGCATTGTCGGTTATTGCTGAATCATCAAAGTAGATTGCCACCACAACGGAGCTTCAGGTTGCCATGGACTCTCAAACTCACGTGAACTGACAGGGTATCCATAAAAGGCTAGTGGGTATGAATATGGACGATAAAAATGTCATGCATATGATGTCATTGTTTTAGGCCGACAATGGACTAGGGCGAGTGTTTATGGGATTCTCTGACTTTTCTTTCTCATGTACACGGGCTTATAACAAGCTCCGTTATCTGCCTTGGTTAGTTAGTGCGTTAACTGCTTCCTACTACTATGCGTTGACATTAATTTAGGATTCCTGTGAATGGTAAAAATCTTCACGTATTAGGTTTTGATACTTTTGGATATGGGATTCGCAGATAGTTGATAACGGATCCAATGTTTTATGTAAAAATCCCTTTCGTACTGGGTGGTGTCCGATTTATTAATTAGCACATTGCGTATTTTGGATGTAATTGTAATGGTATTAATGGCATTACATATTTTGGAACACTTTTTCTGTCTTCGTATTTTAATGTTTCATGATAATAGAATGAAATACTTCAACATAATTGTGAAGCTAGATTAAAAACACAAAATAACATACACATCATACTTCTTGATAATAGATTCCCTTAAACAGAAACTCAAAACTAGACGACATTGACTTGAACAAAAAAATAAACTATTAAATGACATGAGAAACACTTTACACTGGATTCCAGACTATTAAATGACATGACAAGCTTTAAGATCACATCTTTTGTGAAATAAACAGGGCCTATGGAGTAACCTTCTGAAACAATTGGTAGTTTACGCTCAACTTTAGATGACGGGTAGAATATCACATGACCAACAAAATAAGAAAATGGATTACTTGTGTTGATGGGCTTGTTCTCAAAATTCCTTCTCTCTCCATACCAAGTTATACCCGAATGGTCGACGTAGGTACCTGGATTGGTCATCTTCCTCTTACAATCGAAATCTTCTGATGTCCCCACAACTTTAAACGAACCTTAAATTTATTTTTCCCTTTCATACGTGAAGTCTTACCAACTTATAATTTTTTTCCTAATTACAACCTTATATAGAACATATGAACCAAGGATAGTTTGAAATTTGAAATTTGAAACCATGAATTTAAAATTTTGAAATTTTGAATTTCAGATTTTGAAACTTGAAATTTGAAATTTCAAATCTTCAAATTTCATACTATTTTAATAGGTATATGGTCTAAGAATGAACCACATACAAAACATTATTTCCAACTGTGAGTAATCCATCCATGTTCATATAATTCTTATGGTACTGTTTTATGTGTCAAATTTTATCCGTTTTTACGTTATTGCACTAATAAAAGAATTTCAACACCACGTGAATGGAACAAGAGTGTGGCTGAAGGATCCTACCGGTACTCTTTGAGCAGTAGTTAAATCCAAAGCATTTTATCGTGGGCAACAAGCTGCTAAGATTCGTGTCGGAGCAGTTGTGATATAAATGGAATGTCGTTTGTTCCGCCTAAATTCAAACCGACGCATGTTAATATTTAATAACGAAAATCTATAATATGTGATCGTGGACGACTAGGGATTACGCAGTCGTGCAATTTCTATGTTGTAATGAGATTATGTGACCCACCATTTTGAGATGTTTATTCAGTTATGAAACTACAAAAGTACATGCATGTTTAGTTTGTTAAAATACATTCATCCTCCTTCATCAAACCGACCACATCAACAACTTTCAAGAAGCGTTAAATTGCATTTGCATCTAACACCATTTGCATATAAAATTACAATGATAATCCTGAAAACGAAGACAAAAAAGTGATAAGTATGCAAAAATTGGATAACACGTAAATGGGCAAATTACAAAATAAGTCAAATTATATTGGCAAAGTTTTCATTTAACATAACAAATTTTAGCTATTCAATAACATAAATAGGAAAATAGGCGTATTTTAGTAGACAAATTGTACATATCATCGGATATAAAAAGATAAAAAAATATAGGATTTGTCGGTACGTAAAAAAAACCCTATCAAATAATACAAAATTACATTTTCAAGGCTAAAATTTACATTTCAATCAAACGACCCTTGACCCATTTGACAGCCTTACAATTCCAAGGTAAATTCATAAAAGTTGATTTTTTTTTAAATTGTTCAGGCTGTTTGATAGCTGTAATTTGTTTTTCATGTACAACATTTCTTAAGCACAATTTACCATCTTTGGATTGAAACCAATTCTTGGGGTGGGGGGGGGGGGTGGGGGGGGGGGGGGGGGGGGGAGGGCAGCTGTTTTTGTTTGCCACCTTTAGGTGGCAAATCACTCAAAACCATTTTTTTTAAAAACTCTATATATTTTATAAATATATATTGTTCATAAATTTGTAAATATATATATTTTGTATGTTTCAATATATATATGTATATCTTGTATATTTTATATATGTTAGTATATATGTATATTTCGTATATTTCATATATGTATATATTTCATACATTTATATATTTCATATATTTTAATATCCATATAATATGGAGTAAATGTGTTTTTCTATTCATTGGATATATGATATGTTTGCTTTTTATGTATGGTATTTTTGGCATTTCAAGTACACGCATAGAATGTCATGCCAAAAGTTATTTTTTTTGTTTTTTTAAAAAGGGGTAAAAGTTTTTTTTTTAATATTTTTTATAAGTTTTTTCCTTTTTATTTTTTTTAAAGGTTTTTTTTAAAAGGCAGGTTATTATGGGTTGGATTTTATTACGGGGCCAAGTTTATCGTCGTGCCCTCGGCACGGGCATCCGCTAGTATATGTATATTTCGTATATTTCATATATTCCCTATATTTATAAAATGCATACATTTATATATTTCGTATATTTAATATATTCCATATATTCATATATTTCGTATATTTAATATATTTGTGTGTGTATATATATATATATATATATATATATATATATATATATATATATAGGGCCCGTTTGGTTGCGTAAATTATTTAATTTTATAAATTGATCAATTTGAAATGAATAGATTGTCGATGTATTAATTTTAAATGGGTTTAAATTTAATTTGTGGTGTGTTTAGAAAAGAAAAATAGAGTTATTTACTTTTGATGTGTGTGTGTGTGTGCAGAGAGAGAGAGAGAGAGAGAAAGAGAGAGAAAGAGAGAGAAAGAGAGAGAGAATAGTATGGTGAGAGGTACTCTATGGGAGTGATGCATTTAAGATTCATGTTGTAATTATAAATTGTGCAATTTCAAGCTTTTGGTGAAATGAACTAATTTAAGTTTTTGTGAATCAACATGAATTGGTTCATTTTTGAATTTGTTCATTCTTGTAACCAAACGCTAATAATAAGACAATTCATGAATGAGTTAATTTTAAATGGGTCAATTTACAATTTTGGGGACAACCAAACAGGCCCATATTATTTACAAAATATATACAAATACAACATATATATGTATACATTGTATTTGTATATACTGAATATATATTATTTTATATATTATATTTGTATCAGTGTTCTAAAAAACCCGTCTAGACATGCCTAGGCTTGAGAATTGGGAGAAATGTCCCGCCTTAAGCTTTTTACGCATTATTCTTGGTAAAACCCTTATGACGCGTGTTTTTCTAAAAACAACAATGCTTTAGTGAAACGATATCGCCTTTTGAAGAATTTTTTTACTAACCGGACCATTATCTCGTCCAAAATAATCAAATAGTATTTTAATTTGCAAATATTCAGACATATTTTTATGATAAGTACAATTTTAATATTTTAATAGCCTTGTTATGGTAAAAAATATTAAAATATATTAAAAAGCCCTCAACGGCTTTTTACGCCTAAGAGCCGCCTGAGCTTCTAAGACTTAAGGCTTGACCTCTACGCCTCGATCACACTCCGCATTTTTAAGACCCTTGATTTGTATATATTTTGTAAATAATATATATATATATATATATATATATTTCGTAAATAAAATTTTCAGATTTATATCTATTTTTAACTTTTATGTTTGATAAAAAATATAAAAAATTAATAATTTCTCATCTTATAACAAAGAGACACATATTAAAAAATATTTATTTACTTTTGAATTATTTGCTCCAGAATAAAATAACCAAACGAACCTTACATCTCTTCCTAAGAGCATTCGGAGTGGTGATCTCTGTAGAAAAGCATATTTAGAGAACCAATATGTCAAATACCTTTTCATTCATAGTAAACTCTACACTGGTGGAACAAAGGGAATTTGCAAATCAAGTTCTTATGAACTATTAAAGTTCGTAGGATGTAAAAATTCATTTTCTACGAACAATATTTGTTAGTAGGAAATAATATGGACAAATGTTAATTATTTATACTTTTTACAAACTTTATTTCTTTGTAGAAATTTCTACAAATAAATGAAATTTGTAAATTTTTTTTACAAATTCAGTAAATAATTTATATCTTTACGAAACGAGTACAAATTGACATAATTTGTTGAGTTATACTTACAAATTTTGTTGACATCTCTAAAAGCCGCTATCCAAAATATCTTATCCGGTCCGGAGCGTGAGGTTGACTCGGAGAGAGAGAGAGAGAGATCCTCTAATCTTTTCCACAAAATCTGTAGCCTGCTCTGTCTGCCCATCTGACTCCACTTTCATCTTCACATCCCAAATCTTTTGTGAATAATTTTGAATGGCAGCCATTATTGCCTGTTATTTTTGTCCCACTTCAAAACTTATAAACCCTAAACCACATACACACATTAATTTTGCTCACACTCTCAGCAACGCTTCCATACGCAGATTTAACCCACGATGTTACTCCTTAAACCCTCCTCCATTCCACCTCCCCAATCAACAGGCAAGCTCTTTTGTTTTTCAGATCTCATCTTCTCAAAGTTTATATATATATGTGCGTGTGTGTATGTGTGAATAAAGGGCTCTATATTGCATTGTTGGTTTTATATTAGGGTTTTGGAAATTGAACATTTTTTATTCAAACACGCCCTTAGTTCAAATTTTGAGTTTTTAAAACTGGAAATATTTTAATTCTGATTCTAAGGGGGCTTCAATTCCAATCCATGAAATTGGGTTTCAACTCAGGCCCATTTGACAACCCAATTCCAAAATAGCAATATAATTCAACTGTTTGGTTCAATTGCAGTATTCCAATTCCATATCCAGATTTAATAATGTGCATAGACATATGAGTATGTGTGTGTGTGTGTGTGTGTGTGTGTGTGTGTGTGTGTGTATATATAGATAGATAGATAGATAGAGAGAGAGAGAGAGCGCTTTGGCATCTAGACAAAAGGAGCCGATCTAGGTTTTACAATTCCTTACTCCCAGTTATGACGAGTTGTTTTAGAATCAGAATTTAAATGTAATTGTAAACTTTTCTATGTCCCAAACAATGGATTTGGAATTCTAGCCTCCAATTCCAATTCCAATCCTTTGAATTGAGGGTCTGTTTGGCAACAAAATTCCAAGGCTTAGAATTGGAATTGGAAGGCCAATTTCAATTTCGTGGAATTAAAATCAGCCTTCCAGTTTCCATTTTCATGGTTAGGAATTGGGTTGCCAAATGAACTCACGCAATAAGTAAGTATGTATAGGTATATACATCAGATTCTGATGAAACTTTACTACAGGGACAGAAAAGCAGGTTATTTTCATTAAAGGAATGTGCGATTTCTTTAGCTTTGGCAGTAGGATTGATAACTGGGATACCTACGCTGTGTTGCCCTAGTTATGCCAATGCCATTACACCAGCATTGCCAGATTTGTCGGTGTTGATATCAGGTCCTCCAATTAAGGATCCAGGAGCATTGTTGAGATATGGTTTGCCCATTGACAATAAAGCTATCAGGGAGGTTCAGAAGCCACTAGAAGATATCACAGATTCTCTTAAGATAGCTGGAGTCAAGGCCCTTGATTCAGTTGAAAGAGTAAGCTTACATATTATATCTATGGTTTTTTACTTATGATATGTCTCTTGTAAATAATTTAAGATATTTGGTACCGTGATGATCCGGATTTGTTTTCATGTGAATTTTAGAACTTGAAGCAGGCTTCTCGGACCCTTAAGCAGGGGAAGAGTATGATCATATCAGGATTGGCAGAATCGAAGAAAGAGCATGGGGTCGAGTTGCTTGACAAGCTGGAAGTTGGGATGGGCGAGCTTCAAAAAATTGTAGAGGATAGGAATCGGGAAGGAGTAGCGCCTAAGCAGAAAGAGCTGCTTCTGTATGTTGGTGGGTGAGTATAAAATTTGACCTTTGTTGATACCACACAAGAACATATTCAAATGCCATGTACTCAAATTTGAAATAGGAAGTGCCATGTGTGTTGGGTATTATTATATAATTATTGGCAGTGTAAGAAAGCATTGATTGTTTTCCCGTTTGGTTGTCCCAAAATTGTAAATTGACTCATTAATAAATTGGTTTATTTACAAATTGACCCTTTAATTGTGTTTGATTTCATTAATGAAATGATTCATTAATTGCCCCATTTTATCTCATGTGTAAAATCTGAAATTGGATCATTTCACAAAAAACGTGATTTGCATCCATTGAAATACGACTCACATAACGTGCATGTTCCTCTCTCTCGTAATTTGTTTTATTTGTTAACATCAATTTTAAATTACCAAACATTGCGAAAAATTGGATTTAAACTCATTTCAAATCCACTCATTTACAATTCACTAATTCACAATGAACCAATTTACACAATCAAACAATTTGCGCAACCAAACAGGGTCTGTGTGAATAATAAGCTAGGTATATCTTGTCGCTAAACATTAATGCGAGTATTGCTTTATATTGGCAATTTTGATCTTACTGGTGTGACAGAGATATTTGAGATAAGTCTCTGCAAGATTAATATGACAACTTGAAATTTCTTTTACAACCTATTAAAACCTGAAGGTAAAAGTTGATCGTGCAGTTATGTGAACAGGTTTATCGGATATCTAGAAGTTATGTATTTAGTCCATAGTTAGGTCCTATAAAGCATGCATACTTCTTTAACGTCTTTATACCCGTATCGGATCAGCATTGGACACTCAAATACATATTGTAATTTAACAAAATCGGTCTATTCTATTATAAAGTATTTTTCTCCCCATAAACTATACAAAAATTATTCATTTGTCTCATTACAGAATAGAACAAAAAGTCATAAACCAAAACAACTTGTATCTTTCTCCCAACTACATTGCCACTTTGCATTACTCTAACAACATTTGAACATTTCTGATGAATATGAATAATTATTTTAATTTTTTATACAATCCACTCAAATGCTTCTCTAGTCATATTGTTCATAGAGTTAAATTAGTAAATTTATACATATAAAAATTTATTATAACATTATTATTTTAATACCATATCCCACCCGTGTCGTATCCTAGTCTTTTTAGTTTTTCCATATCCACGTGTCCGTAGCATATCCTATGCTCGTATTCGTATCTGTGCTTTCTAGGTTAGGACCTTAAATAAGTCGTGCATCACATGCAATTGGAATATAGAGAACCCAATAGATAGAATTGCAGAAATTCAAGCCTGTTTTTTCAGTCTACAAAATGAGTGTTGTGCTTAATGGAATGTTCTAATGTGTCCCTTGGATACGAGTCAGAAGGAGATGAGTAACTGATGTGGCCACCTGTTCTGGTGTCAGTATTCAAATGTGGTTCCAACACTTCATCGTAGTTAGGCCTGGCAACGGGTCGTGTTTTACGGTTTCGTGTAAAATCACCCAAATCCGAACACGATCTGTTAGCTTAACGGTTTTAAAAATTTATGAACACGACCCAATAAATATTAACGGGTGACACGAACCGAACTGTTAATACCCGTTAGTAAATGGGTGGATTTGGGTCGTGTCATAATTAACCCGTTATGTAAACCATTACCTGTTAAGAAAATTGTTTTCCCAAAATTAAAAAATTAATTAATATTATTTTTTTCAAATCAAATTTTAAATGGGTAAATGGGTGGATTTGATGTCTAATTTTTTAATCTAAGAGATTAACTTAGGGGAATATATATATATATGTATGTATATATATATGTATATATATATATTTGTTTACCTACTAACGGGTTATAATGGGTGCAATATTAGTTCGGGTCACACGATCCAATAAAACCCGGTACCACTAACGGGCAATAATGGGTATAAACGGGTTTAATCGTGTAAGAGTACAAATCCAAACCCGATTCGTTATGATAACGGGTCTACCGTGTTGACCTGTTAATGACCCAAATCCAATAAAACTAAATCTATTAACTTATAATTTCGTATCGTGTTGTGTCACTGAAAGTTTGTAAGGTTGAAATTAGAAGGCGGGGGAAATAAATATCTGGGATGTTTGAAGAAAACAATATAAATAATCATGCATTGACAATTCCTTATTCTAGGATAATTTTAGAAGTACCCTCTTAAAGTGTCAAAGATTCACTACTTGAACTGTAATTATTATGTGACCTGATAAGGATACTTTTTGACTCTCTTGAGACAGTGAGGTGGCCATCACTACTGGAATAATCTAATCAAAGACCGAATGATTTTTTTACCTATAAAAACATTCTAAGATCCAATTAGAACCCATGTTGGGGCATTGACTGATGTCACCCATGCCTGGAAAATGCACATTACTATCTAGTTTTCAGTAAAACCACAATAAAGTTGTTGCTAGCTGGAAAATGCACACTACTATTTAGTTTTCAGACTAAGGTTAAGCCATCCTATACAGTATTTACAATTGTCATATTTAATATCTTGTTCTTTTCTTGTATGACAAGCACCCGAATGGATCTCATCAGTCGATCCCAAAAGTCGCAAAATGTCTTTTATGGTTTTGTGAAAAGAAAATAGTTTTTATCTTGGTGTAGATGCCTGAAAAGATATCCTACACGTCAAAAAAATGCTAAAATAGATGTTACTTTGTTTATGAAGATATTAATGGTGAGAAAGAATTATCCTATTTTTATAATACAATTTTAAAAAATAGTTGGGAAGGGCTTTTAAAATAAAATTTCCCCAAAAAGCTATTCTCATTTAGACCCTTGTCATTGACTGCAGCTGAGATCTGCCTGGGGCATTGGGTTTCTGCAGTGTTGAAGAGGATATGGTGGACGGCTTTCCATATGATGTGCCGGAAGAGTATCAAAATATGCCTCTATTGAAGGGGAGAGCAACTGTGGATATGAAAGTCAAGGTCAAGGACAATCCTAACGTGGATGAGTGTGTATTTCGGATTGTTCTGGATGGTTACAATGCCCCAGTGACTGCTGGGAATTTTGTAGATTTGGTAGAAAGGCATTTTTATGATGGCATGGAAATCCAAAGAGGTAAGGTAGCTTTAAAAAAAATCAACATTCGGTTTACTATATCGTAGATGCATATCACTGAAGGCATATGAAAAAAAAAAGATGCATATCATTGATGGTCGATTATATTTGCTTATTATAGCTGTTAGCTGTATATCAGAAGGCTTAAATATTCTGTTTGATTTTCTGCAGCGGATGGATTTGTAGTCCAAACAGGAGATCCTGAAGGTCCTGCTGAGGGTTTTACTGACCCCAGTACAGAGAAAACTCGTACTATACCTTTGGAAATTATGGCAGATGGAGAAAAAGCTCCCTTTTATGGAGAAACTTTGGAAGTAAGTTTCTCAAAACTCATTATAATCATCCTTCTCTCTCTCTCTCTCTCTCTTCCGTCTCGTGTGTATGGTTGTTTAGTATTAATATCATAGTTACATATTAGTAGATTATTATTTTTGCTCACAAAAAACGCCATAGGCCACAATTAAACAAACATAACCAAACAGATAACATAATAAAAGTGGACATTCCAATGGGTGACCAGCTATCTCCCTTGTCAATAGCCAACCAGTGGGCAGCCCTATTACCTGTCCTTCTCATCCAGCTAAAAGGAAGGACCCATCGTGCTTTAATGAATTAATATCAGAGTAGTAGATGAAACAAGAAATATTAACTCGCAATCCCTATTAATGTAGGCAGGTGTGAACAGTAGTTTACTTGTAGTTGAAAATGGTTGTTAAGGCCGAGGGAATAATTGGGTTTGTTAATTATGTCGTTTAGGGTTGAAAAGAGAGCCTTTGCTTAGGGTGCGTTTGATTGCAAAGATGGAAATTGAATTGAAAAGACTGGGGAAATATTTTCCATGGAAAATAATTCCCGGTGTTGTTTGGCTGTATTTATTTTCTAACTGGAAAATTGTTTGATTAGCATTATTTTCCAACTAGAAAATACAAGTCTCATTACACCAATTTACAAAAAAGTTTTTGCAAAAAATCAAATGTAAAACTAAATTATTTTGATATTTACAACCAAAGACACGGGGGTAATTATATGAACTGAAATATTAAAATGCATAATCGTTCATCCATAACTAAAACCAAGAATTTCTAAAAATATATATAAAATGTGATAACATGACATGACACGACTCACACGATTTGCCTATATTATAGAACTCAACCGTATACATTGATTCAGGTTAAATAAATTGCACATTGTCTAAAAAAATCAATTACCCTAGAAAATATTACTAATTAAGATCTATTATTTGAACAAACAGTGAACTTGAAAATACTCTTGAAAAACGACTTGACAAATACAAAATTACCTGATTACTTATTTGTACTAGGTTATTTATTAGCTTATAAAAGCTAGGGTAGGTACTTTATGTGTTGTATTTATCGCTTGATTGAACCAAAAAAATTTTCTTTATTAACCAAATACGGCATTCACAATGTCATTAATATCGGACTGGGAAAAAAGAAGAAAAGCAAAACAAAAGAAACACGGATATGGGTATGCAAGGACAAGCGAAAAATGTGAAAAGAAACAAGGGTCCACAAACAGTGTTTGGTTAAATAAACAAGAAATAGTACATCTCTCTCTCTCTCTCTCTCTCTCTCTCTCTCTCTCTCTCAGTACAAGAAAAAAGAAGAAAATGAACAGTAAGCCTACCCTGCCTTACCCTATCGACAATCCATTTCACATATCTCAGTACAAGTTGGTAAAAAAAGAAGATTCAAAATTTATATACATATTACATATCCATTTCTGCAGGTTGGTTTACACACACACACACACACATATATATATTTTATATATGAGAGCTGCTCTCATACATACTGCTGGCGCAAACCATTTTTTTTTAAATATTAAAAAAAAAAATTGAGCCGAGTTTTTTCGTGTGGTATTTAAACATTTCCGGGGACCCATATAGAAAAAAAGCTCAAAATAACCTTTTGTGCTATTTTAAAAAAATCGGTCAAACTTTCGCACCTTTTAATTTTTTACTATTTAAAAAAAATAGGTATGTATACTTGGTATGTACTAGAGCCTGTTTGTATATGCAGAATCGATCAGGTGAGGACCCAAATATGGGTTTACTAACGAACCACCTCAGAGCGACATAGTTTTGGGGTGTTTTGAGGTGAGGTGAGGTTTTCTTGTAATTTCACCCCCATTTCAAAACTACGTCGTTTTTAGGTGATCCGTTAGTAAACTTGATCGGATCCGTATATATATATATATATATATATATATATATATATATATAGAGAGAGAGAGAGAGAGAGAGAGAGAGAGAGAGAGAGAGGCTCCTATACATCATGCTTCCTAACCCATACGTCACACCTAGTTCTACGCCCTAAAAAACTTTTTTTAATTTTTTTTTTATTTTACCCATGAAGTTTACCTTTCAATCAATACGTGTTCAAAAAATTAGGTCAAAATACATTTTCTAGCTATTTTTTAAAAATCCAACAAAAAACTGCTAAAAATACCTTATTTATATGGGTTTGCGCCAGCAAAATTTTGTGATTTTTTTTAAAATCTCTAGAAAATGTATTTTGACATAGTTTTTTTGAATGTGTTGATTGAAAGGTTAATTTCAAGATAAAAATAAAATATTTGGAAAAAAGGTTTCTTAGGGCTTAGAATTAGGTGATGTATAGAGTGTGATATAGGAGAGCCTTCCTATATATATATATATATATATATATATATATATATATATATATATATATTATATATATGTATGTAGTGTAAAAAAAGAAACCAACCTGAATGGAATTGAAGCAACAGAGTATTTGGAGGGGAGTGTGCCGATATGTTGGATGAGAAAGGAAGCGTGGGTTGGAAAATTCTGCTTGGAATCGGGTTCTTTGAGGTTTAGTAGAGAATTGATTCGTTTATGGAAAATATTTACATAAAAAATCTGGCAATCAAACACCCTAAAAGATGGGAAAATAGTTGGAAAAACTTCATTTTCCATGGAAAATTGTGACAATCAAATACACCCTTGTTGTAATTTAGGCAGAAAATTGGAAGGTGGAATAAAAAGAAACTCTATGAATCGCTTCTAGTTTCCAGTAGGCATCACAACGAGGGTTAGAAATTTCTGACACAATTTCATCGGAGCATAATTGGTGAAAAAGAAAAAGCTATATTGCTTGCTGAATTGAAAGTAGTTCATAACTCTATATAGATATGTTGTATTCGTTAATTAATAAGACTTGGATTTCCATTAGGGATTTTTTCGACTTTGCAAGCCTATATTGAACTTAACTTTTACATGATGGACACAATATCCGTATGCAACCCATGCCTAGTACAATCAGAATTTATCGAAATACCTTTGACACCTAAAAGCAATAAATAAAACCACTAGAAAAATGTCTATCAACTTGTTAAATTAAAAGAAATATAGAAATAAGCCTAAGAATTGACTTTGCAAGGTCGCAAATGTACTCATCTTCAGGTTGAGCAATTGCCAAAATGCCAGGCATCTCTTAATAATGTCTTTTGCATATCGGGTTCCCTAATTTAGAATTGGAATTGGAACAAATTTAGTTCAAAAGGTGAAGTGATTTTCCTTCAATTCCATTTCCAGAGCTTGGAATTGGAAGTTCCAATCACCCTCTTAACTTTACTCTTCCTTGTAACTTTTTATGGATTGAATCATCTATTTTTCATCCATTGCAATGGATTTTTAAAATGAGATATTCATTTCTGTCCAACAATTTGGATGAAACTTGTATTTATTTGCATGTGCAACTTCATGCTCGCCACAAATTTAACAAACGTATCTTTTTTCTGTGTCTTCTAGTATTAAAACTATTCCATTTTTGTCTTTCTAATTGCAGATAAAAAAATGTGACCTTACTAAATTTTATGTAACTTGTGTGCTTGGGCAGGAGCTTGGTCTGTACAAGGCTCAAACAAAACTTCCATTTAATGCATTTGGAACAATGGCCATGGCTAGAGATGTGAGAACATAAATTGACAATTTATTAGTATGATGTTCTAGCTCAGATATCTTCTTACACTTCTGTAATTTTTTGTTCTAAAATCAGGAGTTTGAGGCCAATTCTGCTTCGAGCCAGATATTTTGGCTATTGAAAGAAAGTGAACTAACTCCTAGTAATGCCAATATATTGGACGGTCGCTATGCTGTGTTTGGTTACGTGACACAAAATGAGGATTTTTTGGCAGATTTGAAGGTTGGAGATGTCATAGAGTCGATTCAAGTGGTATCTGGCTTGGATAATCTTGTCAACCCAAGCTATAAGATTGCTGGATAAATCTCCTTGTATTTTGGTAATATTAAAGAAGATAGATCATGTGTTGGAGGGTCATTTCCCAGGAATTTGTTGCGAAAAACAATAATTATGCTTTGTTCATTACTATAATTGTTTCATTTTGAGATAATTGAATTCTCATTTTGTATTATGTCAAGTGAACATGATAAACACGAACGTGATAAATTCATACAGCGTTGTCACTGAGATTAGATGTAATAAATTGGTCATTTTCATTTTCAGTTGGCTGTGGATGTACTTTAAGTCATGTAACATTAACCTTTAGTCAATCTCCTGTTCGGAAAACTGACGAGAAGTTGATTGGGCTCTTTTTTGTGTGGCTAAGACTTCTCTCAATCTCTGTGCGCGCGTGCGCGCACATTGCTGCATCTTTCTGTTTCTCTTACTGCAACAACCCCCTATGGCTTCTCATCTTCTCCTACCAACATCCGTGAACAGAATCCACTCTGTTAACCTCCATTTATATCTTCTTCCCACCCACCCACCCACACACACACACCCACACACACACACACACACATATATATATATATATATATATATATATAGAGAGAGAGAGAGAGAGAGAGAGAGAAAGAGAGAGAGAGACCTCACATGTGGACTCAAAAAAAAGTTCGTATGGTGCTGATTAAGTTTTTAAAAATACCAAAAAAATCTTTTGGGGGTTGATTTTTTTTTTGTGCGTGTATTTCTAACATTTTAGGGTTGTCAAACCTTGACTCATTTTGTTCAAATAACAAAAAAAAAAATATCATTTTGAATTGATTTTTTTTATCGGTATCCTGAAATGTTTAAAATACATACAAAAAAAAATCAACCCCAACATTTTGGTATTTTAAAAAAATTAATATGCATGGTGGCCCACGCTTGAGATTCTCTCTCAGTGTGTGTGAGAGAGGCAAGCTCCCATGCGGGAGTCTTACTTAAGGGACATTTACGGGATGTTTTTAAAAAAAATATATGTTTTATTATTTTTTTGTATGGTGTTTAAACATTTCAAGTTATCCCTAAAAAATCAACTCAAAATATATATATTTTTAAAAAATGGGTCAATATTTGCAAGTTTTTAAGCGGCTGAAAGCTGTCAAATATTGACCCAATTTTTAAAATACCCCAAAAAATTATTGAGTTGATTTTTAAGGGGTACCCTGAAATGTTTAAACCTCATACAAAAAAAATTAAAAAAACATATATATATTTTTTATATAAAACATCCCGCATGGGGGTATATATATATACACACACACACAACACGCCCCCCCTACTTTGCCCACCAACACAACTACATATGTAATTATATATACTATATAAATATAATATATTCATACACATTTAACACACCTAACACCCAACACCCACACAGTAACCACGGCTAATCCTGCTTCACCCTCTCTCCTCCAAATGCACATAACTCACATCATTTGACAACGGATTCTCACCCCAACCTTTGATAGCCATGCATTGTGTGTATGTGTGCATTTTTATGAGTTGTGTGTATATTAGTAACTCCATTTTTCCCCCCTTAAAAAATCCTAGTAAAAACACTCATGATTAAAATCCACCTTTTGTAATGACCCCACTTGTATATGCTCATATGCATATAGTTTGTTTTTACACTCATGTGTTACTTACTATCTTATAAATGTTGTATTATTAGATATGTGGTATTATTGGCTATCAATATAACAAACCCCATTTTTTAATATGAAGAATCAACCGTAAATTGGATCAAATCGAAGTCTTATGACATATCTTAAGGAAAATAATAAGTTTGGGGGTAGAAAATATAATTTTATGAAACTTTAGGGACTAAAATAAAAATATAAAAAGGGCAATTTTGTAAATAAAATATTTTCAAGGACCTCTATAAAATATTAAAAATATATAGTGTGAAATTACCAAAATACCCTTCATGTGTAAAATGATCCTTTTGCCCTTGTCACCTTTTCACCCCATGCTGGGCACCTCCACCTTACACATGTCGTCTTTAGAGAGAAAGCTAAAACACTTGTCATCATTTGGTGATGTTAAGACTGCAAGACCACCCCGGAACGCGACACCCAAACGATGACTTGCCACCGTAAATGCTTGATCACCTAGACACATGTCAACACCGTAATACTCTTGAAAACATATAAATAGGGCCTTAGGGTTCATTTGAAACTCACACCAATTTCTTGAGAATTATAGTAAGAAAGAGTGATAGAAACCTTGAGAAATATCTTAAGAAGGAGTTCTATAATTTCAAAGAAAGAATTCATTTCGTAGGGATGATTTTATTTAAATGTTATAATGCATTTTTGTAGTTTTAATTTCGTATTTGATAGCTTTACTTAGTAGTTATGCTGGTAAAATACACTAAAGACTTCACTAATCAAAACTTAAACTTTGGAAACAATCTAAATTGATTTTATTTTCAAAATATGTCAACTTGTTTGAAAAATATATATACGCTTTTTAAAATGATTTTTGTAAGCAATTGCTCATTATTATGGAATCTCATTTAAATAATTCCAAAGTCAATCCCAATGAAATTCTGTCTAGTTGAGATGGTATTTAAGTGATGCCCCTGTGACCCTCCATCTCTACTGGGAATAATTTCGAAAATGTTCTGTCTAGATGAGATGGTATTTAAGTGGTGCGCCAGTGATCCTCCATCTCTACTGGGAACCGGCTGACTAGGAAGAACTATGAATTTAATTCTTTAAATATGATGAATGAATATTAAAAATTGAGAAAATGGTTTGAGTAACCTTTTTCAACAAGTTATTTTAGGATTAAAACATAATATTTAAAATTGGGCTTTATTTAGAATACGTAATTAAACATTTATTGTATTTATTAGATTAACGTGTGATCCAAGACTCAATATCTGTATTTTGGAGCCTCTATTTTTGGAGAGTACTCTATGTCATTTCTTGCACATTTCAAATATATGATATTACGCAAAACTATATATTTTGTGAACTGCTTTTATTCTCAAAATGTATCTGATATCGATGATTGATTCATTTGTGATATGTTTATATCTCTCCATATAGACATACTGATTAAAATGAGTATTGGAAATGATATTGAATATTGGAAATAAGATTCGGCTTAAGGGACCTCTTTACTGACTGACCTTCCCAGTTGGGTTATCGCTGGTGTGCCCTAAATAAGTGTAACACCCCGTAATTTTGAGGATTTAAAATTTAATTATTTTTGGGAGTTATAAAAATATTTAAATTGGAGAAACTTAAATTCATGAGTTGGAGAATTTAATTGAGTGAGCCGAATTAATTATAATTGGCGATTTTAAGTTTAATGGTTCAAAATCTCGTGTGTCACATTTTGAGGTCGAAATTTGAAAATTTTAAAAAGTATTTCGGATGGCAATTATGAGTGCGCGGTTGCATCCGGATGGATCGAGATAGTCAGAAAAGAGTACCCGGGGGTAGTAATTGGGTCTCGGGGTATTTTTGGGCATCGCCGGGCCCAAACGGGGTGAGTTGGGCCTTTTTAATTAGACCCACATGGCCAAAAACGGGATTGAATGTTTTTAACCTAATTGAGAGATTTGGGAATGGCAGTAAACTCATATCTAAGCCTAGGGCTTGAGAGGGAAATTGAGGGAAAGCAAATCAAGAGCCAATTTGGGGATTTTGGAGCTAAATTAAGGGACTACACCAACGGATCAGACACTACGAACAATTCCAGGCAAGTGGTCAACTGTTGTGATTCCTAAAGTGATGATAATCAATTCATATCATAGTGTGTGTATATGAAAATTCGTTTTGGGTGTGTAACCAAGATTAAAATTGGGTTTTATGAATTTAGAGTAATGGGCATAATTAATTACTCAATGGATGTTAAGTTATGATTTGAATCTGTTAATATTAAATTGTAGAGTGGATTACAATATGTATAGTGATTACATGGACTGAATATGGTAGGGTCGGATTTGGTAGAACAGACCCGGGTGGAAAATCCAAATCGGATATACTTAGGGTTTTGTAAAATTTATTGATGGATTAAGGTCTCTAGGGTGTTTGGAACCTTTTCTGGTGTGGAGGATATGTTGGATGTGAAATGGGTAAGGGTTTGGGAGAAACCAAAAGCTTAAGGATTCGTTAATGGCTGCAACAGCAAGCCGGGGAAGACGATCACCTGCTCGATCGATCGATCGACCCAGGGGGATCGATCGATCGACGGTCCCAGGAACTTGACAGTTCGACCAGTTTGTTTATAAAGTGGATTTTATTTTAAACTTAATCCCTTAATTTTATTTAATGATAAATTCATATGGACACATGTTTCCTTAACAATTATAGTATGATATAATTGGGTTTAGGAGGGTGTGAACGGTAGGGCATGAGATGAACGAATTTGGGAGATAATTCATAAGTATTGAAATTGGGTCGAGGAATAATGTTCGGGTATTGTAGTTGGGTGACACTATATTATTAAAGGAATCGAAATGAAATACTTAATTATGGACCAAGTGGTCGAGTCCGGGTATGTTGGTAATTATAGGCAAAAATAATTGGGAAATTATGGAGATGAATGTGCGACACATTGTGGGCGAAAATATGAAAATGAAATTATGAGAGGTAAAATGGACCAAGTGAGCGAGTCCGGGTATACTGGTTAAGTGACACCAAAGTATTAAATTAATTATTGGGAGAGGGTAATTAATTTGGAGTCAGAATATAGACTCGGGAAATATTAAGATATGGGACAAGTGAGCGAGTCCGGGAATAATGGTTGGGTGACACCAAGTTATTAAATTAATAAGTGTGATAATTAATTTAATTAGAGTCGGATTGTAGACTCAGGTAGGATTAAATTAATAAGTGTGATAATTAATTTAATTAGAGTCGGATTGTAGACTCGGGTAGGATTAAATTAATAAGTGTGATAATTAATTTTAATTAGAGTCGGATTGTAGACTCGGGTAGGATTAAATTATTAGGTGTAATAATTAATTTAATTAGAGTCGGATTGTAGACTCTGGAAGGTATTGAATTAATTAATGTGTAAATTAATTTTATTAGAGTCGGACCATAGACTCGGATTAGTGTAAATTAATTAATGTGCGAATTAATTAACTAGGAGTCGGACCACAGACTCGGATCGGTATTAAATTAATGGGTGTGTTAATTAATTTAATTAGAGTCGGACGATAGACTCGCGGATGTATTAAATTAAAAAGTGTGTTAATTAATCTAATTAGAGTCAGACGATAGACTCGGGGAGGTATTAAATTAAAAAGTGTGTTAATTAATCTAATTAGAATCGGACGATAGACTCGGGGAGGTATTAAATTAATATGTGTGTTAATTAATGGACGATAGACTCGGGGAGGTATTAAATTAATATGTGTGTTAGTTAATTTAATTAGAGTCGGACCATAGACTCGGGAAAAACATTATATAAATTGAGGTGTGAGTTAAAAATATTAGAGTCGGAACATAGACTCGGGAAGACGATAAATTATTAAATGAGAAAATTAATTACGTTGAGTCGGACCACAGACTAAGGAAATTTCAGGCAGTGTACGGGATTTTGAGTACACGGTAAAGTCGGGGTTTATGTTATATATATACGGTATAGTGATAGTATATATATACGTGTATATATTGTGTGTGATATTAAATTACAGGCAGTGTACGGGATTTTGAGTACACGGTAAAGCCGGGGTTTATATTATATATATACGGTGTAGTGATAGTATATATATATACGTGTATATACTGTGTGTGATATTAAATATCAGTGACTAGATATTTATTCAATTTATATACTCTAATGCTATCAAGGGAGGTTGCGCGATGTGGGTGAATCTCCTAGCTTGAGGAGTAGGGCGAGTATATCCCCAGGTCATAGCGTCCGGTATATATGGGTGAGGGATTATCTCACTTTCAGGGATGTAATATGACCGCCTCCACTACGTTTATATTTTAGTCCAAGTTGGTGAGCGATTCCAACTTGGGGAACTAGGTTTTGTGAGCACACCTAGTGAGATAGCATTTTAGAGGGAATCATCCGACGAGGGTATACTCGAAGGGATTAATATACATATGTTATATGTGTGGATGTTGTGGTAAAGGTACTCATATAATGGTAGTAAATATTATATATGGGTAATAATACAGTGTGTGATGTATTTACTTTATATAACTTGTGACACGGTTATATGCTACTATTTAAGAGGAATTAATTAAGTTAATTGTGAGATAACTTATAATTCAAGAATCATTATACTCGGGTTAGAGTAGTATGGCAAGGGAAGGTCATACCGGGATTAGTTGGACGGGGTAGTACAACTAAGTGGGGTTACGATAACGGTAGGTGTGCACAATAGTGGAGAGGTGAGAATGTCCACAAGGGAGTGCGACATTAACTTAAATATGAAGCGCATTCATGCATTTTAAATTACTGCTGTTAATTCACTTGCTAAATATTTTCAAAATGTTTTGGGTTCTAACCCTTGCTATAAAACTATTTTCAAAACCTTTTAGGTGTCCAACCACAGGGACGCCAGGATTGATATTCTATTCCAGGGACATGGAGCTGCGGCATATGTGGATGCTAGCAAGAGTTTGGATAAGACGCATCATTCATTCATTCCTAGAGTAGGAATCTTGTAACAGTTTCAGTTTTATTTAGGGCATGTCGCCCAGACTTTCAGTTCAGTTTTCAGATTGTTTTATTCTTGCATTGGATTATTTCGTTGGTGGCTGGTGGTTTATTCGGCAAGTTGTGTAACTATTTATTCAGTTGAGTTTTATCCAGTTGTGTGAATGATTTATATTTATTTCTGCATGTACTGTTTTGTATAATTAAAAAGTTAAAATTGGCACCAGCTTTTGGAATACTAGGTGTTTAGTAAGTTTTAAAAAGTTTTCGACAGTGATGCTAAGGATGATCCAACTGAGAATCCTGTTTTAATTTGGTATATGACTGATCACCCGGTATTTTATTAGGCGGGGTGTTACAATAAGGCGTTGTGATGAACTAGTTCGATTGAACCTCAACTACCGGGGTATAATACGGTAGAAGAACACGGTATTAGAGTGTACTTGGCCATTAAAATGATATGATTGAAAGAAAAAGATATCACATTTGATTTGTTGCATTCTTCTTATTCTGAGCTATCCAATTGTGATACATATACTATCATTTCAAAAAATATATCTATTTACTGCAAGTTCCGATCCATATATGTATATGCCTTCTCTTTTTACTTAAATAGGTATCTATTTTCTGAAAACCTTGGAATGTCGGGAGATTAAATATTATTCAACTTTTAGCCGACGTTGTATAAATAACAATTTTTTCAGGAAATAATTAGAATGCAGGATGGAGTGTAGAATGACTATGTTGAAGATCTAGCTTAAGGAGCTCTTTTGTTATACTTTTAAATATAATGTTTGTTTTTAGGAGATAGAGCATGTTTGGCTCTTTAGTAATAAGTTTTTAATTTTGGCATAAGTTGTAATTCGTTCATACTTTAATATATACGAAGTTCCCCTTTAGAAACTTCTGATGACGTAATTCCATTTTTTTCAATAGTTTACGATTCATGGCCATGTGAATGTATTCCCGTTGTACTTATTTTAAGAAATATTTTAAGGCCATAACATTGAATGCCTTGGTGGCATGTCAAGACACTCATTCCTTACTACTATTGGGTTGGGGTCGTGACACCTTTACTCATCATATTATAGATGAGGATGCTAATTTAACTTGCCTCGTCGGGTTTTTGCTCAGTTCCAACTTCAAAGAGGCATGTCTAGGAATAATATTTTCGAATTCGAGACCGGTTTGGGTTCACAAAAATAAGACCAGGCGATTGCAGATTCATGTGTAAAAAAATCCAACCCGCCCCAACTACACATACCTTAGCAAAAATTTTATATGCAAGTATATAGTTTACTATATTAAGAAACCTCATTGGAACCTCATTGACTTGATTTCATCTATTAGAGAAGTTAGACTAGATATCAGTCTCCCTTATCTAGTGTTGGAGAGAAGCTAATTTTGTAGCAGACATTCTAGCCAATCATGGAGTTATTTCTCAATCCTTCATATGTTTCAAGCATTCAAAGGATCTCCCTTTATTATTTAAAAGCCATTATAAAATGGACCTACAAGATCTCCAATCACTTAGATTTTTCAAATAATCCTTCCTTTTTTCTCTTATTTAGAAGTCCCTTATTGTGTCCTAAATAAAAAGGACCCGCGAAGCCTTAGAAGCAAGGCAAAGATCATCCTTTAAAGTAAGAAAAGAGGTAAACTACATCATTAATTGTGCTCGGCTCAGGTGCTCATCTGTTCAGCCCGATGATTTATTCATTGACTTGACAATTGCCCAGTGGAACTAAAGGTCCCGCCTTATTAACCTAATGATTGCGGTTCCTGTACTCGCCTATAAACATAAAGAAGGCCCACTAGTCACTTTGGTGACACCTGAACATGTGGTTAATGCGCACGTCTGCCCACTCTTTTTGGGTTGTAACTAATTCATCATTATCTGTCATATCATGTGTAAATGATGTAATTGCGTGACCTATAAAGGCACTCCACCCGTCCTTAAAAAGTGGGAGATAACTAACTATAAATAGCACGGAATCCCATAGAGGCAGTGGGAAAATCACCACCCCGAAGTAAACCCTAAATATGTATCCATTCTTAGAAAGATTATTGACACCATCACTACACCTATGGATGTAGGTGCCATTTCTGGACCGAAGCACGTAAATCTTGTCTCTCATCTCCATTCTCTGTTTACTATTCATTATTGTTCATACTGATTAAACCCCTGGCTAAGGCGTAATCCCTTAATCCATTTTTAGACGATAAAAAATTAGCACCGTCTGTGGAAACTCGTCATGCTATTGTTGTTTCCTACCAATCTTAGATTCATCATCTTTTTTAGCCGATCCCTCTAATTTATAAGAATGTTCGAAAACCCTGAAAGCAGCCGCATGGCTAACGCCATAACTCCTTCAAACCCTATCGGTATAGGCGATATTCAAGGAATATTGATGAGCTCGATGAAGGGTCAGGAAGCTATGCAAGAGAGCGTTAAACAGCTAATGGAAACACTATGGGCTGGATAGGGCAGGCTTGTTGTAGATCCCGCTACCCCAAGGGAGAGAGTGTCGTTCGAAGGAAGAGGAGGATTTCTACCTCCATCCCCTACAGGGACACGAGACATGCATACAGGACGTAGGCTCTCGAGAATCCCAGGAGATTAAACCTCGGGTCACATGATAACATGAGCATATCCCAGTAATTCGGATCATGCCATGATCAAACATATCGTCCTGGTGTTACCTCATCCCCCTCCCTCCGATCGATGGGATATGACGACGAGCAATCCTTTTAGAAAAAGGACCCAACATGTTAGAAAGGTTTAGTATAGGGTCCTCTTTTGATCGGCTGGCCCACGTCTCATTAGAGGACAAGTTGTGATGGCCCCTCAGGATCATAACGCTGGAGGAGAGGAATTCGCTGGTTCGGTCACTAGAGGATCACATCAACCGATTAAATCCGGGACAAGCACTAGAGCGTCAGCCAAGACCAAGAAGACTTCTCAGGAAGAGAGCTCGTTGGAAAGCTGAGACTAAACAATCAAATATGTGGTGGTAAGGGTTGTGCCAGAAGGCCAGTGGTGGAAAGGATCCATCCAACACCTGGAAGACCGGCTTGAAGATATGTCCAGGTCCAAGAACCCTCTTCATAGGGATCGTGAAAGGATCTCCTTTTTCCCCTCGATCGAGGCTTACTCGAGCCCAACCAAATTCAAACCCCCTGTGATCACACCTAACTATGATGGAAAGACTGATCTGGTCTTACATGTCGAGCAGTATCAGGCAGCTGTCGATATATACTCTGTTCCCGATGAGATGCGATGCAAAACCTATTTTAGCACCATCACTGGTTCAACCCAGATTTGGTATAACAGCCTACCAAGGGGACATATATCCAACTCTAGCAATTGGCCGACCTATTCGTTAGTAACTTCTGCTTTGGTACAAATCCAAGTAAGAGGGTTTCTCATCTCCTCAACGTACGATATAAAGTAGACGAGACAATGCGTGATAATATTACGCACTTCAACACTGAGAAGCTCGAAGTTGTCGACTGCAATGAACAAACATCTATAATCGCACTGATGAGTGGATTGCAGTCAGGGACGCTATTCTGGGCCCTGCCTAAAGAACCTCCTAAAATAATAACAGAGTTGTTGGCAAAGGCTGGAAAGATTATGAACGTAGAATAAGCCATGGCAGCTAAAGAATCTGATCATCCCAAGTCTGCGACCAAGAAAGGTAGCGATAAGAAACACTAGAAAGATAGGAAGGCGTACAAGTCAAATAAGTATGACGAGTACACCACTCTGACAGTAGGCATCTACCACATCATGGAAGATAATAGAGGGTACAAAGATCTCAAATGGCCCGACAAACTCAAGGCACCTGCCTATCGACATGATAAAATAAAGTATTACGAGTTTCACAAGTATCATGGCCATAATAAGGATAGTTATATCACGTTGAAAAATGAAATTGGAAGTATGATCAGGAGGGGCAAGCTCTCTAGATGTGTTAACAAAGATGGCCGAGCATAAGCAGAGGAACATAAACCCAGGAGACGATTTGAATCACCTTGCAGGAAGGCGAACGATAAGAAAAGAGGACGGGATGACGATTTTGGTGATGATCCAGACCTCCCTAAGAAGCCCAGTGAGTTGATCCTTGATGTCAGGATGATCTCCTTTGGATATCACTTCATTACATGTGGAGAGGCCGAAGGAGGGGAATATTTGGTATAAAATAATGCATACCTGAATGAAGCCAAGGCCTGCGCCCATATTCGATAACTAAACTTGACAGGAAATGTGGACACGTGTCCCTAAAAGGTAAATAAAGATAGGCTTATTGTCAGATTATTTAAGGACTACCTTTCTGGAGTTCTATACCCTCATGACGACCCCCTAGTCGTTACCATGATGGTCCATGAGAGTAGGATCGCTCGAATTTTGGTAAAAATGGCATCTCGACAGATGTTATATTCCATAACTGTTTCAGAAGATTGAAGATCCAAGATAGTAAGATAACACCATATCATAGGCCTTTGAGTGATTTCTAAGGAGAAAAGGTATACCTCTTGGGCACAGTGGAATTGGAAGTTATTTTGGGAACCTGTCCCACATACCGAACAAAAATGGTCTGATTCTTTGTCTTGGATAAAAATATCCTTTCAGCTTGCAATGTTATACTTGGGAGAGTTGGTCTAAAGAAGTTCGAATCCATTATGTCTACGGTTCACCAATGCCAAAAGTTCCTAACCCATTACGGAGTAGGAGTTATCAAAAGTAACCAGGTGGAGGCACAGGAGTGTTATTACACGTTGACCGACTAGGAAGGGCAGAAGAAACTCACCACCACTTATAAAATAGAGACTATCGACTCAAGAGATAAGAAAAAACTGGTTAAGGGATAGACGGTAGAGGAGATCCAAACTTTATATGTCATGAGCTGAGCATATTGGAAGGAGCTAAGTTGGTCAAGCAAAAATTGAAGGTCTTTGATGTCGAGAAGGACCAGGCTGTGCAGGATGAGGTGCTGAAATTGCAGAAGGCCAACCCTATAAATGACGTTAAGTATCCTAATTGGCTCTCCAACGTGGTCATGGTACGCAAGAATAATAATAAGTGTAGGATGTGTGTGAATTTCACTGATTTGAATAAAACGTGTCCCAAGGATCATTACCCTCTACCCAAAATTGACTAGTGAGTTGACACCCGTTCTGGCCATGAACTCCTCAGATTTATGGACACATGCTCTGGGTACAACTAGATTAGAATGAAGCATTTGGACATAAAAAAACACATTTTATCACCAGCAGGGGAACTTACTGTTACAACATCATACCCTTTGGCCTCAATAATGCGGGGGTGACTTACCAAAGACTGGTGAACAAAGTGTTCAAATATTAGATTGGCAAGAACATGGAAGTCTATGTGGATGACATGCTGACCAAAAGCCAAACTGCAACCGACCAAATATAGGATCTTGGGCAGATATTCGACTAGCTGGAGAAGCATCAAATGAAGTTAAGCCTGACCAAATGCGTATTCGGGTAAAAGAATTAATGTTCACAAGGTTCATCATCAACCAACGGGGCATCGAAGAAAACCCCAAGAAGATTAAATCCTTGATAAATATGTAGTCCACGATGACGAAGAAGGAGGTGCAGCAAGTGATAGGGTGTGTCGCCACTCTTAGCGTACTTATTTCCAGAGCCACTGATAAATGTCTACCTTTGTTTAAAGTTCTAAGGAAATCTTTCAAATGGAACGAGGAGCATAAAACCTCATTTCATCTCCACTCTTGTCAAGACCTGTATTCGAAGAAATACTTTACCTATATCTGGCCATGCCGAATTCGCTATCAACTCAGCCTTGGTGAGATAAGACAAAGGCGTATAAATGTCAGTTTATTATACCATCAAGGCCTACCGAGGAGCTAAAATCTGGTACTCAAGATGGATAAATTAGCCCTTGCACTAATAGAAGCTTCAAGAAGAATGAAGCCTTACTTCCAGGCGCACACCATTGTTGTTTATAAACACCTACCCTTATGACAGGTCCTATATGAATCGAAAATATATGGTCGGTAGATGTCCTGGGTAGTATAATTGGGTGAATACGACATCCAATATGAACCAAGGACAACTATAAAGGGTAAAGTTATCGCAGATTTCATAGCTGAATTCATGTACGATGAGAATCCATCCGAGAAGACTCTGAGAGAGAGCTCAACCCTCAAAGCTAGGGATACTTGTTTGGAAGAGAGCACCCTCATAGATAAAATCGAGTAGACTCCTTCGCGATAGATCTCATCCATCAAAGAATATTCAGTCCAAGATCGAGAATACCTAAAGAATCTATTCAGATTTGGGGAACTTGTCGAGGCAGAATCTATCAAGAAAGTACCACCTAGAAATCGTTCATCGACGGGTCATCCTGCGCATTCGACAGCGACGCAGATATTATTATCACTACACTAGATGAGGTAATTGTGGAGTAAGCACTCTGTTTTTACTCCAAAGCCTTCAACAATGAGGCAGAGTACGAAGCCTTGATAGCAGGCATTGGCTTGACATTGTCCCTTGGGCTCAGCACATTCTGGCCCACTCCAAGCTAGTGGCCAATCAGTTGCTTCAGATTTACAAAGCCAAGGATGAGTCCATGACGAAATACCAGGACAAGGTTCGATGATATCCCGCCTCGGTAAATTAATTAAATTAGATATTGGTTATAATTTAAGAGGGGTTAAGTATAAATATGGAGAAATTATATGTGGAAAGTTGAAGAAAAATGAAAAGAAAAAGATATAGGGTTGTTTAAATGATAAGGGATGTCATTCGAACGAACGTACACAGGTTGTTAGAAGCGTCGTTAGAAGCAGGTCTTCTAACGACATGCTACTGGTTTATAGTAGCAGGTCGTTAGAAGCATATTTCGAACGACATATCTTAAGTCGTTTGAACGACCTCGGTTAATTCCTTCGAATGACATGGGTCGAGTTTTTAGATCAGATTGCCCATGTAAGCTGTCACAATTTGGAGCATTGATTTGGTGTGTTGTCGAGCACAGATCAGTTTAGCAAGGGTAAAATGGGTTTTGGGGGCTTAAGGGGTGTTTTATTAAGGGTTTTGGGGGTTATTTGGGTTTATTTGTTGTTGGAAGGAGAGAGAGAGAGTGAGAAAGAATGGGGGAAGTGGGTGGTCTTCCAGCTCCACCCACTAACAACCACCACTCCTCCACCATATCCCACCTATAAACCACCATTTTTATAATGTCTATCTCCACATTTGAACCAAAACACCCATTTCCATTATGGACAAAGAAGAGCTACGAATATTGGGGGTATTGTTAGAATTCTTGGAAATTAAGATTGAGCTTTTCTTGGAGAAGATGAAGTGGATTTTAATGGACTTGAAGGAGTTCTTAGCTTGGAGCTTTGAGGGATGCATTGGTAACCCCTTGAGGCCACCTTTGAAGGTAGGGGTTGCTCCTTCTACACCAACACCATCATTAGAGCCATTAGAGGTGGGCAAATCTTACTCTTAGTGTAAGAATGTCATTTTTGCATCTGTAGTCTTGTATTTAGACTATTTGAGTAGAGTGTAATTAGTTACATGATATAATTGTTGTGTAGAAGATAATAAATATTTTTATGGAATAAAAATGTTGGAAAAATATTATTCTTATTAAAATAAAGAACGGATAATTTATTTCAATATTTTGAAATAATAAAAGTGGGTGTTTCTGAAAATGGTGTATTTTCTAGTAATTTTGATGAAAAATATTTTATGAAATAAAATGTTTGCAAATAAGGTTATTTTTGTTTTATAAATTGTTATTTTGTTGAAATTAAAGAATAAGTAAATATTTCAAGGTTTTGGAATATTAAAATATGGTATTTTATGAAATGAACATTTCTAGCAATATTGGTGTTAAACATTTTATGATATAAAATGTTTGGAAATGATGATTTACTTGTTAAATATTTGGAGAAAAATATGTTTAAACCATGTAGTAGGATTTTTTTCGGGTTTAAAATCCTTCTTCTCATGCATATAAACTTGTAGTGTTTTAATATCAAATGTATAGACAAGTTTAGGGAACGTTTTGTTGAGTTGAAACATAAAATAAGAATAATTGGAAATTTAGTCTTCAAGGCGTGTGAAATGGAGACTAAAGAGTACGATAAACTTGAAATTATAAGGACTACATGTTACATAAAAAGAAAGGGGCAATTTCTTATAAAAGTAGTCTTAAGTGTAGTTGGATTTCTTGGATAAAGAAAGTAAAAGAATGTATGTTTCCAGAAAATATTAATCAAAAGTATTAATTAAGTATTAATGGATAAATATGTAATGGTTAGTGAGTGTAACTTACTAATATTGTGAAATATTAATACTTATAAGATTAAAAAGGGGTTAAAAGTGTAAAAGTGTTTACAACTAAGAAAGATATTACTCCAAGTGTAAAAAGGTGTTAAAGGCTTAAAAACACTTAAGAAGTTGGTATGAATAACTTAATAGTATTTTGGGTGAAATTAACACTTGTGAAAATTGAGTAAGAGGTGACTTTGGAAACAAATGGGTAAAATGGTAATTTTGCTTAAAGTGGAATATTTTTATATATTTTTATGAAATAAAAATTTCGTAAAGGGTGTTACATAAATTAGTTCTAAATGAATATGATTTTTGGAATAAAAATCAAGGTTAAAGTGTAAAGGACATGAAATGATAAATTTTCAAAGCGTAACACAAATTGGAGCGGTAAAGTCTCAGATTTTGGCTTCGGCCGGGTAAAAGGATAAGTTGGATAATGTGGATGTTTGTAAAATGTTAAAACACATTAAAAGGAACTTGGATGACACCGGAATAAAGCAAGAAGTGCCCGAAACCCTTGGGTGAAAAACTCTAAATCACTGGCTAGAGCATATGGTGCACATAGCCGGTGGTGTGGAGCCCATGGAAGTATGCGGTATAGGAAGATTCCAAGAAAAGATAAAAAAAATATGGAACTTGTCAAGAAATGAGTTGTGTGATAAATGTGTTAATACAACCTAACTTGAATGAATATAATAAATGTTCCGGTAAAGGTGAAATGGAAAAGTTAATACATAAATCTACTAATGTCCATAAGATAAGGAAAAAGGGTAAATAAAGTGAGTAATTAGGTGGTTAAGCACCCTAAATGGAAAAACCCATATTTAACACAAGAATGTGTTGTAAAAAGGATTTTCAAAGATTAAATAGGTATTTTCTATCACGGTGATATCGTGTGTTGAAATGATGATTTTCAATGAAAATACTAAAGTGTATTGAAATGAATGAAAGGGTTAAATTCCGGTAAAGGAATAGGTTTGGATAAATCAAACATAATGGTTTCAAGTGTTGAACTGGGTGTGTTAAATAAAATAGGAAATGATAAGTATGAATAAATAAAACCTTTAATAAGATTAAGGTCAATTAATCTGGGCAAGTAAGTTTTTTGGAAATAATATGGGTAATGCATTGACACGCGTATTTTCAAAGGTATATGTATGTAGGTGTATACCTATTTTCGCATGCATATGGTTATAGCGTGTGAGTATTCCTTTCTATCGTTCATTTTCTATATTGCGTGTATAAATCCCACTGGGCATAAGCTCACACCCTCGCTTTGTTACGACGGGTTGGGAGCGGTTTCGTATTTTGAGAGCATTATACGGGTAAGTATATTCTATTTGTGTTTACGATAATAGCTCTGTTTACTTGGATTTCGGAGTGCTCTCCGTGGGTCCGTCACGTAGTTATTTTTGAAACTGGAATTGCATGCTGACAAGTAAAATGTTAATTAATATAAAACTGGACTAGCAACATTATGTGGGAACTTCACACCTAACGCTCGGGTTGGATCGGGTTGATGCAGGAATAACCCATAAATCCGATTTGGGGTGTTACAAATTGTATCGGAGCTCGAGGTTTAAGGTTCCTTTCGGGTGTGACGTGATGAGGTCGACATTGGATCTTTAGACGTCGTTGTGGTTTGGGTCAGTTATGCTAGTTTGATGACGGTTTAGTTCGTGTCTTCGACGATAAAGTCAAGAGGCTAGCACGACAAGTTATCCATATAGCCTTGTAATATTAACAAGTAATATTCCTGTTTCATTGAAACTCTTTATGCTAACACTTTGGCTTAGCATGAATTTGGTTTTCTAGGAAACAAAATATTATAACCAAATATTAGCTAATCATTCTTTCATAATAAATAAGAGTGCATTCATATTTCAACATGCTTAGTGATAAACACAATTCATATTATTCTCAGTTCATTCTCATTTGATGATTTATCAAAATATCATGCCATTTATTAGTGCCTTCCATATTAATTTCCAACTTCAAGTTGGTCCATGTAAGTTGCCTTACATAAGTCACCATTCAAAAAACAATATTATATATTTAATTTTTTAACTCAACATCATATATAATATCAATGGCATTCAAATTAAATGAAGCTTTTTATGAGAATAATTTAACTCACAACATGTATAACTAAGTTATATCGATGAATTAAAGCTTATATTCACAAATGATAATGGTCTCAATATTCCTTATTATCTTAAAATTATAAGATAAGTAAATTATAAACTAATTTATAAATCATTCCAAGGAATTTAATCAATAATTTATGACATGACTTCTCTAAGGATTTTTTGAATCATTTTCAATAACATAAGCAAGATTTTATTTTTAACTCACAACTCAAAAAATAAGAGTTCTTTTGAACACCAAAGTTTCAGATTCTATTAAATGTTCTTTAATTGTAGTTGAGAGGTACTCGAGTGAGTGCCCCCATTATTCTCTAGGTATAGCATTGAGAAGCAACATGTAATGTGCTCCCACTATATCTTCAATTCATAAAATGGAATCTAAACTTATAGAGTTTCAACATTAAATAAGAATTAATCTTATTTCTTAAATAAATACATACTTAATGCTTTCAGGTATAGTCGAATCAAAAAATACAAGTTCATTCGTTCTAGTCGTAATTTCAGAATTTCAAAGGTCTGAAAGTAACATATAGATTATACAATCTATTTCATAAAAAATTATAACATACAATTTTTCACAATGTATACAATAATACTTCGTATTAGAGTTTAAACCTCTATTCCAAAACAAAGCATACGGTCAAAATAATTTTACCCAACTAAATTATTTCTACATGCGTATGAAGCACACCAAATTGATTCCATCATAGCAGAATACAATTTTATTATATACCTTTTCCAACTCATATAATTGAATAATACAAAGAATTATTCATATAAAATTCTAGCGGTTACACTCCAAACTCAAATATTGTATAAGTCATTATACAATTTCTATGAAATTCATAAATTTGAGTCCAAATTTTTCTAAGTACTTCATAAATCCTTGAATAAGAAATTTATAAAGTCTTCAAAATATTTTGAATCCATTGGGAACACGACATGATACATTTTTTTCTAAGAAAATGTTGTCCAAAATATTTCTTCAAATGGAAAAACTTCAAGTTTGAAATTTCACCACGACCAAACCGCTTATTGAAAATTTATGAAATTTTTTAGACTTCATCCTTTATGAGCCTAGTCTTATCCAAGATTGGAATCATTGAAAAATATTAAGTACAAGTGAAGATAAACTTGTTTTACTACAAGTTGTTCAAAAAATTCAGCATTGCGCATCCTATTTGTAAAAATCATAATAAAAGATATACAACTCTTTTTTCAGAAATTTCGAAGCCCAAAATTTATAATCTCAACATACTACATGTATGCCAAAATTCACGAAATTTCAGTCTACATATCATTAAAAAACTGAGATGATATTCCAACAAAATTCGTAACAAAAATTTAAGTTATTTTTTCATCATCGAGCACTTTAGTGTGGTTGAAAAATATCAACTACACTTTCACATAAACACTTCAAAAAATATTTGAACAAATTTATTTTGTAGTAAACATAGCGTAAGGTGCAAATGTTTATAACTTACCCTTCGAATCCATATAACAAATGTTCATTTGTTTTTATATAACAAATTTTCATTTGCTTCCAAATATCAAATTTTTAATTTGATTCCATATAACAAATTTTCATTTGTTTCCAAATATCAAATTTCAATTTGATTCCAAATATCAATTTTTTTTTTATTCCAGATAAAAAAAATTTGATTTGTTTTCAAATATCAAAATTTTAATTTGATTCCACATAACAACTTTTAATTTATTTTCTTAACCACAAGTGGCTCAAAATGAATTGTCCAAAAACAGTATACAATTCCATTTCCAACAATAACATCTTACGAGAAATAATATTTCACATCCATAACTAAAAAATAGCATTGACCAATTTAAAAGTTTTCCATGAAGAGATTCATTTTTGTTCAAATTCTAATTTCTCACGAAATTATTGATCGATTCCGAATTGACCAAAAATACTGAAATTTATATATCTACTTCACAAAATATAATATTTAGGAAGTTCAGGGGATAAATGGTAATTTCTAGAGGTAAAAGATCAAAATTATAATTTCTAGACATAGAAACTTAGTTGGTCAAAATTATATATATATCAAGAGGAAGGCTCACTTACATCATGATGTATACATCACACCTTGTTCTAGGTCCTAAGAAATTTTTTCTCCAAACTTTTTAACTTTTTCTTGAAATTAACCTTCTAATCAACTCATATTCAAAAAATTAGGTCAAAATACATTTAGTAGCTATTTTTTAAAAAATTCACAAAAAACTGTTGTGCGCAGATCCTTATAAATAAGGTATTTTGAATAGTTTTTTGTGAATTTTTTAAAAATAGCTACAAAATGTATTTTGACCTAATTTTTTGAACATCGGTTTATTGGAAGGTTAATTTCAAGAGAAAAATAAAAAAAAATAGAAAAAAGGGTTTTTTAGGGCCTATAACTAGGTGTTATGTATGAATGATGTATAGAGCATGATGTAGGTGAACTTTCTCCTATATATCAACTCTTTCTCTCTCTCTCTCTCTCTCTCTCTCTCTCTCTCTCTCTGGGTTTGGTTTTTGTTTGGTTACAATACTGGGCGTATTGAGATGCAAAATATTACAATTGTGGTGTATTGCTATTTTGGTGGATTATTTTTGTTACTTATGAGTATGATCAATGGTTCTGCTTTGTCCTTAGAAATTTAGACTCAAACTTCATATTTACGTTGTAGTTTAGATGAGGAGCAGGTGGAGAAAGTCTAAATTATGACAGATTATTTCATCTTTGATGTTTGATTTCTCATTCAATTATTTTTATATTTAGCTCACATGTACACCCATATACAACCGGGATTTGCTTGAAAACATTCACTTTGACATTGTATTTTATTATATTATTTTGAATATGCTACAAAATACTAGATATTTATTCTCTTTGTGTGAATTCCATTCAAATATTAGTTTAAAGTAGGTTGTTAGTTTGATAATTTCGTTTGAACTTTAGTTTAGAGATCCATGCACACAAAAAAAGTTCATATATCATGGTGAGGTTTGAGCACATTTTAATAAGTGGGAGAAAAAAGTTTTCATCATAAAATTGTAATATCTAAATCAAATCATAGTGGACATTTTTTTAAGACGATAAATTTAAGTTTGTGTATTGTTTTGTATGAAAAATAACGAGAATTAATGTCAAACACTAGGACATGGATCTGTTTTTACTTTGTTATATTCTTTCTGCGGTGTTAAAAATATATTACATGATTACCTTTAACATTTGTTTTTGTGATTATTTATCTTTTGAAATGACTCTGCATTTTATAAATATTTTTCGACTTTTTTAATTTGTGTATACTATTATTATTTAAACTTAAATTGATCAATTTTTCGGTGCTCACATTATAGAAGAGATCAAAGAAGATAAAGGCAAAAAAAATGAATTATGATACAAAATCTCATTTAAGAAAGAGGAATTTTGACCTACGTTACAATCAGAAATTGCAGCATTTAGATATTTGTGCTTTCAGAACTGGGTTTCTTTATTTTCATTAGTTTTTGGTGCATGCATGGAATCTTGGATTCATCTATCTTTATATAGGTATGGTTTACTAAGAGAAGCTTGGATTCATCTGCTGACATACAACGTTTAAAATGTTTTTCGAATCGATATTTTTTATTTGTTAATCATGAAAAATTAAAAGGAATATGTATTTTTTTTAATTAATGTTCTTTATTTGCTTTTGCAAACATGACAAGTGTGGGTTTGTAATGAAGGACATCTGCTGCAGTGTGTGTTCATTTCCTCGTTCACGGAGTCTCTCTAAAGAAAATGGAACTAATATATTTTTTTCCAAAGTAGAATTTGTTAAATATAGTTTATAATGTTAAGTGGAAGCTACTATGATATAGTTTCTGATTATCCATTTAGACAAAGAGATGATTTAGTGTTGTGTGGGTGTGGGGTGTTTTATGAAGATAAGCATGTAGTATGGGTGTCACTTGGTCCAAAAATGTTTAGCAGATAAACCCATGGCATAGGCATGGTCACACGCACACACACACACACACACACACACACACACACACACACACACACACACATATATATATATATATATATATATATATATATATATATATAATACTGCTCTAATCTCAGAGGTTTAATCTTAAATGATGAAATATACAGGAAAGTGCTTTGGGATGCAACTTGCTGGGTCTAGTGATGAGGCTGAACGTGAGCAGATAAAGAAAGATAACGAGGATGTTGAAGGAGTTGGCCTGACGACAGGAGTGTTATCGTCTGAGGAAAGTAGGCCAAACAAGGTCCGAATTGTTGTTGACGGAAATGGCAATCGAGTTCCCATAGCTGGTTAGAACACCATTTTTTCCGCCATACAATGCTGAACTCATTTAAGTTCTTTTATCTACTTTGCGATTTTAGATTCCCTAAGTTCGTAGTTTTTTTTTAGCATACCATAACGTGTCCGGGCCAGCTTACGCGCACCTCGACTAATCTCCATTCGCAGTTTGTGGATTCCAGATCGAACTAGGGACCAAACCCAATCCACCCCCAAGACTGTCCCAGTGACAGCCTTATAGCACTTGGGTAAGAGGCTTGGTTTGCAATGCTTTATTGACTTATGGTTTCGATAATGCATATTGTAGTACGTACTTCTATTGACCCATTGTTATCATTTGTATATCAATTTCGAGTTTAACGAGGTGCTCGTGGACATCTCTTGTGAGCTCAATATGCCAGTTCTATTATTTTTTGGAGGGTGGACAGTTCTATTTTTTACAGCTTAGAGAGCATCATAACTTCATAAGATTCATTAGCTAATATGCAATTATGTATTGCTTTCTCCCCACTGTTCAGTTCCCTTATTGGTCAAATTCTAGGTTTCCTGGTTGTATTATACTTGCAGCTGCTCGTTCCGTTTCAATAAAGGTTAAATGTCATGCTTTTCTTTGGAGAGAGGAATTACTGCGGGATTTTCCAAATTATGAGTTTTGTTCCTTGATTCCATAATTTGTTTTAACCATTTGTATTTTCCTTTTTATAGCTTTTGGTTTCAATAAATCATCCATGGCTACAACGGACTCTTTGTATGAAAGTGAAACCTAGTAATTAAGAGCCTACGGAAAGAAAAAAAAAGCTAGTCATTGTGTTGTTACCGGCATTCCTATGTCGAGAGTTATGTTTTATGAAATATATTTTATGTTGTTTTTATAGTTTTCCCCCACAGTTTCATGGATTTGTTATAATTACTACTAGAAAAAAGGTTTTGCCCATACTTATAATAGAAGAAGTTGGATATTTATGATCTACTACATAATTTATTTGCATTTGTAAGTTTGTTTTTGGGTAAAGGTTTTTCAAAGAGCCGTTGTCTTGTTTTCTTCCCTTTCACTTGGACCCATTTTTTTATAAGTTTTTTCCCTTTCATTTTGAATGCGTAACTCTGTACATACCAAATTTTACACGTGTCGTGTTTCAAGTGCATTAGATTATTGTACAATCCCCAAGAGTACAATACTTTAACGAACTTTGGTATGAAAAACTTAGAACTTATATCATTTTATTTATTTTTATTTATGCACAAGTAATCATTAGCGATTATATTTTAAGTCAATTCTCATGAATTTCAAGTTATACATTATATGTATTTTATTTCGGCATATGTTTTAAAAATAATAGATTAATGACTCCCTTATGTTTTTCACTTTACCCAGTTATTTACTTGAATTTGGTGAAGTGCAAAATTTGCTAACGAAGCCTGAAATAGATTGTATTTGTTTATTTATATAAAAAAATTTAAGGGATTTTTCATTTAAATATTATTGGCTAATTATTAGAGAAAAGGTTCAGCTCCCGCGTATCGCTCGAGTTGTATGTTAGTAGTGTATTGTGACAAATAATTAGGACACTTATATCCACGTATGGCTCTTGTTATTACTGTTTTTATCTTTATAAGTTTACAACTCACATCTCAAAAGTTCACCTTGAGTCATCAAAACCTCGAGGCCGGTCCTCTACATAAAGTCATTATTTATGTACTTAATAGTTTGTCACACGATACAAAATATATGTAAAATACGAAGAAATTGGTCCCAACCAAAATATAATGTTTTTTGTCTTAACTTCTAATTTATAATATTTTATTAGATTCGATCCCATTCTGCTAAAAAAATTGACTTGCACTCATATTACATGTCGAATACCAACATAATCTCTAATTATTCTTGCCACCAAACTTATTTATTGAATAAAATACCTTTCCCCTCTCCGTGTGTGTGCGCGCATGCGTCCCATGAGCATGGCTTTCGACGTATACAACAAAGCTAAATTTATGGACACTAGACTTTTTTTATGATGATTCCCACCAACTGACACATGACCTTTGGCTTACCATCATAAATGGTTTTACCAAAAAAATTGCACATCACTTACCAGGAGGATGAAACTTCTTTGACAAGGCTCAAAGTGCATTTTGGAAACTAAAATAAAATAATTTATGTAACGTGAGGCACATACTCCTTTCCCACACTGTACTTAAAGGAACAAACCATGCGCAAGACCATGAAATTTAATTTATTTTGTGTTGCCTTTCTCTAACAATCAATCTATACAAAATGAGTGCCACACGACGACGGGTACTTCTATTTCTTTCCTGCAAAAATATACCCATATTTAACAACGTTATTAGTGAGAAATTGTTTACATATACTCTTACAGTATCCCCTGTCTATTTTGTGATATAACACACAAAAGAAAATTTACAAGTAAGTTAATCAAATTTATCACCTAAGACGCGACTTTCCTGGACAAAAGCATACAAATTACATTTGCACGGTTTTAGTGTCCTTGGGATATGTGTTTGAGCTTGTTACATTCTGCATTGCGTCCTTTGATGTATAGCCCTGTGACTAGGAATCATCGTATTCTTTGCGAGTCAGTGCTACCCGTTCGGGTGAGGGATAAAGGTTGTGTTTTCCCTACTTTGGAGTATGTAGGATATGTTTTTTGGATATTTGGACTTAGTGTTCATTTGGGTTTTGTTAGTACGTTAGAGAAGATGGACTTCGTATTTGGGTTAGTGTTTTACATTGGGGCATCGTGGGCGAGAAAGGGGTAATCTTAGGTTAGTAAGTAGATGTATAAAAATGTCTACTGGGAGGCTTATGTTTACTTTAGGCCTAATTGTTAAGCTATGTCGTAGTAAGATAATTATCCAGTTTAAAACCTTCCTAATTGTGTTAAGAGTATGAAAAGCAGAAAGAATTCATATTTTAGAAACATTTGGTTCTTTTGTGAATATTAGGACTAGTGGCAGTCCCAGTTTCCTGATGAGGCGTACGATCATAAATAATGTTATTATAGTGATGATGTCATTGAAAATAGGCAGTGATAGCCTTTACTGGAATGAGTAGGCCCGTGGAGCCATATAAATTGATTAAACACATTAATAGACTTAAGTCCTAGACCGAAAAATCTCAATAACTGACAAAGCTATGTAGTAGTGTATCAAGAGGGTTCCTTGTTTGGATTTCGCTCGTGAGACGTTCCACACATGAAATCAGGAAATGTCGGGAGTTGAGAGATGTTGGATTCTAGTACATTTTTGTGATTGTTCTTGGTATTATCACACTAGTAATCTATCGAGATTTAGTGTATCCCTTAGGTGAGATGAGACTTCAGCTGGAAATGAGCACAAGTTGGAATTTACATAATTACTGCAAACATTTATTTATATTTTCCCTTTTAGTCTTGGACCGATGGGTATCAATAATTGACTAAGCCGTGCAAGTAGTGTATCGGGAGGGATCCTTGTATGGATTTCGCTTGGGAGACGTCCCATGCACGGAATGGTAAAAGTCAGGAGTTAAGGAAAGTCGGATACTAAGATGGTTATTTTCTTTTTACATGTACATATGTGGTGGTATACTTGATGTATGGATATGCTTGGTATGAATGGTACAAATTAGATGTATATGTCTCATTCATATTTGTTAATGCTATGTGTGTGTACATGTAATGTGGAATATATGTTCACCTTAGTGATGTTATGATAGGCATGGATGGGCCTTTTCATTTATCTCATGGGATATGAGTATGGACTAGTTGGGTATAAACATAATTTAACGGTGTAAAATGAAATGTGACTTCATGCTACTTTGAATTTTGAGGACGGAATTCCATTATAAGGGGGTGTGGGTACCCTTTTGTCGACCAGGCCCATAAAAGTAGACGGACAAGACCAAGTAAATAATAAAAGGCGCCCAACCTAAATTATGAGTCCTGAATGACGGTTAGAGTAAAAGAATATGACCAAGTCCATCCCCTAAAATATCAGATGAGATATTCAATGGATACTGGGTTAACGTTTTGGTTACCAACACACTCTCTCTCTCTCAACTGAATATGTATTGTACCCCTGGCTCGGGGCATATGAAAAAATTTCTCGAGAGTTACTCAATACAACAGTAGACCTCTCTGTGGACGTAGGCAATTTGCCGAACCACGTATATTTTTTCATTGTGTGATTGTAATTGTTGTTGTTCTCATTATCTTGGCGATTGTTTTCCTTTATTAATTATTTGTGTTGAGATTTTTATCACCACAATTGGCGCCGTCCTACAAAAACCTTCACCAATAAGAACTGGCTATGTCCCATCACAGCAGCAATGTCCCTCAAGCAGGCGATATTCGGGAGCAACCCATCCCTCTAAAGATAAGGTCTGAGATTCGCCATTAAAACCCAAGACTTCGCCGGGAGAGGCAAGTCTATGAAGAAAGTCAAGGGCCACTTAGGTCCACACAGATTTCTAGGTTAATTGATTCCTACGAGGCTAGACTCTAAGAGAAGGAGGATTCCACTCGCCAATAGGAGAATGAGAATGCTCGCCTCAAAAGGCGACTAGAGATAGAACTCCATCGAAACACAAGGTGACGCCACATTCGAAATCTTAGCCCTCAAGCGATAAAGTCTCACAGTCGAGGAAGGAGCCCAAGACGTGGCTCAGAAAGAACTGAGAGACACAGGCCAGGTGATGACCATTATGAATGATCATAACCAACTCACCGATATAGGAGCCCTGGTCGGCATAATGATAATATACGAAGTTTGGTTCGAAGAGAGATGGACCAACACCCATCTCATCGTGGTGTCAGATCTATAAGGGAGCTAGCCAAACGAGCTCTCAAAACTTATATGAAGTCCCCTTTTTCAAGGGCGATAAAAGAAGAAGCCCCGAAGAAGTTCGCGATTCCCAGGTTTAAGATTTATGGTGGGAAGACTGACCCCATTGACCATGCCAGGGAATACAGGTAAGCCATGACCCTGTGGAGTCATAATGATGCGCTCATGTGTCGAATCTTCCCTTAGAACTTGAATGATGTGGCCCAGAAGTGATTCGAAAAGCTACCTCATTGGTCCATCAAAAATTTTAAATCTCCAACTGAGCAATTTACATCTCGCTTATAACAAGAAACTCCCACCCGAAGAGGATGGATGCACTACTTACTATGAAGAGGAAGCCGCAAGAGAACCTCAGAGAGTACGCGAAGAGGTATTAGGAAGTATTTAATAAAGTTGAGGATTGCTCAGAGTAGGTCATCGTAGCATCCTTCAAAATCGATTTGGCTAGCTCCTGCCTCCTGCACCAGTCCTTAACTAAGAAGGAGGCCACGACCATCGACGACTTGATGGCTCGTATTAAAAAATATGCCAAAATCGAGGACATGACCCATATTATTACAGGGGATAATGGTCACACGAAGTCTAGCAAAGACGTCGAGAAAAATGAACCACAGAATAAAGGGAACAAAAATGGGGGCAAAAATGGCTCTAAGAATGGGAACAAATATGACACCTCGAAGGTATTTAAGGCTGTAAACACAGTCTTCAAGGAACCGATATACAAGATTCTTGCAAAGATAAAAGATGAGCCATTTATCAAGTGATCGAAGAAGATAGGAGGAGAGTCTTCCAAGCAGAATAACGCACTCAGGTGCGCATTCCATAAGGAGGGCGGTCACAAGACTGAGCATTGTAAAGCCCTCAAATCTCACCTCCAGGAGTTGACCCAATTCGAGCACCTTAATGAGTTTGTGGAGAAGAAGACAGATAAGGCAACAATGAACGACGAGCAGAGACCCGATAATGTCCTCGAGGAGGATATCAGACACGAATTCGCACAAATGGAAGTTAAGAAGATTACTATAGTCATGCAGGCCTTTCATATTGACCCATCCAATACCTAGGCATGGAAGCATCGAAGATCTTAGGACGTCGATTATAATAAGCATATTGTGTTCACGGATAAAGATTTGGTGGGGGTGAGAACTCCTCATCATGACGCACTAGTTATTACACTCAGGACAGCCAACTGGGACATCGACAGGTTACTCGTCGACCAAGTAAGCTCATCCGAAGTAATGTACCTTGAATTGTTCAGAAAGTTAAAACTGAGCATGGACGACTTTAAGGAAGCCACTGTTCTGTTAGTCGGCTTCGCGGGAAAGATAACAATCACTTTGGGAAAAATCGTCCTGCCAGTCAGTGCAGGAAGTGTCTAAAAAATGATTAAGCTTTTTATTGTTGATATTTAATCACCGTACCAAGCCATCCTCGATAGGGGATGGCTCCATGTAATGAAGTCTGTTCCATCGAACTATCATCAGAAGTTAAAGTGTGTAACTGATTGAGGAGTAGTTGAGATCCATGGAGACCAGGCTACGTCAAGGAAGTGTTTCATCGTAGCCATACGCCCAAAACAGGAGAAAAATGTGGAAGAATAAAAAATAAAGGAAGAAGCCTAGGAGGGGTTAATGCCCTCCAAATAGCAGCTAAGGTACGATCGATCGGGGGTGGAGGAGATCAGGCTCCTTCCCTCTGAAAGGGTCGTTGAAGACCTGGAAGAAGTGGCAACTAGGAGTAGCTCTAATGTAAAGAAGTTTTTAATTGGTACCTCCGGAGCAACTTGGATGTTTTTGCATGGGAGCCCTACGAGCTTCCTCAGATTGATCCTAACATTGCTTATCATCGATTTCATATGACCCAGCCTTCAAACCAGTGACACAAAAGGCTCGCCGAACAACCCCTGAGAAAGCTAAAGTAGTGGAGTAAGAGGTCGGGAAGCTACTGGATGTAGGTTCTATACGGGAGGTTCAGTTCCCTAAATGGTTATCCAACCCAGTAGTAGTTCCGAAGAGCAATAAAAAAGTGAAGAGTTTGTATCTACTTCACCGATCTCAATAGGGCCTGCCCCAAAGACAGTTTCCCCCTTCCAAAGATTGATCAAATGTTCGATGATACAACAGCACACGAGAGAATGAGATTTTTAGATGCGTACTCTGGATAGCATCAAATCCTCCTTCATGTGCTGAATCAAGAAAATACCTCCTTCATAACCACTGTTGGTTTGTATTCCAATAAAATTATGCCTTTCGTCCTTAAGAATGCAGGAGTGACATATTAACGGCTAGTTATGAAGATTTTTAAAGATCAAATGGAGGATACTATGGAGGTTTACATCGATCACATGCTCGTCAAGAGTAAGCTCAAGGACGATCACCTCTCCGACCTAGTAAGGACTTTCGAAATCCTGAAGAAATAACGAATGAAACTCAAAGCAAGTAAGTGTTCTTTTGGTGTCCAGTCAGGAAAATTCCTTGAATACTTAGTCAGAAAGAGATGAATAGAGGAAAATCCCGACCAGATTGATGCCATCAATGAAGTTCAGCCCCCTCAAATAGTAAGAGATGTACAGAATCTCACAGGGATGCTCGCAGCGCTCAATCAGTTCATGTCCAAGTCTTCAGAGCAGTGCCAACCGTTCTTTTAGTTGTTAAAAAGAAACAAGGGCTTAACATGGTCCTTAGAAGAACTCAACGTCTATCTCAACAGGCCTCCTTGATCATGATTCCTAGAAAGAATGATCCTTTATATATTTACCTTACAGTATCAGACTATGTTGTGAGCTCTGCCTTGGTATGTGAGAGAGAGGGGAGCCAACATTTAGTCTACTATGTAAGCAAGGCCCTTTTGGAAGTCGAGCAGTGATACCTACTATTGGAGAAGCTCGTTTACGCACTGATGATAACTCAAGGAAACTGAAGCATTATTTTAAGGCCCACTCCATCTTCGTGGTTACTTCGCACCCCCTCAAGGCTATTTTGAGGAAAGCAGACCTCTCTAGACGACTGTCAAAGTGGTCGGTGTAGCTCGAAAGGTTTGATATTCACTTTCAACCAAGAACAACTATCAAGGGGTAAATCCTAGCCGATTTCATCGTGGAGTTCATAGGAGAACAACCCAGTGATCAACCAGAAATAAGTCGATTAAGGGAAAGCTTATAGGAACCAGGTGTTTGGACCTTATACGTTGATGGAGCCTCCAACTCAAGGGGCGCAGGAGTAGGTATTGTACTCGTGACTCTTAAAAATACAGTGCTTGAGTAAGGCATCAGATTAGGATTTCAAGCCTCCAACAACGAGGCAGAATACGAGGCACTGATCGTTGGATTACGCAAAGCACAACTACTAGAGGCAAGGCACCTTCAAGTCTTCGATGACTCTCAGGTTGTATCCAACAAGATAAACGGTGATTTTAATGAAAATAATGAAAGAATGCCTGCTTATCTCGACATTGTAAAGGGACTAATAGCCAACTTCGATCAAGTGGATGTTCAGTAGTTCCCCAGAGGACAGAACACCCATGCAGATTCTCTAGCAACTTTAAGTTCAACAATACACTCTAGCTTGAGAAGAATGATCCAAATAGGTTTCCTCATACAGCCCATCATTGATCAAAATACTGAGCCACTGAATCCTGAGAAGGTTCTCCATATTGAAAAGGCTTTGAGCTGGATAGAACCCATCGCAGACTACATACGAAGTGATATACTTCCAAATGACAAGAGTTCGGCTCATCAGATAAGAGTCAATGATTCTTTCTTTCACTTATCTCCTGATTGGAAATTGTATAAGAGATCCTTCACCGTACCCTACCTCCACTGCATTCATCCATAAGACGTCGAGCAAGTTCCGCACGAATTTCATAAAGGAATTTGTGGAAGTCACGCCAGAGGAAGGTCGCTAGCACTTCAAGCAATGAATGAAGGGTATTGGTGGCCATACATGTAGAAGGATGTTGTAGTCTACGTTCGGGAGTACGAGAAATGCCAAAAACACTCACCCATGGTCCACCATCCCGACAATGACCTAAAGTCACTAACCTGACTGTGGCCCTTCGCCTAGTGGGGTTTGGACATCGTAGGTCCTCTACCTACTGCAACAGTCAACCGTAAGTATCTGTTGGTCACCACAAACTACTTCACTAAGTGGATAGAGGCAGAACCACTGGCAAACATTAGGGATGCAAATATGATGAGGTTTATATGGAGAAACATCATCACCCACTTCAGCATACCAAGAACGGTCATTATTGACAACGGGACCCAGTTCGAGAGTGCCCCTTTCTAAATTTTTCACAACGACCATGGAATTATGCATTATTTCAGCTCTATGGCATATCCCCAGAGCAATGGTCAAGCTGAGGCTTCCAACAAGACAGTGATCGACGGACTAAAGAAAAAATTAGAACGGGCCAAAGGAGCTTGGGAGAACGAATTACCCCACATCCTCTAGGCCTATCGCACCACCCCAAGGCGAGCAACTAGGGAAACACCCTTTGCACTCACATATGGAATGGAAGCAGTTATTCCTCTAGAAACTTGTTTCCCTACCATGAGGTCTACGTTGGTCGACCAAGGCCATAATGATGAAGCATTACTCACTGAACTTGACTTAGTCGATGCAAGACGAGAATTATCTCTAGTTAAATTGCATCCTACCAGTAACAACTAGCCAAGTAGTACAACCTGAAAGTCAACCTAAAAAAATTTCATGTTGGGGACTATGTCCTAAGGAAAGTCCTTGGTAGTTCTGTGAAACCATCAAATGGCAAGATGGGACTGAACTTGGAAGGACCGTTCAAGGTGGTAAGGGACGACCTCTAAGGATTCTATCTCCTGGAAACGCTGGAGGTCAGAGAGATACGAAGAGCTTGGAATGCGGCCAACATGAAGAAATTATACTTCTAGATTTCTCTTTCTATGCACCATTAGTTTAGGCAAATTTTCATTTATAAATTAATGTTACACTCTATTCCTGACTTTGATCAGTAAAACTCGATTGGCCTTGTCATTCTATATGTATTGGTTGTCTTAAATATATTTTATTATATGCACCCTTTCCAAGATACAGGCTTCACTCTTACAACATATATGATAAAGATCATGGATTATAGTAAGTTGGTTAACTTGCTCCAGTCAAACAATCTCTTGAGCTAGCCTCTTGTGATTGAAACACAGTGGTTGGGTTTATACTAGCTCAACTTCCCTAAAGCATAGTTAGCAGGGTTGACATATAATAACCCTCCTCGAGACTTTATTCATAACACAATTGTCCTCCTAGGTTGCTCCGACAACAAATAAAGACCTACAGGGGATCCTTAGGCAGCACGACCAATCCATGTTGGTCGCCAACATAGTTTGGCTCTAAAATCCTGCTCAGGTGGATTACCCGTTAATCAGGTGTATCCTCGCCATCGCCCTACTTAGACCTAAGGCAGTGTGACAATGCAACCTAAAAGGTAAAGTGAGGCGGAATGGTATGGCTAAGGCATACTGGACTGGGAGAATACTCATTTGAAAATAAATTCTAAGTCACATTTAGTTGGTCGAGATGACAAAAATAAGTAGAGATTACTAATAAATAAGAAAACATATAACATATGTTTGGTCGGCCTTGGCCCAAAACATAAATATTTTATTGCTAAAGGTTACATAGTTAAATATACAACAATGATAAAATAAATCAAATCCTAAGGAGGTCCAGGTTGTTGAGCAAGGTAGTCAGCTACTCGTGCTCTTCGACCATCATCAGGATGAGGGGTAAAATCCTCCTCAACCTCCTCCGAGCTTTGCTCCCGCACCTACCTCGGGATAGCATCTATTGGGATCCAACGGTCATCCCTTCTAAATGGATTTAATTCTAAGGACAAGGGAATGATCTCGTGCCTCTTCCAGAGGGAAAAATTCTTGGGCACCATTAACTCCCTGAGGGCAATTAGCCACCCTCTAATGAAGGCCAACTCCTCGACCTCCTTTAGCTTTATGGGAGCATCGATCTAGCCTTAATTGTATCCATCTGCCCACACCTGCCGAGGACCTTTTTTGAACAGGTGCCTCAGTAAGACGACGTCCCTCTGAAGCCCAGTAGCTATCACATACGCTCGATGAACATCTCCTTTCAACTCCGCAATCTCCCTTTGGGAACCACCATCTTCAGTTCTAGCTCGTCGCCAAGATGACAACAAAGAACCTTGTATAACTACAGGAGCAATGCTCAACGTGTTCTCCCTGAGGCGTGTAACTTCCCTCCTTAAAGCATCATTCTCCTGTTGTAGAACCTCCCCAACCTGGTTAATTTTAGACGCATCCAAGAGCTTCGCCTTCAGAGCATTCACCTCTTCTTGAATAGAGGCACCAATATCTTCCATATCTGCAAGTCGATCCTTAATCTTGGCAACCAGTTCAGACTGATCTTGGTAGTCCTTATTCCTTACCCTAAGGGATTTGCATATTTTAACAAAAGCTCGGCGAACTTGGTCGCTTACATTAGAACCAAACATTTATCCTAGGCGAGAGGTAGCAGGGATATAATCATCAAGATCGACAAACTATAAAGCATAAGATCACACATAATACATATAGCAGCAAATGCAAGAAAAAAAAACTTATTCATTTCATTAAAATTAGCGCTGGCCAGATACAGGTACATTGAGTGGAAAAAAGAAAAAATAAAAATATAAAAGGAGCCCTAAGAGCCTAGTTGGTGACATAGACCTGCTCAGAATCGGCTGGCTTTTTTTGCTTATCAACAGTAGCCTCGCTTGTCTCAGCACCAACCACACCTCCCTTGATCGAGGCAAGGTTTATTCCCTGGTCATCAGCAGGAGCAGCAGGGGAAAAAGGAGCAACAGGAACATCATCATTAGTAGAATCCTCACCAGTCCGAGTAGTTGGGGAATCATCATCAATAACGGGATTGAGTCCAAGATTGTGCTCATCGAACAGAGAAGGATGAACAGCAACTCCAGCAGCGTCTAGGGCTCGATCCCAGACTTTCTTAGAGTTTGTCCGACTGATTTAGTCGATATTCTTCTCGATATCCTCATAGGCTGCTTCCCAACCCTCATTATAGTCACTCTCTGTCGGTAGCCACCTCTATTTTTAGACTCTTCACCTTCTCAACAAGCCCTTTATTTTCATATGTGATGGCTAGTTTGATCGCCACGACCAACTCGTAGGCCTTACGGAGTTCCTTCAGCTCCTTGGCCGTCCCAACCCTCTCCTTAGAAAAAGAAGCCTCAACTTCTGCGAGAGCTTTCTCAGAGGACTTTTGGGCCTCCTGAGTAGTCTTTAATCTCCCTTCGAGCTCAGTATTCCTCTTTGCCAGCTCATTTTGGTAGGCATGAAGGACGGTGTCGTTGGACAGAAAATTTTAGGTAGAAATAGATGTGAGTCAAAGAGTACAAAAAAATTAAAAGAGATAGATAAAAAGAAGAAATGGCCTTACCAAAGTAAGCCACCCCTGATCTACCTTCAGGTTTAATTGGTCTGGTCCCATCTTTGAAGACCGCTCATGATCGATCATCAGCACTGCTCTCTCAAGCATCATGGGAATAAGTTTAGGGGATAGAGCCACAGAGGCCCCCTCAATTGGGACAACCACAGGCACAAGGGAAGCCTTTGATTTCTTCGTCATCTCTTCTCATATCCTCCTCTCTTATTTTTTCTTATTCTTCTCCTCTTCTCTCTCTCTCTCTCTCTCTCTCTCTCTCTCTCCTCTCTTCTTCTTTCCTCTTCCTCTTCAACTCATTCTCATGAGTTGCTGCCTAGGAACCACTAGCAGTATCCCCAGACCTTGTCTTATGGATCTTCATCCTATTGGATAATAGGACATCATCATCATCATCATCATCATCATCATCATCATCATTACAGATCAGGTTTTTTCTTCTAGGGGAGCCATGTCTTCCTCGCTAGAACTCTCCAACTTGGAACCTCCTGAACTAGAATACTCCTCGCTGGACCTCTCTCCCCAGACTCTTGCTCGTTGGATCCCTCCTCACTGGATCCTGCCTCGCCACTACCACCTCTATCACCTACAATAAAAACATATTATGAGCTACTCTCCTCCTCCTCGTCTAGATCTATGGGTTCGAGGGAACCTTCTTCCTCTTCTTTTTCCTCTGGGATATTAATATGGGGGATAGAGTCAACTGGATAGGCGATAAAGCTGGTGGTGGTGTTCTTATATTCCAATAAGAAGGTAACCGACCTGGAATGCTCACCTTCTACAATAGAGTCCCTTATCTTTCAAGCTTTGATCAACTCAATAACTCGGATCTCGTGAGGAGTAGGATCTTAATTTTTAGACTTCGCTGAAAAAGAGAAGAAAATATTAGAGGAATAACACACTAGAGCAATAATAAAAAAAAATAACAAGATTGGACAATAACCTTTGTGTTCCTCCCCATAAGTAGGGATCCAAGTCCCCTGTACCTTTCTCCCCCTACTTGGGGAGGGAATTGCTAGTTCCTAATGATAAATCCCTCAGACCAGTAGTCCTTATGGAAATTAGGTAGGTTCACTACCAACAGCCTGTCTAGACTCCTCGCTTTCAAATAAAGAAGACCAGAGATAGTACGAGAAAAGGTATAATAAAATCAAATTTCAACCAGTCCTAAGTTAGTACCATATAGTTGGTTTACTCTATGGACGCCATTTGCAATTTTGCAAACATTTGGAGAACACCGAGCTGGGACTATATCGAAGTACTGAAAGAAATGCAAGAACATGCCCCCTTGAGAGAACAGGAGAACGTGAATCCAGTGGCCATCCTCAATGTCATGGACATTATGAGGAACAGGGGCACACTCAATATCCACCCAGTCGGGGATATTTTAACATTTCCTAAATTCTATTAGAGATTTGTTGTCTATCCTTGCCATGATAAAACCCTAGCTACGGTAGAAAGAAAAATGACGAAAGGGAATACAGAAAGATAAGGGACTGAGAACTTACAAGGAAGAGAATGAAGCTTGAAACGATGAGAAACCAAAGTTGAATGAGGACGAGGAGCAGGAAATAGCTTTTGAATGACGAAGAACAAGCTTGAAAGCAAGAGGAAACTTGAGAACAAAATATGGTTTGGAAGTGAGAGAAAGAAAGAATTTGAAGTGACGAAGTGAATCGTCCAACACCTCGGTTTAAACCCCTCAATGATAATGCACGACAATCGAAGAAGCTCTTCTGCCTAAACTTACTGTAAAATGGCAATTCATGCCCCCATCAATTCTAGAAATAACAATAGTACCATCAAAGGAAGACCAAAGACGTTATTTAAAATTTGTGAGCCCAAATTATGGCCCCAAAAAATTTTGGGCCAATTGTGGGTATCCTTTTGTCGACCAGGTTCATAAAAGTAGCCGATCAAGCCCAAGTAAATAATAAAAGGCGCCCGACCCAAATTATAAGTCCTGAATGACGGTTAGAGTAAAAGAATATGACTAAGTCCATTCCCTAAAATATCAGATGAGATATTCAATGGATACTGGGTTAACGTGTTGGTTACCAACTCTCTCTCTCTCTCTCTCTCAACTTAATATATATTATACCCCTGGCCCGGGGCATAGGGGCATGTGAAAAAATTTCTCGAGAGTTACTAAATACAACAGTAGACCTCTCCGTGGACGTAGGCAATTTGTCGAACCACGTATATTTTTGCGTTCTGTGATTGTGATTATGATTGTTGCTGTTCTTATTATCTTGGTGATCGTTTTCTCTTATTAATTGTTTGTGTTGAGATTTTTGTCGCCAAAGGGGGGAGGGGGGAGAATGTAATACCCCGTATTTTTTGAATAAAATAAAATTTAATAGGGATTACTTTAATTCAGTGAAATTAATTAATCAAGGTTGTGAATAATTAAACTTATTATGATTTATAAGATTTAGAGTTAAATTTTAATGATTTGGAATAAATCTAAAAGGGATTTTATTTTGAATAAAAAGTATTTACATGTGTCACATCACAATTAAATTATATTTTTGGATAAAAAATATTCGAGACACTTTGAGAGGTATTACGGGCTCGTTCGGGAGTTTTAGACCCTTAGGAATCGTCCCGAGGTATATATATATATATATATATATATATATATATATATATATATGAGTTGGGTAGTTATCGACCTAATTAAATAATATTTTTGGGGTCATTTGGGGGTCCAAAGTTGAAGCCTAAGGCCCAACTAGGGATTTGAAGACTAATGATATTTATTAAGGGTTAAACCAATCACTAGGATTTATATCCAAGAACCTTAAACACACCCACCCAAGAGGAGGAAGAAGAACCACCTTAGGAGGAAGAAGAACCACCTTAGGAGGAAGAAGATAGGAGGTTCTCCACTATTTTCAGGCAAGGACTCTCTTACCATTCTTATTCAAAGTGTACGAATCTTATATTAATGTTGATTCCATTCTTAGACTAAGATTGAATCGTGTTTTGAGACTGCATATTTAGAGATCTTTTGATTAGTGCATAAATTGATGATAATCATAGGATCCATGTTTAGATACGTAGCCCCATGTATGAAATCTGCATTCATGAAATTTAAATTTAAGATTTATCGTAGAAAATATGTTGTAGAACCCTATAAACTAATCTAGAAATTATTGGGGTAGTGTAAGAGGAAATCTGAAATTTACATGTTCATGAGTTCTTAAAACAATCTTGATAAATCGATAATAATCTAGGGTTGAATTTGAAGTTTAATCATGCGTATTGTAAGGACATATTTTACATAGTCCGTATTTACATTGCATATATCGTATACCATTACACCCGTCGAAGGAAGTTCAAGTTCACTTGCTCAGCAAGACGGATCTGAATATCAACATTCTTTAATAACAAGCCTTTGCGAGATTGATTTTGGTAAGGATGTATTTAAAGTTTCATTAATGTTTCATTTAAGTGTTGGGATATTTTTTTATAAAAGGTTTTTATCAATATATCACGTTTTTTCTAAGTCAAACAATTTTTACAAGTCCTGTAGACGGAGTTTTTATTTTAGTTATTTTATTGCTGTAGTTGTTCAAACGAAAGTAACATCTCGTTAGAACGATCTATCTAACGACATCAGATGTCATTTGAAGTGGTCGCGAGATGGTCGCTTGATGCAGTACATCTAACGACAACGTAGTGTTTTTGGTTTAATGGTCATTAGAAGGTCGTACGATCCCCTGGATTGAACGACATTTGTTGTAGTTCAAACAACATGAACTTGTCATTCGAACGACCCCGCCAACTCAAGGTTTTTATAAATATTTGCTTTGTAAACCTTTTTCATTTAAGAGTACAAACCTTGACGAAAACAAAGCTACAATCTGCAGAATTTTTAGTCTTCACTTTTAGGCCACAAAACATTTGTTTTTGGACTCACAAATTATCCTAAATAATTTAATGAATCGTTTGGGAACCCAAGATGCAACCTTGTTGAAGTTTCTCTTGTAAAGAAGAAATCTCTATTACTGATTTAATAGAACTTGTGAGATCTATTTGCTGACATCGATTGCGGTCATTGGGAATACTCGAAGGTGTTCACTACTGAAGAAGGAGTTGCGGTTCTTATGGGTTCTTTAGGGAAACCATTGATGATCTAGGCTGCATGTCTATGTGGATTTTTTGAGGGAGATTCATTATGGATTTCATTGTATTATTGTAAGTTGCAATTTACATCTTATAGTGAAATAAAGGTTTTCCCCTTTTGGGGGATTTTCCTGAATTAATGTTTTGATTTGAATGTTTGATTTATTCACCTAGATGCATGTTTTAGGGTTTAATTAATTCGGATCAAAGATTGACTCTAATTAAATAAGTTTAAAATTAAAAATTTGTGAATTTAAACATTTAATAGATATCGCACCTTTTTTCAAATTGGTATTAGAGCATGTTATTCTAATTTATGGAGTGATCCTTTTTCCACAAAATTTTTGTGATATCGTTTTTTTGAAAAATCTGATTTTGAAAAATTATGCAATTTTTCCAATAGATAACTTATATAATCAAATGCCCATCTTTGATGGAACTAATTACGCCTATTGGAAAGATTGCATGAAATCTTCCTTAAAAGCTATCGATGAATGTGTTTGGGTTGTATGTGAAAGAGGGAGGACTCCTCCCACTGTCACCGTTAATAATGTGACGAATCTTAAACTGGTGTCAAATTGGACTGATGACGAATTTAAATGGAGCACATGTGATTCTCGTGGGCTAAGTGAAATTTTTGGAACCGTCACACCCGGTGAGTTCTGACGCATCATGACGCGTACCATGTCAAAGGAAGCATGAGATGTTCTTCAACTTACCTATAAAGGCACTAATGCGGTTAAAGAATCTAAATTTCAAAATTTAATTACTCAATTTGAAACAATAACCATGATTGAATCTGAGTCTTTTAATGAATTATGTGCACATTTGTATAATATTATCAATACCAATTTCAATCTTGGTGAACATATTCCTGATGCACGAGTAGTTAAAAATATTTTGAGATCGTTGCCTAAATGTTTTATAACTAAAGTCACTATGTTGAATTCCTTAGGAAATTTGAGCAATCTTAAGCTAGAAGAAGCGGTAGTAGAACTTCAGACATATGAAATTGACATGTTTTCTAACACTGTCAAGCCTAAGGATAGATGGATAACACTTAAATTGAAGTCTAGAAAAGCTGAGGAAGTGTCCAAGAGAGAGAAGAAAAAGAAAGAAAAAGTTTGTGAGTTCGAATCTGAGGGAGAATTTGATTTTGATGACGTGGCCATGCTTGCTAAAAATTTTAAAAAGTTTCTCAAATTTTCCAAAGAAAATTCTTCCAATAAAAAGACTTTTGAGAAAAATAAAAGGAGAGAAAAGGCCAAAGAGAGCGGTGGGAAAAATAAAGAGGAAGAGGAGATGTATTTTGAGTGCTAGGGCAAAGGGAACAAAGTATTTGAATGTCCCACTTTGTTAAAGAGAAATGTCAAGAAAATTGCCATACTGGCCTCTCTTAGTGATAGTGACGAGGAGGTGAATGATTCCGGGGATGAGTCATCACATGGTATGTGTGTCTCCTTTATGGCAAGTCACGTGAGCACACCTAGTTTGTCCCACGACAATGAGGACACTTGTGTACGTGAGACCCGCGATGATGATTTGAGTGTTTCAAGTGAATGTGAGAGCGAGGTTGAAAGTGAGGGAGAAAGTGAACTCCAAAGAACGTTTAGAGATTTGTATACCAAGACCTTAAAGATGAAGAAGTTGAATAAGGAGTTAGGTTTTAAGGTTATAGATTTGGAGAGAGAGATAGATATTTTGAGGAGATTTGAGGCGTCGGCGAGCCAACTCGAAAAGGTGAAGGTTACTTTGAGTGAACAGATGATCATCATAGGTCGGGAAAAGAGTGAACTTGAAGCCCATGTGGTCCAACTCGAGAGAGATCTCGAATGATCCCGAGAGGTAAAGGTCACTATAGAAGACACATCTAATAAGGTTGAAGAGATGCTCCTCGGTCCCGCTTTGGGTAATGTTGAGAGATTAGGAATAGGTCATGACGGTGTGTCTACTTCACATATTGCACCGGAGCCGGTTACCAAGTTTGTTATTGATCCTTATGGATCTTAACCTAACCCATATATGCATCACATTCGAGATAGGAGAGTGCGTCCTAGATATTTTACGAGAGGTGTTCCCAAGCCCGTGTATGTTTGTTCTCATTGTAAGAAGAAAAGACACCTTAGGGAATTCTGTTTTAAGTTGGGTAGTATGTCACATAGATTTTTGCCACATATTCCCACCGCACCCGCACATGATACTTTGAGAGAGTTTGCACATATTCGAGAGCAAGTGAAGTTTTTAGTAAAAACTTAACATAATTTGATGGATGTTTTTCATAGGATGTCACCACCCTTGGAAAACTCCTCTGCACCTAATGGTTGAGGTTTAGACTTGTTTACTAGTATAGGATGATTTCATGAAGATATTTTTTTGCCTATTGCTAGTATATACCACTTTTGTATTTATTCTGCATCTTGATATATTTTTCGAAAAACCAAAAAGTTTTTTTTTTGAAAATTTTTGGAAAAATTGAAAAAGCTAGAAATATTATATTTTGATAAAAATTTTGGAAAAGGGAAAAAAGATTTTTTTTTATAAATTTTTTGAAAAACACGAAAAGGATTTTGTATTTTGTTTACACCTTTAATGAATGAACATTTAAGATGACCAAAGTCACAACCTTATTTTCATATTCCACGTGACTTTTTGATAGTAATTTGAGATGCTACATCATTTCATCCACGTGCTTTATAATGTTTGGAGTCATTGAGATGCGATTAGTGATATCTTTCTACATGTTTAACTTCTTATCTCCTTTAATGTACGCATGCACGATTTTATTTGAATTTTGTACTTATCTGTCACATGTTGGTTTAAGTGTTTTCATCTCAATTGTGCCAATACAACGAACCAAATGCGATAAAATGAGAATAACAATAGTAGTGCATGTAAGAACCGTTGCCCATGAGGAATTTGTTTCTATATGATATGATGAGTGAAAAAGGAGAAGAGCTACAAAAGTTACTCATATCCTTTGCGATTAAGTCACTGTTTAAATCGGGTGAAAAAGGCGTGGTATTGTAAAAAGTAGCCAAGACCTAAAAAATATAAAAGAGCCAAAAAAAGTGTGGTATTAAAAAAATTAGCCAAAGCCAAACTAGTTTAGGTTGCTATGATCATTAGCAAGAAAAGAAAATATCATTATATGATCATTATTACCTTTCAGGGAGATTAGTTGGATGTGTATCAACGGGTTTGCACATTCTTGAAAATCTCAAAAAAGCATTAAATAATTTTGGGCGTTATTGGTGTTAAAATCACTTTGAACTTTTATTTGTTGATTATATTGAGTCAATTTCTTATAAATCCACCATTTTTACACCTAAGGCCGATGTTAAGTTCTTTCGGTACGAGTATCCAAAATTCGTCGTGCACATATGCTATGATTGTTTGCATTGATTTTCCTATCGAATTTGATCACATCCCTTCATTTACACTATCATCGACTTGGTTATTTTAGTGTACATTCATGGTGTGTACTGTTTTTGTAAATTTTCTTTTCTTGAAAAAAATCAAAAAGAACTTTCGGATATTTTCGAGTTTCTCCTTGCATGAGCATAGTTAATTTATTCATGATGATTTGCTTGTCGTGACAGTCCGGGCTTATTTTAGTTTGTTATTTTCCTTGTCTATTTTGGACAAATAAAAGGGGGAAGAACGAATTATGAAGTATGGGGGAGTGAGAGTTTACATTATGGAGGAGATTTGGGATTTATTTGATTTGCTTTACTTTGCTTTATGTTTATCTCATTTTAAACTCAATACATCACAACGGTATTTGTCGTTTATTAGGTGTAGGACTTTGATGATCGTTTGGAACGCACACAAAAATGAGAGCAAGGAAATAAAAAGGATTTAAAGTTTGAAGTTGAAGATTTTGAAGAAAGTTTAAAAACTTACATTTGTAGTATCTTTCCAGTTTTGGGTTCATGCAAGGGTATTAGATTTGTATAGGATATTTGATTTGATAATTTGAACTGTTTTTAGTTTGTACCGGCATAGACATATGAGGAGATTTGTAAGGACATATTTGACATAGTCTGTATTTACATTGCGTATGTAGTATACTGTTACACCCGTTGAAGGAGGTTCAAGTTCATATGCTCAACAAGACGGATCCAAATATCAACATTCTTCAACAACAAGCCTTTGCGAGATTGATTTTGGTAAGGTTGTGTTTAAAGTTTCAATAATGTTTCATTTAAGTGTTGGGATATTTTTTTATGAAAGTTTTTTTTATCAAAATATCACGTTTTTCTAAGTCAAACAATTTTTATAAGACCTGTAGGCGGAGTTTTTATTTTAATAATTTTTTTGATGCAGTCGTTTAAACGACATGTCCATGTCACTCGAACGACAGGAATATCTCGTTCGAACGATCTATATTACGAGTCGTTTGAAGTGGTTACCGACTCAAGGTTTGTTTAAATAGTTGCTTTGTAACCCATTTTCATTTAAGACTACAGACTCTGACGAAAATGAAACTGCACTCTGCAGAATTTTTACTCTTCACTTTTAGGGCACAAAACCTTTGCTTTTGGATTCCAAATACTTTAATGAATTGTTTTGGAACCCAAGATACAACATTGTTGAATTTTCTATTATAGAGACGAAATCTCTACAGCTGATTTGATAGAACTTACGAGATCTATTTGCTGACATCGTCTACGGTCATTGGGAATACTCGAGGGTGTTCACTGTTGAATAAGGAGCTACGGTTGTTATGGGTTCTTTAGGGAAACCATTGCTGATCTAGGTTGCGTGTCTATGTGGATTTTATGAGGGAGATACATTGTGGATTTCATTGTATTATTGTAAGTTTTAATTTACATCTTATAATGAAATAATCGGGGGATTTTTCCTAAATATCTGTTTGCTGGATTTGAATGTTTGATTTATTCACCTAGATGCATCTTTTAGGGTTTAATTAATTTGGATCAAAGATTGGCTCTAATTTAATAAGTTTAAAAATTGGAAATTTGCGAATTAAACATTTAATCAATATCGCAACCTTTTTCATGTATAATGATCCTATGATGTTTTAGAAACTACATCCTTACCATTCTTTAAGTTGTTGAACAATTATAATGATAATTTAATAAGGAAGTTTTGAGGAGAAAAATCCCGTATTCAATTTTGCAGTAGATCTGGGATTCATCCAAGGTCTGAATCGATTTTTTCGCCAGGCGAATCGATTCGGCTGCTTAGCGAATTGATTCGGCTAAAAGGAGAATTGATTCAGTTTTGCCCAGGAACCCAGTTTAAGGTCATTTTAACGTTTTAGGCTTTGGTCATTGATCCAAGGGAGGGCGATGATTGTTAAATCATATTAGGGATATTATTATGGACTTATACAATGTTAAACTGAGATGGATTCGTGATAATTGGGTGCATGCATGGCGACATAAAGTAAAAGTAAGCTATATGAATAAGTTAATTTATGAATAATTTTTTAAAGAAGCCATATGAGATAAATGTATTAGAGGTCATGGAAATACCTGGATGAATTGGGTAAGTTTGGTAGGGGCACGTAGAGGATAAGACCCTGAAAGATACGATGATAATATTATGATTAGTTCGAGGTGAATTAAAATAAAAAGAAATATTTATTTGAGATAAGTCGAATGATTGAGGTTATAATTAATAATTAATTTCCTCAAATTATTATTGTATAATAATGCTAGGTAGTAATGTATCCTAAGCCTAGCGGGTGTGATAGTAGGTTGAGTGACGCAACTTATCCATATTAGAGGATTTCTTATATATGTACATATAACCCTTTTTCACTTTAGTTGACTACATATATGTACATATAAGCCTTATTGAAAAGGTAATAAGAAGCGAATAATTATTAATAATTTGGAATGATTTAAATCTAAGTCAAGGAGACAACATTCTAAAATCTTAAATTGCATCGATAAAGGTAGTTTGGGAATAACTATACCTCTAATTGTACTAGTAAGTGTAGGTGGGGGTAACTATACCTATAATGGATTTGGGAAGGTTAGTTTGGGATAACTATACCTAGACATTTATGGAGAAATAAATATGATTGTTCTGCCTAGGAGTTAATATATGGGAAGTAATATTTGATTGGGAAGTAGTCGTAGGATGACAACATAATATGAGTTAGGTAAGAACTGATTAAAACGTTCTAATTAAGCTAAGAAAGCTATAATTATATGGATAGATATTTCTAGGGTAAAAGTAGTTATAGAGTAACTTCTTACACATATTGGATAATAATGTGCATTATATTATTTTGTGTGAACATACCTGGGTTCGTGGACCATCCTATTTTTTGGGTTTTGAGTGCGATCGAGATCGCAGCACACGTTGACACAGGTGGTCTAGGCGTAGTGTCAGGTCATATTTTAGGTACTACGTAGCAACACCACTTACGAGAGGTAGGTGTTGATACTGGGATCCTTTTTCACCACTGGGTATGGACCGTGAACTGGTGTACTGCGTAAGTATCACCCCACTTGTTTGTGTTTTGTTACCAATTTGGGATAAGAGACTCCTCCGGGTATTACGAATAGAGCGCGAACAGGACGCCGAAGATTAATGTCTTCGTGTGTCATATATATATATATATATATATATATATATATATATATATATATATACAGACATATATATATTTATCTATTTACACATTGTAGTGTGCCTTGCATGGGAATGTACCCTTGATCGAGCGGTAAAAGTATGTTCGTGTGTGTAACAACCCATCCTTTTGGAGACAATTAAATCCCATAATTGAGTATAAATTGGAATTTGGAGAAATTATCGTGAATAGTGATTTTTGGGATTTTCGAGGATTAGATGATTATCGATGGGTGCTATGTTTACTTTTGGGATTAAGTAAATGAATTGGAGTATTTTTATAATATGTCGTCGTTGGGTAAAGCGACAGTAGAAAATATTTTAATGGGAATACCGCGTTTAATTATTTTGGGATAAAATAGTGATTTGCGGTCAAGTACCTCAGATGGAAAGTTCGACTGCGTCGTGAGTCTCGGAATGTCCGAGATAGTCGGAAAAGAGTGTCCAATTGTCGAAATTGAGTTTCGGGGAATTTTAGAGTTAAAAGGGCTTGTAATTGAGTAAACGAGTCGTTTTTGGGTTTTAAGGGGTTAAACCCTTTGTTCTTTATTTATAAAGAGGGAGAGAAGGAGAAAAGAGAAAGAGAAGAGAGAGAGGAAGGTAGAAAGAGGAGAGAAAAGGAAGATTCGGGCTAAACTCTGTCGGACTCGACTCGGGATCGTCGGATTGTATCCATGAGGCAAGTGTTTACTTGCTTTATTTACTTTTTGCATAAATCTCATACCGTAGTTTGGTATTAACAAACCCTAAAGATTTCGGGTTGGGTTTTCGTGGATAAAACGGGTTTTTGGGAGTTAAAACGAATAAACCCCTATAATTTCATAATTGGAGAAACTTAGAAATTAATTGAAATAAATTGGTGGTTTAGGGTTCTAGTATGTTTAGAACCCTCAATATATATGTATTTGTAGTTGGTTGAGGTTGTAGGACGTTGGGTGAGGCGAAAAAATCTTGGGAGAAGCTTTAATGGTCGAAACCGTCTCGAAGAAGACGATGAATAGTGACCTGCATCTTTCCGAATCGATTCCGTCTTAATACGAATCAATTCGGATCTTGGTCAAAAAATAAAAATTGTAGATCTTTTCGATGCGGTCGCGTGGCCACTGACCGCTTATTTTTCTGATTTTTTTTGGATTTATAGTGATTTTTCTACGAAAAGTTATCTGAGATCGAAATCGTTAGTTAGAAATTAAGGATAGAACTTATTGGAGATAAATATTAGGGGTTATCAAATGGAGTGTTAGGACCTCTAAAGAACTTGAGGAGATATGAAAACTTTGGGTTTGTAGTAATTAATCCAAGTTATGATTTAAATGGAGATTAGGTTGAGTTTTGGGTATTTTGGAGATTGAAAAATTGCCCAAACAGTGCCCCTCGAACAGGCCGAATCGATTCGGGTCTAGGCCGAATCGATTCGCCTAAGGGGATCTGTAAAGTTGTCTTGGAACGAATCGATTTGGATTTAGACCAAATCGATTCTCCATTAAGGACTTGCTTGCAGAACACTTTCCGAATCGATTCGGATTGGGGGCCGAATCGATTCGCCCACCCGAATCGATTCGCAATTGAGGCGAATGGATTCGTTTTGGTTAGATTTGCCAGTTTTATCCTCTTATGGGTATGGGGAGTTAAATTAAAATTTGGTATTTTATATGGGGGTTCCTAGTTATGATATCGGGGCTCCTAACGATGGATTTAAGGGTTAGTAAACCTTTAAATGAAAGAAAAAGGCCTTGGATTGGTGTAGGTCATAATACGGGGGACGAACATAGTTAACGTTCGGGACGAACATAATTTGAAAGAGAGAGTTCATCTATCATTAAGCATAAGTATGTATGTATTTGAATGTATGTGAGTTGAATACATCTTGGTGAAACCTAGGAAGTGATCAATAGGGATTTATATATTTGGGGTTATTGGTCATCGCTAGATGTGATTGGCAATTATGGCCATATATATATATATTCGTGGTCGAATATGTGGTATATATATATATATACTATGTGATTTAAAGTATATATATGATATGTGTAAATGACTTTTGAAAATGTAAAGATAAATGTTTTCAAAATGGAAAGATAAATGATTTTCATAAATAATAATTTGTGGATACACACCTCTCTAAATCGCTATCATAAGGGAAGTTGCGTGCGTATGGTGAAGCCCCCTGGCTAATGAATGCAGGGTGGATATAGTCCTATAGGCCATATGAGTGATTATTGTATGTTACTGCGCTGGTTAGGTGATTCTGGGTGTGATCATGACTATCCCGCAGGCATATGGCCGCTTCCCGACATTTCGGTAGGTTTCCAGGTTGTCTTGTTTGATAGACCCTGGAAGATGATAGCCATTTAGGGGCACGTCCAGTGGGGAAACCCGGAGGGACGGTCTTAGATATGTTAAAGCAATTCATGATAATGAATTGGCTTTAAATACATTTCCCGGATGGAAGAAGGGAAATGGGATAAACGATTGGTTTCGTATACATTTCTTGGATGGAAGAAGGGAAATGGAAGTATGTGATGTGAAAAAGCATTTTTATGATAATAAAAATGGCTTTTAAATACATTTCCTGGATGGAAGAAGGGAAATGGGATGTTATAAAATGGAAAAACATTTTTATGATAATAAAACTGGCTTTTAAAAAGGTAAATGATTTATTAAAACAATTCATGATAGTGAATTGGCTTTTAAACACTTTTCCTGGATATAAGAAAGGAAATGAAAAGTTTTGAGATAAAAATGAAATGTATTGATAAATACTTTGTATATGAATCCTCAGTCCGGGAGATAGATCCGAATGTGTATTATAAAGATGAAATTGAATTGGTAAACCTCAGTCCGGGAGATATTATCCGGATGTATATCGTAAGATGTATATAAAAATAAAAATGTTATGGATGTTAATACATAAGTATGTATTTATACTTTAGTTTTGTGCTACGGGCCTAATGGATCTCTACCATTAACCCTGCCAAGTAGTAGTGTATCGGGGGGGTTCCTTGTTTGGATTTCTCTTTGCGAGACACCCCACGCACGAACTTAGTGCAGTGTTGAGAATGGAGAGAATTTTAGCCCTTAGTGCTCGGATTGTAGAGGTTTCTAGTAGATGGGTGAATTAGATTAGTTTGGCAGGGTAGTTTAACTAGAGAGTTAAGTGCGTTAGGTGTGCACTATTAGAAGAGATGTGAGGGGTATCTCATGGGAGTGCGATACAAAACTTAAATATGAGATAAAACCTTTTTCTAAAAATAAGGCATTTATGCACTTGCTAAATATTTTTCAAACTCGGCTCTGACCCGTTTATCTACTTTTCCTTTCTTGTTTTATATATATATATATATATATATTATATAGGTGTCTAGACACAGGGATGCCTGGATGATACTTCCTTCGAGTCAGACGTCTGCTGCAGCAGCTGTGGATGCGTTCAGGTTCTCGATAGACGCTTTTATTCATGTACTCTAGATAGGAGGTGCTGTATAAACATTCGGGCCAATGGCCCAATTGCATTTATTTATTCTTTTAGTACGGCATTGGATTTGGTTGTATCATATTTGAACCGAGTGTTCAGTTATTTTATTTCATGTCAGTTTCATTTACGTAGACTGTGTGAATGTTTTAATTTAGTAGTGTTAAAAAGAGTAGTTAAGTAAAAAATTTTACGCCAACCTAATAAGTTATTAGTAATTAAATGGATTTTAGACAGTGATGCTAAGAATGATCCATATGAGACTCCTGTTTTAATTTAATATATGAGTGATCCCCCGGTATTTTATTAGGCGGGGTTGTCACAAATGGTATCAGAGCATCAGGTTCTTGTGTCCTTAGGAATCTGTGCGGGCGTATTACGCTTTCAGCGTTGCTCTCGATTTGATATAGAGCCTTAGGATTAGGATTGTTGATTTCTCTTATGAGATTTCGTTATCCTTCCATAGTATAATATTATGTAAATCTTCTGTGCGCTCGTTCGAGAATCGTGTGCGGGGCTTGGATGGCGGCAGGAGGTGGGGCTTAGTTGGAGCTATAAGGTTGAAGCTTGTAGTGGAATTTCCTTCTAACGGAGAAGTTATGAGGACTAGTAAGATGATTGTAAGGAGCAGAGTAAAGTGGTTATTATGAGTTTTACCTCAATGGAGGAGGTATATCTGGTGTGACTAGATAAAGTCGCGGTGTTTCGTTAGCCCTAGACTCGTGTGTGTAATTTGAGTTTTGAGGCGGTCTCGATAACATTATATAATGTAGGCCTATGTGTTTTCCACGGTAGCGGAGTTTTATTTTTCTTCATTCGCCATAAAGGCGGGTGTTGATATTTTGAATATATATATATATATATATATATATATATATATATATTTGGCTTGTGATACTCGTTTTATATGTATTATAAGAGTATGGTAATATGGTGAGAATAATATGTTATTGGTTGATCGGAGCGATAGCAGGCTAATGATGGAAAGACTATCGTGTCCGTGGTTCCAGGATGGAATAGGTTGTTGTTGCGATAACTCGCCTATATACAGGTTGAGCTCGCCCTTATTATTATGGGTAAATGGAACTTCGATGAGTAGATGTTTCATTATTATGATTTGAGTACGTGGCGACCTTATAGATATGGTTTAAGGCCCGCAGGATTTATTGTTGAGATGTAAGTTTAAGCTCATTGTTGATTATGCAAGGACTTAGAGTTAGTGCGAACGCTTGGTGGTGTGGCTCCTAGATAGAGTCGGGAGTCCAGACCACACTTGGTTGGAAGAGGGGATAGGATTATCCTGGTTGTATATTCGGAAATAACGGACCTCCATGACCGACAAAGTTAAGTAGTAGTGTGTGGAGGGGTTCCTTGTTTGGATTTCTCTTTGCGAGACGCTCCACGCATGAACCTTAACGGCGTTGAGAGTGGAGAGATGTTATAGGATGGGAGGACGTTGGTTTTGTTGATAAGTCGTATAGTGTGGATGAGACACTATAGACTATGAGCCGTAGGATGACGGTATGCTTATGAAAATATTGTGCTATGGAAAAGCACTAAAGTGGTCCTCTCACCACAAATGGGTGGGTGAAGTAGGACTTAGAGAAATTGGTTTGAGGATAATAGCCAGGCCTTAATGAAAAGGCAAATTTGGAAAAAATATGTTTTGGGTATGAGGTACGTAGTGCTCTTACAGAGATTGAGCATTTCGATTAGTTAGATTTCCTTTCGTATGGGCGGAAGGATAGAATAGTAGAAATGCATTCGTAGGTTAGCGTGGGAGGATTTAGGACGTCCTGCTGGCGTGCCTTAGGTCGTTATATCTCAATGACCGACAACGTAAGGGAGTAGTGTAACGGGAGGGTTCCTTGTTTGGATTTCGCTTTTGCGAGACGTCCCACGCATGAAACCAAGAAAATGTCGGAAGTTGAGAGAGGCCTTGGACACTAGGGATATGCTTAGGATTATACTCGTTTCGCGTAGGTGGGGTAACGCATAGACCGTAGCAGTATTAGGATGTACGTTTAATAGAGTCAATAGCGCCGATGTGAGGAAAATTGGATTTCTTGGGTTGGGAGGGCCCATTGTGAGTATTACACCGAGGAAAGGAAACCCTTATTTAGAGAGAATGTTACGTGTCGGACGTTCACTATGGATGTGCAGATGTGCACGGGTTAAAAAGGTGTATGGCCACCTTAGTGAGTTAGTTTGTATACTGCCTGAAATGGAAGGGGCGTAGTATATAAAGTTGGAGTTTATGCTGTGAGGCAGTTACGAATGGATTGAGAGTATGGTAAGGGACCATCGTATTAGCACCTTTTGATTTTGGGGGCATTAAGACGTAGTGGGATTTGTGATCCTAGTTTGGTGATGTAGGTTATATCCTAATTTCGAGGACGAAATTTCGTTGTAAAGGGGGAGTATGTAACAACCCGTCCTTTTGGAGATAATTAAATCCCTTAATTAAGTATAAATTGGAATTTGGAGAACTTATCATGAATAGTAATTTTTGGGATTTTCGAGGATTAGATGATTATCGATGGGTGATATGTTTACTTTGGGGATTAAGTAAATGAATTGGAGTATTTTTATAATATGTCGTCGTTGGGTACAGCGACAGAAGAAAATATATTAATGGGAATACTGCGTTCAATTATTTTGGGTTAAAATAGGGATTTGCGGTCAAGTTCCTCGGATGGAAATTTCGACTGCGTAGTGAGTCTCGAAATGTTCGAGATAATCAGAAAAGAGTGTCCGATTGTCGAAATTGAGTTTCGGGGAATTTTAGAGTTAAAAGGGCTCGTAATTGAGTAAACGAGTCGTTTTTGGGTTTTAAGGGGTTAAACCCTTTTTTATTTCTTTATAAAGAGGGAGAGAAGGAGAAAAGAGAAAGAGAAGAAAGAGAAGAGAGAGAAGAGAGAGGAAGGAAGAAAGAGGAGAGAAAAGGAAGATTCGGGCCAAACTCCGCCGGACTCGACTCGGGATCATCGGATTGTATCCACGAGGCAAGTGTTTACTTGATTTATTTAGCTTTCGCATAAATATCATACCGTAGTTTGGTATTAACAAACCCTAAAGATTTTGGGTTGGGTTTTCGTGGATAATTCGGGTTTTCGGGAGTTAAAACGAATAAACCCCTATAATTTCATAATTGGAGAAACTTAGAAATTAATCGAAATAAATTGGTGGTTTAGGGTTCTAGGATGTTTAGAACCCTCAATATATGTGTATTTGTAGTTTGTTGAGGTTGTAGGACATTGGGTGAGGCGACAAAATCTTGGGAGAAGATTTAATGGCCGAAACCGTCTCGGAGAAGATGATGAATAGTGACCTGCGTCTTTTGGAATCAATTCGGCCTTGATGCAAATCGATTCGGCTCCTGGACAAAAAATAAAAATTGTAGATTTTTTCGATGCGGTCGCGTGGACACTGACCGCGTATTTTTCTGATTTTTTTTGGTTTTATAGTGATTTTTCTACGAAAATTTGTCCGAGATCAAAATCGTTAGTTTGAAATTAAGGATAGAACCTATTGGAGATAAATATTAGGGGTTCTCAAATGGAGTGTTAGGACCTCTAAAGAACTTGAGGAGATATGAAAACTTTGGGTTTGTAGTAATAAATCCAACTTATGTTTTAAATGGAGATTGGGTTGAGTTTTGGGTATTTTGGAGATTGAAAAATTGCCCAAACAGTGCCCCTCGATCAGGCCGAATCGATTCGGGTCTAGGCTGAATCGATTCGCCTAAGGGGATATGTAAAGCTATCTCGGGCCGAATCGATTTAGTTTTATACCGAATCGATTCTCTATTAAGGACCTTCTTGCAGAACACTTTCCGAATCGATTCGCCCACCCGAATCGATTCGCAATTGGGGCGAATGGATTCGCTTTGGTCAGATTTGCCAGTTTTCTCCTCTTATGGGTATGGGGAGTTAAATTAAAATTTGGGATTTTATATGGGGGTTCCTAGTTATGATATCGGGGATCCTAACGATGGATTTGAGGGTTAGTAAACCTTTAAATGAAAGAAAAAGGCCTTGGATTGGTGTAGGGCTTAATACGGGGGACGAACGTAGTTAACGTTCGGGATGAACAAAATTTGAAAGAGAGAGTTTGGCTATCATTAAGAATAAGTATGTATGTATTTGAATGTATGTGAGTTGAATACATCTTGGTGAAACCTAGGAAGTTATCTCTAGGGATTTATATCTTTGGGATTATTGGTCATCACTAGATGTAATTGGCAATTATGGCCACATATATATATTCGAGGACGAATATGTGGTGTATATATATATATATACTATGTGATTTAAAGTATATATATAATATGTGTAAATGACTTTTGAAAATGTAAAGATAAATGTTTTCAAAATGTAAAGATAAATGATTTTCATAAATAATAATTTATGAATACACACCTCTCTAAATCGCTATCATAAGGGAAGTTGCGTGCGTATGGTGAAGCCCCCTGGCTAATAAATGCAGGGTGGATATAGTCCTATAGGCCATATGAGCGATTATTGTATGTTATTACGCTGGTTAGGTGATTCTGGGTGTGGTCATGACTATCCCGTAGGCATATGGCCGCTTCTCGACGTTTCGGTAGGTTCCCAGGTTGTCTTGTTTGATAGGCCCTGGAAGATGATAGCCATTTAATGGCGCGTCCAGTGGGGAAACCCGGAGCGACGGTCTTAGATATTTTAAATCAATTCATGATAATGAATTGGCTTTAATACATTTCCCGGATGGAAGAAGGGAAATGGGATAAACGATTGGCTTCAGATACATTTCCTGGATAGAAGAAGGGAAATGGAAGCATGTGATATGAAAAATCATTTTTATGATAATAAAAATGGCTTTTAAATACATTTCCTGGATGGAAGAAGGGAAATGGGATGTTATAAAATGGAAAAACATTTTTATGATAATAAAACTGGCTTTTAAAAAGGTAAATGATCTATTAAAGCAATTCATGATAATGAATTGGCTTTTAAACACATTTCCTGGATATAAGAAAGGAAATGAAAAGTTTTGAGATAAAAATGAAAAGTATTGATAAATACTTTGTATATGAATCCTCAGTCCGGGAGATAGATCAGGATGTGTATTATAAAGATGAAATTGAATTGGTAAACCTCAGTCCGGGAGATATTATCTGGATGTATATCATAAGATGTATATAAAAATAAAAATGTTATGGATGTTAATACATAAGTATGTATTTATACTTTAGTTTTGTGCTACGGGCCTAATGGATCTCTACCATTAACCCTGCCAAGTAGTAGTGTATCGGGGGGTTCCTTTTTTGGATTTCGCTTTGCGAGACACCCCACGCACGAACTTAGCGCAGTGTTGAGAATGGAGAGAAGTTTAGCCCTTAGTGCTCAGGTTGTAGAGGTTTCTAGTTGATGGGTGAATTAGATTAGTTAGGCAGGGTAGCTTAACTATAGAGTTAGGTGCGTTAGGTGTGCACTATTAGAAGAGAGGTTAGGGGTATCTCATGGGAGTGCGATACCAAACTTAAATATGAGATAAAACCTTTTTCTAAAAATAAGGCATTTATGCACTTGCTAAATATTTTTCAAACTCGGGCTCTGACCCGTTTATCTACTTTTCCTTTCTTGTTATATATATATATATATATATATTATATAGGTGTCTAGACACAGGGATGCCTGGATGACACTTCCTTCAAGTCAGACGTCTGCTGCAGTAGCTGTGGATGCGTGCAGGTTCTCGATAGACGCTTCTATTCTTGTACTCTAGATAGGAGGTACTGTATAAACATTCGGGCCAATGGCCCAATTGCATTTATTTGTTCTTTTAGAATGGCATTGGATTTGGTTGTATCCTATTTGAACCGAGCGTTCGATTATTTTATTTCATTTCAGTTTCATTTACGTAGACTGTGTGGATGTTTTAATTTAGTATTGTTAAAAAGAGTAGTTAAGTAAAAATTTTGACGCCAGCCTAATAGGTTATTAGTAATTAAATGGATTTTCGACAGTGATGCTAAGAATGATCCATATGAGACTCATATTTTAATTTAATATAGGAGTGATCGCCCGGTATTTTATTAGGCGGGGTTGTCACAGTGTGAGGACACAATCCTTGTGTTTTTCGCCGTCGCGATGCAAAAACCTAAACTATAACTACACTTGATATGCAAGCACATCGGTAAGTCGAGTATAGTAAGAAATCCACAGGAAGTGATTGAATTTTATATTTTAATTGCTCTAATTACTTCAGGAATAAAAGTGTAAAATAAATAAAATAAAAGGTGATGGTTGGGAGTGGTGGAAAAAGAAAAGAATAAGTTAGGCTACACAAAAGTAAAGCGAGGATCGGGATCGCATCCTACCACACGGATCAAAACAACTACTAATCAAGATTTCGACTTGAAAGCAATTTAATCAAGCATTTTCAATTAAGCATAAACATCACACAATGAGGAATTTAATCCAAAGTTGCGAGATTAAACATTTAACGAAAAATGGTCACATGCGGATTAAATTCGGATTGTCGCTATAAACACTAAAGTTGCGTGACAAATAAAGTTAAACGCATAACAATCCAGCTTTAATACACGCGGTTTCAATTAAACACAATTTTGTATGAAACCCTAACTTTCGAGGTCCAAACCCGTAAATGGCGGAACGAAATTCCGACCCTATTTATCTAGGGGCTAAGCATGAAATAACTAATTAAACTACAACTAAACTAATTATAACAAGAAATAAATTAATCTAGGCAATAAAGTAGAGAAAGCAAGTAAATGAAAGCATGGAAATTAATGAAAGCAAGTAAAGAAAGCAAGAGAATAAGGAAAGATAACTTAAATTAATGAGTTCACATACATCAAAGTGGGCAAAACACCCAAAGTGGCGGACTAGGGCAAAGCTCCATACAAACCCTAAACTAATGTTAAATGTAAGATGATCTCTCTCCCAAATGAGAGAAATGAGTTATATAAAAAGTATCCCATGGAAAATTGTAAATAAAGAGAAGAAAAACAAATATTTGCAGGGCCAAATCGATTTGGAATTGCGCCGAATCGATTTCGGATTGAAATATATCGAGGCTGCCAAAGTGGCGAATCGATTCGGCTGAAATCCGAATTGATTCGCAATGGGGGAGAATCAATTCGACTGGAAATCCGAATCGATTCAGAATGGAATAACTGGCACTCTGTCTCAACCCGAATCGATTTAGATTTGGGCCGAATCGATTCGGACCTATAGGTCTTGAATCCTTCCCCTGTTTTTGGTATGTTGAAATTCCCTTCCGCTAAAAAGGCCATAACTTCTTCATTCGGACTCGGAATTGCGCACCATTTATGACCACGCGAAGCTTGCGAGGAGGGATATAACTTCCGTGAAGATGTTGGGCCAGTGGCCAAGTTGTGAATTGACCGAATTTCCCTTGCGCGTGCGATTGTGTACGAAGCTTTGCCAGAATTCATCCAAACTTCATACTAAGCATCCAAATACCTTCAAAAGCTCAATTAACCCCTGCAAAACATGTTAACATAGAAATTCGAGGTTGTCTGGTTAACAAGCATAAATATAGGGATTAAGATAGCCGACGGGACTAATAACGCATAGGTTAACGGGTGAAATACGCAATATTTGCGTCATATCATAACCCCTAACTTACATATTACTAGTCCCTAGCAATGCAATAGGATACATAAAGAACTACAAGTAAACCAAAAGCAGGATACAAATACAAAATGAGATGAAAAAGCAATAAAAAGATAAGGAAACTTTCGCGGGCGAACGATTGCATTTAGCGTATGCAAGAAGCCCTTAAACCCCTAGGTTACCCTAGTGAACGAGTGTCATCTCGTGAGGGTTTTCAGGGATGAAACCCATAAACATCATATAGTTTCCTCAAAATATGCCTAACCCAACATGCAACAAACTCAACAAAAACGAAAAAGATTTCAAATGCGTTATTAGCATATTGAATGAATTTAAGCTAAAGTCCGTTGTTATTAACAGGTTGAATGCACCTCATAGAATTCAAACTTTAAAAGTGGGAGGGGGGAGAGAAAATGCAAAGTATGATTTGGCAAATACTTAAATAAATCGGATACTAAATAAAGCTAGAATACATATATTCAATCCTCACGGGCATTACACACAACAAATGAAATCACTTGTAACAGGTAGGTAACACACGGAACATGCGGGCATAAAGAGTAAATGTAAATGAAAACTAGGCCGCACACGTGTTACAAATGAAGAACGCTATATATAAAATGAAAAATTATAATCTCAATGAAAGATACCACTCATTAATGGAGGGGAAATGTATTTTCACAGATTATCAAAACTATTTTAACTTTTAAATTAAATTCGCCCTAAAATCACATAGGACTTTATAGGGTTATAATGTAGGTTAGGCTAGGGAACGAAATGAAAGGAATGTATGTACGGATTCAAAGTGTTCGGAATGAAAAACTTGGAATAATGGGAAAAATGCGGGCAATATCAAAAATTGGACAAACAACATCCAAACAAGCATTGGTTATATCATTTGCAGAGCAATCAAAGCTTATTGAACTATATACAACATTTACAACTTTCTCTTTCTCTTTCTTTTCTTTTCTTCTTTTTCTCATGTTTTCTTTTCATTTCTTTTGCTTTCTAATTTCTCTGTTCCTTTTCACTACACTTTCTTCTTGTCTCACTCTCACATGCTCAAATTGCAACCACACTACAATAACATCATTCAATCCCAAGTATCATTCCAAACAAAAGTATGTAAGGTAATATGTATGGTGGATAACTCCAATTTGGAGTTGGTTATGGGATTTTGGGTGATGAAACGAAAGGCTATATTTAGGCTCAAATTATTACAACCAAATTAAATTTAGGAAAACTAATTACAGATAACCCACCGTAGGATCCACTCACGTAAGAAAACATTAATATGATTATGATGGAGGGAGTAATAAAATCTATATAACCATGTTAGTACAAATTGTATACATCCATGTACATATCCTCTAGCATGCAACCTAGGGTTTTTAATAGTGGACACTCTGGACCTTTTTAAAACATGATTAATCAATAGCTGGGGTCATTAGCCGGGGCTCTAATACCAGTTGTTGGGGATTGATTTTGTGGAAAAACGTTGCTCGTCAAAAATCTTTGATCGATTATGCATTAAAAAGAAAAGAAAACTAGATTAAGAAAATAGATCTAAGGTTTAGATCACCATTCCTTTGCAGATCTTGTAGGTGATCTGATACAGAAGTTAATGTTTGATGAAGATGTATAAATGACTTAGATATTTAGTATATGATCCTACAAAGTAAGAATGGTGTGTGGTAACCTCTTGAGATCAGGATCTTAAAACACTTGATATGGTTCTTCTCTTAATTCTTTATTTTTCTCTATGTGTATAAGTCTTTCTTTCCTCGACTTACCTTTAGTCATTCTTTTATCGCCGTCTTTATGTATGAGATTAAGAAAATTGATTGTAACTGCCTAATTCTTGGGAAAATAATTCCTATGGTTTATTTATGCTTATCAACATAAACACTGTGAATACCATATGTTTCCTAAAAAGTGGCACACTTTCAAATGAGATGGGGCTTCATTCGAATGACAGCTTCACACGAGAGGGCCTAGTGAGAAGTTGACATCAAACGAGGGTTTGTATATGTAATGTGGTTCCCTTTTTGAAACAATTTCAAAACTTTTTAAGCAAGGGTACCCTCATTTTAACGATATCCACGTTCCAAGAAAATCTGGACAACTGTCATAACTAATATTAGCTAAAAGTGTTTAGTATTTAACAAGAACTATACTGGGGACTCAAGAATAAATAATTAAATTGGATTCCAAATAGAATATAAAAATCCCAAATTATAACCCAATAAGTTGAATCACACCCATAATAATCAAAGCAATAATCGTGAGTACATTCCAATCCTCACAATTCTCAGGATTGAGAATCTATGTACCCTTTACAAATATTATGAGATTGTTCAAGTATAATTTAGTAAAACACCTAGACTTAAGTCTCACTCGTGGTCCTGTACAATTTACTCTTGATGTACCCATACGATCCTCTGTGAATTATCAAATAAGTTCTTGAACCATCATAACTGTTCTAGTCGTTAGGAAACACTACTAAGATCATACTAGAAGCTTTAGCAATAGGGTGACTACTCCCTATCTAGGTTATGAACTGTTCAATTGAACTAGAACTGGAATTCTTATCTTTTTTTATGAGGCCAAACCCAAATCATCAAAACTCCTACTAAGAGTAGTTGACCAATATTAATACAATATATTTATAATCAATATAAGCCATATTAGAAATATAATTATGGTTTTAAAATGAACATGACACGCCTTTATTAATAAATAAACATCATACATGGTTTTAAAATTAAAACCCCAATAAGTTTCTTATATTAAGCTCTTGGGGATTGACCTGGCCCATACAAAGCCTTTTTAGGTGATAAAAGTGTGTAGGGAATTTAAGATCCTCAAAGCCTTTTAGTTATAACACATATACTTCCACTTATAGAGTTACATTAAAAAAGTAATTCTTCGCATCCATTTGATGGATAAGAAGTCCAAAGAAAATTCTATGGCTAAGATCAAAACATCCATTCATTCTTTTTTCCTTTTGTTCTTCAATATAAAGAAACACAAAATATGTGTTCTCACAATCATTTTCATTGAATGCTACGGATTCGTTATCAAAGATGACAAAATTTACCGACTCCATTATCTTTTGTGAAGCACAATCGTACACGTGATAAGCACGACTATTTGTGGGATATCCGAGAAAGATGTCAGCATCACTCCTAGAGTCAATCTTGGTTAAGTACCCACGGTCCTTAAATTGATAACACTTGTTTTCGAAGACTTTAAACTCCTTGAGTGTGGGCTTTTTGACTTTCCTAATTTCATATGGGTTTTGTTGCTGCCATACTTCCTATACACTTAGTTCACAGTGTGGCATGTCGTGTTTACCAATTATCCCTTTAAACACTTAGGCACACCCTTACCTATCACTATAAACCCAACCATCTCTTGAATATTTCAGCTCTTTCTTTCATCAATATATCCCATTTTTTCGGGTTGTTATAGGAGCTGAAAATTCATTATTTATGCCACCATCACTACACCACTCTGGAATGAAGCACCTTATACTCTTGACTCACTTGAGTCTACATTATATAAGTGCTCATCTAGTTTGAAAATAGTGACAAAATTGAATCCACTCCCTAGAATCCAAAAAGCCTCAGACTCTACTCTTCATTCCTCTTGTTTAAAATTGGTTGAAGGTATATTCACAAACACTCACACACATTAGTATTGCACACTTTGGTTATATATTGCATTAATTTATTTATATGTGTGTTGTGTGTGTTAATTTCCCTTAAAAAAATTCTATTAATTTTGAAGGAATTTTTAATAATTTTTAAAAGGATTTTTTCATAATTAAAATTGGATTAAAAAGCCTTTGGGGTCATTCTGTAATTTCTGGTTTAATGGTTTTATGCCTGATAGTTGAGATGGGTAGGATCCTAAAGCGCTTGAGACTATAAGGGAAGCTATGTAATTAATTTTAGACGCGTGTGTGAAAGCCAATTGCTGCCTTACACCTGTCATGTTGATATCGGTTCATTTTGTGTTTCTTTAAAGACACAAAACCGTTATTCAATCTTAGCCCTTGGATTGATTTTATCGACGTTCTGCATGCGTCCAATTCCAGTCCAGGTGTAACCCTTATCATCCAATCAGAAGCATTTTAACCAACTGCTTTTATCTCACTATTGGATTAAAGTCAATATGGGAAGACCAAATCCCAGCCCTTGATTTTGAACTATCTTCTCGATCCTTCTCAGCCCCCTATATAAGGAGCCTTTCCCTCAGCCTTTGAGAGACTTTTTCCACTTCGTTTAATTCAAGTGAGAAGAAAGAAGAGATAGAAGAGAGAAAAACCAGAGAGAGAGAGTTAGAAACCCTAATTTGTCTATACCCAGTTTCAAACCCTAATCCATTTTTTAAAAACTTTTACACCAAACACCAACCCTGAGTGTTTGAGAGTTATTCTTGTGTTGGTTTGAAAGATGTTTCGTGGTTTAACCTCTTGGTTTGAAGATCTTGTGTCCAACTTAAACATTAGGTTAGATCTGCATTTCTGTTTCATAGAAATCATAGATCTGGTCATTTTATGTTATATTACACTTAGATCTACATTCTTAGTTTCTCGTCTTGAGAAATCTTTTGTTGATTATTTTCTGTAAATGTTTTCATCTTCAAAATCAACAAAATCATTTTCTGTTTCTAGTTCTTTTAAACAAGATCTTTGACCTAGTTGGAATCACACTTGGCGATTTTTAATTTCAAAAATATTTTCAAAACCCTGAAATTTATTAAGATCTTGAATCGTCTTCCAAGAAAGATAGCCGTGGATTCTGGGATCATTTTAAAGGTCAAATAAGGTTTTTATTTCCTAAGAAGAGAGAAATTGAAAATCACAGCATATAGATCTGATTTGTAATTTGCTAGAACTATTTGTATAAATAAGCGTGAGTGTGTGCATGCATGTGTTAGAGCACCATCACAAACACTTACACACTAAAACACTGAAAGTGTTAGTAATAAGATCTTGAAACAGGAGTCAACGTAAAGACTGGAACAAAGTTGAAGTTAGAAATTTGGGAGAGCCACATCAACAATCCTAAGTACAGAGAAGTTAGAAGGAAACATAGGGGTACATTACTAAACTTGTATAGGACTGATTTGTGTGCATGTGTATTATATAGTTTGTAACTGAAATATTTTGTTTTAGTGGATTTTTTTAGTTTGTGACTTAGAAGTCACCGTGGATGTTTTCTCAGTTGGGTGAGGTTTTACCACGTTAAAAATCTCTTGTCATTAATCTTTCTACATCTCCTCATCTCATTCTTAATAGTGTGCTGATTTAAACTGTCTCGATTTTGCTTTCAAAACTTGTTAACAAATCTTGAACTGATCTCGTACATTTTTTAAAAACACATCTTGAGATTAGTCTGATTTGATTTAAAGAAAAAAGTTTCCCAAAAAAACAGTTCGGAGTTACTTAAATAGTTTAATCTTGTATTAAATGGCTTTAGTAACAGTTTTTCATGGAATACTAGTTCCCTCGAATTCTTATCCATGGTCACTCCGGACTCAAACTATAGTGAAACCCTTATTATTTTGGATGTGTTTACATTTGAAGATGAAGAAGTCCTTGGCATTGGACATCCTAAAAAAGTAAACATAGAAGAATCATCTTTTATTACAAGAACATAACATTTACCACCTATTCTCTTCATACGCATTGGACCCATGATATTTACGTTGGAAACTCGAAAACTCGGGAGATAAACATCACATTCAACTTCTTATGTGATTTTGTAGATTATTTTTCCAATTTGAAAAATACCATAAATACATGAATAAGTCGCCTAAAAATGAAGTAGGTCGCTAACGAGATCATTCCTAATAAAAATTTCAAAGATCTAATATCCACATAACTGAAACTCTTATTCCAAAGATCCACCATATCTTTCTTAGCGTTATTGTGAAGAATCTTGGGAGAGATATTAATGATATAATAATTCTCGTAAGTTCTAGTGCCCTTTGGTATGCATTTCCCTTATTATTTAGAGCTTCGTATTCCATAATGGTATAAAGAACATTGTGGAGATCATCACACATTTGGATTATGATAAGCAAGTTAGACTTTAAGACTTTAACTAAAAGGACATTGTCAAACTTAGGAAGAGAAAATATATCAGTTGTGCCATTTATTAAAATGCTAGACGTGCTCCCATTCCAAAAGTGATTCAACGATTTTTAAAAACAATAGCTTACCGAAATACCATTGTGAGGCACTTTTCTCAACTAAAGCCATGTGTACAACAATACACGTTGTTTCTTTCTTTTTAGCTCAGAAAGATTTTGCGAGGTTGGTCTTGGCCACCCTACCCAAATCATTTGAAATAGGTTTAATAAATTCAAATTTTAAAAATTTTCCAATGTCATACAAAATAGCTTTTAATTTAAAAAAAAGGTATTTAAGTCATGCAACCTAGTCAATTCTTGAACTATGGGGCTTTTTGGTGGTTTTTTAAAGTTTAAAATAAAATTCTTTAACATGTCCCTTTTTATTAAAAAAAAATGTGCATTCAAACACAATAGGCCGAATATTTTCATTATAAAGCTTTGAAACATTTTTCTTCTCTCTTTATGGAAGAGACTTTAGACGAGAGTGATACCCATGAGAAGGTTTTACAAATGTGGTATGGGATTTCTCGTTGGATACATTTTCAAATTTGTGTATACAATACCATTTTTATCATTAGAATATTAGGTTTGAGATAAAAATATTTTTTTCCAACTTCTTTAACTGATCTTCCAAAATAACCTTTATACTTTTAGTAGAAAGAAAAATTCGCAAAAGTGGTGATATTTTCACAAAGGTCATCGAAATTTGAAAAATCAGTAAATGTGCTCTGACGCCACTTGTAAGAATGGATGGCTCTAATACCATTTAAATAATGCGAAAACAAATATACTCAGCAAATATTCCAATTTGAGAGTGCCCTATTATCTTTATCAATTTTATCTTTTTATCCTAAACATACATTTATGGGATAAAAAAGATAAATCAAATCAAGTACTCAACAAAGGCAAAGTTTCAGAAGAAAAAAAAAACTTTCGGGTAAAACCTTTTATTTACTTTAGAAATCTACAAGATAGTCGACTTACAGATTACTTGATAACCGCCATAAGTATAATACGCAAATCTTTGCAAATCTCTAAAAAATAACTATGATCCTCGCAAGAATCATAAGACCGCAGTCCTTCTTCAGCCTCAGCCTTTATCTTCAGCAGTAAGTCGCCTCAGGTATCACAAGCCAACCATGGAGATGCCTTCTCCACAAAGGTGTATGAAAGTATACAAAACTTTCTAGGGTTTAAACCGATTCACTAAAATTATTTTCAGGATGTATGTTGTGAATCAAAAAGTATTTTTGCAACATAAAATATGAAAAACTTTCGCAAAAGTTGTGCAGAAATGAATCTGGCAAAAGTCTTAAAAAACTGAACACGAAATAGGTACTTATAGGACGTTCATAAATTTCGAGGCAGTGGCGTCGTTCGAACGATATTGCAGTGTCTTTCTAGCGAGGTGGTAATTTTGTTCGAACGAGACAAGGCTCATTTCTAACGACATCCAAAAAATTGACACGATAAGCCCTCGTTTGAAAAACACATTGAACGACCTTTAAACGACATGTAATTTAATCTCATCTAAACGAGATTTAAAAAATAACATTATTTTTCTTTTCGAAATAAAAAACTCTTGTTCATTTTTAATAAAAATGAACATCCCAAAAAATAATTCTATAAATTAATTTAAACTCTAAATTGTTTTATACCTCTACGGGATGTCGAAAATTCTTCAAACTTGAAGATGCTAGAGTTTGGTTCGTCATGACGGTGCGTGACGATTTGTAACAGGATACTAAACTAGCCTAAAGTTATGCTATTAACAATGTTAGAAAAATTGTTCTTACAAATCTCCCCTTTTGGCTATTCCGATACAAAACAAACAAACATAACCGAATACCAAATTAAAATAAAAAAATCTCCTATGACAAAAATCCTAACACCCTTCCTAACCCTAGAACAAAATGTTATAAGTCTCTTTGTCTTCAAACTTCTTCTTCTTCCTTTTTGCAAACTTTGTCGCCATCTGTGTGTCTTGAATTCTACTTAAGTACCTAGACACACGAGACAAAAACATGTACCTCGTGATGCACCGAGTTTGAGATAAGATAAAACTCATAAATAAATTATGCCCCATAAATCAAACTCATTTTAATTTGCTCTCTTCCTTTGTTTTTATCCGAAATAGACAAAGAAGTAGAAACATAGGCATGAAATACGAAGCATCACGTAGAAGATGATATATCATCATAAAAAGATAAAAATCTATAATGTGTAATGATCATCTCAAAGCAAACTCAACCAACTATTTTTGAGAATTTTTAATATTTTTTTAGGAAAAACAAATTTCACAAATACAACATACAATACCGTATAAAATATGTGCAAAATATTTCAAAGAAAATTTGGCACATATATATAGGTATAAACAACCTCAAAACACATAAGTTTTACACACTAGCATAGTATCGATGTGTCCAAACTTGTGGTATGGAATGAATGGGTGTGAGCTAGAAATAAATGAATTACAACCCAAACACTCAAATATGTTCAAGAAGTTCTAATTGACCCCAAAACTTTATCAAACGAATCTTTAGCCTCAATTGACAAATAATGTTGAACTTAATGAAGAAAACAAGCACAATGCACACAAGTCTAGAATATTGCAAGAATACCAGCTACTTTTCCCAATTGGGGGTAAATGAACCTACTCATGAGCATTGGATGCGATAAACATCACAATATATTATTTTAATTAATAAGAAGTTTGCAATGCAGTAAGGTAACCCAAATCAACTATCCATCTTTTCAATTGCATTTATATATATATATATATATATATATATATATATATATTAATTGCAGCCCTAGTATAGTCAGTTTGTTTTACAAATGACCCTGCACATAGCGCAGTACGCTACCCAACTCATCTCAAGAATAATCGATACATAACCATAGCCGACGACTCATAATATTATCCGTATGTAGCGTGATGTATCTCCACACAATAACCATCCTTATAGCTGCACTTATTTTTTAAGCCATTTAACCCTAAACATCGCACATACCATAACGCGCGCATAAAACCGTTACTATAGCCAAGTTTCTTAGATCTCGCACACATTATCATGGTTAGTCAGCATTAAACCCTGCACATACCATAACGCCCAGATAAATCTAGTTAAAATAGTCAACCCAGTGTAGGTTCCGTACATACAATATGGCCGATCAATGTACAACCTTATACATAATGACGCCCGAGTCCATCAATATCTAATACCTGTTATTATCAAAGGTATTAATTATATTATCATTTATTTTATTATGTTCTTATTATTATTCACTTACCCAAAAATGCTCGGGTAACGCAAACCAATGCATTCCTAGTCCCATACCTAGAGATCATGAAAACCATGCGTACTTCCTAATCATATACCTAGGAAATACCCAAAATCATAACCACGCCCTTGTACCTCACCTAGGATAAAATCCAATTGACATGTATCTACTAGTCACATACCTAGGAAATACCCAAAGCCATAAACATTACCTTGTCCCATACCTAGGAAATAACAAACCAGAAAAATGACCACTCACTAGTCCCATACCTACATATCATTAACCGTAAATATTATAATTCAAAGTATAAACTAAAGTCCATAACTCAATAATCCCAACGATGTCATTATTTTAACATGTGTTAATTCTAAAATTCTTACATTCTCTTGGCTAAAGTCGTATTAGTTTAATTTACATTTATACAACTCAGATTTTATGTGAATTAAATCAATTTCATCATGTGAATTAAAAACTTACAAAATAGTCCAACAAGTTGTCCAAATCCAATATTCTATTTTGGGTGAGATTTAACCTAATAAAATCATAAACCAGTTTAGCATACGAGTTAACAATTTTAAACAACATCCTTCAATGTACTACCCAACAATCATTATTTATTGATTTCATATGCCTTTCCATATTTTTAAATTTATATACTATTTAACGTGCGGTTCAATACAATTTCAAATGTCGATAAAGCCCACTATTTTAAAACATATGAGATTTCAAGTATTAAATCAATTTTCATAAGCTCATAAAAATAAATTATAATTAGGTTATCACTTTCCCAAATTAAGTTGCTAATTATTTTTATAAAAACATGCATAATTAGGGTCTAGACAACATTTAAATCAAATAATACTTAAGGAGAAAAATAGAGATATTCTAACCTTATGAATGTATTATGAAAATTATATGTATCACAAGTTGTTCCTCTTTTGAAAAACTTCAACTTACCTTCTTTGGAGTTCTTCAAAATCTTAGTGTAAACTCTCAAAATTAAGGTTGAAGGTTGTTTTAATGGAGTTGGGATTTGAAAGAACATAAGGTATCTAGGTTATAAATCGTATATTATAAAAGAAATCGTCCAAGATTCGATTTATAAAGATAAAAAAAAAGGCTTAAATTATCGTTGGAACCCTTCCAAACCCCTTCCTAACCCGCTATAGCGATGGAAATCTGCAACCACCTACCTATTTCTCCCTTGGTTTCTCATAATTTCACTCGGATTCAATTTCTTTTAAAGTCCCCTCATATTTTAACTCTAAACTAACATGAAACCACATGTGTTTGACTTTTAAAAAGTCTAAGCTTGGAGTCTAAGTAAGTCAAAAAGGACTCAAATTCCCATAAGGTTTTTACCAAAACCTAAAATTACCAAATAATTAATTAAATTCTCAAAATGTTTATTTAATTAGCCAAAAATCACCAAATTTATTTAAAGTAAATTATTACTTATTTAATTCAAATTCCAGCTCATAATTCATTTTAATTAATTGATTCATTGAATTAATTAGTTCGATTCTAAAAAGTAAGGGGTATTACAAAGAAATGGCTTCAACACTTTGAACCCTAAAAAAGCTTTCTAAAAGAATAAAGACCTCAAAGATGGACTCATAAAATCATTTTTAGAAACCATTGTAAGACAATCCTATAAGTAAGGGAACACGAGTACACTATACTCTTATAGATGACAAATGGGGAGGGGTTAGCTCAAACCGAATTTGTATCAATAGTTGTGAAGATAATAGATTGATTAGAGAGGAAATATAACCAATTTTTCATATCAGATTCAATTGAGTTCTTCGATGTAATAATTAATATATTTGGACAAAGCTAGACATTGAACCAACAACTCGAGGCTAGGATAAATGGCACGTCCATGGCGAATTTAACTTTATAGGAACACCATATACACCTATAACTGCAAATGTTATAGCTAATACACTGCTCAATAGGTTAATATAATAGGTTAAGTTTTTGTTTTGAAAATAATTTTAGTTTGTGTTTTGGAAACATTATCAATTGGTAAGAATATTCAAGTTAAACTCTGGGTTTGGGATATGGTTCAATAAACTATGGGTTTTTAGGGATGAATGAAGTTATGCCTTTTATTAGTATATTCCCTTCTAGCCCGGGGGATATTGTGTAAAAATGGTTTGACAAGCTGCCGCATAGGTCGATCAACAATTTCAAGCAACTAGTGGAGGCATTTATTACTCGATTCATTACCAACAGTGTACATCCTAAGTGAATGGATTCGTTCCTCATCACGAGGAAATCACAGGAAACCTTACAAGAATATGTTAGGCGATACTAGGAAACTTACAACATAGTTAAATATTTCTATGAACAGGTCGTTATGGCCATGTTTAAGATTGAATTACCTAAAAGCTATATGCTACACCAATCTCTCACAAAGAAGAAGGAAAACACCATCGACGGTCTCATATCATGCATAGAGAAGTATACAGAGGTGGAAGATGCGGTCGTTGGCACCCAGAATGAAAATGGTTGCTCAAAGATGACCAAGAACAAAGATAAGGATAATGCCCTTTAGAAGGGGGGCGAGAATCAGAACGGGGGATCTAAGAATTGTGAAAAGGAAAATATTGGTAAGGCTTTCCAAGCAATCAACACTGTTTTCAAAGAACCAATTTTAAGATCTTGAGTAAAATTAAGAATAAACAATTCCTCAAATGGCTATAAAAGATGATGGGAGATCCGTCGAAGATAAACACTGTACTTAAGTGCTCGTATGACAAAGAGCATGTGCACAAAATGGAGAACTACGAGGCCCTCGAGGCCCATTTGTAAGAGCTGGACCAAGTTGTCCACTTGAATGATCATGTATTAAAAAGGGGCACCAAAGCGGCCATAAACGTTAATCAGAATCCCAAAAATGTCCCGAACGATGTTGAAATAGGGTACAAGTTCACAATCTCCATAATGCCTCAAGTCTAAAGTAGATCTAAGGTAACGACGTTCAAATGGAATTGAACAAAGTCACCGCAGTAGTGGAATTGAACAAAGTCTCCAACAGGTAAACGTCGATGCCCAAAAGATCTCAATTGAAATAAGCATATAGACTTTATGGAGGATGACCTAGTCGAAATTAGGACTCTGCATTATGATGCACTAAAAATCACACTTTGGATTGTAAACTCGGATATGAATAACTTACTAGTTGACCAGCGAAATTCCTCAGAGGTTATGTACCTAAAATTGTTTAACAAGATTAGCCTTAAGGCAGAAGACCTCAAAAAAATGAACATTCCTTTGGTCGGCTTCACAGAAAAGATGACCATGTCACTAGGGAAGGTGGTCCTACCATCCCGAACTGGGAATAATTTAAAATATTTGAGTTCCTAGTTGTGAACATTAATTTTCCTTACAATGAAATCCTTGGACGAAGATAGCTCCATGCCATGCAAGTTATCTATTACACTTATCATCGGAAGCTCAAATGCATCACCGATCAGGGGATAATGGAGATCAAAGGAAATCGAGTCGTTACTCTACAGTGCTTTATCGTCACCATCGGGACCAAATAGGAAAAAAACATAAAAAGGTCGCCATTGGGCCGACCAAGTACGGAGCCGCACTATTAAAATACAAACTAAAGTATAGTAGAGCAGGGGTGGAATAAATAAGGATGGCCCTGCATACGGGGTCATGAAACTATTACAAGAAGTAGTGTTTGATAATTCAACCCAAAAAGGAGATTCCTAATCGATAGATCACTAACCGACCAGGAAAAATAATAACTAATTTATCTGCTAAGGGAAATCCAAGATTTTTTTGCATGGCAACCTTGTGATATATCTGGGATTAATCGCAAAGTCAAGTGCCATTAACTTCACATGGACCTAACACACCCGTCGATCATATAAAATGCTCGCTGAACAACTCTAAAAAAGGCAAGGGTCTTGGAAAAAGAAGTGGGGAAGATTGTGGAGGCAAGGTCTATTAAATAAGTTCAATTACCCAAATGGCTCTCACACCCACTAGTCGTAAAGAAAAGTAATTAAAAATGGAGAGTCCGCATAGACTTCACTAATCTCAAACCCAAGGATAACTTTCCTTTGTCGAAGATCAACCAATTGGTTGGCGCCATAACCGATCACGAACGAATGAGTTTCCTGGATGTGTACTCAGGGCACCATCAAATTTCTCTATTAGGTCCCGATTAGGATAAGACCTAATTTATTACCACTCTTGGACTATAATACTAAAGAGACATTCCATTTGGTTTCTAGAAAGTATAAGTTATATAATAATCGTTGGTCACCAAGATCTTTAAGGATTATCTAGGTCACACCATGGAAGTTTATATAGACGACATGCTTGTCAAAATCAAGCATTAGGTCGACCATCTGCATGATGTGGAAAAGATATTTGAGGTTTTTAGATATTATAGAATGGAGCTAAACACAATCAAGTACTCTTTCGAAGTTCAATTTAGGAAGTTCCAGGGATACTTGGTCAGCTAAAGGGGGATCAAAACCAACCCCGACTAAATTGATGCAATTAACAATGTTCATCCACCAAATACACATCATGATATTAAAAAGTTGGTAAGAATATTAGCAACACTTAACCGCTTCATCTTAAAATATTTCAAAAAGTGTCTACTGTTCTTTCACATATTGAAGAAAGAGAAAGGGCTTAACCTAGAATGAGGAATGATTGAAATCACTTGATGAAATCAAAACTTACCTGAGCCAACCACATCTGCTTGTGACCACAAATTCGATAGATCCAGTCTACCTGTATCTCGCGATGTCCGATTATACAGTTAGATCGACCTTTATGTGTGAGAATGAAGGGCACCAAGAGCCTATTTACTATGTCAGCAAAACGTTCCTCGATGCTACCTTCCATTTGAGAAGTTAATATATTATCTTATTATTACTTCGCAAAAGCTGAAGCATTATTTTGAAGGTCAGTTAATTATAGTCACCACATATTTCCCGCTCAAGAAAGTCCTTAAAAAAGTCGACCTATCATGACGGATGTCCAAATGGTTGGTGGAACTTGGGATATTCGATATCCACTATCAACTAAGGGCTGTAATAAAAGGTCGGGTACTGACATATTTCATCTTTGAGTTCACAAGGGAGGAGAAGCTTGACAACAAGGACTTTATCGATCAAGTAACCAACCAAGAGTTTGACCAACTCAATAAGTGATTCTTTATGTCAACGGACCTTCTAATTTATGAGGGAAGGAGTGAGAATTATCCTCATTACTCCTAAGCAGACTATGATCGAACAAGGGATCTGACTTGGCTTCGAAACATCCAACAATGAAGTCAAATATGAATCTCTCATTGTCAGGTTACAAAAAGTCTCATCTCTTGGCGCAAGTCACCTTAACGTTTACTATGACTTAACGATGGGATCTAATAAAGTATCAGGAGACTATAATGCTAGAATGAGAAAATATTAACGTATCTATAGATCTCCCAACATCTGATTCCTGGGTTTGAGAAGGTTTATAATTAATAATGCCCTCATGGAAACAACAGCCATACTGACACCTTAACTACTTTAGGTTCAACAGTTGGCTCAGACCTTAAGAAAACCATCGAGGTGGAGTACTTCGCACAACCAAGCATATCATACCCAAAGGTCTTCGAGTAAGTCCTCATCGTTTGAAAGGATCCAAGATGGATGGATTTGATTATAGCTTACTTACAAGGGAATGTTTTACCGGCCTACAAGAAACAATCCCATTAGGTCCAAGCAAAACTTACTTGTTCTTACTTGCCAACTAAGGACAAACTCTATAATAGATCTTTCACAGGTCCCTACTTCAATTCGTGCACCTAAATAACGTTGACCAAGTCTCGTACGAACTTCATAATGGGATATATGGGAGCCATGCAAGGGTGAGATATTTGGCATTAAGAGTGAACAAAGAAGGTTAATGGTGGCCATATATATAAAAGGATGCAGTCTCTTATGTTAAAGTGTGCAAAAAGTGCCAAGAATTCTCGCTTATGCTTCATCAGCCGACTAGTGACCTGAAGTCATTGACCAACCTATGGTCGTATGTAATGGGGCTTGGATATCGTGTCCCTCTACCTACAACACTAAAAAATCACAAGTATCTCTTGGCTGGTATAGACTATTTCACAAAATGGAATGAAGTCAGCCGTTGGCGAACATCAGAGACACTGATATGATAAGATTTATTTAAAGAAACGTCGTAACTCATTTAGCATATGAAGAATGATCAACACAAATAATGGAATGCAATTTAAAAGCATACCATTTTAAGACTTATGTAATAACCACAATATCAAGCACTACTTCAGCTTGGTGGCCTACCCTCGGAGAAATAGGCGGGCTGAGGCATCTAACAAGATAATGCTCGATGACATAGAGAAGATGTTAGAGAAATAAAAAGGTGCTTGGGTGGACGAGTTCCCCAAGTCCTGGAAGCTATTTTTCCAACTATGACAACCATCGTTGCTGATCAAGACTTAAACGGAGAAATCATAAGGACTAAGGTCGACTTAACTGACTTAACTGATGAGCAAAGATGATAAACGTTAATTAAGTTAGCTTTTGACCCAAAATAGTTAGCCAGGTATTTACCCAAGAAGGTTCTAGGTCAGAGATTATATCTTCAGGAAAGTGCTCGATAATGCGAAGAAGCCATCATATGGTAAGCTAGATCCTAAATGTAATGGGCCATTCCAGATTATTAGAGATGACCTTCCAGCGGCATACCAATTAAAAATAATGGGGGGCATAGAGATCCTTAGGTCCTAAAATGTGACTAATCTTAGGAAATTTTATTTCTAGCAAAGTCATTTCATGCAAATTTCATTAAGCATGTCTATCTTTATTTCAAATTTAAGGTCTTGTTTCTTGGAAGACTTTAAGTTCAATTAATGCAATTAGATTCATTTTTATTTCAAATGGAAAGATAATTCTTTTTATTTATGAGTTAGTATTATATCCGATCAAAGTTTATTCATCATCATGCATGCCTTAGTATGATTACATTTAATAAAAACTTCAAGATTACATATTTTCGTTATGAAGAAATGCGAAAGCATCAAGAATTTCCCTGGTGAAAAAACAAAATAAAGGGGATCCCTCGACACTAAGTGTCCCAACTTTAGTCGGCTAAAATCCTAAACGGGTGGATGGCCTTACACCTAAGTGCATTTTCGCCATCATTTGACCTAGGCCTAAGATTGTGTGACGACGTTCTCTAAAAGGCAAGGTAAATAATAAAAACATGCTCGATATAAAAAGATGGGAAAGTAAAAAACATGGAATTAACTAACAGTTTCATAAATCATTCATTTTGCAAAAGGCCTATACTGGTAAAGTTACAAAAATGAATATACATAATCACGGACGGACAACCACCATCTCTGGCGAGTTATCAACTCAACAACCTTAATTCTTTGTCCATCATCAGGATTGGGCTAAAACTTATCATCGATATCATGATATAATAAGTAATCATTTGCTAACTGAAGAGGTACGATATCATGAGAAATCCAACTTTCATCACTCCCAAATGGAGGATGACTGTAAGCAGGGCACTCCACTTGCTACCAGTACAAAAGTTAGGAGCCTTTGGGAACCTTCATGATAGCTAGGATGTTTAGCCAACCATGCTTGTAGGCCAATTGTTTAGCCTCATCTAGATGAAGGGAGACATCCACCCATTCTTCATTATAACCATCAACCCAAACTGCGCGAGGAACCCTTGTGTAAAAATACTTCAATTTTATCATCTCATGGCCCATGCCTTGCTAAATTATGTCGTCTATCTTAAAGTCCTCCTCATCCTTGTCGAGTTTCTCCCTTAGGTAATTATTTTCATTCTGTAATAGCTTGGCGTTATCGCCAACCTCCCAAACTTTCATTTGCAGACCAACGACCAGACGAGACTGTTTATTAAAAGAGATTATCATCTTTTGGAGAGGTTGTCGAACAGATTCAAAATGCATCGCGAGCTTGACTGTTGGCATCCCAACCAAGTACCAGGTCGAGATCATCAATTTTTGGAAGTATTAACACCACTACCAACCTGCCAAGCTACAAGGATCAATAGAAAAACATTTAGGCATGAAAGAGATAATTAAAAATAATTCGAAGAACAATCAATAACTGGTAAATAATGAAAAAAAACAGTCAAAATACATAAAAAAAATATAAGGAATAACGAGACATAAGCTAAATCGAAATAACTTGGCCCTTATTTTCCTTCGCATGCACTTAGGTGGTTGGGACTTTGCCTTAATCGATGTTCATCATCTCTTGGTCTACTCCATCCTTTACTTGGACACTACCTGAGGCCTTTCCCTATTCTTCATCCCTTGATGGAGAACTTGGATCGTGCTCCCTAAAAAGTTTAGACTCGTAAGGAACTTGGTCTTGACCAAGGCTGCATCCCAGCCTTCTTGAATTTTGACTTACGAATGTAAGCTAACTCCTTTTTTGCCAGACTAAAGGCGTCAACATACCCCTAGTCTTAGGCCTCGTCTTTGGCTTCTACATGGACCCGAGAATTTTCCTCGGTACCCTTCTTTAACAGATCAAGCTCTGACCTCAACTTAGATATCACAAAATTGGTGGATTTTTTCTTGGCATCATATCCCTTTTGGGCAGCATTGAAAGACTCTTGGGACTTTATCAAGGTCTTTTTCAGGTCGTCATTTGCCTTGACTTGGGTACCCTCCTATCGAGCATGTCGATAAAGCCTTCCACCACAAACTGTAAAAACAAGATGAGCATAAGTCAATACAACCATTAGAAATCTAAGAAAATAATCTGCATCAAAGTCATAGAATGTACAAGAGATAATGCTTATGCGGCGCAAGAAGTAAGTTAGTCAGAGGTTAGACTGCTGACCCATTCTCTATCTAATTCCAGGACAACCCCTATCTGTAAGCCAAGGACAGAGAAGGATTCTCGACCACTGACATGACTTGGTGACCCCTCCCTGTGGTGGGGTCATCTACCTTCTTGGTGGTAATAACGATTGTAAAATGAGGAGGGACCTCGCTCTTGCCCTTATTTTTTACCTTCTCCCTATCAGGAGAATCCAACAAAGTAACGAGCTCAGGGGGACCTTCGACCTCCTTCCTCTTTTAAGCTTTGCCCTTTAGTGAAGTGGGGAGGTCGGACTCGTCCACCAGAGTAAGAGCCTTATTCCTTTGAGGCATGTCTTCCTCAATAGCAAGGATGGGGTTAACGTTCATAGGTTCAAAAGATGATGAGGTGGACGCACTTAAAGACCCCCCACTGATTAAAGGGACTAATATATTTGGAGTTGAATCAACGAACTTGGTGATGAAGGGTGAAATAATATTTGTTTACTCGAGAAACAACGATGCCGATCTCAAATGCTCGATACAAGAGACAATGGTCTTATTAGATTCTAGACCTTCATAAGCTCAGACTAATTAACGTGAGAAATCGCCGGTTCCTTTTTCTTTGAATCCTCTGCAAAAGGCAAACATAAGAGTTAATAGACATTTCATATAACATTTAGTCATCAATAATAAATAATAATCAAGACAGTGATCATCCTATCTTATGCCCCCAGATTGGGCACTTAAAACCTCTATAGGGCTCACCACCCTAAAAAATTAGTGGATGTTTCAATTTTTAAGCAATGAAACCATGACTCCAATAATCCTTGTTGGAATGAGGGAGGTTGACCACTAAAACCCTTTTCGCCTTGCATATTTTTGGATAAAAGGTATTATTATTCATTCTTACCCACGAATAACAATACCTTATGTGAAGAATCCCAATTTGGATCTCATACAATTCATTGATTCGATGAACCCCATTCATGATCCTGTATATATTTGGGGTGCATTGGCAAGAATAATTATGAAGAATTCGCAAAACTCCAGAAACAATTGGTTTGGAGGAAAAGTAATACCACCTTCTACTTCAGACTCAATGTGTATCCAATGACCACCGAGAACATTTTAGCAATCATCGAGTTCCTTGGAACAATCGATTTCCCCCAATTAAGGATATAAAGTGTTTTTATAAACTCTTTTAAGGTTTAAGCGTATACATCATATACCATTTTCTCAATTCGAGAAGGACGAACGCAAGAAGATTTAAAGAAGAAAATGATAAATTGAAAATAAATTACAAAAAAAAATAGAGAACGGATAAAACTTACAAGTTGATAAAGATGAAGAGAGTTCCTAACGTCCTGAATAATTGAAAAGAAATACAAAATAGCGGTAGGGAGTTCTTTAAAACTGCATGGTTCAACTACCAAAGCGACTCATAATTTGAAACAAGACCCAAAGTGACAACTGCCATATGCACGCCCTAACATTTGGTTTTTTCATGAACTTTTTACTAGCGTACCCTTGGGAAGTCAAGTTAAATTAGAAGAGTTCCATCAGATACTCAATGTCCATAAGGAAAAGATTTATTCTCCAAAATATGACAAGTATTGATGTAATCCAAAACCAAACCTCAATTGGCAATCAAGAGTCACTGTCAACCATAATAATTGCTCACTGGCGATAAAACCAATTCACCCTTTTGGAGTTGCTAAGATTTGGAGGCAATTGTGTTGGAGTTTGAGCGGAAAACTATAACACAATAGACTAACGTGCAAAAATAAACTAGTGTTGAATAAACCCAAATTACCTACGAGTTTTATATATTATCAAGAGGGGACCAAATTTAAAGTTTACTTAAATTGATAACTAAACTTCAATCTGGTTTAGGTTTGGTAAGTGAATTATAGTCCTAATTATTATCTTTAATTAAACTAGGAGATTAAGAAGATAATAATCAATTCAGTTTATTTAGGTGTGTTTCTTGACTTTAATCCTATTTTTTCGAGTTAAGTGATTAATGCAAAAATTAAAGCACGTGGTGTTTATTTTACGTCACAAAAACTCTTCCCCGGGAAAAATGATGGACCCTCTAGGGTCACATAGTCCACCAAGTTCACTAAAACAAAATAAAAAAGGAAAAATTCACAAACATGCAACAAAACTCAAAGCAAGATAAATTAAAACAAGTTATTACCTATATAGACCAAGCTTCTCTTTGCTCTGGTTTCTCTTCCATAATTATCCTCACTATGAAAATCTTGTCCACTTTGCTTTCTTCATATCTAAGCCTCCCCTCTAGCGTCCTCCGCGCAGGTTGTCTTAGTGCATATTGATTCTAAGAGTGACTAGTGGTAGTGCAATGCTCTTGTGATGTGTCATAATCTATATGACACACTCACCCTTAATGTTACAACCCAAATGAATATGCAATAATTTTTTGATATCATAAATATCAGCAGCAAATCTTATGTTCTTTCTTTCTCATTTAAATTAAGCTATCTTGATTTAACACAACTTTCAACAAACTTTCTTTTCAAAAATTAGAACAATTAGATTTGATTCTCGATATCTACAAAATAATCAGTGCCTAAGTGAATGTAGTGTTCTAAGTGTGTGACAAAATATTGTGGCATAATCAAGAACACAGATATTCTACGATAGAATATATACACATAATAATTGACTAATGTATATAGCAATTTAAGCACAAGTCAATTACAAAGTTGTTTTAAAAAATTGTTCAGATTAAAGCAAGATTAATCTAACAACTTAATATGAAAGTTCTTAATAATTCTGATTTAGAGTCTTGGGTCTGACGTCAAGTAAGGTTCAAGAAGAATATTAAAGAGAGTCAATATTTCTTTCTACCAATTTTAGTCCTTAAGCAGAATACGTTTAACTTTCTAAACCTCTTATAGATCAAACCTTATTTTAATCAAACCTTTTTATATGTGATTTAAAACAACATGTTTTAATCAAGCATGAACTTAGAAACAAGGTTGATAAATCAGAATACACATAATAAAAAAGATTACAAAAAAAAAAACGGACTCTTTGTTAAAGTGTGAAAATGAATAATTGAGACGTTTTGAATGGGATTTAAAATGAGAATTTCCTGTCGTAATTATTAAATTAATCTGATAAATGAAAAGGTGAGTTATACGTAGGATATTTTAGAAGGATATGAATAAACCCCTATTTTATAATGTGAGGACAGGAAGTGGTACAGACTAGTTAGTTAACGGCATAACTAGGACGGGTTAAGGATATACGTTAGGCGTGCATATTAGTTGAGGGGGGAGAAACTCATGTGATATCACGTAACTAACATGTATATAATATTCACTATTTAATGCAATTAAACACTTGCTATATTTTTAAACTGTTTTCACCTCGGGCTCTGATTCGTTTGCTTTCAAATCTCTTTTTGTAAAACCTTTTTAGGTGCCCAGCCACTGGGATGTCAAGCATAGGAGTTCCATTACTTTGACATGTTGTAGCTATTGTGGAAGTTACATGATCTCGATATTAGACGCCTCCACATTCTGCATTTGATTCTATTCTGGGTCACTCATCAGTTAGGGCATGTCGCCCCTTTTCATTTAAAGATAACATTCTCAGACTTTCAGTTTCATTACAGTTGGATTTATTTATTTGTTCAGACTTTGTATTTGAAATATTCATTATTTGGATTATTCAGGGGAGTGTTACTCCAGATTGGTTTATTTGTTCCATTATTATTTCTATTGTGATTGTGATGTGGAAGTGGTATAGTTAGCTTATAATTTAATTGGTTGCATGTTAATTTAATTTAATAAAATTTGGCAACTCATTTTTTAAATATTAGGTGGCTAGTAATTGTTTAAAAAAAATATTTTCGACAGTGATGCTATGAACTGAACCAATTTCACATTTTTGTATTAATTTGAATAAAGGAGTAGCTACCCGGTATTTAATTAGTCGGGGTGTCATAGATAGATCATTAATCTCTTTTAGGATGTAACGTTTCTGGTCAAATCTAGGGGAAAAAGACCTTAAAATTTCAGCACACACTTATTTATTAGAATATTATATACCATTCGCATGTAGCTGAGTAATTATATAAGTCAAATGCATATAAAAATCATCAAATGGTTTGTTATCATTCATTACTAACATATTGTATTGTTGAACCAACATTTGCGTTTTACACTACTGCACCCTATCGTTACCCTCGTGTGCTATTACTAAAGTATCCCAAGCATCTTTACTAACAGTGCAATGACATATACATTTTAATTCAGTTTCACTCACACTTATGAAATTTGCATTTTTTCCCTTATTATTGAAATTGCTTATCGTTTTCTGATCAACACTTAATTCAGATGTTCTAAGTTTTCTAAAAATAGTGTTACCTTCTGCTATAGGAATAGTGGGGTGTCTATAACCATTTTCAATTAAATCCCAAACTTCATCTCCTAATGTGGCTTGAATAAATGCAATCATTTTAATTTTCTAATATGGAAACTTTGTGCCATCGAAAATAGGAGGTTAACTAAAATTTCCTAACATAAGCAACTGACTTAAATCGTCCACGAAAACAAGATAAAAAGAGTTTAGCAAGAGTCTATAAAATAGATCGTTTGAAAAGTCTAGCTCTGATGCCACTTGAGCGAGCAACTATAACGCAATAGACTAATGTGCAGAAGTAAACTACTGTTGAATAAACCCAAATTACCTACGAGTTTTATAGATTATCAAGAGGGGACCAATTTAAACTTTACTTAAATTGATAACTAAACTTCAAACTGCGTTAGGTTTGGTAAGTTAATTAAAGTCCTAATTATTATCTTTTATTAAACTAGGTGATTAAGAATATAATAATCAATTCAGTTTATTTAGGTGTGTTTCTTGACTTTAATCCTACTTTTTCGAGTTAAGTGATTAATGCAAAATTTAAAGCACATGGTGTTTATTCTACATCGCAAAAACACTTCCCCTAGAAAAACGATTGACCCTCTATGGTCACCTAGCCCACCAAGTCCACTAAAACAAAATAAAAAAGGAACGATTCAAAAACATGCAACAAGACTCAAAGCAAGATAAATTAGAATAAGCTATTACCTATCTCTACCAAGCTTATCTTTGCTCTGGTTGCTCTTTCGCAATTATCCTCACTATGCATCTCTTGTCCACTTTGCTTTCTTCATGTCTAAGCCTCCCCTCTAGCTTCCTCCACGCAGGTTGGCTCAGTGCCTATTGATTCTAATAGTGACTAGTGGTAGTGCAATGCTCTTGTGATGTGTCCTAATATATATGGCACACTCACCCTTAATGTTACAACCCGAATGAATATGCAATAATTTTTTGATATCCTAAATATCAGCAGCAAATCTTATGTTCTTTCTTTCTTTTTTAAATCAAGCTATCTTGATTTAGCACAACTTTCAGCAAACTTTCTTTTCAAAAATTAGAACAATCAGATTTGATTCTTGATATCTACACAATAATCAATACCTAAGTAAATGTGGTGTTCTAAGTGCGTGACAAAATATTATGCCATAAATATATTCAAATAAGATAGGCATAATCAAGAACACATATATTTACGATAGAATATATACACACACAATAATTGACTAATGTATATAGCAATTTAAGCACAAGTCAATTACAAAACTGCTTTTAAAAAATTGTTCAGGTTAAAGCAAGATTAATCTAACAACTTAATATGCAAGTTCTTAACAATTCTGATTTAGAGTACTGGGTTCGAAGTCAAGTAAGGTTCAAGAAGAAGATTAAGGAGAGTCAATATTTCTTTCTACCAATTTCGGTCCTTAAGAAGAATAGGTTTAACTTTTTAAACCTCTTATAGATCAAACCTTATTTTAACCAAACCGTTTTTATGTGATTTGAAACGACACGTTTTAATCAAGCATGAACTTAAAAACAAGGTTGATAAATCAAAATAGATACAATCGTCATTTGTGTGTGCAATATTGTTCAAACTTACACACCACAATCGATCTAATATAGATCTAAGAGAACAAAATAGATTTGTACTTTTATTGTGACAAGTCGTGTGTAATTTGTGTAGCTAGGCACATATATAACGCATGCAGGCAAGTATTATCATGGATATATACAAATATATATAACATAAGTATGTGAATTAATGTGTGAAGTGGTTCTCACAAGAATAGCCAAATACCTTTAATCCTTTGAGGGATTTTCTTGATATTCCAGGGCTATATGAGATGCAGCAAAGTATATAAAGAATATACAGCAAAAATCACACCAGATCTAGAAATCATATCTAAAAATACTAGAAGAGAGATATTTCACTATTATACTTATTTTCGCACAAAACAATAGTGTAAAATAGGTAAGGTTCGTTTTGATAAAATTTTCAAGAACACGTATGAACCCTAAGAGAGTTTAAAATAATTTTGAAAAAATATCAAAAATGTTTTTTAAAAAACGTACACACATAGGCATAAATATAATGTTAGTTTTTAGAAATAACCTATGAAAGAGATTATTTCTTCAAACATAAACACAAGTGAAAAATCAGAGTGAAAAAATGTAAACTCTCTATATAAAATTTGACAGAGTTTGGGTGCAAAAATATTTTTCTCGGATCTTCAAAAATGAAAACCCAAAGCCTTAATTTATAGACTTAGTGGGTCTGTGCTGATTGGTGTAATTTAGGCACACATGGATTGTAAACAATGCACACATAACCGTAGATAAAAAATAAATCGTGCGTACCATAAAGAAACACAAATTACTCCTTTAAAAAATTGACACGCGTCTCTAACAGGTGTACCTGGCTAAACAAAATGTGTAAGGCCATTTTATGAAACGATGGCGCTTTGAAATAGATGATCCCAAAATGATTTAAGAAAAAAACTTGAATAATATCTATATTAGTCAATTCCCATAAGACAGTCTATGTCCTACCATTGCCAACTCGTGGAGCTGTCATAACAGTTAAAGGCATCTCGAGACTACAATCACTAGACCTGCTAGGATCATATCGCCAACGTGAGGAACTTGCCAGGAAATTAAGCCATATGATATCTTCTTAGACATAATAAAGATTACAAAAAAAAATAAGCCTTTACATGCATACAATAACTACACGTACCTATTACATTACAGTATTATAATATGGGGCTTTTACGGTCTAGTCCTTAGACTAACAATTTTGGACAAAGAAACCAAGCCCAACAAATTTTAAACGATTAGGTCCAACATATAAATACCCCGAAATTAAAACAAACATGCACTATTCAGAAATCGAAGCGCCGAAAATACTGTATTCTCTCTTGAATCAAAAAATCGTGCCATATATTCGATCAAAACCTCAAAACGAATCGAATTCTCAATCAAATTTTGGTCAACAACAACATATAAATACTCCTGATCGAAGCGCCAAAAATTCTCTTCGATAAAAAATCTAACTCTCTTCGATCAAAACCCTAACTCTCTTCGATCAAACCCTAATCGTTGAAGTTTTACCGAGCATTTTACATTTTAAATCAAATTCTTCCAAACACCACTAACAAGTATGTATACATTCTCTTATCACCTATTTGTCCTTGTATATTTTGTGTTCTCATATGTATAAATTTGTAGACACATGGACTGATGAAATCACATTCTTCTTCTTCTTCATGATATGAAAAAATATATTTGTTTCCCTCATTTTAATTGCAAAGCACACTTTTTGCATGTTAGATATATGTATTTCATTATTGTACTTTTCCTCGTGTATACATCATTTATCGATGATTTATCGAGGACTAAGAATATATACATGATTGAAATATGTACATGTACAAGCCCTATTTTATTGCGTGTACTCTGTGTATTTTGCGTGTACTTTCAAAAAGTACACGCAAAATATACAGAGTACACGCACATTAAAATTGAATTTCTCAATCCAATATGCATGTACTTTTATGTTTTATACGTGTACTCTATAAAGTATATATTTCAAATCCATATTTGATCAATCCTGTGTTATTTTAGTCTGCGCCAGCAGCATTTGAATGATATTCCATGAGTTTGTAAGAACTATTATTAGTGTGCTAATATTTAGGAGTTATTTTGGTCCACGCCAGCGGCATTTGAATGATATTTTATTAGTTTGTAATCAGTATTATTGCGTGTACTTTTTCATTTTTGCGTGTATTTTGTTGAAAGTACACCCAAAAAATTCATAAAGTACACGCACATTGAAATTCAATTTGTTCAATCCAATATGCGTGTACTAATGTGTATTATGAGTGTACTATTTTGTATTGTTGTGTTATTGTTTAGGAATCATACGATCAAGCATGTTCAACTGCAAAACTGTTGCTTGCACGTCTGAAGATCTTAACAATACAAAACCTTTCACATTGACAGTCAATAGTACTAATGATAACGAAATTCATTTTCTCCTTCGCATCAATGATAGAGCTAAAAGGTTACTTGGTTTCTACTACTACTATGAAGAAATTTACTGCACTTTTTATGTGCAACAGCTTTAAGTAACTGAATCAAAAGCGAAGGATTTAGCTAAACGAATTGAGCAGTATTGCTTAAGGGGTTTTGATAATGTTGGAGCTTTTAACATGCAGTTATTGTATCACTTCTTTACTGAATATGTTAGGAATAGAGAATCTTAATTTTTGACTTGTCGAACAACCTCTGTTAGGTTTTACCATGAAACGGACGATATATATTACCCCATTTAACATGTATTTTGTTGACAATTGTATGAATTGTTTGTGAGAATATTGCATGTACTTTTGTTAAATACGCTTGTATTTTATTATATTAGTTTATGTTCTATTCTAATTCGCATGTATTTTATTTTTTGTACATATCATTATTGATTAGTAATTTAAATTTTATTTATAAATTAATAGAATGGGGATGAAGATGAAGGCAAGAAGAGGAAAGAAATAAAAAAAGAGTAGTTATGATGATAGTTCTTCATCCAGTTCCAGTTCCAGTTCTAATTCTAGTTCTAGTGTGGCATTGAAATCTAAATGTTCTGCAAAGAAGAATGACCAATATCGATTAAATATTGTTAGCTTTCTTCATGATTTGCATCAGATTAAAGAGAAAATAAACAATACGCATATTGAACTTCTTAAGAAGACTCAATTTTGAGAGCTTTTCAATGCCTACTACAGTGAGAAAGTAGTATAAGTGGATAACAAGAAGACGGATAAAAATATTTTATCAATTATCCAGTTATACAATACGGAAACCAAAAGTTTCCATATGAAGAGTAGGATTGCAATAATGCCAATGGATATAAGTGAAACATTTGGCATACCACTAGTTGAGGGTTTAAAATCAATAGAACTGAAAAAGCGACCGAATACTGCTCAAAAACATGGATTACAAGCACGATACTTTGCAAAAAGAATAGGAAATTCAAAAATATTGAATTTTTTGAAGAAATCAGTCTAATTGGAGACAGATGAAGGCATTGCCGATTTTGTAAAAATTGTGGGTCTCCACTTCTTGAACACGTTATTTTTCTCCAACTCAAACTTCACCCTTGCAGAATTTTGGTTGAAATACATCGACAATATTGAGGAAATGAATAAGTATGATTGGGCATCTGTTGTGCATGAGTTTCTCATACATTCACTTGACAAATCAGCAAGTTTAAAACCTAGCACAGTTAGTGGATGTATCATTTCCCTACTGGTGAGCAAAAAAACATCCTAATATTTCAAAATTTACATACCAATACTCACGTGTACTTAATAAAAATCACATGTATTTTGAAAACACACGTGATATTTTCACGTGTATTTTGTGAATACACGTGATATAAGACGTGTATTTTCAAAATACAGGTGAAATTATCATGCGTATTTTGAAAATACAAGTGAAAATATCACGTGTATTTTGAAAACACATGTGTATAAGACGTGTATTTTCAAAATACACGTGATATTTTCACGTGTACTTTGAAAATACACGCCTTATATCACGTGTATTTTGAAAGTACACTTCTACTTTATAAAGTACACTTGTATTTTACAAAGTACACGTGTATTATGTTTTGTAAATATAACCAGTGTACTTTCAAAATACACTTCTTATATTTTTTGCTAATATTATAAGTGTACTTTAGAAAGTACACGTGAACTTATATTGACAAAGTACACGTGAACTTTGTAAGAATCACGTGTAGTGTACTTTCAAAATACACTTGTAAAATTTACAAAGTACACGTTTAATTTTGCGTGTATTTTGAACAAATCACTTGTACTTTCCATTATGAATACCTAGGTAATAAAATTATTAATATCATTTTATTTTTTGTATGATCACAGTATTGGGCATGTGAGAAATTTGAAATTATTTCTCCTGATGAAGAATTTAAAGATAAGATGCCAAAATTCCTGAGGTGGAAATTGTCTTCTTTGAGCCAATGGTTTGTGAAGAATAACATCGCAACAATAACTTTGAAGCAGGCTACAAATAAACCAGCTTGTAAGGACAGTTATGTACAAAAGGAATCTCAGTTTGACGGGCCAAGTTACTCTTTGAACATTTCTACAGAAAGTCTTATACATGCTGATTCATCATCAGAAAAAGTTGTTGAAGATATTAATGACAATTAGTTTTCACATGGTTGGAATATTCCACTTAAAAACATTGTGACCCCAAAGAAAAAGAAGGGAAAAGATTAACCAAAGGTTAATTTGGAGGAACAAATTGTTGTTTTGAAAAAGGAATTGTTGGAAAAAAATAACCAACTATCTAAAGCAGCTGAAGACTTTAATGGTGCACTAAAGAAGGTGACCTCTTCGGAGGTGAAGAGTGCCATTTTGAATGTACAGTTGCAGGTAGATCGTGATTCACTTTTGAAAGCCCAGGAGGAAATGAAGAAGTTAAAGGTGGAGAATTCCAACCTTTTGAAGGAAAAAGATTTACTACATAAGTTGGAGGTAAAAAATGCCCAACTAGTTGAGTTAAACAATTCTTTAAAAGAAAAGCTTGATTAAGTCACAATGAGTGACTCAGATAGAATTAAAGAATTGGATGAATCATTGAAAAAACAAGCAGAATCATCACGAATTTTAGAACAAATAAATGGATATCTGTCTCTGAGTAATGAAGATCTAAAAAAAAGTATGATGATACATTGCAAAAATGGAGAGATGTTGACATAGAAAAGATGACATTGAGGCAGAATCTCGATGAGTCAGAATTGAAAAGAACTCAACAGGTACTTTTGATTATAAATAATACAGAGTACACGCATTTTTCCATAAAGTGCGTGCATTTTTCGTAAAGTACACGCAGTTTTCCTAAAGTACATGCAGTTTTATTTGATAGTATTTTTAATGCAGTTTTATTTTATATTAGAAATAATGCAAAGTATATGCATTATTTGATTAGACATAATGCAGTTTTATTCAAGTATTGCTTATAATCTAACATTCTTTTTGTATAACAGGAAAAAAATAATAAATTCTTAATGACGAAATTTCGGAGTTGAAGAAAATGCTTGATGAATCAGCATTGAAAAAAAACTGATCAGGTATCTATAAAGTACAATAGATATAAAGTACATGCGTTTACTTTCTAAAGTAAACGCAAATTATGATGAAAGTACACGTGTATTTTATAAATTTTACAAAGTACACGTATTTTATAAATTTTATAAAATACACGCGTGTATTTATAAATTACACGCTTGTATTTATAAAATACACGCGTGTACTGTATAATATACACACAAATTTTAATGAAAAACACAAATTTTATCAAAATGCACGCAAGAGAAAATGAATCATTGGTTCAAAAAATGCTTACAATCCAACATTCCTTGTTTAAATATATCAGGCAAAGACTAATAAACAACTCATGGACGAAATTTCAAGTTTGAAGATTAAACTAGCCTCAAAGACAGTTCAGGACACTCTCGCAATAACCAAAACAAAAGGGCCTATTACTAGAGGACAGAAGAAAAGAAAAGATGACAGTGAAATCGAGAAGCGTGAACCAATTAAGAAACAAAGCTGAGAAAAGCCCCTCTAACAATATCTCAACGAATGAAAGAAACTCACTTCAAGATTGAAGAAATCAAAGCATACAAATATCTCGATGAAGCTGCAAAGAAAAAAATTGAAGAGTTTATTCAAAAGGCTGAGCTAGGGTAAAGTGTATTATTCTATGATTTATCACTTCGCTAATTTATATTTTTTTTGGTGCAAAAGAATAAGGTTATTATTATTATACAATTCTTACTGCTTATATAAAATGCAGGGAATTTATTTTCCAATGGCCGGTTTCGTATGTCCCATGGGAAGATTTTGTTGAAGTCCTCAAGAATCAAGAAATTTCAAGCCAAGTATGTAGTCCAAATATTAGACATTCATTAAATTTCAACATACTTTGATAATCTGGGTGATTATGTGCAACTAGTACAATGTACATGCATTATATGATAAAGTACACGTGTATAATATAAGTACAGGTAACATTACTAATTAAGTTTAGGCACTAACCATTTTTTTCGGATCATCGAAGTATATTGTGTTTGTTTCCTTGTCGTTCGGTCGAAGGGAATCCACGTAGACGACTTTATTTTATTTTTTGTATATCGCAAGTAATGTGAAATGTCCCATGTTATGTCTTAGTACAATAAACAAATTATTACAAGTGCCTAAGTATTCAAATAAATCTCTGTATAACTCCACCTTCTTATTGACTTCATTTTTGCTACAAGCTTCTATCTGAATAAAAATTATAGACATTGTGTTAATAAAAAAACTGAAATTTTATTTCACAAAGCTTTCGGTTTAATTGTACTTACCCAACAATAATCAGAAAAAGTGCGTGAGTAGGAGAGCCCTTCCTCTGACAATTTTAACCTCAATACTTCACTCAAGGCAAGTATTATCTGTTTCGCACAATATAAAATGGTGAGGAAATAATACATCATATTTTAAAATACATGTGAAATGAACCAATACAAATTACATGTACTTTAATATTATGCGTGTACTTTTAACTCTTTAGGCAAAGTACACGCATCATATTTTAAAATACACGTGAAATGTACAAATAAAATACACGTGTACTTTAATATTATGCGTGTACTTTTTACTCTTTAATCTTCATATACTCTTTTATTTGTATACACTAAATATTTGTCTTCTTAACAGTTTTCTGTTTTCCAAAAAACACTATACCTATTAAAGGCTGAAGCAGAAACAATGAAAAATAATGGTTTCAAAACTCAGAAAAAGTTTGATGAAGGTACATCAAATGAGTTTACATTGAATGATAATCCATTGACAGAGCAAGAAAAAAGGACAGTAAATTTCTTGCTGGAAAGTGATCTCAAATTTAACATAATAAGAGATTATGAATGCCCTAAGCAATATAATGGGTAAGCAAAAACTTCATTTCTAAAAATTACTAATTTGTATATTTTCGAAAAAATTCATTTATATAATACTAATTTGTATATTTGTTTTATTTTAATTTCAGGGTTGGCTGTAGGGTGTTCTGCATGTACTACATTGAACAAATTAGCAGTAATAAGGAAATGCAAAAATTGTTTCAAGACTCTGACATGCTAAAACACAGAGCATATGTACTAAGGAAAATTCTTCTATCAAAATATTTCTTCCCCCGAAAGGAGAAAAAACTTCTATAAATTGATTCAAATACAAACCATATTTGTAATTTATTTTGTGTTATATTGATTATTGTTTACAATATTTACACCAAAATGATTTATTTCCGATGGCGCGGACCACAATCCACGTAAGGTATAGACAAACAATGCCCCTGAGTGTTATGAAACAATGTAACGCATTTTAACTAAAACTACAAGTGATAATTACTAAGTACACACATGAATTATTCAAAGTACACGCAATATAAATAATGTACATGCACTGGTTAATGTAATAATTTTTTATTTTTAATTAAAAACTACTTTATATATTTATTCAGAAGGACACAATAACCAAAATCAATTTATTAAGCTCAACTACTCACTTCCCAACTACTTCTGGTCAGAGAAATAAATAACTTTAACTTTTCCTATAAAAGCGTAATATTTGTTCCTTTCTTAACCATTACATCTAGGGTAAAGATTACATAATGACTATTCCAGCAGAAAAGTTGCGAGATACTCTTGAGAGAGATGAAAGAAATAAAAAAAATAAGGCAAATTACGAAAAATATTTCCTCATATGAAACTGCTTTTGAGCAGTTTCAAACATATGTGAGAGAAGGCTACACTGGACTTCCACCCAATCCCATAGATTTATTTGATGTGGATGAAGACCCTTCTCAAACACATGAAGACCTCATGTCTTTCTATAGACAAGAAGTTCCCTTGAAAATCTCCCAGTTGAAGGAGAAGAAGGCGCACCATGAAGGCCTTGTAGCTGTCATAGAAGAAGAAATTTGACACTGGTCGAATTTAATTGACTCTCTTCCTGACACCATATATGCCTTTAACAAATTTCCCCAATAGAAGCCTTCTTTAGTTTTTTCAGCTTTTCTTATGTGAAAAAATTATACTTTATTTTTTTGTTTTAATAAATTTTTTATTTCTTTCATGCATGTATTCTCAATTATACCATACACCTAATATAGTAAAGTACACGTGAACCTTTATAAAAATGATCACGTGTATTGTAAAAAATGTAAACATTAATATCATTTATTGTAAAAAAATGAGTGTATTGTCAAAATATGATTCTATCTATTATAAATTATAATACACGCATGTTTTTATAAAGCACACGCACAAGGTATTGTCCCAAACCATTATATAAATGCGTGTACTTTATATATTACACGTGTACTTTATAAAGTACACGCTTATTGAAATATTTGTATAATAATGCCGCTATTGCGGACCATAATGCACAGGAATTTAAGAATATGAGTGACCTAAATGTCTTCTATAAAGTACAAGCACATTGTAATGTCCAAAATCATTTTCCAAATAGTACATGCATTTATATACGTCTACCTGATAAAATTACATGCAGAATACATAAAGTACACGTATATTGAATTAGATTTTGGTCATATCAAAATACATATACTTTATAAAAACATGCATGTACACGTATATTTTAATGTGTGTACTTTATATATTATGCGTGTACTTCATAAAGTACACGCATATTTCATCAAGTACACGCATATTATATTTATATTATGCGTGTAATTCATGCGTGTACATCATAAATTACACGCATATTACATCAAGTAAATCTAAATTAAATGTAATTAATAAAGTACACGCATGATTTTATATAGTACACGCAGATTGAACTGACCAAATCCATTTTTAAATGCATGTACTTTATATATTCTGCGTGTACTTTGTAAAGTACACGCATATTTCATCAAGCACGCGCATTGATAAAATGGCTTTGGTTATCAAAATGCACGTGTACTGTACATAATACGCGTATACAAATGTAAAGTACACGTGAACATCAGAAAAAATGATCACGTGTATTTTATGAAAAATATGTGTACAACTACACAAAACAAACTAAAAATTGAGACTAAAAGCTAAAATTACATTCATTTATGTGAAACAAATGGTTTATTAATTAATTTATTCAATCAAATGGTTAAAATTAATGAATTCAACAATTTTAAACGTACTCAAATGGGTTCCTTACAAGTAGACCTGTAATGACCCATTTTACTACACCTCGAGCAAGTAACTTCCCTTACTGTGATCTCACCAGAAGACTTTATTCTCTTATTTCTTGGCCTGTCTGTCGGTCTCTTAGTCATTGGTGGAAGGACAAATGGATTTTCAGGTATAGGAATATTTAAGGAAATCAAATCAGGAAGAGGAACTATAGGTATCGAGTATGATTTTCTGCAGAAAGATATCTTATAGTACTCCTCAATATAATCATAAATACTGGTCCCTTTCCTCCGTACAACACAAACAACATGAGAACATGGAAAACATCTAATCTGCCAACTCTTACAAGAACAAGTCCTTTCTCCTAAGTCAATTGTTGCTCGCACTTCTGAATGAACTTCAAATACGTTTTGACTTGAGCGACTAATAGTCCAATGTCGGCTTTTATTCCAATTTTCATTCAGTAACTTTTGAAAAAAAGGACATAGCTCGTTTGTCCAAGTGTCAGACTCAACAAGTTGGTTTTCATTAAAATTCATAATCTTCACTCTCAATTTATCAAGCGTATTCATTACTGGTAAATGCCTTTCCTCCAATATCCATGAATTGAATGACTCTGCAACACTAGATGCCATGTCACCATACCGTTTACCAGGAAAATATGCACAGAACCAATTCTCGAGAGGCAAACTATCAATGAAATCAGCAATAGCAACTCCTCCTTCCTTCTTCAATATTCTTGTGAAATACATCTACTGAGACAACATGTGCACAAGACAAAAAATCTTTAACAATTTTCTTTCAAAATCCAGCACAATTCCCATGAATTTTCTTTTTTATATTCCCTTGTAAATAATGTATACAGTAGGAATGTACAGACAACGGGATCACCCTCGAAATAACTTCAAGTAATCCATTATTTCGATCTGATATAAATGTTGTGTTTCGATATTACTCAACTACTGCACTATGCAAATTGACAAGAAACCACATCCAGTTATCTTCGGATTCAGAATCAACAACAATATATGCAACAGGAAAAAGGCCTGAAATATAAAAATATATCAAAATTAAAATAAATAAAATATCCATGTAGAACACATCATAAATTGATGCTGCTGGCGTAGACCTTAAAACACATATGAAATATATTATGTGTTTAATTTAAATTATTTGTAAATAACAAGACAAAATATAAAAATGTACAGTACACATGATAAAGATAAAAATGAAAAGTACACATGAAATTAACAGAAACATTCATGTGTACTTGACATGTATTATGCGTGTACTTTAGTTTGTATTCAACGTAACAACATCATCATCAAAGTACACGCATAAAAATGAAAAGTACACGTGAAATTAACAAAAACATTCACGTGTACTTGACATGTACTATGCGTGTACTTTAGTTTGTATTCAACAGAACAACATCATCATCAAAGTACACGCATAAAAATGAAAAGTACACTTGAAATTAACAAAAACATTCACATGTAATTGTCATGTACTATGCACGTACTTTAGTTAGTATTACACATAATAAGACATGTCATCAAAATACACGCAAAAAAATGAAAAGTACACGTGAATTAAAACAAAGATATTAAAAGGTACTTTATATTTTTATGCTTATATTTTGATGATCTCGAATGGAACAAATAAAATGTCAATGCAATACACAAAATAAAATATTTAGAATTAATTTATCATTGTTCCCATTCCTTGAAGTTGCTGACAATATTGTTCCACGGTAACGTCTCTTCAAAAAGGCACCATCAAGAAATAAAACAGGTCTGCAGTATTGAAATCCATAAATACATCCTCTAAACATTATAAATATTCTCTTGAATTTTTTACTCTCATGTTCCACGTCAAGGATGCACTGCGACCCAGGATTATACTGCAATAGAAGGTCACGATAGTTATTCATTAATGCATAAGAAACCTTTTCATCACCATGTATATCAACAATAACCATATCTTTCGCACGCCATGCATGTTGATAAGTGTGGGTACCTCGATTTGCCATCACGGGCCCAGGCGAGTAGCCCAATAGGAACAGCCCAAAGTCTGGGCTCCTCGCATCTTTCTAAATTCGATCTTTCTAAATTCGGTTATGACTTAGTCTACTCCTAAAATCTCGTGAGGAGATATTCTAGGAGTAGAAGGTGGACGTGTGGGAGTCCAACACCCCCACTCCCTGAGAACAAACATGTATATAACAAACCCTAAGACTGGGGCAAAAGGCATGCAATATATTCTTTGTAAAACACTCCCCGGAGTTGATAGAAATAACATTGAGAGCACCATCATGGACGTAGGCATTCTTGCTAAACCACGTATGTACTGTGTTGTGTGATTGGTATTTTCTATTCTCTATTCTCTTTGGTGATTGCGCTTTTCTCATTAATTTGTGTTGAATATAATTGTCACCACAATTGGTGTCGTCTGTGGGAAATGTTTGTCTTCTTTGAAGAAAGCCCTCATCAACAAAGAAGCTAGAACGTCTGGTCACAGTAGCCCCTCAGGCAGGGGATATCCAAAAATAGCCTGCTCCTCGCAGGATCAGATCTGAAGTTTGGCGTTCGGATCAAAGGGCTCACCTGGAGAGGCCAGACTCAGAGGAGAGCCAAGGACCAGCGAGGTCCGCACAAATATCTAGATTAATTGATGCCTATGAGGCAAGGCTCCAAGAGCAAAGGGAGTCCGCTCGCAAGCAAGAGGCTGAGCATGCTTGCCTCAAAAGAAAATTAGACAAGTTGGAGAAAGAGCTCCATCGCAGCACTAGGCGACATCCATACCGCACTCCTAGCCCTCAGACGAGCAAGTCTCGCAATCGAGGAAGGAGCCCTAGACGCGGATCCCAGAGAAGTGAGAAACTCGAGTCAGATGATGACTTGCTCGAGCAACATCAACCAGCTCGCCCTTACATAAGCCCAACTCGAGGTGATGAGAATATACGAAATTTGGTCCGAAAAGAGATGGACCAACACCCAGTGTATCAGGGTGCCAGATCAACCAGGGAGCTTGCTCGACGAGCTCTCAAGACCCAAATAAAATCCCCATTTTTGAGGGAGATAGAAGAAGAGGAAGCCCCCAAGAAAGTTACTATTCTGAGATTCAAAATCTATGATAGAAAAACTGATCGTATCGATCACGTTAGACAGTACATGCAAGCCATGACTCTCTAGAACCACCGGGATGCACTAATGTGCCAAATTTTCCTCTCGAGCCTGTACGATGTGGCCCAGAAGTGGTTCGAGAGGCTCCCTCACAGGTCCATCAGGAGCTTTGAGTCCTTTGTCGAGCTCTTCATGGCTCGCTTCAATACCAGAAGCTCCCATCCTAAGAGGATGGATGCTTTGCTAATAATGAAGAAGATGTCACAGGAGAGCCTCCGGGACTACGCAAAGAGGTACTGGGAATTATTCAACGAGGTCGAGGACTGCTCGAAACAGGTAGCAGTGGCCTCTTTCAAGATCGGCCTACCAAACTCTTGCCTTTTGTACCAATCCCTGACGAAGAAGGAGGCCACAACCATAGAGTACCTGATGACTCGCATCGAGAAATACGCCAAAGTGGAGGATATAACTCGCCTCAATACAGAGGAGAACGGTCGAACTAAGCTCACTGCCAAGGGCAACGACAAGGTCGAGAACCAAAAAAAGGGGGCAAGAATGGATCCAAGAATGGTGGCAAGAACGATGCTTTAAAAGCATTTCAGGGAGTGAACACTGTCTTTAAAGAACCAATCTACAAGATCGTGGCGAAGATCAAAGACAAACCATTTATTAAGTGGCCTAAAAATATGGGGGGAGATTCCTCAAAGAGAAATAACGCGCTGAGATGCGCTTTTTACAAGGAGGGAGGACACAAGACTGAGCATTGCAAGGCTCTTAAGTCTCACCTCGAAGAACTGGACCAGACAGGGCACCTGAACGAGTTTGTGGAGAAGAAGGCAGAGAAAGTCACTGCCAATGCAGATACGAGGCCCGACAATGTACTCGAGGATGATACTGGCCATGAATTAATAGTAATTTATGGGGCATCAAATATGAAGCAAAGTCAAGGGAATTCAGCTCGGATGGAAGTAAAAAAGCTTACAGCAGTAATGCAAGCTTTTCAGATTGATCCAGAAAAGACGCAATCAGGAAAGCATCGACAAGCAGATGACGTCGACTACAACAAACACATCATGTTTACAGATGAAGATCTGATGGGAGTAAGGACCCCACATCATGACGCCTTGATCATTACGCATAAGATAACTAACTATGACGTCGACAAGTTGCTCGTCGACCAGGGAAGCTCATCCAAGGTAATGTATCTCAACCTCTTCAAAAAGTTGAAGCTAAGCATTGCCGACCTAAAGGAAGCCACTGTCCCTCTAGTTGGCTTCACTGGAAAAAATAACTATTCCACTGGGAAAGATCGTGTTGCTCGTAAGGGCGGGAATTGTCTCCAAGATGATCAAGTTTTTTGTGGTCGACATCGACTTGCCATATCAAGCTATCCTCAGCAGGGGTGGCTACATGCAATGAAGGCAGTCCCTTTGACCCACCATCAGAAACTCAAGTACGTAACTGAGCGAGGAGTAATGGAGATTCACAGAGATCAGGCGATGGTAAGAAGGTGCTTTATAGCAACCATCCACCCAAAACCAGAGAAGAAGGTCGAGAAGGCCAAAGAGAAAGTCGAGGAGCAGGAAGGTTTAATACCTTCAAAATAGCAGTAAAGATATGGAAGGCCCAAAGTGGAGGAGACCAGGATCCTCCCCTCTGAGCGGGTCGTTGAAAACCTGGAGGAAATAACATCCGGTGGAAGCGAGAAAGACATGATGTTCTTAATTGGAGCTTCTCTCATAGATCAAGAAAAGAAGGAATTGACAGTATTGTTAAGAGGTAATCTAGATGTTTTTGCGTGAGAACCGTACGAGCTGCCTGGAATTGATCCCATTGTGGTTTGTCATCGATTTCACGTCGACCCTACTTTTAGGCCTATCATGCAGAAGGCACATCGAACTACTCTCGAAAGGGCCAAAGCTGTAGAAAAGGAAGTTAAAAAGATGCTGGATGCAGGATCCATACCGGAAGTTCAATTTCCTAAATGGCTATCCAACCCAGTAGTAGTTCCAAAGAGCAATGGGAAATGGAGAGTCTGTATAGACTTCACTGACCTTAACAGGGCTTGTCCTAAGGACAGTTTCCCTCTATCGGAGATCGACCAATTGGTGGACGCCACAGCAGCTCACGAGAGAATGAGTTTTCTGGATGCATATTCGGGATATCATCAGATCCCCCTGTATGCACCAGACCAAGATAAGACAACGTTCATCACCACTGTCGGATTATACTGCTACAAAGTTATGCCCTTTGGGCTCAAGAATGCTAGAGCAACCTACCAGCGGCTGGTCACCAAAATGTTCAAATACCAAATGGGAGCTACCAAGGAAGTCTACATTGATGATATGCTCGTCAAGAGCAAGCGAAAAGAGGACCATCTCTCAGACCTATCAAATACCTTTGAGATCCTCAGGAAATACCGAATGAAGCTCAACGCAAGAAAGTGTTCCTTTGATGTCCAGTTAGGAAAATTTCTCGGATATTTGGTCAGCGAGAGAGGCATTGACGCCAACTTGGACCAGATCAATGCGATCAATAGGGTACAGCCCCCTAGCACGATACGAGACGTGCAGAAGCTCACAGGCATGCTCGCCGCTTTGAACCATTTTATCTCGAAGTCCTCTGAGAAATGCAAGTCGTTGTTCCAGCTCTTGAAAGGAAACAAAAAAGTAGAATGGAATTAAAATTGCTCGCAAGCACTGGAGGAGCTCAAGGCTTACCTTAGCTCATTGCCTCTTCTCGTTATACCTAAAAAAGATGATCCCCTATACTTGTATCTCGTCATCTCCAGTCACACCATTAGTTTTGCACTAGTATGCGAAAAAGCAGGAGTACAACACCCAGTTTACTACGCGAGCAAGACCATATTGGACGTAGAGAAACGCTACCTACCACTAGAGAAGCTCATTTTTGCACTAGTGATAGCTTCAAGGAAACTGAAGCACTACTTCGAAGCTCATACTATCGTCGTCCTCACATCACACCCCTTTAAAGCAGTCCTGCGGAAAGCAGACTTGTCCGGAAGACTATTCAAATGGTCAGTCGAGCTCGGACAATTTGACATCTAATTTCAACCCAGGAATGTAATTAAGGGGTAGGTCCTCGCCAATTTCATCACAAAATTTACAGGTGAACAGCCTTGTGGCCAGCTTCAACCAATGAAGCAAATTAAAGATCACCCATCAGTAGGAGTCTGTCGACTGTTCGTTGACGGAGCCTCCAACTCAAAGGGGGAAAGAGTAGGCATCGTGCTCGTTACTCCAGAAGACACAATCCTCAAGCAAGGAATCAGGCTTGGATTTGAAGCCTCTAACAACGAGGCAGAATACGAAGCTTTGATAGCCGACTTGCAAAAGGAATAGGCGTTGGGAGCAAAGCAGCTGCAGGTGTTCGGTGACTCACAATTGGTCTCCAACCAGATAAGTGGGTACTTCAATGTAAAAGACGAAAGAATAGCAGCCTACCTCGCCTTGGCAAGGGATCTAATGTCCATCTTTGAGGAAGTCAGTATCCAACAGTTTACCAGAGGACAGACCAGCCATGCCGACGCCTTGGCAGCCCTAAGTTCAGTAATCGATTCTGAATTAAAAAGGACGATCCCAATTGACTTCCTCGCCCATCCCAGCATCAATCAGAGCGACGAGAAGCTACACAGAGAACATATTCTCAAGATTGAGTCAGCACCTAGTTAGATAGACCATTTGAGGGACTATTTGAAAGATGGTGCACTTCCAAACGATAAGAAGGCCGCTCATCGGATAAGAGTCAAAGTTGCTCGCTTTCACTTATCTCCTGAGGGTAAGCTATACAAGAAATCATTCACTGGCCCTTACCTTCAATGTGTTCACCCGAAGGACGTCGAACAAGTTCTACACGAGCTCTACGAAGGAATCTGTGGAAGCCATAATGAAGGAAGGTCACTAGCTTTTCGAGCAGTAAAAGAAGGCTACTAGTGACCATATATGCAAAGAGAATCTATAATATATGCTCGCAAATACGAGAAATGTTAACTACACGCTCCTATAGTCCATCAACCTGCCAGCGACTTAAAATCACTTACCAGCCCATGGCCTTTCACCCAGTGGGGGATGGACATCATAGGCCCTCTTCTTACCGCCACTGGCAACCGCAAGTACTTGTTGGTCGCAACAGATTACTTCACCAAATGGATCGAGACAGAACCAATGGTAAACATTCGATATGCATATATGATGAGGTTCATGGAAGAATATAATCACCCATTTTGGAATCCCCAGAATAATCATCACCGATAACGGAACACAGTTCAAAAGTGTCCCTTTCCAAAACTTCTGCAAAGAACACGGGATCAGGCACTACTTCAGCTAGGTGGCCTACCCTAGAGCAATGGTCAAGCCGAAGCCTCCAATAAAACAGTGATCGATGGGCTGAAAAAATGACTAGAGTGAGCCAAAGGCGCGTGGGTAAGTGAGCTGCCACATATTTTGTGGGCCTACCGCACCACCCCATGGCGAGCAACTGGGGAGACCCCATTCTCACTAGCGTATGGAATGGAAGCAGTCATCCCCTTGGAAGATGGCCTTCTAACTATGAGAACCACCCTTGTCGACCAAGGCTAAAATGATGCAGCATTACTCGCTGAACTTAACTTAGCTGACGAACGCAGAGAACTAGCCCTAGTAAGGCTGGCGAGCTATTAACAACAGCTCGCGAAACACTATAACAAGAAGGTCAATCCAAGGGCATTCTAGGTTGGGGACTACGTCCTAAGGAAAGTCCTTGGCAGCGCAGTGAAACCATCAGATAACAAGTTAGGTCCAAATTAGGAGGGACCATTCAAGGTAACAAGGAACGACCTACAAGGAGCCTATCACTTAAAAACGCTGGAGGGTAAAGAGATACCCCTAGCTTGGAATGCAGCCAATCTAAAGAAATTCTACTTCTAGTTTTTGCATTAACCTTTTATCGCATTTTTGGAATTGGCAACTCAGTTTTTATTACTTAACAAAAGATTGTTTGGCAGTGACATTCTGAAGTGTTAATTTTGTATTATGAACTTTATAACTTGCACACCTTTTCCAAGTGACAGGCATATTACTAAGTATACAAAAGCAGGGAATCACCCTTCTCAGGTCTTCGTTATGAAACACAAACAACCTCTTAGAATTACCCCTGGCAATATATAAAACCCTATAGGGGACCCTTAGGCAATTCTGCCAAATCGAATTGGTTGTCAAATAATGTTTGGCTCAAAAAGCCTGATCGGATGGAACATCCAACACCAGGCGTGTCCTCGCCATTGCCATACTTAAGCCTAAGGGAGTGTGACGACACGACCTAAAAGGTAAAGTAGGGAAGAATGGTATCTTATAAGCATACTAGACTGGGAGGACAATCACTCAATAAAATAACCCTACCGATTAGGCGGCCACGAAGGGCCCAAGATAGTTAAGTGAGGAATAAATGAAGTAAAACACATACAACACATGTTTAGTCAATAAGATCGCCGAAAGCATAGATATTATATTACTTCATCACATTTATAATGAGAATATACAACACGGGGTTGGTCGACAAGATCACCCAAAACATCGATATTACATTACTTCATTACATATACAATGAGCTGCATCCGGTAAAATCTTAATGAGGCCGAGGCCTCTGAACAAGGTAATCAACCACTTGTGCTCTTCGACCATCGTCCGGATGAGGAGCCAATTCCTCCTCGACCTCATTCGCGTTTGGCTCTAATAGCTTCCTGGGGATAGCATCGATAGGGATCCATTGGTCGTCCCTCCTAAAAGGATTTGACCTCAGAGTTGAAAGAGAGATATCGTGACAGTACCATAGTACTGAGTTCCTTAGGACTTGCAGCTCCCTGAGGGCACTTAACCATCCCCTAATAAAGGCGAGCTCTTCAAACTCTATCATCCTCGTCGGTGCATATGCCTAACCTTGGTCGTAACCATTAGCCCACACTCTACGAGGTCCTTTCTTGAACAGATGCCTCAGCCGTGTGACATCCCTTTGAATCCCGGCAGCAATTACGTATGCTCGACGGACATCTTCTCGAAGCTTGTTAATCTCCCCAGCTGGACCCCCTGCATCAGGACCAGCTCGCGGAGCCGTCGATGAAGTAGAACCTTGTAAGACTGGAGGAGCACTGATCGGCTCTGTGCCAGTTCGCGAAACAATCGATGAAGAGGAACCTCATAGAACACGAGGTGCAATGCTCGACGTATTCTCCTTGAGTCGCAACACCTCCCTCCTCAGAGTCTCATTCTCCTGCTGAAGAATTTCTCCGACTTGATTGATTTCAGAGGCATCTAGGAGCTTAGCTCTTAAAGTGTTCACTTCTTCTTGGACTAAGGCACCAACTTCTTCCATCTCCTGAAGTCTATCCTTCAGCTTGGCAACGAGCTCAGACTAGTCCTTAAAGCTCTTATTTCTCGACCTGAGAGATTTACAAATCCTAACGAAGGTCTGACGAACTTGGGTGCTCGTGTTAGGTCCAAGGATCATTCCCAATTGAGAGGTGGCATGTATATACTCGTCTACATTAATCAACTATAATCCATACAGGCAGTAAAAAGTAGAAGAATCAATGCATAAAAAAGAAAGAAATTTCATTTCATTGAAATGAAAGGATAACTAAAAAAATATCAGAAAAATAAAATAGCAGAGCAAAGGCTAAGATTATCTATGTACTCCTCCCTATGAAAGGGGACTGTGAATCTATCAGACCTCGACCCCTCAGTATGGGGGGCAAACTGTCAATTTCTAGCAAGAAAACACTTTTACTAGTAATCCTTATGGGAATCAGGTAGGTTTATTACCAAAACCCTATTAGGACTCCTGGCCTTGAGGTAAAGAAGGCCAGAACTAGTTCAAGAGAAGGAATAACAAAAATAAATTTCAGCAAGTCCTAATTTAGTGCCATAAAGTTGATTTATTTTATGGACACCATTAACTATCTTCCATATGTTTGGCGAGCACTGTGCAAGAACGATATTGAAGTAGCCAAAGAAGTGCAAAAACAAATTACTTGGGGGGGAGGTGAGCCCCCCTTGGGATAGCAACAAGACGTGAATCCAATGAGCGTCCTATATCTCTCTAACATTCTTAGGGACAGAGGCGCACACAATTTCTACCCAGTCTGGGATATTATAAAACTTCCTAAACTCTGACACAGATCTATTGCCTATCTTCGTCATTTATAAACCCTAATTATGAATTCAAAGCAAATTCAACAGAAAAAACATAGAGAGAGAGCATAGGGAACTTACGGGATGAAGGTTTGGCTTGAACGACGCAAGATGACAAGCCCAGATGACGAAGAAGATTGAAAGCAAAGTAAACGAAGACCTGGAGCGAAGGGCGCAACAACGGAAGTTTGAAGAAGATGAGAAAATATGAAGAAGCTTGGAACGACGGTATGGAAATGTTGTTCCAAGTAACCTTTTACACATTTCCAATCATATCGTACGAGACCCGAAGCAGGCTGCCGTCAAAATCAAGTAGAGAAATCCAATCTTGGGAAGAGTTACATAATTTACAAGAGAGCCATTATGACAAATCATTTAAAATTATTGAGCCCAAATTGTGGCCCAACAACTTTAGGGGCAATTGTGGGTACCTCGATTTGCCATCACGGGCCCAGAGGAGTATCCCAATAAGAACGGCCCAAAGTCTGGGTTCCTCGCATCTTTCTGAATTCGGTTATGACTTAGTCTACTCCTAAAATCTCATAAGGAGATATTATAGGAGTAAAAGGTGGACGTGTGGGAGTCTAACACCCCCACTCCCCGCGAACAAACATGTATATAACAAACCCTAAGCCTGGGGCAAAAGGCATGTAATATATTCTCTGTAAAATACTCCCCGGAGTTGATAGAAATAATATTGAGAGCACCATCGTGGACGTAGGCATTCTTGCTGAACTACGTATATACTGTGTTGTGTGATTGGTTTTTTTCATTCTCTATTCTCTTTGGTGATTGAGCTTTTCTCATTAATTTGTGTTGAATATAATTGTCACCACAATAAGCTATATCAAGACCATAATTCTTCTTCATATCTCTAACTACATCAATTGGTCTCAATAACGGGTTATCTCTAAGATCATCACCTACCAATATTGAAACCAACTTGGAGGCTATCATTTTGGCTGACGGACTACGAATGACATCTCTACATGTATGCTCATTATTCATCGCACGTATGTAAAAGTATCCATTTATTGTAGATAATGAAGCATGAATTCTCCACATGCAATTCTCAGTAGTCTTTTTAGAGCATTCAGTCGTCACTCGAGTTTTATCATTCTTCAAATACACATACTTGAACCGAACCTCAACGGCATACTTTCGTAATTTATCCCGAAATTCCACTACACCTCCTTCAAAACACTTTTGCTCATGACTTATATATGTCTTCCAATCATTCGAAAGATAGACTTTCGACTTACTTGGCTCCACACCTCTAAGATAAAAGTCATTTTCAATGCAACTATTAAAATCATTTGCAGTGCCTGATGATAAAGACTCTAACCTCTGTGTATTTGTATCACCACTGCCAATCCTCTCATAACTTGTATTACTGCAGTCAACCTCTTCAAAAATTCAATTAGAGCATTCAACCTGTTCACAACATGTATTACTTGGCAATGCTAATGAATCAATCACATATATCCAAATGAAATTAGCTTTCGCGTTCAATTGGGACCGCAACATACAACAAACATCGTTGTCACAAATCAACATGAACCGGCATTCATCACCAAATGAATACCTCGATGAAAAACTCCCACTTCTCGAATCAGTAAACTTAATATACAACTCATTGCATATGAAATCTAATGAGCTATCTTCAAATATTTTAATACAAGCCATATTATCCAAATAACAACACCTTGCTATTATACTACTTACCATAATATCCTGCAGTAAAAGAGAGACGAAAAATATTTACTTTAAGGTCAACAATTCTAAAAATGTGTGCAATAATTTAATGCATGAAATATCAAAATGTTTATATATAATTAATATAAAATTATAGGCACTATTTAAAAAAATTTACATGAAGCAATAAAGTAGACACATATTTTCAAAAAAATAATCACGTCTACTTTATAAGCACTGCGTGTACTTTGAAAACTGATGTCAAACTGGTTAGTTCCACTGGCGTGGACCTATATCAATAAGTGATTCAATACCAACTCAAAATCAAGTACTCTTAAAATTAGAATGAAACATCAATAATATTCATTCAGCACATTCAACTAACAATTACAAATAGTGATAAATATAACTTATATATGAAGAATCCAAACATAAATGCATAAAAAACACAAAATCAAAATATATACATATAAAACATATAAAAAAACTATTCAATCACATGAATTACGAAATTACAATGAGTCCCTTGAATCAGAACAAAGTACATTGGCCTTTTGTAATCGATCGAAAATAGAAAAATCAACTGCTGATAAAGATAAACTTACAAATGATAGAGCCAAATGATACAGGTAGAATCGATTAAGAACACTGTAATCGATTATTCAACAGACGAAAAAAACATCAAGATTGATGTTTTTTTTCGATTTCAGAGAATAGTGGTTAGTTGCAGAGAAACCTCCAATAGCCGATTAGGTTTATGATTTTTTTAGATTGACAATATTTATATGTTGGACCTAATCGTTTAAAATTTGTTTCACCGATTTTTTTGTCCAAAATGTTTAGTCAAAGGACTAGACCGCAAAAACCTATTATAATATCTATATCAGATAACTTATTTAAATAAATAATATAGCTTAAAAAATATTTAGATTTCAAAATTAATTCTGAAATTTATTTAAAAAAAATATTTAATCATATTAATAAATTTCAAATTAAATTTTAAACAGTTTTAAAAATTCATTTTTTGAATAAAAACAACACAAAATCAATATACATGATAAAATTCACTATCGTGCAATGTGTCCTATGTAAATAAAAACCTATGAGCCATAGAGGGTGTGAGAGACTACCTGAGTATGGTTGAATTATGGATTCTGAGTTGGGGTAGCTTGTGCAGAGAACTTGGTAAGGTATCTAAACACACATAATTACATGCAAAATCTTGTCAAAATTTAAGTCCAACTAGCTGAAAGTCTATATATTTACAACACAAAAAACAAACCCTAGGAGTGCTCTATGTAGGTACCTTTAGAATTATCCGGACAATCTGCGTTATTTTGAATTGGGTGATACATGCACGACAACTCAAAGAAGGATCACGACATGAGGATGAGAACAAAGGGAAGTTCGATCAACGGGAATCTCGGGGGCAAGATTAGTTCGATTAAGCTACAACTACATCCAGAGCTCCGAAAGTCCTACATGACTCACTCACGTTTTGTTCCCTATAAATATAACCATCACTCCTGAGAAAAAAGGGGCATGTAATTCTTTTTATTACGAACTGGTTATTAAGAAATACATAAACACCCCATTGACGTAAGCACGTTGATGAACCATGTATATTCTTATTTTGTGTGGTTGAGTGATCTCTTTTTCTTGTTTGGTTATAGTTATTTGAAATCACTCTTTGTAGTATTTCTGCACCTACACATATGTATATGAACATGTATACTTTGATCCAACGATTGGATCAATGTTATTCGAAACCAATTGTAATTTGAAGAAGAATGTAACACTGATGTTTATGTTTTACCGGTAGGTGTTTTGATAATTTTCAATACCCTCTTAACATATATATGTTAATCATTCTTCTTTATGTCTTTCATTTTCATTTCGATAAGGATTGAAGTTATAACCGAAAATTTGAGAACTCACTTTGTTAGTCAAATTTTGAAATGAGTGAAAAAGTTAAAAATTTTCAAAAACTTATTTACGAATAAAATGGTACAGTAAAATTTAATTATGACTAGAGTAACCCATTCAGCCATGGATGCTTAACGGGGATCCTCGTATATGGTGAATAACCAAATTCCAATTGAAATGAAATCTTTAGAATAAATCAATACAATTTAGGAGGAATCACATCAATTCAAATCCTGAATTTTCGAATTGAGAGAGATATTGAGAGAGATCAAGAATTCTCACTATTTCTTAGATTCATGGACCCAATTCAATTAAGTGGGATCTTTCATTCACATTTTCTATTCATAGGTATAGGAAGAAGCCCTATCAAATAGAGATTTTTTCTTTCGACCATATTTCGATTATTAATCCGTATATATAAATACCACTACTAAAAATAGTATTACACCCTTGATCGTGAAATATCGATTGCCTGTTGAACCCTATAAATTGCATGAAAGTAGGACACTCCAAATTCGAGGGTCAAAAAGTTTTATAAAACGTGATTTGAGTAGTTAACTTTAATAAGTCAAATGAGTAACCATTGTGAAGATTTGAGTAGTTAACCATTGTGAAAATTTAATTATGATTTGAGTAACCATTGTGAAGATTTGAGTAGTTAACAAGTCATTTTGGGGGACATTTGGGGTATGTAGCCAAGGGCGGATGCACATGGGGACCAATATATATATATATATATATATATATGATTTTTTGATAAAATTTCAAACTTTAAGGTATAACTCTAATTATATTCAAAACTGACGGTCTAAGATTGTAATTAATTAAAATTCTAAACCTAAAGTAAAGATCGTGTCTCTCTCCTTTCTCTCCTTTATTTCTTTTACCTGCTAAAACTTTCTCTTTCACTCTCGAGTTCCTCCAGTCCACCGCCCCTGTCCAGCCCTAACCCCTCCACCCCTGTCCAGCCCTTTCGTCCGTTGCTTGAGCACCTCCCTCCTCCGTCCGCCCCTGCCCAGCCCAACCCAACCCCTCCGACCAGCCACTACTAACTCATCAAGTATTTTTTTAACCTTAAGCTTATTTTTGCGTATGCTAGTCGGCGCCACTAACTCATCACCATCAGGAATTTTTTTAACCTTAAGCTGATTTTTTGTATGAATGATTTTTTTGGAGAAATTGTATGTATGATTTTTTGTAGTCCCACCACACATATACCCTTATTTCTGTAATCTGCCTCTTGTCAAATTTTTGTAATTTGTGTCCCAACATATATGTCCCCAAAAAACTCGAAACATATAATTCGTAGTCAATTTGGATGAACTATAATTTGTATAAAACTCGAAATAAAGTTGTAATTTGTATAAAACTCGAAACAATTCAAAAAAAATTTATCTCGAGAGTTGCCGCCCCCCGAACTCCCGCCACCACTCAAAACTTTGCTCCGGATTGATCAAAATTCTGAAAGTATCTATGTAGCATTACTCTTTTGCATAATAAAAAAAGTGATGCTTTGTGCGTTGCGAGTACTTATAATTCGACGCTTGTAAAAGGAATGTCCTAATTTATCATGATTTTTGTAATTTAAAATATCAAAACTCATTAGATGGGAGTGTTCAGACCGTTATTTCCGACCTAAGGATAACCAAGTCTATTGGGCCTGAACCGGTTTCATGAAGACCCGCACAATAATCTAGGGTAAAAACCGAATCCAAGGTTTTTGAGAGAAGTGGAGAAAAATGGCGTCTAATTGTGGAAGACGATTTGTTCAGGTATCTTCATCATCCGCAGTGAGGTCGTTGTTGAGTGGCACCCGAAGATCACCATTTGTTGCTACCAACACAACTTCTACTCCTGTATCTCGCTTCTCTCGTCGCCACTTCTCATCCAGGTTCGTCTTAATTCCCAATCTATACGTTTATATTCCTGTATTATTCATATTTGTGTTTGGGGCTATGTTTTTCTTTGCATATATTTAATGTTTATTTGATAATGCCAGATTGTAAATGGGTTTTTGTTTACTCACGCTTTCCTTTTTTTGGACCTAAAAGGATAGCGACCAAGTCTTGATCTTGGCCATTGATTGAGTAAATTCTTAAAAAAACGTCGTTTTCAGATGGCGACTGTTAATTTGGGGCGGAGATAGTATGTTTTTATATTTGATAATGTGAGATTGTAAATGTGTTTTTGTGTTTGTAGGGTTCCAGTGGAGTTGGGTTGTGCTGAGTCTTTGATGCCTCTTCATTCTGCAACTGCTTCCGCATTGCTAAAATCCATGTTGTCTTCGAAAGTTGGCCAATGGGGTTCTCTCTCTGAAGGTGATTTTCTATTTGGCTAATGTAATTCTGCTTCTTAACATTCATTGAAGTAGCTTGGAAGGATATTCAACTGATTGTATTTAGTTTGGAATTATGTTGATTGTTACATGATTCTAACAATAGAATTTAAACTGTGGAAATAATGGTAAGTGTGGATAGGGAGAAAGTATCAAAGAATATTGTGCAATCTGTTTAGGTCTCAAGAACTGTCCAAAGAGAAACCCTGTAGTCACAAGGATTCACACTCGATCCAAGCTAAACTCTCTAATATATTCAATATGATTAAAAAGAGACCCGTTACAATATATAGCCGTGGAGTTATGCAACGCTAAAAATGTTGTAATGACTAAAGTGGGCAAATTAAATTTCTATAGGGCATATTCCCTATCTATACCTATTCTATTAAGTCCAATATGCCAAGCTAAAAAGAAAGGGAATGAATGAAGGGGACCACAACTAGGAAATAACTTTACACAGTCAATGAATAAGCCCCACCTCTTTATTTACGGCACTACCTTAAATATGTTTTGAGTTCGTAGAGAGGAACCTGCTCGATTTAAGTAACAAGCACGTCATGGTATGCCTCCCCTGCTGCTACTGGTGCCATTGGGTATATGCCATCGGTGAGAAAAACTATCTTCTTCCTCTGCAGGCACCGTGCAACCCAATTTAGATATTGGGTACATGCGATCGGTGAGAAAAACTATCTTCTTCCTCTGCAGGCACCGTGCAACCCAATATCTAAATTGACCACGATCAAAGCATTTCAATATGGTTGGAGTAGACTCAGCAGCCCAGTCTTGAGCTATCTGGACTGTCTTGGACTGTTTTCCTGATGTTGGTACTTCTTTACTATGAGTGCTTTCCCCAAAGTGGGTATTAGTACATGTAGTATATTTATCAACACCAATGTTTAAAAAGGCGCTCGAGGCGTACGCCTCGAGGCGAGGCGCTGAAAAAAAGCCTTGAGGCTTGAGCCTCAGGGCTGAATTTGAGGCTTGCGCCTCAATGCGCCTCGACGCTTACGCCTCGATGCGCCTCATGCCTCGCCTCACGCCTTTTTGCTGAGGCGCAGGAAAAAAAAAAAAACTATTTTTCTTCTTTCATCACAAAGTCTGTTTTTTTAAAGGTTAAAGTTCTTCATTTTTCTAAAATTGCACTTAACTTAAAAAAAATGTTATTTTAATCTACTAACTCTTATTTTTTTTTTAGTTTAGTTTAGTTTTAAAATTGCACTTAATTTTGTTTTTCTTTACTAATTTGTTTGAAATAAGTGTATAAATTTGTTTGAAACTATATTTTGTTGTACTAAATTAACTTCAATATGACTTTTTTTTTAAAAGGTTTCTGTTTTTTTATTTTCAACTTAGATTAATATGCTTTCTTTAACTTATACTAATATATTTTAAAGGTTGCTGTTTTTTTTAATAAACTTAGGTTGATATGTTTTATTATTTTTTTAATAAAGTTACTATTTTTTTAATCTTAGCTTGAAAATCAATGTTTTTTTAATAAATTTGCTTGTTAAGTTGCATTGATTAATTTATTGTCATATTATAAAATAACCAATATGAGAATGAAGCTAAAAAAATGATTTTGCCAGTACGATTTTGCATTGATTAATTTATTGTCATATTGCAAAATAACCAATATGTTAAAATTGATTTTCTTTTTCTAAAAAGTTATCTCGGGGGAACAAAAAATATCAAATTATGTGAGAAAACCCTCAAGGATGTTTTTTTTGTAGTTTTATTTTATATTTCTTTGTTATTTTATTTTTATGGTTTTATTAGTATTTTTTAAATATGATTTTACTTTTTTTTTTCTTTTCGGTGAGGCTTACGCCTCAAACGCCTCGAGGCTTACGCCTCGCCGCGACTAAAACGCCTCGCCTTTCGCCTTTTTAAACATTGATCAACACACTATATCTCTCTCTTGCAACGCGACCTGAATGTACACCGACTGAAACTATTATGATTCTATGAATACTCCATCACATAACACATAGATAATCTCTGGCGGAGTTCTAGAACCCATGCAAATATGTCTCTCTTGTATGTGAGCGCTTCATGTGCTTCCTCATCTCCGTCCAAGGTTGAATAAGTCTCTTCACTTTTTGTGTTCGGTGTTGGATGAACTCTTTCAGGCAAACTTTGCGAGTGCTTGTAGATTTGTAACAATAGACCCTATACATTTCATTGTTGTAATACCCTTATGGCCCGTTTGATGTGCCGGATAAAGAAGTAGGATAGGATAAGAATTATCCCCCCCTAACGATAAAATAAGGATGGTTTTATCCCATGACTCATGGGATAAGAGATTTACTTGGGATAATTAACCCCACCTTAAATCCCATCCCATTCAATGATAAACGTGTGAAGACATCTAATTATCCAATCCCACCCATGTGAATCAAATGGAGTCTTAAATTGTGTTTGAAGCCATAGTTTTTCATGGAAAATATGGAATATTTGGCTTTTCCAACTTTTGATAGTGTTTGGCACAATTTTTGGTGGAAAACGTCTTGTCAAATTGAAAAATGTACGATTATCTAAAGCTTTATTTTTTCAGTTTTCAACTTTTGTTCCCACGAAAGCATTTTTGAAGCAATGTAGGAAGAGATTAGCCTATATTCACAATTACTCTCTCTCTCTCTCTCTCTCTCTCTCTCTCACACACACACACACACACACACACACACACACACACACACACACACTATCTTTTCCTTTCTAGCCTGAAAAATTAGACATTTTCCAAGTAAAACATTTTCTCTCCTTCAATCAAATGCATACTTATATCCAAACACCCTTTCAGTCGTGTTAAAATGGTCAATGAAATCGTTGATACCCATGTGCCCATTAAAGGTAGGCACATATACTCAGATTTTTCTGTGGAACCTGTTCTTAAGCTAAATCAAAACATGAATTAAATGGTCCAATTATCGGCCAAACACAAGACTGCCCTAACACAAAAATTATCAATATCCCAAAGTGCAAGGTCATCGAGGTTGTGGAACAACACACTTGGCATCCACTCCCAACCTCCTTATCATTCCTAGGGGCCTCATTGACAATCATTCATCAATTCTCTTTATGCATAACTCAGAAAACATAATTCAGAAATTACACTGCTCAACGGGTACAAATGGGGTCACTTTGGGCTAATGTAATCAAAATGATAAAATCAAGATATATTTCCTCGCCTTCAGGTCTTAGAAGGCCCTCTTATGCTTCTTTCTCGGGAGGGAAGCCTCGCATTGATTTCATTGGTCTTGAGTAGTCTCCTACCGTATTGCTTGTCTATTTTAAAATTCCAATGAAAGCTGCAAATCTAATTGAAAAAATTAGGGATTTTCTTTGGGAGGTTGGACAGATGGCAAGAAACAACACGTAATAGTTGGAGCAAGTGTCAAAATTAAAAGAAAAATGGGGTATGCTATTGGACATTTAATTTTAAAAAATAAAACTTTGTTGGGTTAATGGTTATGGAGGTTTCTTAGGAGAAAGGATCCCTTTGATACAAAATTATTAGACACAAGTATGGGATTAGCGAGAATGGGGGGATTTACAAAAGGTTGATCTTGGTTCTTTTAGAATCCCTTGGAAGTTTATCTCTCACGAGTTTGATCTTTCCTTAAGTTAATCTCCTTGGAGGTGGGGAATGGGGCTAATATTCGATTTTGGAAAGACCATTGGAAGGGGGAATCCTCTTTTCGATCCTTGTTTCTAAGCTTTTGAATAAGAACACTAGTATTTCTTATTTGGCCTCCGTGGATCTAAAATTTATAGCTTCTTGGAACTTATCTTTCAGAAGGAATTGGAATGATGTTGAAATATCTCAGCATACCTCTTAAATTTGATTTAGGAGATTCATCTATTTCCTAGCGAGGAGGATATTAAGAGGTGGTTCTTGAATCTTGATTGATAACCCTTCTTTTACTTTCTTTGCATTTTTCAAAGTGATTTGGGCAAGTGGTATACCCACTAAAGTTCAGGTTTTTGCTTGGCTTGTGGCACGTGGAAAAGTTAGCACTTGCGATATGTTGCATAGGCCTTTCAAATGTTTATCCCCTTCATGTTGTTGTCCTTGCAAGGATAATGATGAGGGTTTGAGTCATATTCTATTTCACTGTCCTCTCTCTTCTTTTCTTGGGAATGGAGATTTTAGGGAGTTGAAAGTCCTTGGTGTGTTACTTAGAGATGGGATAGACTTGATGCCAATGGATATGACTTGCATTGGAGAGTCATTTAAAGTTAAATCTGTTTGGAGATTCGTTATTCAGGCCATCTTTTGGGTTCCATGGAATGAGAGGTAATAGAATTTTGTAAGAGAATGAAGAGGAAAAAGAATAGTTATGGGAAAGCATAAGGTTCCGAGCATCTCTTCAGGCTTCCTCCATGAAACCTTTTAACGATGTTCCCCAATTTCTTTTACAGTTGAGTTGGGCAGCAACAATATCCAAAGACTCGATCTACTGGTTTTGGTTAGTTGTGAGGTGTCTTTTTCGGGGTTTCTTACTTATTGTAATTCCGAGGCTGGAGTGTTCAAATGTCTTATGGATGAGAGGGTGGAGGCACATTTCTGGGTTTTTTGCTGGTTTTTGAGCTGCTTGTATTGCGGTTTTTGTTGGATTTTGTTGTAGCTTTTTTCTTTATTCAGTCTTTTTTTGTTTCGGCTTTTGCTGTAATATGGCAGGTGGACTGCTAGTTCACTTGTACTTTGTACATCTTTTCTTATTTATATAAGCCCTTTTGTTTCTTATAAAAAATATGCTTAACGCTGTGTGACGGTAAACGCATTGACATCCTTAGATTTGTGCTAGAAAAATTTCTAAATACCAAGGATGAGGCAAGGTTCACTGAACTCGATCCTGGCATCCTCAGGTCCTCTCAATGTTCCTCAAAATTGATGGGTCTGAGACCACTTATTGGTATTCAAAGGTCACACATGCTTAGTTGATTTGGGTTCTCCCTTTGATGAGAATTGCAGCGGTTGTAGTCTGTCGTTGTTGGCAACTACAACCCTCGATCAGAGGTGGTGGGAATTGCGAAGCAAATGGGTGTGAGCCCTATGGAGGGGGCGGGGCATGAGGGTTGGCAATGGACTTCTTGCTCTCTCACTCGTTGTGTTGCATCTGGGTTCGTAGAGAAGGGAAGCTGAATCTGCTTGCTGGTGTCTCGCTGCAGAATTCGTAAGGGGCTTCTACCAGCGAGGGCTAAGGCTTGAATCGAGGATGGATCACAGTTCGAGCCGTGGGCTGCATGAGTCGGTGAAATCATGAGAGTGACAACTTGCAGTTCGTAAAGAATGACATTGACCAACTATATTTTTTTGACAAGTAAAGAAAAAATATCTTAAAAAGATCCTTGTGCTCATTAATTTTTCGACACCCATAATGCAATAAAGGATCCTTCCTCTCCTCCCTCCTAAAGGATCCTTCCTCTCCTCCCTACTAAAAACAATACCGGCTTGCCATATGCCTAACCCTCCTCTTCAAGCTGTCCATTGTAAGAATCGCTTCTTTTGTTGTCGTTTAAGCAAAGAAAACTACTTTGATTGACGCTTTAATCCTCCAACTTGCCTTTATGGAAATATTTCATCTCCCCTTCGTACAAGCAAACAGTAATATCCTCTCAAAGAAGATTTTCCATGCCTCCTTCCACCTCAAAGCATCCTTCCCCCGGTTGGAACCCTACCTCGTCCAACTCTGCAAGGAAAGCATTAACCTCCTCCAATTTCCAATCCTGAAAAGGCCTCTTGTAACACGGATTCCATATATCCTTATATCCCACCCTTCCAACAAGATCAACAACATTACTGTGTCTCACTGCATGAAAAAACGAAAGTAATCTCTCACCTTGAGAGAATCCTCTTCGCACAAAAAATCCCTCCCAAACCTCACCCTTTGTATCTAAGTTGAAAGTAGAATGGTTTAACAAACTCTATCCACCCTTAGTTATATTCTTCCACATTCTCACACCATGCGGAGAACGGATAGTACTAGAGCTCCAACCATAGACCAATGCCAAAACCTCACAACCAGGACATGCATCTACAAACAAACCTTTTATGGATGGAACATGAAGTTGCAAAATTGAAAGTTTATACTTACGAAAGCTTAATAAAGTGCTCTTAATCAACATCAAACGGCCTCCCTTGACATATATCCCTTTTCCATTTTACAAGTTTTTGCTTAAATTTCTCTGCAATTGAATCTCAAATAAATTTGGATCTAAAGAGCACACCCAAGAGCGACCCCATGTTGGTAGTTGGAAACGATCTCATTTTACACCTAAACACATTCGCTAAGTGATTAAGACTGTGAACCTCACCCATCGGGATCATCTCGCACTTCTCTACTTTCATACACATGCACGGAATAACCTCAAAACATATGAGCAACTGGATCAAATGACACACCTCTTCCCCCTCAGCCCACATAAAATAATATAGTAGTGTTATATGCAAACAAGTAAGATAAAGAATTGTCCCTCTCCTCTAATAGAGAATACGCTAAGAAGCTCGCCCCCACAACCCATGATATAAGTCCACTCAATGCCTTTATGACAAGTGGATACTCTATATAGGGATATGAATTCGTATTGGAGAAAGATACATGTCTGATACACTTGAATATGCCAATTTTAAGTATCTTATTTTTTTCACAATAATTTTTGGATTAGTTATAATAACGCTTCGATATATCACAAATACGTTTTTTCCTCTTTTTAAAAGGAATTAATGCTTAAGTTTTGTGGGTCATACTAAAGTGTTAGGGCATTAAACAACCCTTTCCCTCTTCATCTACACTCCGCACAATCTGTTGAACAATGTTGTTTTGGCAAAAGGCATAATCTAGTTTAGTTAAACTATTTTCAAGAATTAGTAATTTTGTTAATATATATGTGTGTGTATATATATATTCACACACACAATATACAACATATCCTTGGCGTAGCTGTATCGTATCCCTTTTCCACATCGATGCTTCTTAGTGGACCAGTTCTTATGTTCTTTGTTCTGGCTCGATGAATGTTTTTCTTTGGTGCAATAAGTCGTGATTTTCCTACTTAACAACAACCGGGGGAGTGGACCCCCTCAAATATCAATTGACGTGAACAAGTACAATGGCACAAGTTCGAGTCGCGGAAATAGCCTCTCTGCATATGCAAGGGTAAGGTTGCGTACATTTAACCCCCCAATATCTTGCAGTAACGTGAGCCTCGTGCACCGAGTTTGCCCTTTTAGTCACAATGACACAACTAATATTAATAGACAAAGTTAGGTAGGGATCACAGGGGCAATGGTCCGCTTCAACCAATGTTTAAAAAAGCGTGAGGCGAGGCGTAAGTCTCACCAAAAAAATAAAAGGAGCAAATTAATATTAAAAAAATACTAATAAAACCATAAAAATAAAGTAAACAATGAAATATAAAATAAAACTGCCAAAAAAATAAATTTTTGAGGATTTTCTGATATAGTTAAATATTTTTTTGTTCCCCCCGAGATGACTTTTTTTTCTTTAATAATTTGATAAAATCAATTTTAATATATTGGTTATTTTACAATATGACAATAAATCAACCAATGCAAAATCATTTTTTTTTTTCATTTACATATTGTTAAGTTTATAATATGACAATAAATTAATCAATGCAAAATCAAATTGACATAATCATTTTTTTTAGTTTCATTCACATATTGGTTATTTTATAATATGAAATATTGGTTAGTTTTTAAAAATTTCTTTTAAGTTAAAATCGTTAATAGTATAAGTTAAGTGCAATTTTTAAACAAAAAAGGGAAAAAAGCATAAGAGTTAAAACAACAATTTTTTTTAAGTTAAGTGCAGTTTTAGAAAAATAAAGAGCTTTTTAACCTTTAAAAAACAGTGAATTGGAAAAGAAAAAAAAACACAGGTCATTAGTATATATGCATATATATATATATATATATATATATATATATAATCAATTGATAAGTATGTATATATAATCTGTATATATATATGTGTGTGTGTGTGCGCGCGCATAATAAAATAAATATAATTAATTGTTTCTCTATCTTTAAAGTATGTATATATATTAATTGCCGATATATATATTAAAATAATAAAAAAATATAGAGTTCTTTTTTTTTCGTGCCTCGGCGGAAAGGCGTGAGGCGCATCGAGGTGTAAGTCCCGAGGTGCACTGGAGCGTAAGCCTCAAATTCAAAGTGAATTTTTTGTGATTCGCCTTGAGGTGCCTCGAGTGATTTTTAAAGCATTGCCTGCAACTTTTTGCAAGTGTGGATTGTGTATGAGGTCTAAAATTTCATAATTAAGTTCAATAGGTGATTCTTATAAAATCTTATATGTAGCTAGTATAAAGGCACTTCCTTAAATTTAGAGAGAATTTTGCTAAGCCAATGAAACCTTCCTTTATTGTGTTCTTCCTATGTTGACATTAAGTGTTGTGATTTGTTGAGACGTTATACATAAATGTAATTAGGTATATCTCTAAATATATTTTGGTTCAAATCTAATTTAGCTTTTTGTTAGATTTATATTTTTAACCGGCTTATTAATATTTAAGTGCAAAATCTTGTTGGTTTGTTATTTGATTTGGGTGGGACTTCTTAAATTTGATGTCAGAGAGCGGACAATTACAATTCTTAACATGACTCGCAATAGATTTCTAACGAGTTGAGTATGTTCGTGCTGTGCTTGAATTGCTGCGTACGCGTACAAAAATGAAGGAAACAAACATGACTATACACAACTAAAAGAATTTACTGTGCACCAGTTGTACACGATCCATACACACAAGCTAAACTTGACATGAGTAGTTAGTAGGTTTACAATACTGGTCTTGGCCCCCTCCAAGATTTAATCTTGGCTTCGCCTCTTGCAACAATTCACACTCAATCCAAGGCTGAATTGGACTACATATAAACCGCCAGGTTTATGCCGTTTCGGGCTGGTTTTCTAATCCCCAGTAGTGTTTTTTTTAGATCTGATATTTTAAGATCCGATACAGATACATTTTGGGCAGACTTTAGTGCTGTCCTTTTTCACCAAGGCTACATATTAATTCAAAGGGTACTACATGTTTTCCTTTCTTTTCCTAAACATCATTAATTAGATTATCACAATAATATGTCACTGTTCCTTATACGTGGGTGTTTTCTTTGTCGTTTCTGCACATTGTGCTGTATTGATATGCTGAACTCAGTCTGTTCTCTAGAACCCAAGTCCACTCCATCTTCAGAAAGTATAAGATTTGAGAAAAGACGCATATATTCCAAATTTCCAGCTACATAGTTGTATATTAATACTTCAGATGGGTCCATTTTGTGACCGATCGTGTCCCAAATATGTGTCTATAACTGTAATTAGCAGTTGTGATGGCGGCACATATAATTCCGCTGAGATTTAAAGACAATGTTTCTAAAATATGGTAGAGGCATTCAGGACCCCGTTTACAGGTAAAAAAAAGGGGAAAGAATAGAACCTGATTTTGAGGTAAATTTGGGGTAGAGTTTTTATTTTATGGTGATAAGCTTTAGCACCGAGTTTGAGTTTTTATTTTATGGTGATAAGCTTTAGGACCGAGTTTAAGGAAATAATTTGTCGTGTTCCCTCTAAGGACTGTCATGTTCACTCTACATATTTTGTGGCATGCTTGTTTATCATGTAATTGTCGAAATGATGGTACTGGATGTTTAAGCATTGTGACATGGTGTTCTTTTGTTTCATAACAGGATTTGCCACTCCACTATAACATGGCTTCCAAGTTGTTTGACATGCGGATTCTGGGAAGATCACCTTTGGAAATTACGCTTTGTTGTACTTTTTTTTATCTTCAGATAAATTCGTCAAACCTCGAAAAGAAGAGACATTTGATAATTGTAAGGAAATTGTTGCATGATTTATGCTCCTAAAATTTTGAAATAATCCAATAGAATGTTTTGGTCTTTTGCTTTTGAAAGAGAGTAACCATGTTCATAATCGTCTACAACAGTTTTATCTAAATTTTCTGTTTGGGGAGATTTTATATGCTCTCACCATTCTAGATTTGGATTGATTAGTTGTAGGTGATTGTATTTCAGGATATCAGAATTTCATATATGGATTTGTCACTTGAATTTCATAATCATGATTGCAACTTGTAATATACCATACACCAAAAATTATTTCTTTGTGCAGTTGCAACAAATTGTAGTACAATTATTCCCTTTTATCTGTGTTTATTTCTTCCTATGTATCATACATCCAAACATAGTCTCCATGGATTCTATTATACAATAAGAAATATGGTGGGAGATAACCAAGGGTAATTTTGACTTTGGTACCTCATTAATTTGCATAACTAAACTTTCTTGCCTTTTTATTGATTTTGGACAGTAGTAGATTTTTGTCATTTAATGTCATCTTCAGCCAAATTTTAGCCATTTAGTGGAACAAAGGTGTCAAGTCTAATATGTAAATTATGAAAATACTAGTCAAAAGAACCCAACAATCAATTATTGCTAGTCCATGAACTTGCTCCGTAGATTTCTCCTAATTCATGTATTCTGGTTGGGGTTTTTATAATGGTAGTCTTCGTATTGTGTTTTGTGCACGTGTTCAAATTTTGTTCTCAGTATATATTTTGAAACCAGAATCTGGTCCTGTTTAGTTTTGGGAAAACATATTTTTTATTTATTTATTTATAATTTTAGTGGAAAATAGGAAGCAGAAATGTGTTCAAATATATAGCTTTTCCAATCTGAGAAAGTGATGTATATTTTTCAAGTTTTCCAAATTTTAATATAATACACAGAATGTTTTTCCTTCAGTATGACTATTTACCAATAAATTTATCACCACGACCAAACCACTGCTTGGCCTGACTCACCACTACAACCATTGCTGCAGCTGCCACCACCACTACACTGGTGGTTGTAGTTGTGTGGTGGTGTTGATGTTGTGGAGGCATTATTTGTTGAGATTGACCAAGTACTCCAGATGGGAAATATGCAGAAACTAGTTTCTTTTAGGTGGTTTTCATTTCAACCTTCATTTCTATATATGCCCCTACTTTTGTTAAACTGAACTATCGGGTTGAAATTCTTTAAATCCATCAACCTATGTATAAGAATTTTGAGTCTTTACATTCCTGCGTTAGAAATTAAATATGAAAAAAAACATATTTTCTCCTACTATTAACCAATCACACCCACATTTTCTAATCCCTTCAAAACCTACATACAGATGAAACACAAAAAAACCTGTGATGGGCCAATAGTACGTTGCATAACATACTAAAGTACACCCCTATCTATACACAATATTCTTATCATAGATATATGTTCAATGAACAGTCCAAACTTATATTTGCATGCCACTGAATCTAACTGAGATATTCTCCCTCTCACTACTTTGCAAGATATGGATGGATAAGCTCACGGCCTTTACCGGTAGACAACAAATAAGTATATTTTGTTATATAGTTCTACGTTTCACTTCGGAAATCAAGACAAGGGTGAGGTAAAATATGAACTCTTCCCACCCCAATTCTCATCCAATGAAGAATTTGTGGTAAACGAATGAGAGAAATTACAAAAGAAGACGATGAAGTGATTTGGAAAAAAATAACTGGGTGGGTTAATTGGGATAAAACTGTCTTTTCCATTTAAAATATTCAAATCTTTTTAAATTTAGTAATGGGGGGTTAGAAAGGAAATTTGGGTTGGAATAAAAACCAGCCTGCTTTTAATTTGGGTTACCCCTTTTGTTACTTAAAAATAGAACCGGATGTAATTCAGGTTTATGGCACAACTTTGTTGGGATATGAGAATGTGAATTAGCTCTCTCTCCACACGCGCGCACACAGGCTCCCGTGCGGACCATTTTTTTAAAATAGTAACATTGAATTTTTCAACTATACTTGGTGGAATTAATCTACATAGTTAGGACCACCCACAAAAAAAATTATCAACAAATTCAATCAAGAAGTGAATGAAATATAAACTTGATAAATATGTGCATTTTCAACCCTTGAAATTTTTTGATGATCATCTCACCCAATTTGATGATTTGTGGATGGTCTCCTCACTATGAATATCATCTCCACCAAATTTGAAAAAAAAAATCAATTTATTAATATTTAAAAAAATGATTCCGTCTGTACAAGAGGCCAACTGTATCACTTCATCACCATATTCTAGCCTTATTTCAATACATTTATTTTGGGTGTTGCAAGTAGAAAAGCGCAGTTTAGGTGCTTTCATTATACAAATTTATAGTCTTTGAGATTTCACAATTGAAACAATTTCCAAACTTTTGGTTTTAAAGATAAATTTGTCCATTCAATAACCTAAAAAATGACCGATAGTGCTCATTCGTATAGATAAATAAATGATTGCAAGTGTTAATTCAAGCTTGAAAAATGCCTTAAAATGAGCTCAATTGTATTGATATACTATTTTGTTAGCAGAAAGGAGGATATGATTCCAACAAAGCATCAATTTTTTTGTCTCAACCACAGCAGAGTTCGAAACTACTTTTCTGATTCCACACTGTAGTACCAAACACATTGCAAGGAATTCCTGTTTTGTATTACAAATTTTACAAGGATGTAACTGCATATTGAAACATTGTTAACTGTCATTGTTTTGTTGAAGAAATTGGAGGTCCTTCATTTGCAGCTGTGCAGCTTCCTTTGATAAAGCTCTGGGCTCTGGATATTCTTCACCGCCTTCTGCTACTTTTGTTGCCTTGTCTTTGACAAGCTTCTTTATCTCTGACTGCTCAATTGAAGGGAAAACAGCCTTGAGCATGGTACACAGAAGTTTCTCATCATCTTCTTCTATAGGGTCCCTCCCAAAGCAACACACATAAATAGCTTCAACAGCTTTCTCAGCTCGAATTATCATTGGGATAGTAGGTGTAGAAACCCCCAATTTTGCTCGTTTCTGCAGGTGAATAACATCAACGTATCTCATGAGCACTGTTCTAAAAAACCCGCCTAGGCTCCGCCTAGGCACGCCTAGGCTTAAGGCTTGGGAGAAACGCCTCGCCTTACGCTTTTCACGCCTTATTCTTGGTAAAACCCTTAAGGCGCACTTTTTTCTAAAAACAACAATGATTTAGTGAAACGATGTCGCCTTTTAAAGAATTTGTTTACAAATCGGACCATTATCTCATCCAAAATAATCAAATAGTATTTTAATTTGCATATATTCAGACATATTTTTATGATATGCGCAATTTTTGTATTTTAATAGCCTTGTTATGGTTAAAAATATTAAAATATATTAAGAAGGCCTAAACGCCTTTTCACGCCTTTTTACGCCTAGGCCCGCCTAGGCTTCTAAGGCTTAAGGCTTGGCCTCCACGCCTCAATCACGCCCCGCGTTTTTTAGAAGCTTGCTCATGAGTAATCTAATTATTCATAGATTAAAACTCTAAGGATTTGAGGAATCAAAGATAAACCTATTAATCAGCTTCTTATGATTTTCACTTGAATAGGGGACTTGATCAACAATATGAACCACTCAACAAATGAGCTTTCTAGGAAATGCAGAATGTAAATGTAGTAGAATTGGATCACATCTGTCGCATTAATTCAGTTAAATTATTGGTGCATGGAACAAATTTATTTTTTGAATTGGGCGGAGGGGGGATTAAGATACTGAACCATATATATAGTCTGCAGATCGGGGGGAGGGGGATGACAGAGAATCTGATTTCCTTCTTTTTTTTTTAGATTAAAAAAGTTTGGCGAAGTGCAAAACAAATCCCTAGCTATGCATTTTATTGCAAAGAACCTTTATGGAGCGTCATAGCAGCCATTTTGTCTTGCAACTACAGTAGTAGTTCAAAGACCTCTCGGGTATCCACATTTCCGTAAAAGAGCTTTTACATACTAAATTTGTGCCTAATAGTTTCTAAGCAGTTACGACCAGACACTTGATACCCTGAATAATTTTCAAAGACTATGGCTCCATAACTTTACTCTCAATCAGATAACCGTGCTCTTTGCTTTCAATCAAGACAACCATGCTCGTGAAAGCAACTGAAATGCAGAGAAAAAAAGATGTGGCAAATGGAGAAACAAATAAGAAAAAGGGAGACGTGGAAAGGAGGAGTGATGACTAAAGAAACAAGGGAAGGGACAGAAATATAATATAGTGATTTCTGAACTGGCTTTCTTCCATGGAAATAGTATGTTAATTTATTATGGCGGGTATGAGGTAAGCTTATTTGGGGTCGGGGCAGGTACAAAAATGTTAAAAATTTATACAAAAAATAAATATTAGAAAAATATTGAAAATTTATAGACTGGGTGGGGTGTAGTCTTTGTAGTTTTTGGTGTGGGCCTGGGATCAGTGGTTTACGAAACGAGGGGTTGAGGTTGAGGGGGGGGAGGGGGGAGGGAGAGAATGGGGTGTCAGGAAGGGGCACCCTGCTCCACAGTGTATCGTGATCACTCTGCTAAACTTACTCCATCCGTCTCAATTTAAAATTTCTACTTTCCTTTTTGGATGTCCCAAATTAAGTGTAATTTTCTTTTTTGGACGTAATCAACGAACCAAATTCCACGACTGTGAACAAGTCTTGACCTTGACATGAAAATATTCGTTATTAAACAGGACTCTTAACTTGGAGCAGATGGAGTAGTTATATGCGACCTTAGGGTTCGTTTGATTGCAAAGTTGGAAAATGAATTGAAAAGAATTGATTTCTATGGAAAACTTTTTCAGAGAAATCTTTTCCATGGAAAACTATTCTAGCGGTCGTTTGATTGCTTTTATTTTCCAACTTGAAAATTAGGAAATTTCCAATTTTTATTGTTTGATTAGCATTATTTTTCAACTAGAAAATAAGAGGCTCATGAGAACTATATACGTAAAAGTTCATTTTTTACAAAGTTTCAAATTTGAAACATAAGAAAAAAAAATTTATTCAACATTTATAATCCAACACACATCATTAAAACAATAGTAATATAAACTCATATTAAAATGCTTTAACATTCATTCATAACAAAAAAGACTATAATGACCAAAAAAACTAAAATTTAATATGTGACAACCGTAAGAATAATAATTGACCCAGCGATTATTCATTCCTTTTCTGTCAGTTTTCATGACTTGGTTTCTTATATGTTTCTATCTCAAATTTACTTTTTTCCACAGATTTCTATTCCGTGTGGAAATAGTGTGTCCGGCACTTCGGATTGCAAAAAAACACACACGAAGATTGTAGGGCTTATATATATATATATATATATAAAATATATGTGTGTGTGTGTGTGTGTGTGTTACAGTTTAGGAACCTCTTTTTATGGTCAATCATTCATAGGATTTGGTCTAAAAAAAAGGTGTCCATTTGAAGTTTCTTTACCTACATATATATTTATATATACACAGAAAGAGAACAAAGCAGATTGAAACAAAAAAACAAAAACAAATCTGAAATAAATTGTCTTCTTTGATCTGCAACAAGAGATGGCTGAGAGTTTTCAGAGTGAGCGGAGAGGGGATACAGATAAGTTTCAAAGTGTGTGTGGGTAGTTGAGGTATTATAGGAGAACGTGGGATAGAATTTTTTTACCTGGAATCCAATTATTTGGGGGTAGTCAAGAAATTCTTTTCCTTCTTTTTGATGGAAAATACATCACGTGACCCACTTTTGTGGAAAATAATTACATGGAAAATTTTGTGATCAAACACCTTAAAAAATAGAAAATAGTTGGCAAAACTTTATTTTCCATGGAAAATAATGGCAATCAAACGCACCCTTAGTAATCCCCAATTCCAGTGAAAAAACAAACGATCGATTATGGAATAATTCACATGTCAAAGTTGAGGCCAAGTACACCATCAACCCAAACTCTTGATTGAAAGAATACTTCAAATCATTTGTTTTTAACCCAATTTGCAGTATGTTTTTGTATAGGTCTACACAAGTAACTTAAGTTCAGTGGCTCAAAGCTTGTTAAACCGTTTGATGGGGTTCTAACTCCTAACAAATAATTTATTGATTACATAGGCTTGTTGAAATAAGTCATCTCCGTCTAACAAATTCGTACTTCCAAATGCAATATGATATGATGAACTAAGATGTCCCAAAATATGTATTCAACATAAAAACCAGAAATACTTTTATTAATGATTACTAAATAAAACCAACCTACCTCTCTTGCTTCATTCATCATGGCAATAAAAGTCTCCTCTTCAAATTCAATATCATTTGAAATCCGAAGCCTTGCAACCCCCTCCAATATTTCCTCCGTCTTCAGTAGACCAGCACCAACTGCAGCTAGCCAACAGCATAGCAGCACATACAGAGGCTCTCCTACCTACCCATAAGTAGAGCCCAACTCAAAACTTTTAGCTCCAACTTCCAACATAAATGGACTCAAAAAGGACAAAAAAATGGTAATACACTATAAAATGTGATATACACAAGCCATGAACATAATGCAATTTGCCCTCTTTATTTTATTCTTAGACACAAGTAGCGGTGTCAAAAACTAACCCACCCATTTAACCCACCCAACCCGCTCATTAAAAACCCAACCCAAGGCAACTACTTAATTAGATGGGTTGGGTTGGGTTGGGTTACGTTTATTAGCTTTATAAGTTTACAAAATTTCACAAAAGTTGGGAGGGTATGGGGGCTGCTCCCCTCGGCCTAATGTTGAACCTCAATAATTCCAAAATTTACAATACAAGATAAGAAATACCGAAATTGTTAGAATAATTATCCCCAAACAAAAAGGAGGTAATACACGTATAAATCTGATAGACCTATACAAAAACATACTGCAAACTGTTTGTTTTAGACAGTGTAATATACAAGGCAGCAACGGATAGGACAGTGGTTAACCACAACATCACCCAATATGTGCAAAATAATCTACCCCAAATGAGATAGTGTAACATGCAATAATTCCAAAATGCACACCACACAAAATTGAAATTGTGAAAATAAAAAAGTACCTTGCCTCGGCGCTCTTGAAATTCATAAAATGCTCTAGAGTCATTTACAGAAGAATTTTTGCCCACCCTCCTTCTAAACTCTGCAAAATCAATGATATCACCACCCACACCACCCACATCGCTCAAAATTCTAGCCACAAGACCCACTACTGGGAGTGCACCAATCACCTTATTTGCAAAACCAGAGAAAGAGCTTGATTCCTCCATGTAAGCCTTAACCCCATTGGAATTTGAAGGTTTAGAGGTGTTGGGTTTTCTTGGGTTTTTGTAGAGTTGGCGCAAGTAAACAAGTGAGGGACTGCAAGTGTTGGAGTAGATATGGAGTGGGTTAGGTTGGAGAGAAGACAGACTACTAGTGTTGATCGATGTCACAACCACCATGGCTGTTTGTGGCGGACGTTGGTTTTGCTTTTATTTTTGGCCTCCCATTTATATGAGATACGGGTGAGATAATAAATCCACTTCGGAATGTTTAATCCATAAAATGCCTCTAAACTTTATTTTATGGCCCATATATCAAATAGTAATTATTTTTTTTTTGATACATGTTTAGTTTAAATTTTTTTATTTTGCACCAAAAAATCATTCACCATGTCGCTGGCGCGGACCTTTAAAGATTAGAGAATAAGAAAATTTTTAGTACAAAATAAAAGGTTTGGACTAAATAAATATTAAAAAATATTTGAAGGACATTTTAATATTTGATCCTTATTTTATCTTATTTAAATTCTTAAGCTACTTTGTATAAAAAACTTAACCACACACCATTCGAACATATGAACATTTTAGTCCAAGCATATTAAAAAATCACACTTCTCACCGAACACATTACTTGATTAAAATAACTTATTTATGTAACTAAACATAGGGGTTTAGGGAGTAAATAGATATTGAGGAATCTAGAAAAACTTGAGAAATTTATTTTTCGCATAAATAGGACACTTGATGTTATGATTATTTTAAAGAAGATGAAAATATGGAGGGCTTTAGATTCAAATGAAATCCCTATTGAGGTCCCTATTGAGGTGTGGGAGGAAGAAATATCTTGGTAACAAAGTTGTTTATAAGATTTATAATGACTACTAGGATGCTGAATAAAGAACGAACGAGTGTTTTAGTACCTATTTATAAAAATAAAGGTGATATACAATGTTGTTCAAATTATCGCAGTTTTAAGTTAACGAACTATATAATGAAACTTTGAGAAAGAGTGATTGAACATAGATTGTGATAGAAACAACAATATTTGAGAATCCGTTTGGGTTATATATGGGAGGTCAATAATGGAAGCTATGTATTTATTGAGGTGACTAATGGAGAGGTGTAATGAGAAAAGTAAGAATTTTCATAGATTTGAAAAAGGCATATAATAAAATACCTAAAGATATGATATGGTGGATTTTACATAAAAAAAAAACTGAGCGACTGGTAGATATATTGATGTGATTAAGGATATGTATGATGGGGACATGACTATACTAAGAACAAGGGTCGGAGAAAGTTGTGAATTCTTAATTACTGTAAGTTTGCACCAAGGTTCAACACTAAGTTATTAGCCTTTTGCTCTTATTATGGATGAATTAACCAAACAAATAAAATATGAGGTGTTGTGGTTTATGCTATTTCCAGATGATATCATTTTTGTGGATGAAACTAAGGCAAATATCAATGTTAAATTGCAAGTGTGGAGATAAACTCTAGATCCACGAGTGTTTAAAATAAGTAGAACCAAAAGAGAGTATGTGGAGTAAAATTTTAGCAATAGTAGGAGGACAAATGGGGATGTAGTGAAAATTGATGATTAAGAGATACCTAAAAGCAACCATTTTCGCTATTTAGTCTCTATCATCCACGAAGATGGAGATATTAGTGATCATGTTACTCATAAAAGTAAAATATATTGGGTTAAGTGGACCTTTGAAGTTAAATAAAAAGTTCAATAGGACAACCATTAGACCTGTCATGTTATACTTGACAGAGTGTTAGGCAATCAATAAACAAAATATGTAGAAAATAAGCGTGGAGGAGATGAAGATGTTAAGATGGATGTATGGTAAAACTGGAAAGGATAAAATTGGAAATGAACATATTCATATCACAGTAAAAGTAGCTCCTATAGAACATAAATTGAGAGAAAATCAACTTAGATGGTTTCGACACGTTAAACATAGAGCGGTAGGTGCGCCTGTAAAAAAAAGTGATTTAATTAATATTGATAGTAAGGCTAGGGGTAAAGAAAGGCCTAAGCTGACTTGGTGGGATATTGTAAAAAAGGACATAAAAACATGTGGTTTAACCGAGGATATTGCACTGAATAGAGAAGAATGAAAAAAATAAGATTCATGTAGTAAACCCAAATAATTGGAAAAATGCTTTGTTGAGTTGAGTTGAGTATTCATGTAACTAAATGCACACATTGCCTTTTGCCTAAATCAAATAATATATACACACTCACACGTCTCTATTGTTATAATATGGAGGTGCCAAACATGTGTGGATACCCATCATACACTATAAAGCTAGAAGCACGACATGCAATGCTAGAAGCTAGAGGTGTCAAACAGGAAGCACGAAAATGCAATGTTAGAAGCGTGAGGTGTCAAACATGCAAACTGGAAACACAACATGACAAAGCTACAAGTACGATAAAGCAAAGCTAGTTTTTAACTAAATATGCTAACAAACCAACTTGCTTTTACCTATAAATACACAATCCTATTTTTACTTTGAAAGAGACAAGTGAAACAAATACAATAAAATCCTGAAGACTATGAACTATTTTTTTGTTCAAGTTCTATATTATTCAATACGTTATCTAAACGATTTTTCTAGTTTCAAGTTAGTCGATCTTCAATGTCGTTCTACTAAAGTTTTAAAGTTTATTTTATGTGACAAATTTATTACCCCTAAGGCAATAATTAACATAACTAGGATTCTTCTATATATAAATAAAAGAACCCTAATGTAAAAAAGATGGAGATATCACAATATTGTACCCACGATTTGGACTCTTATTTAGTATTCTCTATCATTCTAAGTCACTCTATTCTTGGTATAATAAAACCCCCCTTCATTTTCTCATAGACGTAAGTAGGCCAACCTATCGAATCATGTATATCCATGTGTTCATGATTGATCTTCCACTCATAATTATAATCGAAATTGGTATTTATCATTATTGAAGAATTAGATCCCCTAAAATTTAGTGCCCAGTGTGGGAAATCCCGAACTCTTTGACATAATGAGTGCGTATTAGTCCTACCATTCCCATGCTGGGAACCATGTAAGATTTGAAGTACGAATTGAAAGAAGGTAATATAATCCATTTAGATATACTCTTTCCAGTATTTCTAGATATCGTAAATGTACTCCTTATAATTGTGGTCGTAGTTCACTCCATAACATTCCATTTGTGTATCCTCCCGATAGGAATGCAATACATATTAGTCTTTATGAAGAATATATAAACGAGCATAATGAGGAAATTGCCATCTTGAAGAAAGAATTGACTGAGCGGTCTGAAGGTCGTCGGTCGAGTTCCCACAATCTTGAATGCAGAAGAATGAGGAGAATACGATCTCCTAGGACTCCTCCTATCAATCACAACAACAGAGCATCTAGTGTAATAACCCGACTTTTCATAAATTTTATGAGTATTGAATTTTTAAAAAATTAATATACATTTTATAAATTGATTATGCAATGTTGAATTTTGGTGGGAATAAATGAGCAACTATTCAATTATTTAGAGTAATTATTGAATTATGTGTATATTGGCGTGACTTAAATTAAAGTATTTGGGATTTATTGGATTGGTTTGGGTAATTAGAGTTTGAATGTTGCTATTAGTATGACTTTTATTGAAATACTTGAGTTGAAATAAGTTCATTAGGTGACCAAAATTCAAGTGTTAGTTTAAACTATGGTATGCATTAAATTTCCCATGAGAAGAAAGTATTGAGATAATTCAAATTAGCAATCCCTGTAATTAGCTGAAGAGGAGGTATTGGGATTATAAAGAATAATGATAAGGTTTATTATTTTCAAGAAACATCAGGGGAAGAAAGAGAGAATCACACTAGGGGTGGGGTGGGGATGGGGGGGGGGGGGGGAGGGGCACTGTGATGCCGGTGCACTCAGTGGGTGGAAAATCGCGCGACCATAGTTTAGGGTGGAGAATCAGATTGATTTACTAACGGATCGAAACGTGGCCTAATGATAAGAGTGTGAACCATTTAAAAATCAAAACGTGTCCCCTATTACCTCAAATCCTTGTGCTGCTTCCCCATTTTCAAACAAATGGGTGGACTTCTATTAGAGCATCCAACCAAATCAAAGGGGAGAGAAAACATATTTCTCGACACTTCTTCCATTCTGCTAGTGAAATATACAAACAAATGAGTGATTTTGAGGGTGTTTTAAGGATCATTATGGTGGAGTTTTGGAGTATAAATGCAAAGGAAAAATACATTGGGAGTATTTTCAAGCTTGAAAGCTTGGTAGCCGCTTAAGGCCACCATTGGAGGTGGGGGCTCCCTTTCCTCACCAACTATTTCTTCAAGTTTTGGTCTCTAAATAGGTAGGGGTGTTGTGTTATTTGATTATTTTTCATGTTTAGAATTGCATTTGATAAATATCATACATATTGAGTTATATGTATATATTTTGAATATTGATTAATTTTGTGCATTTGGCTAGATTGGATATTAATGTTTGTGAAAAATAAGAATAATGTTTAAGGGTTTTGAGTAAAAATAATATTCTAAAATTATTATTTAAACTCTAGACTTTTAGAGAAATGATTATTTGGGGGCCAAGGCTGTTATCGATTGTGTTTTCACCTATAAACTTTGTAATAAGGGCTTTTGACTATAAATTCTCATAAAATTACACTTTAAACCCCAAACTTGTCAAAATGTGCTATTTTGACCATATAAATGTATATCATAGGAATACTTGCAAAAAACCCTTAGACTTTGAATATTTGCAAAAAAAATCCTTGAACTTTGAATATTTGCAAAAAATCTCCCAAACTTTGAATATTGCAAAATAACCCTGGACTTTTAAATATTGCTAAATAACGCGAATTTTGTGAAATAAAAAAAGTTCTTCCAAACTTTTAATAATTGGAAATTATCCCCTAATGTTTAAATGTCACTAGATATTAATTTCGTAAAGGAATTACAAGGCAACCCCAACATTTAAAAAATTATGAAAGAAACCCTAAGAGTTGTGTTAAACGAATTCGACCACAAAGAGGCCCAAAGACGTAAAGTTATATGTTTAAGTACATAATGGCCATAAAAAATGGAAATCGAATGTGAAGTATTTTGTGTGGATTGGACCCCTTTGGCCAAGTATATGAAGTTAAAAGTATTAAATTGATGCTAATGGGTAACTATGCAAGTCATAAATATGGAGGCAAGCCGAGTGTTCCGTACAAAATGGTGGTTGGATCGTAAATGAATGAACTTAATGAAAATGAAAGATTTTTCACAAAGGAATTACGAGGAATAAAATTAACAAGGGCCCAGATATGTAGGATAAGACTTCGACTTAAAGCCAAAATAATTGAGCAATAAAGTAATTGGCCACGACATTCATTGTGGTTGTAAGCCTGTGAATATAGATGATATTTGGTAAAGTCTAAGAAAAAAAGAATTAGTTAATAAATGATTACATTGTTGGTACTCTGGGTTAAAATAACATTGTTCTAAGTTATGGATGATTGTAAAAATAAATGAAGTTGTCAAATTTCAGAATATGAATCAAATTAAGGAACTTAATACTCGTAAACAAAGATGGGTAAAAAGATGATGACTCGCATTAGGGAAATAATCTGACCACATGTGTGAGGAGGGAATGTGCCCATTAATTCTGTCAAGGTCCCATCCATGAAGATAAGTTGTTGGAACTAACTGAACAATGAGAATCAAGGAGTGAGATACGACCGATCAAAATGGGATAACTTCCACAATCATAGTGTCTTACACATCTTAGTGACCTCTTTTAGTATAAATATAACCCGAGCCTCTAGGGTAAATGGGCATGTAATCATGAACATTTAAATCACACTAATATAAAAGAGAGAAATTTCATGGATGTAGTCACATTGTCAAACCAAATAAAAACTGTTCTTGTATGTTTGTGCATTATTTACTTTTTCTGTTCGGTTGAATTGTGCTAAATTATAACTAGTAGGATTTTACCACCTATAATTGGAGCCATCCGTGGAAAACGATTTTACTTTTTCAACATCATGATCCAGAAATATTCATATCTCATTCATGCGATGAACATTCATGGTCTCACAGCAGTCTTCAAGACAACCACAATGAAAATGCACCTCCTAAGAGTGAATCTATGATCTAACTCAATAGGAGTCATAATTCTCCCATCTTCTGCTATCAACAATATGAGGATAAAACGGTGGAAAATAGAAAACCACCACGATCCAACCAAATATTTTGACTTGTGGATACTTACGAGTAATGTCTCTATGAACACGAGTCGTCAATGCACCATTAACAAAAGGATAATTCCTACTTCCAATGTCATTTGGAAAGGATGGAACAGGATCTCAACAGGGAAAAGCATAATCATCATGAGATCACCCTCACCCTTATCCCTCAGGCAAGTAAGACTTGCCATCGAGGAATAAGTTCAGGTTAAGATTAAGACCATTCCTACTAGAGGAGATTATCATATTGAAGGGATTGCCATAATAACCATTATGATAAAAAAGTCCTTTGTAGCCTCATACGATGAGAGATGGACGATCATCCTGCTTGCCGAGGCGCCAAACCCACTAAAGAGCCCATTAGGAGGGCTCTCATCTGCCAACATAAGTCCCCATGCACCCGGTCAATTGAGGATTTTGAACCTCCTAAAAATTTTATCATGCCTAAATTTAAGATATACAATGGGAAGACAGATCCCACCGACCACGTCCGTCCATAATGACAAGCTAAGATTCTCTAGAAAAATAATAAGGCTCTCATGTGCCAAATATCCCCTTCCAGTTTGGGGGATGTTATAGACAATTAATTTGAGAAGCTGCCACACTGATCCATCTCCAGCTTTAAGCAGATCGTAAGAGCCTTCACAAAAATGTTCATCACCACCATCACATATCCAAAGAGGATGGACTCCCTCCTTATGTGAAGAAGAAACCCCAGGATAATTTACATGAGTATGTTCAATGATATTGGGAGATCTATAAGGAGGTGGAAGATTGCCTCGAACAAGTGGCAGTAGCCTTATTCATGATTGACCTACTAAACAATTCCTTGTACCGTCCCCTACCTAGAAGTAAATAACTACTATTAATGACCTAATGTCCCAGATTGAGAAATACACCAAAGTGGATGATGTGGTAGCAGACATATAACTGGATAACGACCGACGATAGACAATCAAAAACAAAGATAAGGAGGTTGCTCCTAAAAGGGGAAAAAAGAAAAATGTGGGACCTAAGGGCGATGAGAAGTCATATCCTAGCAAGGCTTATCGTACCATCAACATTGTCTTCAAAAATCTAATAAATAAGCTCTTGATTATGATTAAAGATCAACAGTATTTCAAATAACTGAGGAAGATGGTAAGGGAACCATAAAAAGGAACACAACCCTACGATGATCCTATCAATAGGAATATGGGAACATGACAGAGAATTACAAGGCTCTCAAGTCACACCTAGAGGAACTCGCCCAAGCTGGCCGCCTGGACGATTACATTAAAAGAAGAACGAAAAAGCTATTATTGATCGTGACCAAAATTTGGATAATATCTTAGACGATGAAAAAATATGACACGGGTTCGCATTCATCCACGGGGCATCATGCCCAAACCAAATAAAAGGGAATGCCGTAAGAATAAAATTAAAAAAAAATTACTACCATGGAGGAGGCCTTCTAGAATGACGTAACCAATACCACCATTGGAAAGTGTCATCGTCCATAGGAGGTAAAAGCTATGCTAAGCACATTGTTTTTGCCAAAAATGACTTGGTTGGAGTCAAAACTCCACATCATGATACACTAGTAATTAAACTCAAGATCACTAATTGGGGCGTAGATAAGCTACTAATGGACCAGGGAATCCACTTAGAGGTAATATACCATAATATATTTAACTAACTTAACTTAACAATGGATGCCCTAAAGGAGGAGACCATCCATTTAGTCAAGATTCACTAGAGGGATGATAGTATCACTACAAAAAGTTATACTCCAGTACGAACTGAAAGTATATAAAAGATGATAGAGTTTATAATCGTGGATACCTAGTCGCCATATAATGAGATCCTTGAATGAGGATGGATCCATGAAATAAAGGAAGATACATCCACCAACATTTAAAGCACAAATGTATTATCGACCAATAGGTAATGGAGATACGTGGGAATTAATCTTTTGCTCGATAATTCTTTATTGCGGCTATCAGACTTATACACGAGAAGAAAAAGGAAAAGTTAAAAAATTCATAGGGAGACACCCCTTCCAAATAGTCGCTACATTATGGAAGATTGGTGGTGGAAGACACAAGAGTGGCCCCCGTCGATAGAGTAATAGAATCATTGTAAGAGGATTCAATGGATCTCACCCATAAAAGAAATTCCTGATCGATAACTCACTCATTGATTACTAAAAAGAGGAATTGGTGTCTTTCCTCAAGGAGAATCACGACGTGTTCGTTTGACAATCATATGATATGCTAACATCGATCCCTAGTGATGTGACATAAGCTACATGTGGATGGGACATTCTCTCTAGTCACACATAAGGCATGTCAAATAACCCTAAAAAAGTCAAAGGCAGTAGAGGAAGAAGTTCAGAAACTTATGGAGAAATTATCCATCAAAGAAGTTCAATTACCTAAGTAGCGTTTAAACCCGATTGTGGTTAAAAAGAATAATACGAAGTGGAGAGTCTGCATAAAATTCACCAACCTTAATAAATCATGTCCTAATGATAACTTTCCTCTACTAAAGATTGATCAGTTAGTCGACACCACATTTAGCTGTGAACGAATGAGCTTATTTTAACGCTTATTTCGGCTATCACCAGATTCCTCTATTTGGGACTGATCATGAAAATACATCTTTTATAATGACACTTGGCCTTTACTATAGCAAAGTAATGCCATTTGGAATGAAGGACGCGCGTATGACCTACCAGCGACAGATCACCAAGATGTTAAAAAATTAGTTGGGTGACACCATGGAGGTGTACATAGATGATATGCTCCTATAAAGTATATGGAAATTTGAACACTTTTTATACTTGAAGAAGATGTTCGAAGTCATCTGGTACTATAAAATAAAGCTCAGTGCAACTAAATTCTCATTTATGGTTCAGTCCGATAAATTATTGGGTTACCTGGATAGCCAAAGAGGGATCAAGGCAAATCTGGACTAGATCGAAGGCATATTGACTATCTAATCACCCAAGATAGTTATAAACTTTAAAAGTTGACTAGAATGCTTGCGACACTCAACCACTTCATTTCTAAGTCATTTGAGAGATCCTGACCTTTCTTTTAGCTATTGAGAAAAGATAAGAAGGGAATATGTAACTATGAGTGATCAAAGGCACTTGAAGAAATCAAGTTCTACCTCATCTGACCTCCTTGCTCACATTTACAAATTTGAGAGATCCACTCCACCTATATTTTTTCGTAGGTCATTTCGATTTAGGTCTGGGAGATGTAGGTCATCAAGTTCCAATCAACTACATTAGTAAAACATTACTAGATGCTAAGACACATTATTTCCTATTGGAAAAATAAGATTATTCTCCATTAATATCTTCATGTAAGTTAAAGCATTACTTAGAGAAACACTCCATTATAATCATCACTTCCTTTCTGTTGAAGACTGACCTCTTTGAACGGATGTTCAAGTGGTTAGTGGAATTAAGAAGGTTTGATATACATTATCAACCCAGACCTTCAATAAAAGGATATGTATTAACATATTTAAATGATGAGTTCATCGAGGAACATTAACTTGAGAAGGAAGTTAGATCTGATAATCATATAACTATATGAGACCTTTTGGTGGGCTCTATACGTGGATATAACATCCAATACCAATTGGGAAAGAGTAGGGATTATTAAACCTATATCAAACAGTCTTTGAGCAGGGAATAAGAATTAGCTTTAAGGCATCGATCAACAAAGTAGAGTATGATGATCTCATGAAACGATTGAGGAAGGCTCTATGTCTTAATGATAGTCACCTTGATGTATTTTGTGACTCAAATTTGGTATTTGATCAGGTATCAAGAGACTATAATCCTAGAGACGACTATATGTAAGTCTACCTTCAGATAGCTCAGGAGTTGCCTACCTAGTTCAAACATGTCCAAATCTAGCTAATCCCTAAGGAGATAACAATCATGTAGATGCCTTATCCATGTTGGCTTCAACTGTCAAGTTTGACCTCAAAAGGGTTGTAGAGGTGGTATATTTGACATGACTAACCATAAATAGGAATCATGACTCCGACTAAGTACTCATTATTTAAGAATCTCCTAGTTGAAGAGATCCCGTAATAAAGTACCTAAGGGAAGATGTACTACCCATCGATAAGAAGGAAGCCCATCAGGTTAGTGTGGAAGATGCACGATTTATCTCCCAAATGAAATATTAATAGGAGGTATTTTACTTAACCAAACTTGTAATGTGTACATCTCGATGACATTGACCAAGACCTGTATAAGATGCACGAGGGAATTTTCAAAATCTATGTTAGTGGAAGATCTCTAGCGTTAATGGAAAAAAATAATGGGTAGAGAAAATGCCTCGAGCCAATGTTTAACTACCAGACACTACGACGCTTAAGTAACCCATGCCATACTAATACAAAAATCTCGAACAACCTTAAACAGAAGGGAATCTATCGCCGAAATCACACATGTGGATATGTAGAGAATACCAAAGGGAACAATATAACTTGCTTTATATGTAAAAGGATGCCATATCCCATATGGAGACATGTAAGAAGTTTTAACTGTTATCACTAATACTTCATCAGTTACTCATGACCTCAAATCTTTAATCAATATTGGCTCAATGGGGGTTTGACATTATAAGTCCACTTCCCACGGTACCTAAAAACAGAAAGTATATCCTGGTCAACACAAACTATTTTATCAAGTGAATTAAGACAGAACCTTTGGCAAACATAAGATATATAGATATTATTAGATTTATTTGGAGGAGAATCATAAACCATTTTGGTATACCAAGAATGCTAATCACCAATAATGGAATTCAATTTGGAAGCAACACATTCCAAGAATTCTATTATGGCCACGCTATCAAACATTACTATAGTTTGGTGACTATGCTAAAAGAAACGGGTAGGTTGGAGCTTCTAATAAAAAAAATCGTTGATGAAATAAAGAAAAGACTACATAATCCATAATGCTTATGGGTGGATGATCCCCCCATATCCTCTGGTCATACCGAACAATCCCAAAGAAGTCAACCGAGGAAACACCCTTCACCTGAGCCTATAAAATAAAAGCCATAATACCATAAAATTCGGACTGAAGACCATGAGAACGAGCGTGGATGATCAAAACCTGAACAATGAGATCAAGATTTAATCATGTTGTCAGCTTACTAACAACAGTTGGCTAGGTAATACAGCAAAGCCGTACGACCAAGAAAATTCCAGGTTGGAGTCTATATCCTAAGAAGGGTAGTCGGTAGTGAGAGGAAGCAGTCAGACCATAATCTTGGACCCAACTGGGAAATACCATTTAGATACACCAAATTCTATCTCCAAGGGGACTATCATTTGGAAATAATAAAGGATAAGGAGATACCATAGTATTAGAACGCAACCAACCTTAAAAAAAATAGTTTTAAGCAATTTATATTTCCATCTCTCATAGTTTGTCATTTACATTTAGTTTTTGACTCTTTAAGTTTATTTAATATAGTTAGCATTGATTGCTTCAAGTCACATGCCAATTTTGATATGAAGTATATTATTTTTGTCCAATCAGACGATTATTTTGTTGCCTTATTTATGTGATCACACTTACTCATTATCTTGAGGTCACATATTTTGTCATTGACAACATGAAATATTATGAGCTTTTCTTGTCAAGCCAAAAACCTATGGGGGAATCCGTAGGGACTAACTAATTTAACCATGATTGGTCGAACTAAATCTTGAATGGGTGGATTGCCTAATGAACATGTACATTCTCACCACAAGTTGGTTCTAGGCCTAAGGATATGTGATGACACTATCCTAAAAGGTAAGACCAAAGAACATACGATAGGCATAATGTGAGAATGCAAACATGAATTGAAAATAAATTAAACTCAATTTCATTCAAAATATTAATTAATTACAAAGACAATTATGGTAGATCAATTACAAAAAGAACTAAAAAATAGCAAGTGATGATCATATTATCTTCACCTACCACTTGGCATCCCGTATTTGTATGATGGTCGATTAGTTTCTAGATTGGGGACAAATTTATCATCGCTATTATGATTGATCAACTGTATGGGTACCGAATCAACTGGTATCTATAACCCTTCACTTTTAATTGAAGGAAGTCTAACAAAGGGGGAGTCTACCCCATACCAACAACATAATTAGGAATCTTGAGGACTACCAAGATATTTAGCCAACCATACTTGTTAGCTACTTGCTTTGCTTCATCCAAATGGATTGGGTAATCTATCCATCCATGATCAAAGCTATCAAGCCAGAATGCTCGAGGATATTTTCTGAATTGTTACCTCAACTTCATAATACTATGATGTAGCCCTTTACTTATTGAATCATTATGATCAAAGGCCCTCTCTACCTTGTTGATCTGTTGCTTTAATGCCAAATTATCATTTTGGAGAAGACCTCCAATATTCCTGATCTCCTTCAGCTCAGCTTGGAGGCTTACAACTTTCTTCGTCTGATCGCTATAATTTCTCATTGCCTTGTGTAATGCCTGAAGAATATCCATAAAGGCCATCCTAATTCAATTTGAGGCCTCAACCCCATGAACAAAGTCCAATTCATCATTTTCTTGGACCATAGGCACAAGGGTGAAACAATCACTAGATTGCAATGAAATATATTAAATTCAGTATAATAGTCAAAGAAGATAAAACACAAAGAAAAATTCACAAATAAAGTATGAGGAAATCAATCGAACAACTCATAGTTAAAGCAAAAGATTTTTCATTTCATTCAATTAATAGGTCTAGACCTTACTAACATTACCTAAGAAGAAAAGAAAGTACATGCTGAATTACAAAAGACCCTAAGAAAAAATACACTACAGGAATCTCCTTGGATCTTCAATAACTTTGAGTTGGTCGGTAGCCTCGTTCTTCTTTTCTTCCTTTAGGTTAGGAGGTGATCGAGGAACGTGATCTGATAAAATTTCAGAGTTAGTAATAACTCTAGACTTAGTCAAGGCTTCATCCCAACCCTTCTTGAAGAAGTATTTTTAGACAAAGCCCAACTGCTTCTCAGCATTAATAAAGCTTTTTCCTAACCTTTTTCAAAAGCAATATTATTTGCCTCCAGTGCTGCAAGAAGGTTTTTAGAAGGATCCTTATTTGACTTTTCCAGTCCCTCCACCTTGGCCTTCAGTTGAACAATTTCATCATCCATGGCTTTTAACTGGATGTTGTGTTCGGTCACCTTGGATGTAGTAACATCAAGGGCCTTCTAGGACCTATCCAAGGAAACCCCCAGGTCGATCATAAAAATGTAAATTTTTTTAATTGTATATATTGTTATAAAGGTTGGCTACATTCCATGACAAAACATTTGAGTTAATGAGTAATTCAAGTCATATAGAATTGATACGATTGAGTGAGGCACATTTATTTACTTAGATGGACTTTGTTAAATATTAAAGATTATACAAGATTCTCATCAAATCGCAAGACTTACGTTGCCGCATACTTGATTTAAAGACTATATCATTTTGGTAGTTTGGGTGAATTGTCTATGTCTAACACACACGTGAACAAAGTTTTTAAAAATGTGTGAGTACATTTTTAAAATTTTATAGACAAGTGTTAAAATGACACAGAGGTTTGTGAAATTCTTTTTAGGAGTAGATCATTTTAACTTAGTGCAGCTATAGGCATTTTTGAAATATTTTTTCATTTAACCGTTCACATGTCCCTTTATTAAGCCCATGCATACGACCTCATTCGCATGTATGCTATTTGTCCTTATGCACATGGCTGTGCATCGATGTCAGTACTACCTAACTTCCCACGCATGAAAAAATTCAACCAGGAATATGGCAGAGATAAATTTTGATTTTTTTTATAAATAGGTCAATTTCCCTCCCATTTCATCAAATTTGAAAACTACACAATTGAAAAACCTCTTTGAGCATATTTTCGTGGTTGAGAGTTATTTTTCCTTTTCTTTTGCATAAAATTCACTTGCTCCTCAAAACCTATTTCAAAATAAGATCTATGTCTTGATATATGTGTTTTAAGAGTGATTGGGAGTGATTTTGATCAAATCATCATTACCCGATTACAATTCAATAATCTACTTTTGAATTGTAATGATATCATACTCAAAGATCTAAAAATAGAGGCACTTTGATTCATTGGAGGAGTTGAAGTATGACATTGATTCCAAGGATAAAATTGGAGTTCTTTATTTTCATCATGGAGCTCGGTGTGGAATTTTATCATCTACGGGGAAAAGTTGCAAGGTCCATAGGTAACTATATGAGAGAATGTGTCATAGGTTTCTGCTTGACTCTTGTAAAACATCTTTTCAAATAGAAATATAAATTGGTGTGCATCAAGGTTTTTTACCCTTTGGTGGGGTATTTTTCTTCATAAATATATGTTTTGTAAATGCTTGTGATTATTTTCTAATCAACTGCACACTTTGGATCACAAACACCACTTAGATATAGTGTAATGACTTAAAATTTGACATAGGTTGTGTTTTCTAGTTATTCTATCTAGATCTACCTAATCAAACTTGTTATGTGAATAATTCTAGACATTTTTCATATCACTTAGTTGAAACATGTGTTAGGTGATTTGAATTTGCAAGCAAAATCGTTTAATTTCAAAAATTGGTTATGAAATGCGATCAAACCTATTCACCCACTTCTAGATTTATTTTTAGGTCAAAAACTTGCATTAACAACACACATCCTCATTGGTATTAGAGCATGGTGCTCTTATTTTTACATTAACTTGTTAGAGTTGATATTTCGCTTGTTGTGTGTTTATTATTTGCATTTCTCATAGATCTTATTTGCTTATGAGTAGATCTAGATTTTGCGATTGATGATGGACTTTGCTTGTACTAATTTGCATAGTATTTCTTTCCCTATTCCCTTGGATCCCTTTGAAAAGATAAAACACGTGAAATCCAAAAAGGAAAAAGAAGAAATTGAAATCTTCTTATTTTTTCAGAAAATTGAAGTCTATTAAGAATGACGTATATGAATATGATAATATAGAAAATATCAAATCACTGATTCAAAAGAATTAAGAGTTAAATGCTCAACTTATCAAAATAAAAAATTTGAATGTTGCATTGGTTAATTACGTCAAACTCCATGAATAAAAAAGTAAGCTTCAAGAGTTTGAATAGATTCAGCAACTTATCGATCACAAGTGGAAAATGATTTAAAAAGAGAAGGGTGTGTTTTTAGAATTGACATGTGAATTGAAAGAAGACAACGAAACTTTGAGATTACAAAATTCTGATTTAAGGAGATTGAAAAGTTAAAAAGTTTTGATTTCAAAAAACTCAAATTTTTGGAACAAGATAAAAGTGATTTGACTCTTGAACTTGGAAAAGTGAAGAAATAACGTCTTATTCGTGAAGGTTATAAAGTGAATTTATAAGATATTCAAGTCTTTGAAAAATGAATTTGATTCATTTAAAAGTTTGAAAAATAATTCATTTTATGGGGTTACTTTAACTCAACTTCCCCCAAATGCGTATAAGACCATACTTGGGGCGATGATGTTTTGGAAGTCTAGGTCTGGGTTAGACCTGACATGATATATCTTTAGGTATGTTCATGGGCTTAAAGACAATAACAAAGCCCCTAATTATTACTATTTTTCTCCCCAAAAATCTCACTTAACAATGGTGTGAGTCATACAAACCAGCAATCATAACTGGAAGGGTCAATATGTGTTTGTTAAGGGAGACTGGAAATTTAGGAGTCACGAGCAAGGTAGGTCCTGCAGGATTCCAAGAGAATGGAATAAACCGAATCGAATTAGTAAGGGTTTTTCTTCAAAAAACTTCATGGTTTATTCATCCCTTTTTGTACTAATATTTTTTTATTTTCTCTTTTTCAGTGAAGAAAGCCCCCAGGTTACCTGCTTCTGTGGTGGATTTGATTAAATCTTATTGTGAGAATAAACCCCCAAAGTTTGAGGAGTTATTCACAGTAGAGAAATTTATTGAAGCTGGGTATCATACTACGCCAGGTGGTGCTCCCCCCATGGAAGTTGAGGTTCCCTTAGAGGAATACACGTTGCGTGAGACTAATTTAGGGCTAGCTGACCAGTTTGGAGAGGGAGAGGAAGTAGATCTTGAGACATGTACTATATGTCTTTCTTTCTTGGCCTGTAATCAATATTTCCTCAATGTACTAACATTTTTGCTCAGTCCACTGTATTCCCAGATATCTCCGAACACCCATCTAAGTCGACGCTGGGCTGGGGATAACTCCCCATCACATCGATCTAAAAGCAATGGAGTTGGCTCACAAGAAGAGGATGGAGGCAGGGATTAGTAAAGTGGAAGCTGAGAGGAAGAAAGTCGAGGATGAGTGAGTTCAGGTCGAGAATAATGCTTAAAAGAAGGGTAACGAAGCAGCTGCTACTATGGCTAAGTCAAAAGGGAAAGCCCCTATGCATTCTCAAGCCCCCAAAGCCGGTGACAAGCATCCTTTGGAGCCCCCGGTTAGCCAAAGCATTCCAAAAGTTCCAAGGACTACTGAAGCCCGACCTTTTTGTAGATTGGTGAGAGGCTAAGGGTTTATCCCCTGTTATGGGGAAGTTGAAAAGTTTAAGTTTGACTCGAATCGTAAGATCTCCTTATAGGAACTTAGGCCCAAAAAGCTCTGACTACTGCTGAGGAGGTCGAAGTAGCAAAGTATAAGTCATCTACCGACTATAACGTGGATTATGTGGGCTTCTTCATGGATGGGTATGAGGAGTTGAAGATGAGGGTGATGACCCATTACCTAGATATTAGTGAGGTGTCGAGTGCTTGACATGGTGATGATGATGAGGTCGTTGCCTTAGTAAGTGAACAAGCAATGGCCATTAATGAACCTATGGGTGAAGACATAGACATGCCCATTTCATCTGATATGTCTCCTCATTCCATCAATAATAATGATACCTCTCCTCCTTGATTTCTTTGTGAAGATTTTTTTATATTTGATCATTTTTGTAATTATTGGGTGTAGCCTGAAACTTGATATCTGGAATGTACAAGTTTATTTTGCAATACCGCACTTCCTGTAATACATAATTAAATTTATTAGTTATGGCTCAACTTTGTTGTATGTGTTAATATACGGTATTGCTATTTTTTTTATCATAACCAGATCTTTTTCTTGGACTTAGGTTCTACTAGCATTTTATAATTTAATAGGTAAATTATGCATTACCCACTGGTTACCTTAGTTAGATCCAAAATTCTAAACGTGGTTATTCTTGCATTAGTTCATCATAACACATGAACTCCTTTTACTCTGGTCATAGTACTTCTAGTTCACGATTTTTCAAGGGATAAGATCATACATGAAGTTAGTTTTTATTCATGACTTGTGTTATCCATCCAAGTCATATAAGACTTTTGTTCGTGACTTGTTTGTTCAACGCAGTTATACAGGATCTCTATTCTTAACTTGTTTGTTCAAAGAAGTCATACATAAGGTTTGTATATTAGCTCTTGTTCACAACCTCATGTGTTGAGATTGTACAAGAGCCCCTATTTTGGGCGTTGATATGTGTATGCACATATCTTATGCCCGGAAAATAAAACAAAACAAAGTAAAGTAATACAATAAGATAATATAGATTGGAGGAAATAGAACTTTTATTTATAGGAAGGTATTGGGTATATGATAACCACGGTGGACTATCATCCAATTCATAACTGGTAATACTTTTTCAGATGCTCGGCGTTCCATGAATTTTTTAATTGCTCGCCCTCAAGTGTTTCTATGCGATAAGTCCCTGGCCTTACTACGCTTGATACCTGATATGGTCCATGCTAGTTGGGTTCTAGCTTGTTTCCTTTTTAGATGACCTTCTTCAGGACATAGTTACCTTCTTTTAAGATACTCGACTTCAGATGATGATGATAAAAACGAGCGGTTCTCTGCTAGTAAGCAGCCACTCTTAGCGTCGTATTTTCCCTCACTTCTTCCACTAGGTTCAAGTCAAGTCTCCTCATCATATCTCTTTTTGGGGAATGGAAGTTGAGACCTAAATGGTTGGGGAGACTTATCTCGGTGGGAATTACTGCCTCTGTGCTGAAGGCGAGCATGCATGGTGTTTCTCCAGTTGCATTCCTCGGGGTGGTTCTGCAAGCCCATAGCACGTTGTGCAGTTTATCGATCCAATTTCCTTTCACGTCGTCTGACCTCTTTTTAATTCCATCCTGTAAGGACATTTTTCACATGTCCGAAATGTTTCATTTATTTATGTCGTACGCTGCTACATTTGGCACGTCTCCTCACGATCTCACATGACGGCCTCTATCCGAATTCTGGGAATCAAGCATGCATTATCTCCACTAATATGTCCCACATCTGCCTCAATAACTTCACGTTCCAAGATTTTAGGGACTTAATGCAAGTGGTACGCAAGGGAAGTCAAAACAGTGAAAAAAAAGGCACGATAGGAGAGTTCAAGGGCATTTTCGTAATTTCACATCCATAGTTCGGAGTTCTGGTCAACTATAAAGTTGAAGAGCTCGACACAACGAAGATACTGGAAAAAACGGCACCTCAATCCGAGCTACGGTGAAGGAGTTATGACCTTTTGAAGATAGAGAAAATTCCTTAAAGAATGTTTTTTTTTTTTTGTACGCTGGATAGAATTTTAGAGTTTTAAGAACGTGGGACTCTTCATATTTTTTCCTATAAATACCAACTTCGGGGGAGTTGTTTTGCAAGACTTTAGGAGACGAATTTGAGAGTCCAAATACACCTAGTCTTCATATTTTTGAGTCCCAAGACTCATGTTTTGATTCACACATCATTGCCAAACCTTTGTGAATCCTTTTGCAACCCAAGAACACAACTTTGGTTTGTTCAACCCTTGTGGAGGAGACCGTTCTTCTTCTTCATTGCAGCCCTACTGGAAAGGGATAATTCCAGCCGCGACTACAGAATCCGATACCCGAGGGTAATTCTTAGTCAACTTGTATTTTCATTGTAATCCGATTGTAAGCCGTTTTCTTACAAATTATAGTGAAAATAAATGGTTTTGCCCCTGAGGGGGATTTTTCCTTAATTGCATGTGTTTGAATGTTCTTACGTAGATTATCTATTTATTCAATCACATACTGCTGCATGTTTAGGGTTTGTTTGTGTTAAAAGGGTTTTATATATGGTTTGATCATTTGAACGCGAGCACACACGTTTCTCAAATTGGTATCAGAGCAGGTTACGCTAATCTATAGCGTATTCCTTTTTTTTTCCGCAAATTTTTTCTAAAATATCAATTTTCTGAAAAAATTGATTTTTGAAAAAGTGCGTGTTCAAATGGAGAAGTCATATTATAAAATGCCTGTTTTTGACGGGACAAATTATGCTTATTGGAAAGCCCGTATGAGGTCGGCTTTAAAATCCATTGATGAACGTGTCTGGATTTTGGTTGAACGAGGGTGGACTCCTCCCACCGTGACTGTTGATAATGTGACCAACTTGAAACCTGACATTTCTTGGTCTGATGAAGAAATAAAATGGTCATCTTTTAATTCTAAAGGTCTAAGTGCTATTTCTGGGTCTGTCACACCTGATGAGTTCAAACGCATAATGACGTGTACCACGTCAAAAGAGGCATGGGATGTTTTACAACTCACCCATGAAGGAACTAATGCTGTGAAAGAGTCTAAGTTGCAAAACTTGACAACTCAATTTGAAACAATCACCATGCATGATTCTGAATGCTTTGATGAATTCTATGCTAGACTTTCTGACATTGTGAATACTAGTTTTAATCTTGGTGAACAAATTCCGAATGCTAGAGTTGTTAAAAAGATTCTTCGTTCTTTGCCTAAGCGTTTTATCCCTAAAGTCACTGTGCTAAATTCTATGGGTAATTTAAATACGCTAAAATTGGAAGAACTTGTAGGAGATTTGCAAACTTATGAAATTGATATGTTCCCTAAAAATGCTAAATCTAAAGATAAGGGAATTGCTCTTAAAGCCCAAGAGATAAGGAGTGAGGGGTCAGCTAGAAAGAGGGTAGAGTCATCTAGAAAGAGAGAGACTGACACGTCAGATTCTGAGTGCGATTTTGACTTAGATGATTTGGCTCTTTTCGCAAAAAATTTCAAGAGGATTCTCAAATTTAAGAAAAATGGCAATTTTAAAGATAAAAAGAAATTTGAGAAAAATAAGTTTGAAAAGAAAAATGAAAAAGTTTCCAAAAATCCTTCTCTGAAAGAAAGTGAGAGATGTTTTGAGTGTGATGGTAGGGGTCATAGAGCTTTTGAGTGTGCCAATCGTCTGAATAGAGAGAAAGGGAAAGCTGTCCTTAATGCTACCCTTAGTGACGACAGTGAGGTCGAGACGGTGGATTCTGGAGATGAGTCACCGCATGAGTGTAACTTCACCGCATTCATGGCCAGCCAAGTGAGCACTCCTAGTTCTCCTCACGACGATGAGGATGATGCTTCACAGGGACACCTCGACAGTGAGATCGATGTGAGTGAGGGGGAGGATGACACAAGTGAGAGCGAGAGTGATATACAACGCGCCTACGCTGAGTTATATTCTGAGTCTTTTAAAACTAAAAAGCGTAACAAAGCGTTAGTTCTTAAGATCACTTGCCTAGAGGAAGATTTAAGGAAAGCGAGAGAAAGAGAGTTCTCCACCTGCACCGCCCTGAGAGAGAGAGAATCTACCTGTGTCGAGAATGAGAATTTGTTTAGAGAGAGAGAGAGTACTCTAGAGAAAGAGAGAGGGGACTTGATCAAGCAAGTGGCTAGTCTTACGAGTCAGCTCCATTCCTCCGTGGAGACTCGGAAGAAACTTGAAGCCCTTGTTGCCCAGCTGACTCATGATCTTGAGAAAGCACGGGAAGTCAAGGTACAAATCGAGGACAGATCTGGGAAGATGGGAAAGATGCTCCTTGGCCCCGCTTTAGGTTTTGGTGATCGTCAAGGAATTGGATATGATGGTGCCTCCACGTCCCAAATTGCACCTGGACCAGTTCCTGAGTTTACTACAACTCCTTATGGTCACCGTAAAAAACCTCGAAGGAGAGTTCGACCAAGAAAAGCAAACCAAGGTCCGCCTTTGACTGAGCTCTTTTGTACTTATTGCAAAAGAAAAGGCCACCTTAGGGAAACTTGCTATAACATGGGTCGAACACGACGTACTAATGCTCCTCCACGACATACTGATGAGTTTTCTAGTCTGAGAGAGCGAGTTGAGTTCTTAGCTGCCACGACTCAGAGTTTGATGAAAGAATTCCGACGGATGTCTTCGCCGTTAGTGAATGCTTCTTACATTCCAGCTAAAACCAACAAAGGCAAACAAAAGGTCATCTCTGCTTGGGTGCCTAAGAAAGATAAAAAGGCCTTTGTTGTTCATGTTGATCTCAAAGCACATAATACCTCACAGTGGTATTTTGATAGTGGGTGCTCCAGACACATGACAGGTGATGCCTCATTTTTTACTACTCTTGAGGATTATCAAGATGGCAGAGTCACCTTTGGAGATGGGAGTAAGTCTAGCATTATAGGACGAGGTACTATCGAGTTACCTGGTTTTCCTAAGCTAGAAAATGTTTTGTACGTCAAAGGTTTGAAAGCAAACCTTCTCAGCATTAGCCAGCTGTGCGACACTAAATTTGCAGTAAAGTTTGACCGGGACGCGTGTAAAGTCTACAATCAAGCCGGTAAACTTTTGATGCAAGGGGTGAGGACCGAGGATAATTGCTATGGGACTGAGCCCACATCCTCACTTGTCTGCAACAACGCCACGATCACTCCTATGGATCTGTGGCACCAACGTCTAGGTCACGTGAACGTTAGAGATCTCAATCGTTTATCTAAAAAGGACCTAGTACGTGGCTTACCATCTCTTGGAAAGTTAACTTCGACCGTTTGTGGACCCTGTCAGTTGGGAAAACAAATTCGTAGTCCTCATAGGAAGTTACATTCCATTACCACCTCTCGTGTTCTGGAGTTGATTCACATGGATCTTATGGGTCCCACTCGTACTGAGAGTCTAGGTGGTAAGAGGTACATCCTCGTGATGGTAGATGATTTCTCCAGATACTCCATTGTAGGTTTTCTGAGAGAGAAATCCGATGCTGTAGATTTCTTAACGACCAAGTGCCGTGTCCTGCAAAATCAACACGGTGTCACTATTAACAGAATACGTAGTGACAACGACACTGAATTCAAGGAAGCAAAGGTTGATTTGTACTGTGATAGCCTTGGTATCAAACATGAGTTTTCTGCTGTGAGAACTCCTCAGCAAAATGGGATTGTTGAGAGAAAGAATAGAACGATCCAAGAGATGGCTAGATCTATGCTTCTAGGTCGTAAAGTTTCTTGGAGATTTTGGGCAGAGGCAGTGTCTACTGCATGCCACACGGTGAATAGGGTGTATCTGCGTCCACACACACTTCACACTCCTTATGAGTTGTGGACTGGCAAGAAGCCCAACCTGGCATATTTCCGTGTCTTTGGGAGTAAATGCTACATCCTACGGGATAAAGAGCAATTAGGAAGGTTTGACTCCCGAAGCGACGAGGGAATATTTCTAGGATATTCATCGAATAGCAGAGTGTACCGGGTTTTTAACCTAAAGAGCTCTAAGATTATGGAATCAATAAACGTCACCGTGCAAGATGACGAACCTCCGATGGTTATTGATCCTAACCTTCAGTGTGAGGATGAGGATTGTTCTGACAGTGATTTACCTATTCCTCTCTCACACTCTGTGGACCCTACTCCTATGTTAGGGGACACACCTGCTTGGGTTCGCAAGAGTCATGACCCTTCTGCCATTGTTGGTGATCCCACTCTAGGGGTCAAGACTCGTGCTCAGCTAGAGAACGTTGTTAGCCATCTTTGCTACACGTCCAAAGTCGAGCCCAAGAACCATAAAGAAGCACTCAAGGATGAACACTGGATATCTACTATGCAGGATGAGTTGCTTCAGTTTAAAAAGAATGATGTCTGGGAACTTGTCCCCCGACCTAGTGAGATTAATGTGATAGGTACCCGGTGGATTTTTAAGAACAAAATGGATGAAAATGGTACCATAATCCGAAATAAGGCTAGGTTGGTCGCTCAAGGCTACACACAGATAGAGGGTGTAGACTTTGGGGAGACATTTGCTCCTGTTGCGAGGCTTGAGTCCGTCCGTCTTTTGCTCGCCATCGCATGTCATCTGCACTTCAAGGTGTATCAGATGGATGTCAAGAGTGCCTTTTTGAATGGCATTCTACAGGAGGAGGTTTATGTGGAACAACCAAAAGGGTTTGAAGACCCTCAGCACCCTGAGCACGTCTACTATCTGAGGAAAGCCTTGTATGGTTTGAAGCAAGCACCCCGTGCTTGGTACGAGAGGCTTACTTCCTATCTCTTAGCTCGTGGCTTCAAGAGAGGGGGAGTAGATATGACGTTGTTTGTCAGGAGAGATGACGGTGCTATTTTGGTTGCCCAGGTCTATGTGGACGATATAGTCTTTGGATCCACATGCTCCCAGCATGCTCACCACTTTGAGGAGGAGATGAAAAGTGAGTTTGAGATGAGCATGGTTGGTGAGCTTACATTCTTCCTTGGTCTCCAGGTTCGTCAGCTAGAGGATGGGATGTTCATCTCCCAATCCAAGTATGCTAGAGACCTAGTGAAGAAATTTGGTTTAGACTCCGCTAAGCATGCACGTACACCTATGAGTACCACTACCAAGCTTAGTAAGGACACTTCAGGCAAGGACGTAGAGCAAACCTTATATCGGAGTATGATAGGTAGTCTCCTCTACTTGACTGCCAGTCGTCCCGACATCGCCTTTAGTGTTGGAGTCTGTGAGCGTTATCAGGCATTCCCAAAAGAGTCACATTTACTTGCTCTAAAACGTATTATTAAATACGTAAGTGGGACTCTCTCATATGGGATTTGGTATTCCTTTGATACCGATGACCGTCTGTCCGCCTACTCGGATGCCGATTGGGCTGGGGATGTAGATGGATGTAGGAGCACTTCTGGTGGGTGTTTCTATTTTGGTTCTGCTCTTGTCTCCTGGCTGAGCAAGAAGAAAAATTCCATCTCTTTGTCCACTGCGGAGGCTGAGTACATAGCCGCCGGGAGTTGTTGCACACAACTCTTGTGGATGAAGCAAATGCTGGAGGATTATGGGATATCACAGGACACCATGACCATTTCCTGTGATAACACGAGCGCGATACACATATCCCGCAATCCAGTTCAGCATTCACGCACAAAACACATCAGGATACGTGAGCACTTTATTCGTCAGTTAGTTGAAGAGAAAGTCGTATCCCTGAGTTTTGTTCCTACCGACCGTCAGTTAGCCGATATTTTCACGAAACCTTTAGATGCCCTTAGATTTGAGAGTCTTAGGAAATCTTTAGGGATTTGCACAGTTGACTGAGGGGTTGGTCTATGTCTAGAATAGGATGCTTCTTCATGTTCATATCATATGCTTCCTATTGCTAGTCTGTTTTATATGTACCATTACTTTGTTGTACATCTTTGTTTTATTCCTTTTGCTTTTTATATTTTTTTTTGAAAAAAAATACAAAAAGATTTTCCTTTAAGAAAAATTTTGAGAAAAGCACAAAAAGATTTTATTTTATTTTTTTTCCAAATTTTTGAAAAAATCCAAAAAGATTTTTGTATTTTGCTTCTTTTATGGATGAGCATGTAAGATAGCCAAGTCACAACTTCATTCCATTTATCCATGTGACTGTTTGATAGAGATTTGAGAGGCTACATCATTTCATCCATGTGCTTTACATTGATTGAAGTCTTTGAGATGTAATTAGTGATATCTTCCTACATGTTTGACTCCTATATCCTTTATTGCACACATGCACGGATATATTTGATTATTGCACTTGTCTATCTCATGTTGGCTTGCGTGTTTTCATCTCAATCATGTCTATACAATGTACAATATGCGATAAAACTTGACAAGATTGGAATGCATGTAAAAACCGTTTTGGTGAGACTGTGTGTTTTTGTATAACGGGGAGGGGTTGCGAAAGGTAATCATATATCCTTTGCGCAAAAGCCACCGTTAAAAAGGACCTAAAAAATGGAGGAATTTTAATATCCTAGGTCCAAAGAGGTTAAAAGAGCCCGAAAAAATTTAATGGCAATATAAAGCAATTCATGCCAAATATGGGCCACTTAGGTTTCACCATCAATTCTCCAAAGTTTGAGAATTTAGAATGCCTTTATTCAATACAATATCTGAGGGAGTTTGGTTGGAGAATCTAAACGGGTTTGCACTTCCTTGAAAGTCCTGAAAAAGCATAAAATCATTTTGGACGTTATTGGTGTGAAAATCATTTTGAGCTTTGATTTGTTGATTTGATTGAGTCAATATCTTATACTGTCACTCTTTTACACCAAAGGAAGCATTTGAGTTCATTCGCTAGGAATATCCAATATTCATCGTTCACATATGTCATGTTTGTATGCATTGATTTTCCTATCGAATTTGATCACACCACTTCATTTACGCTATCATTGACTTGGTTGCTTTCTGTTTATTCATGGTGTGTTTTTATCCTAGTGACACCCCGCACTTGCTTATTTGATTTATTTCTCTAATTTGTCCATTTGGGGACATCATAAAAAGGGGGAGAAAGAATTATCATATTATGGGGGAGTTTGAATTCTGGGAGAGTTTTTGAGATGTTGCTTATATTTTTATCATATATTGATATCCATGTTATCTCATTTCAAACTCGATATGTCACGTGGTATTTGCTTTGTCTCATGTGTGTAGGTATGAAGATTGCAGATCTATATGTTGCACACCCTGATGAGAAAAGTTTTGAGATTCCTGAAGAATTAAAGAACAAACGATGAAGACTATTCATTTGTACCTTTTCCAGTTTTGGGTTCATGGGAGGGTAGATTTGTATAGGCAATTTCATATTTGATAATTCGGATTTTTTTATGTATGTACCGGCATAGACATAGGGGGAGATTTGTAAGGACATTTTTCACATGTCCAAAATGTTTCATTTATTTATGTCGTACGCCGCTACATTTGGCACGTCTCCTCACGATCTCACATGACGGCCTCTATCCGAATTCCGGGAATCAAGCATGCATTATCTCCACTAATATGTCCCACATCTGCCTCAATGACTTCACGTTCCAAGATTTTAGGGACTTAATGCAAGTGGTACGCAAGAGAAGTCAAAACAGTGAAAAAAAGGCACGATAGGAGAGTTCAAGGGCATTTTCGTAATTTCACATCCATATTTCGGAGTTCTGGTCAACTAGAAAGTTGAAGATCTCGACGTAACGAAGATACTGGAAAAAACGGCACCTCAATCCGAGCTACGGTGAAGGAGTTATGACCTTTTGAAGATAGAGAAAATTCCTTAAAGAATGCTGTTTTTTTTTTGTACGCTGGATAGAATTTTAGAGTTTTAAGAACGTGGGACTCTTCATATTTTTTCCTATAAATACCAACTTCGGGGGAGTTGTTTTGCAAGACTTTAGGAGATGAATTTGAGAGTCCAAATACACCTAGTCTTCATATTTTTGAGTCCCAAGACTCATGTTTTGATTCACACATCATTGCCAAACCTTTGTGAATCCTTTTGCAACCCAAGAACACAACTTTGGTTTGTTCAACCCTTGTGGAGGAGACCGTTCTTCTTCTTCATTGCAGCCCTACTGGAAAGGGATAATTCCAGCCGCGACTACAGAATCCGATACCCGAGGGTAATTCTTAGTCAACTTGTATTTTCATTGTAATCCGATTGTAAGCCGTTTTCTTACAAATTATAGTGAAAATAAATGGTTTTGCCCCTGAGGGGGATTTTTCCTTAATTGCATGTGTTTGAATGTTCTTGCGTAGATTATCTATTTATTCAATCACATACTGCTGCATGTTTAGGGTTTGTTTGTGTTAAAAGGGTTTTATATATGGTTTGATCATTTGAACGCGAGCACACACGTTTCTCACATCCATGAGTGTTTTGTTAGTGACTTCAGTTTGGCAATTGCACTCTAGATGTCTAGGAACTAAGTGGAGGTTCTGGATATTCGATCGAATGTAGTAATCCTCGAAATCTTGGTTATCAAATTGAGTTCCATGATCGGTGATAAAGGCATACGACATGTTGTAGCGGCATATTATGTTCTTCTAGATGAATTGGAAAACTCTTTCATAGGGCATCTCTACTAACGGCTTTACTTCGACCTATTTAGTGAAATAATCCATCGCCACTACTAGGTATTTGAATCGTCCTTTCATTTTGTGTAGTGGGACTACCTGATTGATTCCCCAGATAGCGAATGGCCAAGGCGAAGTGATCAACGTTAAATGTGCTCTAGATGTGTGGTGGATTTTAGCATATTTCTGGCATTTTTCGCATTTCCTGGCATAGTCAGCACAACCTGCTTTCATGGTCGGCCAGTAGTAGCCCAAAGTTGCTATGCATTTTAATAACAATCTCCCAGCAAAGAGTGGTCCACAACACCCTTCATGGACCTCTCTGATCAGGTTATTGACTTCCACTGGATGAACACATCGCAGTAATGAGATGATGTACCCCCTTCTATATAAGACCCCGACCTCCAACACACAATGGGCGGCCTTATATCGTAGCTTCCTTGCCTCTTTCAGGTCGAATGGGAGAGCGACTATCTCAATATACTCTCGTATGGGGTCCATCCATGCTAGGCCTAAACTTACTTCCATGATGCTCAAACTTTCTTCATTCGTGCTGCGATGGACGAGTATTTCAATCGGTATAGATCTTCTCAAATCAGTTCATGTATCTGACACCAATCATGCCAAGGCGTCAGCTGCAACACCTCGACCCGAATTTATGGGTTATCCGTGAGTCGACCCGATCCGACCCAAGCATTAGGTGTGAAGTGCAATGGAACAATCCCACATATTGTTGCTAGTCCAGTTTTATTTTAATTAATGTTTCACTTGTTAGCATGCAATTCGAGTTTCAAGATAAACTATGTGAGGGATCCATGGGAAGCACCCAGAAGTCCAAGTAAACAGAGCTACTAACGTAAACACAAATATAATATACTTACCTGTATAACGCTCTCAAAATACGAAATCTTTCCCAACCTGTCGTAACAAAGCGAGGGTGTGAGCTTATGCCCAATGGGATTTATACACACAATATAAAAACGAATGGTAGAAAGGAATACTCACACGCTACGACTATATGCATGCAAAAATATGTATATATCTACATACGTATACCTTTGAAAATACACGTGTCAATGCATTAACCATATTATTTTCGAAAAACTTACTTGCCCAGATTAATTGGCCTTAATATTATTAAAGGTTTTCTTAATTCATACTTAACATTTCCCACTTTATTTAACACACCCGGTTCAACACTTGAAATCATTACGTTTGATTTATCCAAACCTATTCCTTTACCAAAATTTAACCCTTTCATTCATTTCAATACACTTTAGTATTTTCATTGAAAATTACCATTTCAAAACACGCAATCATCGTGTTAGAAAATACCTATTTAATCTTTAAAAATCCTTTTTACAACACATTCTTGTGTTAAATACGGGTTTATCAATTTGGGGTGCTTAACCACCTAATTACCAACTTTATTTACCCGTTTTTTCTTATCTTATGGACATTATTAGATTTACACATTAATTTGTCCATTTCACCTTCACCGGAAGATTTATTATATTCATTCAAGTTAGGTTGTATTTGTCACACCCGCCTAATTCTGGCGTCGGCCGCCACCAAAACTATTTCGGGCGTGAACTAAATAAATTACCATTCTTAGCATGAGACAGATATGAGACATAAATAATCAGTCCATAAGATAAATAATTGAATCAATCTCAAATAATCACAAATAACTAAGCGATAAAAGATCCATCACATGCTAACTCCAAAAATCCAATCTCCAATAATGATTAATTAAAACCTGAATAATCCCAATAGAAATTCTCTAAACAACTTTGGAACCGAATGGCCCAATAAAACTCCAATGAAGTCTCATAATACGACTGGAGAAGAAAGTCTAACTAAACTATGCCATAAAGTAAATAACTCCAGCTGCACCTCCAATGATAACTCTGATAAACTTATGCAGCTTCTCCAATTCTCATCCTGAAAAGTCAACGCATGGGTCAGAGCCAAAGCCCTGAGCAAGAATACACACTACTCTTCTCAAATAGGATCCTTGAATCCAGACAGTAGCATTATACGCAATAAATATCACAATAGTATATTTTAAATTAAACGGGATAATTAAACGCGATAGATATAAATCACTAACTACCCGCATAAATCCCCATTTATAAAGGCACACCAATATGATTTTAAATTCCAAAGTCCCACGATGTGAATTTAATTATATTAACCAACTTTTATTATTGTTCTCACTTTTTATTAAAGTGTCACACTTCCCCTTGTCAATCGCCCTCTGACCCGTTTACTGTCGGCCCCGACACATGACAAGGTTACCCTTATCAATCGCCCTCTGACCCGTTTACTGTCGGCCCCGACACATGACAAGGTTCCACACACGACACGACATAAATCGCCCTCTGGCCCGTTTAAACTGTCAGCCCCGACACATTATGTCGCCACAAATTTTAATACCCGTTTTTATCTTAGGCATTAATTCTCAATTTCTCAATTTCACAATTTATAATCACCCCACCCTTTTAATCGACGTGAGATCCTCAAAATACCCCTTAGTCCCATACCTAAGGGTCCCCAAGTTATCAATACGTCATATCTAATGTATAGGAGGATTTTCTAACATAAATCTTAACTTAGTCTCGTTCTTAAACTACCGTAGCGACGAAAAAGTAATAAAAATCAGCCCACCCTCAAGATGATAAAAACGCGATAATCTACCCTCACTAGTCCCATACCTAGAAGGCGTAAATCATCAAAAGGCATACCCACTAGTCCCATACCTAGAAGGCATCCTAAAATATAGGGAGAGCAATAATACCCAACAACCCGTCGTCACAAAGGCAACATCATAATACCAACAAGTCACACAAACAAGCATAATTAATCAATATATAAAACTACGCATGATAGTCCAATTCAATTAAATCTTTAATTTAATTATCACAACGTCAACAATACCCAAATAATCTCATTTAATTATTTTAAATTAAATATACCAAGTTTTCATCATATATTCATCAAAACCAAATTTTATTATCTCTACGCGTATTACATGAATTGTACGCACCCAAAAATCATTTATTTTAAAACTAGAATTTTTCTACATGCACCCTACGCCAATAAAACCCAAAATCACTCATCAATCCTACGTACCCAAGGGTTATGAATATTATTCAGATTTAAAAGATTTAATAAAAACAGCCCCATAATTAGTGTTCACTTTTTCTAATTAAGTTACTAATTATTTTTAAGAAAACATGTAATTAAGTGTTTAGGCGACACTTAAAACGCATAATACTAAAGGAAAAGAATAGAGTATTCATGCCTGAATAAAAGTTGGTGTGTATTCCTCTCAAAAATTTGACAAAGATTCGTTCTTGACGCGTCTTGAGAAAATCCGGTTAATCTTGACAAAACTTGAGTTGAAAGTTATGTAGAATGGGGCTAGGGTCTTGAGGTTGAAGAAGATGAAGAAGATGAGAGGATTCTGATTTTTGAGAAAGCTAAAGTGTGTTTTAAAAGATCTAAACTCGACACTTTATGTTTATAGACCAAAAAGAATTAGAGTCCTAATCAAATACAAATACTTGAAAAAATCATTACGGACGATCGGACCGTTAGAATCGCTTGAAATTTTAATATGTTGTAGCGAACGGCGAGACAGGACTGCTGACAAAAATTCGGCTTGATCGGACGGTCGGATTTCTAAAAATATTATTTTTACTAGAGAGTTTTATGTTCCGAGGACTCTTAGAGAGTTTTATGTTTTGAGGACTCTTCTAAATAATAAAAATTCAATTAAAACTCCATTTTAATTCCGATTCCGAAATCGTTTGAAAATTCATTTTTCAAATATAAAAACCAACACTTTAAATTATAAAATTTATAAAATCCAAAATTTCATTTTTCTCCGATTTCCAAAAATTAATTTAAAAAAATTCCCATTTAAAAAATTCGGGTTGTTACAGTATTAACACATTTACCACATAACCCATTTCTTGACATGTTCCATATTTCCTTTATTTTTTTTGTGAATCTTCATAAACCGCATACTTCCACGGGCTCCACACCACCGGAACCGGTTATGTGCATCATATGCTCTGGCCAGTGATTTAGAGCTTTTCACCCAAGGGCTCCAGGCCCTTCTTGCTTTATTCCGGTATCATCCGAGTTCCTTTAACGTGTTTTAATATTTTACAAACGTCCACATTATCCATCTTATCCTTTTACCCGACTGAAGCCAAACCCGGGACTTTACCGCCCCAATTTTTTACACTTTGAAATTTACCATTTCATGTCCTTTACACTTTAACCTTGATTTTTATTCCAAAAGTCATATTCGTTTAGGACTACTTTTTTTAACACCCTTTCCAAAAATTTATTTCATAAAAATATTCCACTTTAAGTAAAATTACCGTTTTACCCAATTATTTCCAAAGTCACCTTTTACTCCATTTTCACTAGTGTTAATTTCACCCAAAACACTATTAAGTTATTCATACCAACTTCTTAAGTGTTTTTAACCCTTTAACACCTTTTTAAACTTGGAGTAATATCTTTCTTAATTGGAAACACTTTTATACTTTTCACCCCTTTTTAATACCACAAGTGTTAATATTTCACAACATTAGTAAGTTACACTCACTAACTATTACATGTTTACCCATTAATACTTAATTAATACTTTTCTTTAATATTTTCCGAAAACATACATTCTTTTACTTTCTTTATCTAAGAAATTCAATTATACTTAAGACTACTTTTATAATAAATTACCCCCTTCTTTTTATTTAACATGTAGTCTTCTAATTTCAAGTTCATCATACTCTTTGGTCTCAATTTCACACACCTTGAAGACTAAATTTTCATTTATTCTTATTTTATGTTTAAAGTCGAAAAAACCTTCCCTAAACTTGTTTATACATTTAATATCAAATTACTATAAGTTTATATGCACGAGAAGGATGGTTTTAAAGCCAAAAATATCCTACTACATGGTTTAAACATATTTTTCACCAAATATTTACCAGTAAATCATCATTTTCAAACATTTTATTTCATAAAATGTTTAGCACCAATATTGCTAGAAATGTCCATTTCATAAAATACCATCTTTCAATATTCCAAAACCTAGAAATATTTACTTATTCTTTAATTTCAATAAAATATCATTTTCCAACAAAAATCACCTTATTTGAATTTTTTTATTTCAGAAATTATTTTTCATCAAAATTAACTAGAAAATACACCATTTTCATAAACACACACTTTTATTATTTCAAAACCTTGAACTAATTATCCATTATTTATTTTAACAAGAATAATATTTTTTCAACATTTTTATTCCATAAAATATTTATTGTCTTCCACAAAATAATTATATCATTTAACTAATTACACCCTACTCAAATAGTCTAAATAAAAGACTACAAATGCAAAAATGACATGCTTACACTAAGAGTAAGATTTACCCACCTCTAATGGCTCTAATGGTGGTGTTGGTGTAGAAAGAGCACCCCCAGCTTCAAATCTAGCCTCAAGGGGTTACCAATGCATCCTCCAAAGCTCCAAGCTAAGAACTCCTTCAACTCTATTAAAATCCACTTCATCTTCTCCAAGAAAAGCTTCATCTTCATTTTCAAAATTCTCAACAATACCCCCAAAATTCGAAACTCTTCCTTGTCCATGGTGGAAATGGGTGTTTTTGGTTCAAATGTGGAGAAAGAAATCGTAAAAATAGTGGTTTATGGGTGGGTTATAGTGGATGAGTAGTGGCTAGTGGTGGGTGGAGGTGGAAGACCGCCCACCTCCCCCATTCTCCCTCTCTCTCTCTCTCTCTCTCTCTCTCTCTCTCTCTCTCTCTCTCTCTCTCCTTCTTCCAATAACAAATAAACCCATCCAAAAAATTATTTGACTGCTCGGGGTCTGGAACACCCATATGTCTCGCTAAATCCGAACGGCTAAGCTGAATCCGAACCCCCCGAACCATGGTCTCATAGGTAGACATCCTCCCTTTCACAACTACAAATGTCGCATAAAACATACGAACCAACTCCTCATTAATGAGCCCATTTGTAGCAAGAAAGGGCTCCCAATTTTGCCGACGCAGAATAACACGCGCAACCTCAGGCAAATCCTCAAGGTTCCAAGCATGGTGGTAGGCCAATGGCCTATGTGGCGACTTAAAGTAGGCTTGGAACCAATCACGTTCATGTTTGCAACAAAAACCATCAAAGCCGTGGGTGGGCACGCACCTGGTAGAATCATATATCCCTACCTCGGCCATTTCAACTTACAAAGTAATAATTAGGCAAAACAAATAGAACTGTAAAGCACAATTAAAGGTTACTTAGTGAACTAGTTAAAATGGCGTGTGCAAGTGCGTGAATCCGAGCGAAAATATTCCACATTGTGATAAAAAGTGTCGAGGTACGACAACGAGTGAAAGCCGCCCAAATGTGCGCAAAAATGGATTGAAAAATTAGTTTAGGCATTTTAGCAAACACTTGGCATGCACAGTGTGGAATAAGGATTTGTGAGGACCATTGAACCAACAAACAAGCCCCATTCATGAACAAACACAATAAGCAATCAACAATAATTGTTCATGAATGGATAATATTCAACATTTAAGCACAAACAATTGTTGGAACAATTTAATTTGAGAAAACTCAAAATATGTCAAAAAAATGGATTAACTTTAGGAACATGACATATAATCAACATATCAACAAAAATACAAGTGAAGAAGGAAGCATTTATACCTGATTTGAGTAGAAAAAAGGTTTATTTGAGTTGAAGAGGGAATAAGAGAAGCAAGGGCGTGATTTTGGGGTTACGAGAGTGTAGGGAGAAAGGAGAGAAAAGAGAAGAGAAATAAGAAAAAAGGCAGCGTCGGATATAACTGCTCGATCGATCGATCGACACTTCTCTGCATTACTGTTCAAGCAAAATGAGATTTAAATGGGAATAAGGATTAGGGAGGGGTACATATATATATGTGTGTGTGTGTATATATATATATATATATATATATATATAGAAATATATATATATTTAGGAATATAGAAATATATATATATATGTATTCATATAATAAAAATGATATATAATAAAAAAATTATGCATATATGTGCATACAAAACAAAAATAAACAATATATACACTACAATAAAAATATATGTGTGAAATTTACAATGAGCGACACACACACACATACACAAATAAAATAACAAAAAGAAACAAATGAAACTAAGTGAGTGTGAGTGTGTGCAAAATGTAAAAAATCTTTTTGTGAGTAATCTCTTTATTTATTTTTTTAGTTATTGTTATAACTGCATGTCCGGGACGCACAATCTCCGTAAATTCAAGTTCGTTGAACCTACAAAAAATGTTAGAACCAAGCATACCGAAAAGAAATAACAACAACTTAACTAATGACGCTAGACAAAATTAAAAAAAGTAAAAACTTAAAGAAAGAAAAAAGCTAATTATGTACAACCTACATTTTGGACTTCTAATTAAATATATACTAAAAGTCTAAATATTTGAGGGTCCATCCAAAATACAATTTGAATTTGAAGGATCAATAATGGACCCTCCTGAACATGCATGCCTCACGAAAAATGAGAATTCTGTTTGAGCAACGAAAGGCATGTGCAAGGCGTAAAAATTGAACCATTGCCAATTTGAAATTTTGGAAGGACGATGGGGGATTTGGATAACAAGGGGGAGAGGTACACTTGGGATCCAAGAAAAATGAATTCATCTCCCCAAGAGTTTTCAATTGGAAGGGGAGATGGTGCACACAAGGGGGAGAAGTCCATCGAAAACAAGTCCGGTAAAGAGTCCTCATCGGCAAAAGGTTTCAATAATTTCTACCGACTCATAGGAGTCAACCGACAATTCTAATGGTTCGATTACGGTAAGTGACTATGGTGATGAAATAAATCCAATCTCAATCAACTCATCGTCGGAAGGAGATTGAATTTTGGGGGAAAGCGACTCATTTGCAATTACAGATTCTTCAAAACGATAAGGTGAAACACTAGTTTCCACGTCCTCGTTAATATGTAAATAAGAATCAAGTTCATTGCAAAATGCTTCGACTCTCAATTCATCATCACTATCGTTAATCGCACTTTGGAGGAAAAGATGGAGGGTTTCTTCCAAAGTAGGCTTCCTCGACTCAAGAGCCTCGGACTCCCCATTTGGTTGAAGCTCATCTTAAAAATCATCGGAATAAAAGTCGTCATTGGATTCGAATAGTGAATCCAACTCAAGCTCCGAATAACAAATTTTCATTCCGATAATTATTTTTAAGTTTTTCAATCTCAAGAAAATCTTCAAAATGGAAACTTGAAAACTATCCCCAAAGTAGAAATCATTAAAATGACTGTAATAACTATAAAAGAAAGACATGATTACGAAATTGTTCATAGATAGAAAATCCGAGCAAGAAAGTGAGCAACTGCGAATCAAAATTTCTTAGTGCTCAAATATGCTGTTCTGCAAAAAAGGTTAAAATAAAGAATACAAATAAGAAAGGAAAAATACTACGAAATAATAAAACAATCACTATCTAAAATATACTCCCCGACAACAGCGCCATTTTGATGCGAGGGAAACCGAGTGTTCATGTAGGGACACTGTCGTTGATTTTGGCTCCCGCTCTACATGAAAAAAATGTAAGTTACTGCTACACTTGTGAGGCAAGCACATCGGTAGATTGGGTATCGTAAGAAATCCACAAGGAGTGATTGAATTTTAGATTTCAGGAATAAAAATGTAAATGGTGATGGTTGGGAATGGTGACAAAAGGAAAGAATGAGTTACGCTACACAAAAGTAAAGCGAGGATCGGAATCACATCCTACCACAAGGATCGAAATGACTACTAATCTGAATTTCAGCTCGAAAGCAATTTAACCGAGCATTTTAATTAAGCATAAACTTCACACAATAAGGAATTTAACCCAAAGTTGCTTGAATAAATATTTAATCAAAAATGGTCACACGCGAATTAAATTCGGATTGTCTCTGTAAACACTAAAGTTGCGTGACAAATAAAGTTAAACGCATAACAATCCAACTTTAATACAAGCGATTTCAATTAAATGCAATTTTACACGAAACCTAGTTTTCGGAGCTTGAGGCCCGTTAATTGCAAAACACAACCATGACCCTATTTATCTAAGGGCACGACATGAAAATAAACTAAATTACACTAATTAAACTAATTAAGGCAATAAATAAATAACTACAACTAATTAACAAGGCATTAAATTAAACTACAAAGCAAGGAATGAAGGAAAAATAACTAAATTAATGGAGATGATGATGAATAGTACAACTTACAAACCCAAATGAATGTCACCCCAAAGAGAAATGAAGTTGAGCTCTCAAAACCAAACCCTAACCTAAAATATCCCTTCAAAACTAAGTCTCTTCTTATTACAACAAAACCCTATATATAGTAAGTTGGAAAAGAAATAAAGAAGAAAGAAATGAAAAGTAAGAAAGCTGTCAAAATATCAGGGGATCCATCAATGGTTAAAAAAAAATAAACACTGTCTTTGAACCAAGGCAAAAATTTAGGAGTCGATCGATCGACCCCTTTTGTCGATCGATTGATTCTTCAGGTTGCATTCTCCCATATTTTGATTTCTTGAAATTTCCTTCTGCTAAAAGTCTCATAACTTCTTCGTTAGGGATCGGATTCACGCACCGTTTACGGACACGCGAAGCTTGCTCAGAGGGCTACAACTTTTGTGAAGATGTTGGACCAGATGCCCGAACTGTGAAATGACTAAATTGTCCTTGCACATGCGGAGTTGTACGAATCTTCACAGGAATGCGTCCGAACTTCATACTAAGCATCCAAATACCTATAAAAGCTCCATTAACCCCTACAAAACATATATCTATACAATTCCGAGGTTGTATGGTTAAAAAGCATAAATATAGGGATTAAGATACTTGAGGGGGCTAATAACGCGTAGGTTAATGGGTGAAATACGCAATATTTGCATCGTATCAGCGGGATATTATAAACTTCCCTCCTTGGGGAATTTCATCCTCGAAATTCTCGTTCCATTAATTCTTAAACTCACGGGTCCACAAATTTCCATTCTAAGTCATAAAATCTTCCAAGGCAAAATCATTGAAATCCACAACACTAGGGTCACCAAATAACTAACATGTCCAACTCTCACTATGCCATTAACCACGCCTTTACACGATTAATTCTGAGCATCTACTTGCCTTATGATCGAGTCCAACCTATTCTTAGTACTACTTATGCTAGTACCTAAGGCACACTTGTGCCTCAACGGGAAAACCCTTTTTAGAGGTCAATGCTCACCCAAAGAAAATCATAAAACAACCATCTGTCATATGTATCACAAAAATTTTGATCTTTAGCCTATGACCGTACATCTTGTGTCTCACAATTTTCCAGGTTATCCTGACTATATAACTCGCATGAAATTACTGATAACTAGTATTCTAAAAGGCGCGCCTAGGCGCACCTAGGCTTAAATCTTGGGAGAAAGGCCCCGTCTTAGCTTTTTATTCCTTATTCTTGGTAAAAGGCTTAGGGAGCACTTTTTTTAAAAATAAAAATGCTTTTGTGAAACGATATCGCATTTTAAAGACTTTATTTTTAAAAAAATCGGACCAATATCTCATTCAAAACAATCAAAAGATAATTGGTATCCCAAACCTCTCTGCCTCTCATCCAAAATACGTGTATTTTTCTTTTTGTTTTTTTGTTTTTTTTAGTATTAGAAAAACAGTATTTTAGTTTGCATATATTCAGACATATATTAAGGTATGTACCATTTTAGTATTTTTAATTGCCTTGTTATAGTTAAAAATGTTAAAATATATTAAAAAAGGCCTAAACGCCTTTTCACGCCTTTGTATGCCTAAGGTCCGCCTAGGCTTCCAAGGCTTAAGGCTTGGCCTCCCCGCCTCGGTCATGCCCCGCGTTTTTTAGAACCTTGTCGATAACCATACCATGTTATTTTCTCGCTCCAGGGAGGAATAAATCCATCGAATCATTATTGTACACCCGATTTACACCTTTTGTTGCATCACTCTAATGAACATAACACGACCTTAGGTGTTTCATCCTCGAGTACTCACTCGTGTCTAATTTTAATCCACTCACAATGGCAAAGCAATGTTGTATGCTATGTTTTCCTTGATTTCCAACATTATACCATGTCATCAAGCCAATATCCCTCTCATCACAATCCGATCCATGGATTGTCAAGCCGTCCAGTCTAGAGTCCACTAGTCTATGGGAGATTGAACAAATTGAGTAGCCGAAAGCGTAGCCACCCGTACGCAAAATTTTGTGCAATAGTAAGAGTATCTTAAATGAGCGCGCTGAGTTACCGAGCTGCATTGAACAAACCCGATCCACTGCACTCTCCCGGGCTCAATTGCATCGTACCATGACATGGCACCAATCTGAGTCACCACATTGGTGAGAATACCAATTCTCGATTACCAAAATCAAAAGGAACACACTTGAGTCAGAGGGACAAGCAATCGTCCCAAGGAATTTTTCCCATAGGCAATCGACTCTAGATTATGAAAGCGAACCTACACCGTATACTTGTAATAATGTCACTCATTTTTAAAACTCTCACCGAGCATTACTTCTGGCCATATACCCTGGCCTGGGTCACTAGCCGTGACGAATCGCATCCCAACCATTCACTCTCATAACACGAATGGGACACAATTTACAAATATATAGTCCTCGAGGAAGTCAATGCCCCACTTCCCTCCTTGGGAGAAAAGCCCTACCTTTCACACTCTTGGTGTAAGCGAATCATTCTGATTGGCAATTACCTCACACCTTGTCTATATCTACCCTATCCAAAACTAGTGACGATGTCACCAACCTATTACACCTAGGTCATTGTCTTCTTTAACATATCGTGATCGAATACCAAATTTCGCAAACATTACTTGGTCAAACGAAGCACTATCCTAACTGTGTCCTTTTGACGAGGAGAGATTGCCCCCGATTCACCTTCGATTTTAACCCACGCAATATTTACGTGATGACGACACCTGTCGTCATTGGCACCCTAAGGGAAATTAATATCACCCTGGGTCACGTCTTCTAACCTGTAATCCTTGCATTGACAAGGATACTCTAGCATATACTGTCGACACCCCTACATAACAATCATGCTCGATGCTACCTACCTTAGTTGCCATTTTTGAGTATCCACATGGAGTCATCACTCTAAGTCTCAACTACATTTCTTAGTACATCCTCAAACCGAGTATTATCACACCCATACTAGTCATTCCATGACATTCGAACACCACTCATAAAAGGATATAATGATCACCCTACCTTAAGGGTTACACCACCCTTCTGCAATGATTGGAAAGACATACCCGATACGTAAACTATACGACTATTAATCTAGGGTCATCACCTGACCCTCGACTCAACCATTACTAGAATGTTACTTCCTCTTCCTACCGAACTTAATTGGTCTCCAAAGAATACCAAACATATTTCATGTGAAGGCCCCATATTTGACGATATTTCATCATCTACATCTTTATCATCTAGGTTCACTCTTCAAACTTTTAGATACCCACATCAATATTACTTGGTGCACGTAAAGACACTAGTCTACAAGCTTCTATCTATGATGTACCTTAATCATCAAATACCTCAATACACCATGACATTAGATATTCATCCTCAATGATGCCACACACAATTTTTATTCTATGGTCATTTCAACGTGCCTATGAACTATTCACACACTAGGATTTCCTCGCACCTAACCATTATCTCGGTGGCTAAAATGAGTCCCAACACTTAGATACTAATTTCACCTTTCTTCCAAATGGTTGTGACTATAAGTCACATATAAACTAGAATTAGTGCTACTATGGGTCATGGAATGATACAGGATGTCGCCTGCAGTTTATAGACCTCAAGGTCTTCCTGGCCCAATCCTCAAATGAATGTTTAATTGTGGCAGTTAAATTTCCTTGCTATGCGAATATCACACCATGTGCCAATCCCCCAATCAACACAACTTCATAATTCTTGGTACGATACGAGCGTCGGGTATAAACACCAAGGCCCTCACTACGGACGTCATACTAGATCCTATTACCCAATATCATCTCATAACACAGGTACACCTAACCTAAGTCCTCAACCAAAAGGGTTAAGACGTCTTCACCACAAATTTCTATACTTGTGAATGTTATTTAGCTATCTAGTCTCCATTCATAAAGTACATAATTTTCACTGCTAGGTCGTAGTAAGGACTACCCATTGTTACCACTACAAGGCTACTCTCGCCACCAAAGTCATCTCAAGACACCTCTCACACAAAGATTACGGTGTTGCCACTATTAGCCTACACATCTACATGTGTTCACCGAAATCCCATTAATTAAGGTATCACCCCAAGGATCGAATTTTCCTAATTACATCACTGGTGTTAACTACCCATAAGCTTTGCATCCAAGGATGGTATATGCCTTTTATTCACAATTCATTAGTGTCTAGCCGAGAAACACTAACCATTAAACTTTATCGTGACTATATGCAACTCGTTCCACCTGCCCATTGGGGGTCCTATCATGCTATCGACACCTCACATGTATCTATGCCATCGAAGTTTAACACAAGCACCTCATACTAACAACTACGGTGTCTCCACTATAGGCTTGCATGGACACCCATAAAATACTACATTTCTAATCAGAAATGCGAAAGCGATTAATAATCATCAATCTAATCGTGTGCCACTTGACAATAGGTTGTTTTAATTATCGCTTTAATCGATTTACATAGAGGAGTATGTGAGGGATATAATTTTTATTTTCTTTTTATGGGTTTTTTGGTATTGATGGTGACTCTTCATTGGAGGACAAGTTGTAGCTGAGGACCAGTTCTTCTTTGAACCACGACCTTTCTCATTCGAACGTGGGTATAACAAATAAAGGTGCACCTGAACATTTGTCAAGATAAGAGGGAAATTTTTTGGTGTGTTTCTACCTTTTCTATCCACATAAAAGAAATGTTATGGAGTCTTTTTTCAAAGAGTTATTAACCCTTAAGGACTCTACTTAATAAATAAGTCTTGGCCATAATAAAAAGGGACTTACGTTTCCTTCTTGATATATAATTTCAGGTGTTTGTGATCGGATATATCGCTATCATCTCGTATTTAATAGTTGTATATTTTTAAGAGTTGATTATTGATTAAATTAGGAACCATTTTTTATGGATTACATGGATTTATTTATGAGACCTACTTAGATCACGTTTTTTTTCTTCTAAAAAATATATTTTTATTTATTCCTTTCTAAAATTGAATCTAATCAAGTAATTAATAAAATGTGTAAATTAAATTATGGTATTTGAATTTTATTTTAATTAAAATGGATTATTTTCAAAAAATAAAATAGATAGACCAAATAATTTAATTTGTACAAGTAATTGGAGAATTACGAGTAATTTAATTCAAGGATTTAGAATTGAAAAAATAATTTTCAAAACTACCATCAATTTCAAAATATTTAGTGAGAGAGGGGTTTAAACATAAGTCCCACGATCTTCATAAGTATATTAAGAATTCCATGCAATTAGTTCCTCGTGTTATCTTAGAATTTCCTCCCTAACGGAGGGAATTAATCACGACATCCAATATTCTTAAAATTCTTAAGTGAAAATTCTTTGATTTTGAATGTGACAGAGTTCGATTCCTGGAACAGGGAAGTTCTCCATGAGCGCATTAAATTTTAAAGCATGAGCTGATGGCATACACTTGGACATAAATAATGATAAACTCCCCCAACAGAGTCACTATCGTTAATTGTGGGACCAAAAGACACATGTTATTCGATTATGTTGGACAGAAGATCATGAACTGCCCGAAGAACATAATTGAAAGAAGAAAAATCTTCTTTGTTTAAGGTGGGATGATTTAACCCCCCAATAAGAAATCTCACTTTAGAAGGGAACTAGGATGCTCAACGGGATTAAATTTAATTGGCAGTTAAGTTATGCCCAATCAAAGTTAATCAAAAGTTAATTCTGACATATTTAATTTAAAATTAGTTTTATTTTTCTAATGATATTTATCAAATTTTAAAACGGGCTCAACATTCAACCCATTTGATTCTATTTTGAAAATAAATAAATTAATGTGAATGAATTTCATTAATTGGAAAATTAATCTAGACATCATCCTCACTGTTGAGGATTGCAAGTTTATTTTAAGTGAACCATGCCCTACCAAGCCTAGTCACGAGGCATTTGAGTTGGATGTTCAAACTTACCATAAGTGGAAAAAAGAAGAAGAGATAGCTCGTTCATATATATTAGCTTATATGATCAATGTAATGAATCACCAACATTAAAATATATCAAGTGCTTACGACATGAAACTGAATTTTAGGGACATGTTTGAGGATTTGAATTGTGCCACATGACTGGATGTTATGTCAAGGTCGAATAACACAAAGATGGTATATAGTAATCCCTTACGTGGCCATGTTTTAAAAATGATGTCCATCATAGGGGAACTCGAAGTGCATGGATCATAGATTGATAAGGAAACCTAAATCGATTTCGTGCTCCAATCACTCTTAGAGGCCTTTAAGTAATTTTACCCAAACTATTCTATGAACAAATTTTAATATTCCTTGACGTAACTACTTAAAGGAATCAAGTCATTAGAGGATATCGTAAAGCAAAGGGGTATTGTTCCAGTTATTGAGATAGGCCCATCTTCTTATGCCTTTAAAGGTAAGAAAAAGAAGGGAAAGTCTCAAGTACAACACATGATAGTTAAAACAATGGTCACACCTCAAGGAAATAGCTTAAAGTCAAGTGTTTCATCTGCAAAAGGTTGGGATATTGAAAGAAGAAATGACTGACCTACTTGGATAAGGAGAGGAATAAAAACTGTAATTTCTCTTAGGACACATAGACGAATTTGGTCATCTAATCTATCGGTACCTGAGGGCCACTAATGATGCTCAGAATTCTTTGTAGGGGCTTTAACTACTAGTAAGCTTAGTGAAAGGGAAATATTTTTATTCATGGGTGACAAAAAAAGTCACAAGTATTAGTTGTAGGACGTCTAGTTTTGGATTTTGGTGAAGAGAAAAGGATAATTTTAGTACATTGTTCGTGTACACCCATAATTAGAAGTAGTTTCATTCTAAGTTAATTTTGAATGGATGTTCAATTTATTTTAATAAAGATTTTTTTTATCAAGAATGGAAAATATTTTATCTGTTACGATCTGTTAGAAAATAATTTGTTTGTTATACAGATTGTCTCACCGTTATCATTATATATAAAAATTAATAACTCAAATGAAGAGAACCTAAAGAGAAAGAAACCTTATAAATTGAACCAAACATATATTTGGCACTTACGCTTAGGTAATATTAATCGAAAAAGAATTCAAAGACTAGTTTTAGTTGGGCAATTTAGTTCATTATAAGTGAAGGAACTTTCCGTCTCTCAATCCTATTTATAAGGTAAATTGAATAAAAATCCCTTCACTACAAAAGCTATAGAGCCAAAGATGTGTTGGAATTGGTTCATTATGATTTATGTGGTCCTATGAATATCTAGTAATAGTTGGTTTTAATTATTTCATCACCTTCATTGATGACTACTCAAGATTTGAATATGTTTACTGTAATACCCCGTATTTTTGTGATATTTATTTTATGGGATTAATTGAATTAAATGCGTATTAATTAGAAATTAATCCGGGTTAAAATACTAGCGAGATGCGAGTTGGTATTTGATTATATGTGCATATATGATTATATATGAATTTTGAATCATGAAATTTGTCGTGAGATTGAAATACGGCAGTTTGGAAATTTTGTTGAGACGCGTGTGACAGTCGCGTCATGGTATAATTATGATAATTAAAAGGTGAATTTTATTTCTATAAACCGTATGGTCGTTTTGAGTGTGCCAACGCATCCGGAAGGGTCAAAATAGTCAGAAAACACTAGCTGGGGGTTTGGTTTGGGTCCCGGGGTACTTTTAGGCCATACCGGCAACGTATAAGGGCAGTTTGGTAATTTTAGAATTATGGGATTTTTAATTAACGAATTTTGGGAGTTTTAATTGGAAAATTAAAACACCCACTAACCCATTACCAGCCATTTACTAATTAGAGGGATACGGGGGTTATTAGAATTAGCCCCAAAAGTCCTAAGACAAACCCTAGCCTCCATAGCCACCATTAGAGAAGGAAGCTTGTAGAGGAAGAGATAGAAGGATTATGCAGAGAGAGAGAGTATACTTCATCAAATTCGTCATCAAATCAGAGATACATATAAGGCAAGTGGTTTAATTCCAATTAATTTCAGAGAATGCTTCTTCCATGTGTAGGAATTTATAAAAATCTAATTGTTCTTGGGAGTTTGATAAAAACCCAGTAATTTGGAATTAGAAACTTGTATTGTGATGAGGATTTGCATGTAGAACTATAGGTAGGTGAATAATCTGATGTTAATACATTTTGGATGAAACAAAAACGGATTTAGTTATGTCTTTGAATGACTTGATTTTTCTAGGGTTCATGTTCTTGAGAATTTGGGGAAAATGGTGGAGATTTGATAAATTGATATAGTTTAGGGTGATTTGAACCCAAATAAATGTTGTAATACGGTTGAAACATTGTTGGAATGACATTTAGAGGAGATTATAAGTGAAGAGAAGAAGGAAAAAAACGAAATAAGGATTTCTGGGCTCGAAACTGGCCACTCGTTAGAAGACCTGCCCAGGTCGTTCGAACGAGCTTCTAACGAGTTGACCTTTGACTTCTAATGAGGGTGAAGTTCGTTCGATAATCTCGTTCGAACGAGACCTCGTTAGATAGCCCAGTTCGTTCGAACGAACTCTCGTTCGAACAGCCTCGTTCGAACGAGACTTCGAACGAGTTGACAGTTTAGGATTTTTAGCCTGTTTCGATCCCGAGTGTCCCGTAACCTTGTGTTTACATAGAGATAACCTTCCCTTAATGATAAATTGTGATATTTGGGATGTTTGGGATATAATGAGGAGTCAAACCTAGTAGTGTAGTTTGAACCTAAGGGAAAATGTGAAGTAGGACGTGAGTGTCTATTACGTTGTGAGAACTATTGACGGCCTAATTTAGTATATTAACCGGGAACATAAAAATTGTGTAGTATTATATGTCGGTACGAGAATGAGAAGTGTACCTCCAAAATATTATGGTGATTACTAAGACGTGTGCATACTTAGTATACGTATTGATTTTATGTGTATGACATACCTACCATACTTGCTATCACGGGAGGTTTACATTCGCATAGGGCCCTCTAATCCTTGTGTTGCCCGGATTTAGACTGGTTACCTCGATGAACATAGGTCAGAGAAGGACTTATTGGGATGTTAATAAGTCTGCTGATCGTGGGAGCGCAGGTATGTGCGTGACCCATGTGATGTGACTGTGTTCGCCTCCATTATTTGTGATGTTGTTATCTGAGAACTATTCCTGAGAGATTCGGAATATGTGATCCTTATGTACGTGATGTACCGGGATGGATAGCAGAGTATGTGTGCACCGCAGCTAGTCTCGGGGGTGCTTATATTGTATATTTAAGATGTGAATAATATACACTTAATTAATGGGAACTTTCATATTGATATTGTGAATACAATTATGGTAATGTTTTGAGAAAAAACATAACGGGTTAACCAATAGTGAACTGTATTATTAATTGAGAATCTGAGTTTAAGTAAAGACCTCTATTTATTTGATAACACTAGAATGTCATATGGGAATCGAGTAGTAAGGGGTAGAACTTATTCCGGTTTGGTTAGATAAGTATGTCATGTAGATGGGTACGGTACGTTAGGAGTGCACATGTAGTCGAGAGGTGAGAATTTCATGTGAGTGCACGTCCTAACATGTACTTTGCATTTAATGTTTTAATGTTATTAAAACACTTGCTATTTTCAAAATGTTTTCCACTTTCGGGCTCTGACCCATTTGCTTTCAAATCTATTTTTGTAAAAACCATTTTAGGTGCCCAGCCACAAGGACACCATGCATAGGATTCTCATTCAGGTGACGAGCTGTAGCTGTTTGTGGAAGTTACAGGACTTCGCTTGTATACGCTTCATATACTTTGACTCTATATTCAGCAGTTTATCAGTTGTAGGGCATATCGCCCATTTCTTTTAGAGACATTTCATTTATTTCAGTTATTCAGACTTTTGGCATGTAATTATTCAGGATTCAGACTTGTCGTATTATTTTTCAGTTGTGGGATTGTTGTGAGGAGTTTTCCTCCGGATTTATATTTACTTTGTTGGTTATTCATTACTTCATTATGGTGAATGGTTGTTATTCTTTCATTATTCTTTTACTGCATGTTAATCAGTCTTAACTTAAAATTTGGCACTTACTTTTTAAATACTAGGTGGTTAGTAATTATTAAAATGTTTTCGATAATGATGCTATTAACTGAACCAACTTGGCATTTTGAATTAATTTAATAAAGGAGTAGCTACCCGGTATTTAATTAGACGGGGTGTCACAGGTGGTATCAGAGCATCAGGTTCTAGTGTCCTTTAGGATCTGTACGGCTTATTATGTTTTTCGCTGAGTTTTCTTTGATTTAGATCCCTATATTTTAGGACTGTTGTATTCTCTTGTTTATGCTATGTTCTTCAGCTATTTTGAGTTTATAACTGCGAACTTATAAACTTCATTCTTATTTCAGATGCCTCCACGACGTGCACAAAGGGTTCCCAGGGATGCGACGCCAGAACCACAGCCCGCACGAGTTCAGGGCATGATGAATGCCGCTGAGGTTGCAGCCATAGTGGCCCAGGCGGTAAATGCCGCACTTGCCGTAGTTCAGCAGGCACCACCTCAGGCGCCAGTAGCCGCGCCAGTTCAGGCTCATGCATTCCCGTCTGCTTGGGAACGTGTACGTGATGCTTTTCAGAAAGCACACCCTCCGGAGTTCGCAGGTAGCTCCGATATGGTAGTTTCGAGTCAGTGGAGGAAGGATATACAGCGGCACTTGAGGATGTATGAGTGCACAGATGTTCAGAAGGAGATACTAGCTACCTTTAAGCTAGTGGGGTCTGCACTGCAGTGGTGGGAATCTATTACCACCGGGGAGTAGAGAGATACCCTTACTATTCAGGAGTTTTGGGTGCGGTTTGACCGCAAGTACTTCCCGTCGGCTGTTCACACGGAGATGAGGAGGAAATTGATGAGCCTGAAGCAGAAGGGTAAGACTGTGGCCGAGTATGAGGCCGAATTCACTGATCTGTTGAATATTATTCCGGATGAAATACCAACAGAGGAGAAGAAAATACAGAAATTTACAGACGAGTTGACATGGAGGATTCGTCGGCACTTGTTAGGGAACCTCACGTTATCCACTTATTCTGATGTGGTTAACGCTGCTCTGTTACATTGCCAGGATCATCGCTTTTACATGACTGAGGGCAAGCGATCAGGAGAGTCCAGCCATCGGGGCAGGACTGGGGGAAATGGTGCCAGTGGGGCACAATTTGTTCAGGGGCAGAGACAGGGTGATCAGGGTACCCAGTTGAGGGATCACAAGAGGTTCAGGTCAGGAAATTTCAGGAACGGACAGGGAGGTTTCTGGCAGGGCCATCAGGGTCCGAACGGCCATCAGAACCAGCAGGGTCAGAATGGTCAACATCAGTTTCAGCAGGGCCAGTGGAGGAACGGTAACGGCCACCAGGGACGGGGGCAGCAGGGACCGAGAGGGGGGAACTTCCCGGGGAAGTGTTTTGTTTGTGGCAAGATTGGACATAAACGCCAGGACTGTCCTGATAGGGGCAGGGCCCCGCAGCAGTAGCAGGGTGCTCGACATGAGCCATAGAGGCCACTTTTCCCACCAGCCCTTCCAGCTCCAGCCCAGGTGCCAGCTCTTCCAGCCATTCCAGCAGTTCCTGTGCAGCAGGGACAGTTACAGTATGGACGTGTCTATAACGTCCACCAGGCAGCAGCTCCGCAGGCACCACCCGCGATTGAGGGTATGTTTCCTATCCATGGTACTATGGGTCGGGTTTTGTTTGATACGGGGGCAACGCATTGTTTTATAGCTACACATTTTGCGAAAGCCTTAGGGTTGTTAGCTACGGCAGAGAGCACAGTGACGTGTGTAGACTCACCATTGGGGAGTGGGTCACTTATTTTCTTTATATACCGGGGAGTGGGGGTAGAGATTGGTAGTCTGGTATTACCTGCAGATATGTTGGTATTAGATATGCATGTTCACGATGTGATTATCGGTATGGATTGGCTCGCTGATTATAGATCCATGATTGATTGCTTCGGTGGGAACATTTCTTTTGCCATTCCGGGGCAAGAGATGTTTGTAGTGGCGATGCCTCGCCAAGAGGGAGGCTCTACCGCTCATTTATATTACATAGAGGAGGATACCTCTAAGGAGGTTGTGATTCCTTTAGATTCGATCCCAGTTGTCAGGGAGTATTCCGATGTGTTTCAGGAGATACCAGGCCTACCCCCCAGTCGAGAGATAGACTTTGTTATAGACTTATTACCAGATACGAGACCTATAGCACTCGCACCGTACCGTATGGCTCCAGCTGAGATGAGGGAGTTACGGGATCAGATTGAGCAGTTGTTGGGTCAGGGGTTTATTCGGAGGAGTACTTCACCGTGGGGTGCCCCTGTGTTGTTCGTGAAGAAGAGAGATGGTTCATTGAGATTGTGTGTGGACTACCAAGAGTTGAACAAGGTCACGATACGAAATAAGTATTCGTTGCCTCGAATCGATGACCTATTCGACCAGTTGAGAGGAGCTTCTTTCTTCTCGAAGATTGATTTGAGATCGGGATACCATCAGTTGTGTATCAGGGAGGAGGACGTCTCGAAGACTGCGTTCCTATCGAGATTTGGTTCTTACGAGTTTCGGGTTATGCCTTTTGGTTTGACCAATGCTCCAGCCGTGTTTATGGACTTGATGAATAGAGTGTTCAGAGATTTCCTAGATTAGTTTGTCATTGTCTTCATCGATGATATTCTGGTTTACTCTCAGACAGAGGAGGAGCACGCCGAGCATTTGAGGCAAGTTTTGCAGACGCTACGTCAGAACGAGCTGTATGCAAAGTATGAGAAGTGCGGATTTTGGCTGAATGAGGTCCAGTTTTTGGGACATATTATTTCTGACCGGGGGATATCTGTTGATCCAGGGAAGGTATCCGCGGTGAGGGAGTGGGGACAGCCCACGACACCAACGGAGAGGTGAGAATTTCATGTGAGTGCACGTCCTAACATGTACTTTGCATTTAGTGTTTTAATGTTATTAAAACACTTGCTGTTTTCAAAATGTTTTCCACTTTCGGGCTCTGACCCATTTTCTTTCAAATCTATTTTTGTAAAAACCATTTTAGGTGCCCAGCCACAAGGACACCATGCATAGGATTCTCATTCAGGTGACGAGCTGTAGCTGTTTGTGGAAGTTACAGGACTTCGCTTGTAGACGCTTCATATACTTTGACTCTATATTCAGCAGTTTATCAGTTGTAGGGCATATCGCCCATTTCTTTTAGAGACATTTCATTTATTTCAGTTATTCAGACTTTTGGCATGTAATTATTCAGGATTCAGACTTGTCGTATTATTTTTCAGTTGTGGGATTGTTGTGAGGAGTTTTCCTCCGGATTTATATTTACTTTGTTGGTTATTCATTACTTCATTATGGTGAATGGTTGTTATTCTTTCATTATTCTTTTACTGCATGTTAATCAGTCTTAACTTAAAATTTGGCACTTACTTTTTAAATACTAGGTGGTTAGTAATTATTAAAATGTTTTCGACAATGATGCTATTAACTGAACCAACTTGGCATTTTGAATTAATTTAATAAAGGAGTAGCTACCCGGTATTTAATTAGACGGGGTGTCACAGGTGGTATCAGAGCATCAGGTTCTAGTGTCCTTTAGGATCTGTATGGCTTATTATGTTTTTCGCTGAGTTTTCTTTGATTTAGATCCCTATATTTTAGGACTGTTGTATTCTCTTGTTTATGCTATGTTCTTCAGCTATTTTGAGTTTATAACTGCGAACTTATAAACTTCATTCTTATTTCAGATGCCTCCACGACGTGCACAAAGGGTTCCCAGGGATGCGACGCCAGAACCACAACCCGCACGAGTTCAGGGCATGATGAATGCCGCTGAGGTTGCAGCCATAGTGGCCCAGGCGGTAAATGCCGCACTTGCCGTAGTTTAGCAGGCACCACCTCAGGCGCCAGTAGCCGCGGCAGTTCAGGCTCATGCATTCCCGTCTGCTTGGGAACGTGTACGTGATGCTTTTCAGAAAGCACACCCTCCGGAGTTCGCAGGTAGCTCCGATATGGTAGTTTCGAGTCAGTGGAGGAAGGATATACATCGGCACTTGAGGATGTATGAGTGCACAGATGTTCAGAAGGAGATACTAGCTACCTTTAAGCTAGTGGGGTCTGCACTGCAGTGGTGGGAATCTATTACCACCGGGGAGTAGAGAGATACCCTTACTATTCAGGAGTTTTGGGTGCGGTTTGTCCGCAAGTACTTCCCGTCGGCTGTTCACACGGAGATGAGGAGGAAATTGATGAGCCTGAAGCAGGAGGGTAAGACTGTGGCCGAGTATGAGGCCGAATTCACTGATCTGTTGAATATTGTTCCGGATGAAATCCAACAGAGGAGAAGAAAATACAGAAATTTACAGATGAGTTGACATGGAGGATTCGTCAGCACTTGTTAGGGAACCTCAGGGTGATCAGGGTACCCAGTAGGGGGATCATAAGAGGTTCAGGTCAGGAAATTTCAGGAATGGACAGGGAGGTTTCTGGCAGGGCCATCAGGGTCCGAACGGCCATCAAAACCAGCAGGGTCAGAATGGTCAACATCAGTTTCAGCAGGGCCAGTGGAGGAACGGTAACGGCCACCAGGGACGGGGGCAGCAGGGACCGAGAGGGGGGAACTTCCCGGGGAAGTGTTTTGTTTGTGGCAAGATTGGACATAAACGCCAGGACTGTCCTGATAGGGTCAGGGCCCCGCAGCAGTAGCAGGGTGCTCGACATGAGCCACAGAGGCCACTTTTCCCACCAGCCCTTCCATCTCCAGCCCAGGTGCCAGCTCTTCCAGCCATTCCAGCAGTTCCTGTGCAGCAGGGACAGTTACAGTATGGACGTGTCTATAACGTCCAGCAGGCAGCAGCTCCGCAGGCACCACCCACGATTGAGGGTATGTTTCCTATCCATGGTACTATGGGTCGGGTTTTGTTTGATACGGGGGCAACACATTGTTTTATAGCTACACATTTTGCGAAAGCCTTAGGGTTGTTAGCTACGGCAGAGAGCACAGTGACGTGTGTAGACTCACCATTGGGGAGTGGGTCACTTATTTTCTTTATATGCCGGGGAGTGGGGGTAGAGATTGGTAGTCTGGTATTACCTGCAGATATGTTGGTATTAGATATGCATGTTCACGATGTGATTATCGGTATGGATTGGCTCGCTGATTATAGATCCATGATTGATTGCTTCGGTGGGAGCATTGCTTTTGCCATTCCGGGGCAAGAGATGTTTGTAGTGGCGATGCCTCGCCAAGAGGGAGGCTCTACCGCTCATTTATATTACATAGAGGAGGATACCTCTAAGGAGGTTGTGATTCCTTTAGATTCGATCCCAGTTGTCAGGGAGTATTCCGATGTGTTTCAGGAGATACCAGGCCTACCCCCCAGTCGAGAGATAGACTTTGTTATAGACTTATTACCAGATACGAGACCTATAGCACTCGCACCGTACCGTATGGCTCCAGCTGAGATGAGGGAGTTACGGGATCAGATTGAGCAGTTGTTGGGTCAGGGGTTTATTCGGAGGAGTACTTCACCGTGGGGTGCCCCTGTGTTGTTCGTGAAGAAGAGAGATGGTTCATTGAGATTGTGTGTGGACTACCAAGAGTTGAACAAGGTCACGATACGAAATAAGTATTCGTTGCCTCGAATCGATGACCTATTCGACCAGTTGAGAGGAGCTTCTTTCTTCTCGAAGATTGATTTGAGATCGGGATACCATCAGTTGCGTATCAGGGAGGAGGACGTCTCGAAGACTGCGTTCCTATCGAGATTTGGTTCTTACGAGTTTCGGGTTATGCCTTTTGGTTTGACCAATGCTCCAGCCGTGTTTATGGACTTGATGAATAGAGTGTTCAGAGATTTCCTAGATTAGTTTGTCATTGTCTTCATCGATGATATTCTGGTTTACTCTCAGACAGAGGAGGAGCACGCCGAGCATTTGAGGCAAGTTTTGCAGACGCTACGTCAGAACGAGCTGTATGCAAAGTATGAGAAGTGCGGATTTTGGCTGAATGAGGTCCAGTTTTTGGGACATATTATTTCTGACCGGGGGATATCTGTTGATCCAGGGAAGGTATCCGCGGTGAGGGAGTGGGGACAGCCCACGACACCAACGGAGAGGTGAGAATTTCATGTGAGTGCACGTCCTAACATGTACTTTGCATTTAGTGTTTTAATGTTATTAAAACACTTGCTGTTTTCAAAATGTTTTCCACTTTCGGGCTCTGACCCATTTTCTTTCAAATCTATTTTTGTAAAAACCATTTTAGGTGCCCAGCCACAAGGACACCATGCATAGGATTCTCATTCAGGTGACGAGCTGTAGCTGTTTGTGGAAGTTACAGGACTTCGCTTGTAGACGCTTCATATACTTTGACTCTATATTCAGCAGTTTATCAGTTGTAGGGCATATCGCCCATTTCTTTTAGAGACATTTCATTTATTTCAGTTATTCAGACTTTTGGCATGTAATTATTCAGGATTCAGACTTGTCGTATTATTTTTCAGTTGTGGGATTGTTGTGAGGAGTTTTCCTCCGGATTTATATTTACTTTGTTGGTTATTCATTATGGTGAATGGTTGTTATTCTTTCATTATTCTTTTACTGCATGTTAATCAGTCTTAACTTAAAATTTGGCACTTACTTTTTAAATACTAGGTGGTTAGTAATTATTAAAATGTTTTCGACAATGATGCTATTAACTGAACCAACTTGGCATTTTGAATTAATTTAATAAAGGAGTAGCTACCCGGTATTTAATTAGACGGGGTGTCACAGGTGGTATCAGAGCATCAGGTTCTAGTGTCCTTTAGGATCTGTATGGCTTATTATGTTTTTCGCTGAGTTTTCTTTGATTTAGATCCCTATATTTTAGGACTGTTGTATTCTCTTGTTTATGCTATGTTCTTCAGCTATTTTGAGTTTATAACTGCGAACTTATAAACTTCATTCTTATTTCAGATGCCTCCACGACGTGCACAAAGGGTTCCCAGGGATGCGACGCCAGAACCACAACCCGCACGAGTTCAGGGCATGATGAATGCCGCTGAGGTTGCAGCCATAGTGGCCCAGGCGGTAAATGCCGCACTTGCCGTAGTTCAGCAGGCACCACCTCAGGCGCCAGTAGCCGCGCCAGTTCAGGCTCATGCATTCCCGTCTGCTTGGGAACGTGTACGTGATGCTTTTCAGAAAACACACCCTCCGGAGTTCGCAGGTAGCTCCGATATGGTAGTTTCGAGTCAGTGGAGGAAGGATATACATCGGCACTTGAGGATGTATGAGTGCACAGATGTTCAGAAGGAGATACTAGCTACCTTTAAGCTAGTGGGGTCTGCACTGCAGTGGTGGGAATCTATTACCACCGGGGAGTAGAGAGATACCCTTACTATTCAGGAGTTTTGGGTGCGGTTTGTCCGCAAGTACTTCCCGTCGGCTGTTCACACGGAGATGAGGAGGAAATTGATGAGCCTGAAGCAGGAGGGTAAGACTGTGGCCGAGTATGAGGCCGAATTCACTGATCTGTTGAATATTGTTCCGGATGAAATACCAACAGAGGAGAAGAAAATACAGAAATTTACAGATGAGTTGACATGGAGGATTCGTCAGCACTTGTTAGGGAACCTCACGTTAGCCACTTATTCTGATGTGGTTAACGCTGCTCTATTACATTGCCAGGATCATCGCTTTTACATGACTGAGGGCAAGCGATCAGGAGAGTCCAGCCATCGGGGCAGGACTGGGGGAAATGGTGCCAGTGGGGCACAATTTGTTCAGGGGCAGAGACAGGGTGATCAGGGTACCCAGTAGGGGGATCATAAGAGGTTCAGGTCAGGAAATTTCAGGAATGGACAGGGAGGTTTCTGGCAGGGCCATCAGGGTCCGAACGGCCATCAGAACCAGCAGGGTCAGAATGGTCAACATCAGTTTCAGCAGGGCCAGTGGAGGAATGGTAACGGCCACCAGGGACGGGGGCAGCAGGGACCGAGAGGGGGGAACTTCCCGGGGAAGTGTTTTGTTTGTGGCAAGATTGGACATAAACGCCAGGACTGTCCTGATAGGGGCAGGGCCCCGCAGCAGTAGCAGGGTGCTCGACATGAGCCACAGAGGCCACTTTTCCCACCATCCCTTCCATCTCCAGCCCAGGTGCCAGCTCTTCCAGCCATTCCAGCAGTTCCTGTGCAGCAGGGACAGTTACAGTATGGACGTGTCTATAACGTCCACCAGGCAGCAGCTCCGCAGGCACCACCCGCGATTGAGGGTATGTTTCCTATCCATGGTACTATGGGTCGGGTTTTGTTTGATACGGGGGCAACGCATTGTTTTATAGCTACACATTTTGCGAAAGCCTTAGGGTTGTTAGCTACGGCAGAGAGCACAGTGACGTGTGTAGACTCACCATTGGGGAGTGGGTCACTTATTTTCTTTATATGCCGGGGAGTGGGGGTAGAGATTGGTAGTCTGGTATTACCTGCAGATATGTTGGTATTAGATATGCATGTTCACGATGTGATTATCGGTATGGATTGGCTCGCTGATTATAGATCCATGATTGATTGCTTCGGTGGGAGCATTGCTTTTGCCATTCCGGGGCAAGAGATGTTTGTAGTGGCGATGCCTCGCCAAGAGGGAGGCTCTACCGCTCATTTATATTACATAGAGGAGGATACCTCTAAGGAGGTTGTGATTCCTTTAGATTCGATCCCAGTTGTCAGGGAGTATTCCGATGTGTTTCAGGAGATACCAGGCCTACCCCCCCAGTCGAGAGATAGACTTTGTTATAGACTTATTACCAGATACGAGACCTATAGCACTCGCACCGTACCGTATGGCTCCAACTGAGATGCGGGAGTTACGGTATCAGATTGAGCAGTTGTTGGGTCAGGGGTTTATTCGGAGGAGTACTTCACCGTGGGGTGCCCCTGTGTTGTTCGTGAAGAAGAGAGATGGTTCATTGAGATTGTGTGTGGACTACCAAGAGTTGAACAAGGTCACGATACGAAATAAGTATTCGTTGCCTCGAATCGATGACCTATTCGACCAGTTGAGAGGAGCTTCTTTCTTCTCGAAGATTGATTTGAGATCGGGATACCATCAGTTGCGTATCAGGGAGGAGGACGTCTCGAAGACTGCGTTCCTATCGAGATTTGGTTCTTACGAGTTTCGGGTTATGCCTTTTGGTTTGACCAATGCTCCAGCCGTGTTTATGGACTTGATGAATAGAGTGTTCAGAGATTTCCTAGATTAGTTTGTCATTGTCTTCATCGATGATATTCTGGTTTACTCTCAGACAGAGGAGGAGCACGCCGAGCATTTGAGGCAAGTTTTGCAGACGCTACGTCAGAACGAGCTGTATGCAAAGTATGAGAAGTGCGGATTTTGGCTGAATGAGGTCCAGTTTTTGGGACATATTATTTCTGACCGGGGGATATCTGTTGATCCAGGGAAGGTATCCGCGGTGAGGGAGTGGGGACAGCCCACGACACCAACGGAGAGGTGAGAATTTCATGTGAGTGCACGTCCTAACATGTACTTTGCATTTAGTGTTTTAATGTTATTAAAACACTTGCTGTTTTCAAAATGTTTTCCACTTTCGGGCTCTGACCCATTTTCTTTCAAATCTATTTTTGTAAAAACCATTTTAGGTGCCCAGCCACAAGGACGCCATGCATAGGATTCTCATTCAGGTGACGAGCTGTAGCTGTTTGTGGAAGTTACAGGACTTCGCTTGTAGACGCTTCATATACTTTGACTCTATATTCAGCAGTTTATCAGTTGTAGGGCATATCGCCCATTTCTTTTAGAGACATTTCATTTATTTCAGTTATTCAGACTTTTGGCATGTAATTATTCAGGATTCAGACTTGTCGTATTATTTTTCAGTTGTGGGATTGTTGTGAGGAGTTTTCCTCCGGATTTATATTTACTTTGTTGGTTATTCATTACTTCATTATGGTGAATGGTTGTTATTCTTTCATTATTCTTTTACTGCATGTTAATCAGTCTTAACTTAAAATTTGGCACTTACTTTTTAAATACTAGGTGGTTAGTAATTATTAAAATGTTTTCGACAATGATGCTATTAACTGAACCAACTTGGCATTTTGAATTAATTTAATAAAGGAGTAGCTACCCGGTATTTAATTAGACGGGGTGTCACAGGTGGTATCAGAGCATCAGGTTCTAGTGTCCTTTAGGATCTGTACGGCTTATTATGTTTTTCGCTGAGTTTTCTTTGATTTAGATCCCTATATTTTAGGACTGTTGTATTCTCTTGTTTATGCTATGTTCTTCAGCTATTTTGAGTTTATAACTGCGAACTTATAAACTTCATTCTTATTTCAGATGCCTCCACGACGTGCACAAAGGGTTCCCAGGGATGCGACGCCAGAACCACAGCCCGCACGAGTTCAGGGCATGATGAATGCCGCTGAGGTTGCAGCCATAGTGGCCCAGGCGGTAAATACCTCACTTGCCGTAGTTCTGCAGGCACCACCTCAGGCGCCAGTAGCCGCGCCAGTTCAGGCTCATGCATTCCCGTCTGCTTGGGAACGTGTACGTGATGCTTTTCAGAAAGCACACCCTCCGGAGTTCGCAGGTAGCTCCGATATGGTAGTTTCGAGTCAGTGGAGGAAGGATATACATCGGCACTTGAGGATGTATGAGTGCACAGATGTTCAGAAGGAGATACTAGCTACCTTTAAGCTAGTGGGGTCTGCACTGCAGTGGTGGGAATCTATTACCATCGGGGAGTAGAGAGATACCCTTACTATTCAGGAGTTTTGGGTGCGGTTTGTCCGCAAGTACTTCCCGTCGGCTGTTCACACGGAGATGAGGAGGAAATTGATGAGCCTAAAGCAGGAGGGTAAGACTGTGGCCGAGTATGAGGCCGAATTCACTGATCTGTTGAATATTGTTCCGGATGAAATACCAACAGAGGAGAAGAAAATACAGAAATTTACAGATGAGTTGACATGGAGGATTCGTCAGCACTTGTTAGGGAACCTCACGTTAGCCACTTATTCTGATGTGGTTAACGCTGCTCTGTTACATTGCTAGGATCATCGCTTTTACATGACTGAGGGCAAGCGATCAGGAGAGTCCAGCCATCGGGGCAGGACTGGGGGAAATGGTGCCAGTGGGGCACAATTTGTTCAGGGGCAGAGACAGGGTGATCAGGGTACCCAGTAGGGGGATCATAAGAGGTTCAGGTCAGGAAATTTCAGGAATGGACAGGGAGGTTTCTGGCAGGGCCATCAGGGTCCGAACGGCCATCAGAACCAGCAGGGTCAGAATGGTCAACATCAGTTTCAGCAGGGCCAGTGGAGGAATGGTAACGGCCACCAGGGACGGGGGCAGCAGGGACCGAGAGGGGGGAACTTCCCGGGGAAGTGTTTTGTTTGTGGCAAGATTGGACATAAACGCCAGGACTGTCCTGATAGGGGCAGGGCCCCGCAGCAGTAGCAGGGTGCTCGACATGAGCCACAGAGGCCACTTTTCCCACCATCCCTTCCATCTCCAGCCCAGGTGCCAGCTCTTCCAGCCATTCCAGCAGTTCCTGTGCAGCAGGGACAGTTACAGTATGGACGTGTCTATAACGTCCACCAGGCAGCAGCTCCGCAGGCACCACCCGCGATTGAGGGTATGTTTCCTATCCATGGTACTATGGGTCGGGTTTTGTTTGATACGGGGGCAACGCATTGTTTTATAGCTACACATTTTGCGAAAGCCTTAGGGTTGTTAGCTACGGCAGAGAGCACAGTGACGTGTGTAGACTCACCATTGGGGAGTGGGTCACTTATTTTCTTTATATGCCGGGGAGTGGGGGTAGAGATTGGTAGTCTGGTATTACCTGCAGATATGTTGGTATTAGATATGCATGTTCACGATGTGATTATCGGTATGGATTGGCTCGCTGATTATAGATCCATGATTGATTGCTTCGGTGGGAGCATTGCTTTTGCCATTCCGGGGCAAGAGATGTTTGTAGTGGCGATGCCTCGCCAAGAGGGAGGCTCTACCGCTCATTTATATTACATAGAGGAGGATACCTCTAAGGAGGTTGTGATTCCTTTAGATTCGATCCCAGTTGTCAGGGAGTATTCCGATGTGTTTCAGGAGATACCAGGCCTACCCCCCTAGTCGAGAGATAGACTTTGTTATAGACTTATTACCAGATACGAGACCTATAGCACTCGCACCGTACCGTATGGCTCCAACTGAGATGCGGGAGTTACGGTATCAGATTGAGCAGTTGTTGGGTCAGGGGTTTATTCGGAGGAGTACTTCACCGTGGGGTGCCCCTGTGTTGTTCGTGAAGAAGAGAGATGGTTCATTGAGATTGTGTGTGGACTACCAAGAGTTGAACAAGGTCACGATACGAAATAAGTATTCGTTGCCTCGAATCGATGACCTATTCGACCAGTTGAGAGGAGCTTCTTTCTTCTCGAAGATTGATTTGAGATCGGGATACCATCAGTTGCGTATCAGGGAGGAGGACGTCTCGAAGACTGCGTTCCTATCGAGATTTGGTTCTTACGAGTTTCGGGTTATGCCTTTTGGTTTGACCAATGCTCCAGCCGTGTTTATGGACTTGATGAATAGAGTGTTCAGAGATTTCCTAGATTAGTTTGTCATTGTCTTCATCGATGATATTCTGGTTTACTCTCAGACAGAGGAGGAGCACGCCGAGCATTTGAGGCAAGTTTTGCAGACGCTACGTCAGAACGAGCTGTATGCAAAGTATGAGAAGTGCGGATTTTGGCTGAATGAGGTCCAGTTTTTGGGACATATTATTTCTGACCGGGGGATATCTGTTGATCCAGGGAAGGTATCCGCGGTGAGGGAGTGGGGACAGCCCACGACACCAACGGAGAGGTGAGAATTTCATGTGAGTGCACGTCCTAACATGTACTTTGCATTTAGTGTTTTAATGTTATTAAAACACTTGCTGTTTTCAAAATGTTTTCCACTTTCGGGCTCTGACCCATTTTCTTTCAAATCTATTTTTGTAAAAACCATTTTAGGTGCCCAGCCACAAGGACGCCATGCATAGGATTCTCATTCAGGTGACGAGCTGTAGCTGTTTGTGGAAGTTACAGGACTTCGCTTGTAGACGCTTCATATACTTTGACTCTATATTCAGCAGTTTATCAGTTGTAGGGCATATCGCCCATTTCTTTTAGAGACATTTCATTTATTTCAGTTATTCAGACTTTTGGCATGTAATTATTCAGGATTCAGACTTGTCGTATTATTTTTCAGTTGTGGGATTGTTGTGAGGAGTTTTCCTCCGGATTTATATTTACTTTGTTGGTTATTCATTACTTCATTATGGTGAATGGTTGTTATTCTTTCATTATTCTTTTACTGCATGTTAATCAGTCTTAACTTAAAATTTGGCACTTACTTTTTAAATACTAGGTGGTTAGTAATTATTAAAATGTTTTCGACAATGATGCTATTAACTGAACCAACTTGGCATTTTGAATTAATTTAATAAAGGAGTAGCTACCCGGTATTTAATTAGACGGGGTGTCACAGGTGGTATCAGAGCATCAGGTTCTAGTGTCCTTTAGGATCTGTACGGCTTATTATGTTTTTCGCTGAGTTTTCTTTGATTTAGATCCCTATATTTTAGGACTGTTGTATTCTCTTGTTTATGCTATGTTCTTCAGCTATTTTGAGTTTATAACTGCGAACTTATAAACTTCATTCTTATTTCAGATGCCTCCACGACGTGCACAAAGGGTTCCCAGGGATGCGACGCCAGAACCACAGCCCGCACGAGTTCAGGGCATGATGAATGCCGCTGAGGTTGCAGCCATAGTGGCCCAGGCGGTAAATGCCGCACTTGCCGTAGTTCAGCAGGCACCACCTCAGGCGCCAGTATCCGCGCCAGTTCAGGCTCATGCATTCTCGTCTGCTTGGGAACGTGTACGTGATGCTTTTCAGAAAGCACACCCTCCGGAGTTCGCAGGTAGCTCCGATATGGTAGTTTCGAGTCAGTGGAGGAAGGATATACATCGGCACTTGAGGATGTATGAGTGCACAGATGTTCAGAAGGAGATACTAGCTACCTTTAAGCTAGTGGGGTCTGCACTGCAGTGGTGGGAATCTATTACCACCGGGGAGTAGAGAGATACCCTTACTATTCAGGAGTTTTGGGTGCGGTTTGTCCGCAAGTACTTCCCGTCGGCTGTTCACACGGAGATGAGGAGGAAATTGATGAGCCTGAAGCAGGAGGGTAAGACTGTGGCCGAGTATGAGGCCGAATTCACTGATCTGTTGAATATTGTTCCGGATGAAATACCAACAGAGGAGAAGAAAATACAGAAATTTACAGATGAGTTGACATGGAGGATTCGTCAGCACTTGTTAGGGAACCTCACGTTAGCCACTTATTCTGATGTGGTTAACGCTGCTCTGTTACATTGCCAGGATCATCGCTTTTACATGACTGAGGGCAAGCGATCAGGAGAGTCCAGCCATCGGGGCAGGACTGGGGGAAATGGTGCCAGTGGGGCACAATTTGTTCAGGGGCAGAGACAGGGTGATCAGGGTACCCAGTAGGGGGATCATAAGAGGTTCAGGTCAGGAAATTTCAGGAATGGACAGGGAGGTTTCTGGCAGGGCCATCAGGGTCCGAACGGCCATCAGAACCAGCAGGGTCAGAATGGTCAACATCAGTTTCAGCAGGGCCAGTGGAGGAACGGTAACGGCCACCAGGGACGGGGGCAGCAGGGACCGAGAGGGGGGAACTTCCCGGGGAAGTGTTTTGTTTGTGGCAAGATTGGACATAAACGCCAGGACTGTCCTGATAGGGTCAGGGCCCCGCAGCAGTAGCAGGGTGCTCGACATGAGCCACAGAGGCCACTTTTCCCACCAGCCCTTCCATCTCCAGCCCAGGTGCCAGCTCTTCCAGCCATTCCAGCAGTTCCTGTGCAGCAGGGACAGTTACAGTATGGACGTGTCTATAACGTCCACCAGGCAGCAGCTCCGCAGGCACCACCCGCGATTGAGGGTATGTTTCCTATCCATGGTACTATGGGTCGGGTTTTGTTTGATACGGGGGCAACGCATTGTTTTATAGCTACACATTTTGCGAAAGCCTTAGGGTTGTTAGCTACGGCAGAGAGCACAGTGACGTGTGTAGACTCACCATTGGGGAGTGGGTCACTTATTTTCTTTATATGCCGGGGAGTGGGGGTAGAGATTGGTAGTCTGGTATTACCTGCAGATATGTTGGTATTAGATATGCATGTTCACGATGTGATTATCGGTATGGATTGGCTCGCTGATTATAGATCCATGATTGATTGCTTCGGTGGGAGCATTGCTTTTGCCATTCCGGGGCAAGAGATGTTTGTAGTGGCGATGCCTCGCCAAGAGGGAGGCTCTACCGCTCATTTATATTACATAGAGGAGGATACCTCTAAGGAGGTTATGATTCCTTTAGATTCGATCCCAGTTGTCAGGGAGTATTCTGATGTGTTTCAGGAGATACCAGGCCTACCCCCCAGTCGAGAGATAGACTTTGTTATAGACTTATTACCAGATACGAGACCTATAGCACTCGCACCGTACCGTATGGCTCCAACTGAGATGCGGGAGTTACGGGATCAGATTGAGCAGTTGTTGGGTCAGGGGTTTATTCGGAGGAGTACTTCACCGTGGGGTGCCCCTGTGTTGTTCGTGAAGAAGAGAGATGGTTCATTGAGATTGTGTGTGGACTACCAAGAGTTGAACAAGGTCACGATACGAAATAAGTATCCGTTGCCTCGAATCGATGACCTATTCGACCAGTTGAGAGGAGCTTCTTTCTTCTCGAAGATTGATTTGAGATCGGGATACCATCAGTTGCGTATCAGGGAGGAGGACGTCTCGAAGACTGCGTTCCTATCGAGATTTGGTTCTTACGAGTTTCGGGTTATGCCTTTTGGTTTGACCAATGCTCCAGCCGTGTTTATGGACTTGATGAATAGAGTGTTCAGAGATTTCCTAGATTAGTTTGTCATTGTCTTCATCGATGATATTCTGGTTTACTCTCAGACAGAGGAGGAGCACGCCGAGCATTTGAGGCAAGTTTTGCAGACGCTACGTCAGAACGAGCTGTATGCAAAGTATGAGAAGTGCGGATTTTGGCTGAATGAGGTCCAGTTTTTGGGACATATTATTTCTGACCGGGGGATATCTGTTGATCCAGGGAAGGTATCCGCGGTGAGGGAGCGGGGACAGCCCACGACACCAACGGAGATCCGTAGTTTCTTGGGTCTAGCAGGATACTACAGGAGGTTCATTCGAGGATTTTCGAAGATAGCGGGTCCTTTGACACATTTGACTCGAAAAGGTGTGCCGTTCATCTGGAGTGATGCCTGTCAGTTGGCATTCGATGAGTTGAAGGATAAGTTGACCTCAGCACCTGTGTTAGCATTGCCGAGACCGGGAGTTGAGTATCTAGTATACACCGATGCGTCCTTACAAGGACTTAGAGGTGTATTGCAGCAGGAGAGTCAGGCCATAGCTTATGCTTCCCGTAAGCTAAAGCCTCACGAGAAGAACTACCCCACTCATGACTTGGAGTTGGCGGCAGTCGTATTTGCCCTACGTATTTGGAGACATTACCTGTTGGGAGAGAAGTTCCGATTGTTCACGGACCACAAGTCCCTATAGTACCTATTCACGCAGAAGGAGTTGAATATGCGACAGCGTACGTGGCTTGAGTTTGTAAAGGACTATCAGTTTGATATCCAGTATCACCCGGGAAAGGCTAACGTGGTAGCAGACGCGTTGATCCGTAGGCCAACAGATGAAGTGGCAGAGGTGTGGAAAGCCAAGTGGAAGGAATTGGGACACCAGGATGCAGTGGCCCGATCGTTCATGTCTGTGATGACCGTTACACTGAAGATTGTCACCAAGGTAGTAAGGGCACAGGCAAATGACTCGTTCTGTCAGGAGCAGATAGTTCGATTATTAGTAGAGGGAGCCGAGTCCTATACCGTTAGCTCTGACGGGGGATTACGCTTCAATGGGAGATTGGTAGTTCCGAAAGGAGAGGAATTGTGGCACGAGGTGATGGCAGAGTCGCACGGCTCACAATTTGCGGTACATCCCGGTAGGGACAAAATATACCAAGACATGAGACGTCAGTATTGGTGGAGCGGGATGAAGAGAGATATTGCCGAGTTTGTTTCTAAATGCGCCACTTGTCAGCTAGTAAAAGTGGATCATCAGAAACCGACAGGACTGCTACAGCCATTGGAGGTCCCGATGTGGTTGTGGGAGAGCATATCCATAGACTTTATAACGGGGTTGCCTACGTCACAGAGAGGTCACGACTCCATTTGGGTAATTGTGGACAGGTTGACCAAAGTCGCTCATTTTCTACCCGTAAGGACAGACTACACTGCGGGACAGTATGCCCAGCTCTTTATTTCAGAGATAGTGAGACTTCACGGTGTGCCCCTAAATATCGTGTCTGACCGAGACAAGATATTTGTTTCACGGTTTTGGGAGAGTTTTGAGGAGGCCATGGGCATGGAATTGCGGTTGAGTACGGCGTATGACCCGCAGACCGATGGGCAAACTGAGCGTACAAATCAGATGTTGGAGGACATGCTACGGATGAGTATCATTGATTTTGGGGGTGGATGGGAGCAGTATCTTCCACTGGTGGAGTTTGCATACAACAACTCCTACCAGTTCACCATTGGCATGGCTCCATTTGAGGCGTTGTACGGTAGACCTTGTCGTTCCCCAGCATGTTGGTTGGAGGTGGGGGGACAACAAACTACTTGGGCCGAAAGTGATTCAGGATACTTCGGCGAGGATAAAATTAATTCGGAGTCGCATTCGGGTAGCTCAGGATCGGCAGAAGAGCTATGCTGATGCGAAGAGGTTCTTCAGAGAGTTCCAAGTGGGGGACCAAGTTTTGCTCAGAGTATCTCCGATGAAGGGGATTATGCGTTTCGGGAAGAACGGGAAGTTGGCACCGAGATATGTGGGACTATTTCCTATTATTGAGCGGATTGGGCCGGTTGCGTATAGGCTTGGATTACGAGAACATTTACATCGGATTCACGATGTGTTTCATATTTCCTCGCTAAGGAAATATCTTAGAGACAATTTGGCTCATTCTCACATTGCTTTGGAGGACATCGATCTCCAACCTGATAGCTCCTATGAGGAGGGGCCGATTGCTATTTTGGACCGAAGTGAGCGGAAACCGCGGTCAAAGATAGTCCCGTTAGTGCGTGTTCACTGGCAACATCATATTATCGAGGAGTCCACATGGGAGCACGAGGATGAGATGCGCGAACGTTATCCAGAGTTGTTCTTACCAGGTACTTTCTAGTTCCGAATTTCGGGACGAAATTCAGTTATTAGGGGGGAAGTATGTAACACCCCGTATTTTTGTGATATTTATTTTATGGGATTAATTGAATTAAATGCGTATTAATTAGAAATTAATCCGGGTTAAAATACTAGCGAGATGCGAGTTGGTATTTGATTATATGTGCATATATGATTATATATGAATTTTGAATCATGAAATTTGTCGTGAGATTGAAATACGGCAGTTTGGAAATTTTGTTGAGACGCGTGTGACAGTCGCGTCATGGTATAATTATGATAATTAAAAAGTTAATTTTATTTCTATAAACCGTATGGTCGTTTTGAGTGCGCCAACGCATCCGGAAGGGTCGAAATAGTCAGAAAACACTAGCCGGGGGTTTGGTTTGGGTCCCGGGGTACTTTTAGGCCATACCGGCAACGTACAAGGGCAGTTTGGTAATTTTAGAATTATGGGATTTTTAATTAACGAATTTTGGGAGTTTTAATTGGAAAATCAAAACACCCACTAACCCATTACCAGCCATTTACTAATTAGAGGGATACGGGGGTTATTAGAATTAACCCCAAAAGTCCTAAGACAAACCCTAGCCTCCATAGCCACCATTAGAGAAGGAAGCTTGTAGAGGAAGAGATAGAAGGATTATGCAGAGAGAGAGAGTATACTTCATCAAATTTGTCATCAAATCAGAGATACATATAAGGCAAGTGGTTTAATTCCAATTAATTTCAGAGAATGCTTCTTCCATGTGTAGGAATTTATAAAAATCTAATTGTTCTTGGGAGTTTGATAAAAACCCAGTAATTTGGAATTAGAAACTTGTATTGTGATGAGGATTTGCATGTAGAACTATAGGTAGGTGAATAATCTGATGTTAATACATTTTGGATGAAACAAAAACGGATTTAGTTATGTCTTTGAATGACTTGATTTTTCTAGGGTTCATGTTCTTGAGAATTTGGGAAAAATGGTGGAGATTTGATAAATTGATATAGTTTAGGGTGATTTGAACCCAAATAAATGTTGTAATACGGTTGAAACATGTTTAGGAAGGATTAGATACCTTGAAACATTGTTGGAATGACATTTAGAGGAGATTAGAAGTGAAGAGAAGAAGGAAAAAAACGAAATAAGGATTTCTGGGCTCGAAACTGGCCACTCGTTAGAAGACCTGCCCAGGTCGTTCGAACGAGCTCGTTCGAACGAGCTTCTAACGAGTTGACCTTTGACTTCTAATGAGGGTGAAGTTCATTCGATAATCTCGTTCGAACGAGACCTCGTTAGATAGCCCAGTTCGTTCGAACGAACTCTCGTTCGAACAGCCTCGTTCGAACGAGACTTCGAACAAGTTGACAGTTTAGGATTTTTAGCCTGTTTCGATCCCGAGTGTCCCGTAACCTTGTGTTTACATAGAGATAACCTTCCCTTAATGATAAATTGTGATATTTGGGATGTTTGGGATATAATGAGGAGTCAAACCTAGTAGTGTAGTTTGAACCTAAGGGAAAATGTGAAATAGGACGTGAGTGTCTATTACGTTGTGAGAACTATTGACGGCCTAATTTAGTATATTAACCGGGAACATAAAATTGTGTAGTATTATATGTCGGTACGATAATGAGAAGTGTACCTCCAAAATATTATGTTGATTACTAAGACGTGTGCATACTTAGTATATGTATTGATTTTATGTGTATGACATACCTACCATACTTGCTATCACGGGAGGTTTACGTTCGCATAGGGCCCTCTAATCCTTGTGTTGCCCGGATTTAGACTGGTTACCTCGATGAACATAGGTCAGAGAAGGACTTATTGGGATGTTAATAAGTCTGCTGATCGTGGGAGCGCAGGTATGTGCGTGACCCATGTGATGTGACTGTGTTCGCCTCCATTATTTGTGATGTTGTTATCTGATAACTATTCCTGAGAGATTCGGAATATGTGATCCTTATGTACGTGATGTACCGGGATGGATAGCAGAGTATGTGTGCACCGCAGCTAGTCTCGGGGTGCTTATATTGTATATTTAAGATGTGAATAATATACACTTAATTAATGGGAACTTTCATATTGATATTGTGAATACAATTATGGTAATGTTTTGAGAAAACATAACGGGTTAACCAATAGTGAACTGTATTATTAATTGAGAATATGAGTTTAAGTAAAGACCTCTATTTATTTGATAACACTAGAATGTCATATGGGAATCGAGTAGTAAGGGGTAGAACTTATTCCGGTTTGGTTAGATAAGTATGTCATGTAGATGGGTACGGTACGTTAGGAGTGCACATGTAGTCGAGAGGTGAGAATTTCATGTGAGTGCACGTCCTAACATGTACTTTGCATTTAATGTTTTAATGTTATTAAAACACTTGCTGTTTTCAAAATGTTTTCCACTTTCGGGCTCTGACCCATTTGCTTTCAAATCTATTTTTGTAAAAACCATTTTAGGTGCCCAGCCACAAGGACACCATGCATAGGATTCTCATTCAGGTGACGAGCTGTAGCTGTTTGTGGAAGTTACAGGACTTCGCTTGTAGACGCTTCATATACTTTGACTCTATATTCAGCAGTTTATCAGTTGTAGGGCATATCGCCCATTTCTTTTAGAGACATTTCATTTATTTCAGTTATTCAGACTTTTGGCATGTAATTATTCAGGATTCAGACTTGTCGTATTATTTTTCAGTTGTGGGATTGTTGTGAGGAGTTTTCCTCCGGATTTATACTTACTTTGTTGGTTATTCATTACTTCATTATGGTGAATGGTTGTTATTCTTTCATTATTCTTTTACTGCATGTTAATCAGTCTTAACTTAAAATTTGGCACTTACTTTTTAAATACTAGGTGGTTAGTAATTATTAAAATGTTTTCGACAGTGATGCTATTAACTGAACCAACTTGGCATTTTGAATTAATTTAATAAAGGAGTAGCTACCCGGTATTTAATTAGATGGGGTGTCACATTTACCTCATACAACATAAGTTCAAAGCCTTTGATAATTTCAAAGCGTACAAGGCTGAGATGGATTGTAGGAATGGTGAAATAATCCAAACCCTAAAATCTAATCACAGGGTTGATTACCTCATGGGAGAGTTTAGAATCATTTATTAGAAGCAGGGATAATATCAAAATTATCTTTACTGAACAATCCACAATAAAATAGTGTAGAGAAAAGAAGGAACATGACTATTTTGAGCAAGGTTATAGATATGATGAGTTATTCAAAATTTCCAAGTTTTTTTGAGGTTATGCATTAAAGACGAACACTTACTGAACTTAGTTCCTTCTAAATAGGTCTCAATGACTCCCACACAATTATGGACTGGACGCAGTGTAGTCTAGCGCATGTTCAGATTTAAGGTTGCCCAACACATATGCTGAGGATGGAGCTAGAAAATTTGTAATCAAGAATATAAGTATGTCTCTTTGTAGGTTACACAAAAGGAACAAAAGGTGGCTAATTTAGTAATCCTAAGTACCATAAGGCATTTGTTAACACAGATGTAAGATAATTAGAGTAAGATTATATGATAAACCATAAACTTCGGAGTAAGTTGATATTACAAGATCTAAGATGACAAGTCCAAGTAATATCTTCTAGAACACCTTTATAGGATAAAATACAACTTGATATTAATAATACACTACCTAATGGTAGCGAGAGTATTATATATGATCAGGATATACATGGCACTTATATTGGACCACAAATGGATCCATGTCATCGTGGGAGGGTCATACATTAGCCTGATATATTAGTTAATGTAGGTGAACACTTTGGTGAGACCCCATAGGAGCATGAATCGAATCACAAGGACTACAGCGAGGCACTCCAAGATAAGAACTTCGAGTTTTGGCTTAAGTCTGAGAATACTGAGATGGATTAGATGTGTTCGAATCAATTTTGGTAACTTATAGACTTTATAAATGGGATAAAAACCATCGTATGCAAGTGGATCTACAAGAAGAAAAAATAGATAGATGGGAAGGTGGAAACTTTTAAGGCAAGGCTTGTTAAGAAAGGGTTTACTTAGAAAGATGGGATTGAATATAAGAAAACATTCTCATTGGTACACCTGTAAAAGCCTATCCGAATTCTTTTATTCATTTAAGCTCTTCTCAATTATGAAATTTTAGCAAACGGACGTCAAGAATGCATTCCTTAATGACAGTCTTGAGGAATGCATCTTTATAATATAACCCAGGGGATTAATAACAAGTAACCAGGAAAGAAAAATGTATATTAAGAGATCCATTTATGGACTTAAGCAAGAGTTAAGGTCTTGGAACATTCATTTGGATCATGTAATCAAATATTTTAGTTTTAATCAATACCCGGATGAAACTTGCATATATAATAAGCATAGATGAACATGGTGGTATTTTTGATACTCTATATTGATGATGTTATCCTAACCGGGAATGATGAGGGTGTTTTACCCATTATGAGAGTGTAGTTATATAGGTAGTTTGATATAAAGGACTTTGGAGAAGCCAATCAACATAACTGGCATCAAGATTTTACGTGATAGGAAAAATAGGATGTTGGGCTTGTCCCAAATCATTTATATCTATGATGTGCTCATAAAATTTAGCATGAAGGATTCCGAGAAAGGATTTTTTCCTTTTAGGAATGTATTCGCCTAATCAAATAGAGATGATGATGAATATACCTTATGCTCTAATGGTGGGCAACCTTATGCATGTTATACATTGTATAAGACCATAAATCTTCTTTGTGGCTAGCATGGTTAATAATTTCTACTATAATCTAGGTGATAGAGAATGCGTGATATAAATCATTTATGAGATTCGCAAATTTCCAATTTTAAACTTATTTAATTAGAGTCAATCTTCAATCCAAATTAATTGAACCCTAATCATGCATCTATGTGGATAAATTAAACATGGAATAAAAAATCAAGCGACAAACAAGATTCAGGAAAAAAAACCTTTTGGGTAAAACCTTTTATTTAACTATCTAACGTAAATTGCAACTTACAATTATATAATGAAATCTATAACGTATCTCCCATAGAAAATCCATATATACCGCAACCTAGTACCCTCAAAGATTCTCTCGGGAACCTCAAAAACTGCAGCTCCTCCTCCAGTAGTGAATACCCACGAGTATCCCTAATGACCGCAATCATCAACAAATAGCCCCCGCAAGAACTATCAATCCGGCATTAGAGAAATCTTCTCTACAAGAGAAACTTCAACAAGAAGTGTTAATGGGTTCCAAACGATTCACAAACGTATATGGGATCTTTTATGCGAATAAAAAACAAAGTTTTATGCCCTAAAAGTGAAGAATAATATTATGCAGATTTTGCAGTTTTCGTTTGGTAAAAGTCTTTATGAAAATCTTCCAAAATAGGTATTTATAATAAATAAAAATGCTTGAGAAGGCGCAGGTCATTCATTTGACTTCTTGATGTCGTTAGAAGCGACCTAATAAATGACCTTAAAAAAACAAAACAATGTAGGGTCGTTTGAAGCACGGAAGGAACGACTTATCTCGCGACTTATCAAACGACATGTGATGTCGTTAGAAAGAGTCATTTGAATGATATATCAATGTCGTTTGAATGACATTGCTTTTTCGTTCAAACGACAGAAGCAAAAAATTATTATTTTAAAAAGCTCACCTATAAGTCTTCTAAAAAATATTTTTACTTAGAAAAAAGCCCCAGTTTGTTAAAAAACAGTTTGGAAAAATATCCCAATACAATCATAAATCAAATTAGAAACCTAAACACAATCCTTATTAATATCAATCTCGTAGATGTTCGTTGTTGAAGAAACTTGATATTTAGATCCGTTGTCTTGAACAAATGATCGTGAACTTCCTTCGATGGTCATAGTGGTATACGACACACTCAATTTAAAATTATGACTATAGAAATTATGTCCTTACAAATCTCCCTCTATGTCTATGCCGATATAAAATAAAAACATCCAAATTATCACTCAAATGCCTATACAAATCTAATACCCTCCCACGAACCCAAAAGTGGAAAGAAACTAAAGAATGCAAGTCTTCAAAAATCTTCAACTTTAAATCTCTTCAAATCAAATCTCTTTGCTTTTCTTGCGCTTCTTTTGTGTACTTTCAAAACGATCATCAAAGTCCTACACACAATAAACAAAATAAACACCTTCGTGATGTATCAAGTTTGAAATGAGATAAGCATAAATCAAATAAGTAAATCAATTCCAAAGCTCAAATCTCCCCCATAATTCATAATTCGTTCTCCCCATTTTTATTCGTCTGAAATAGACAGGAAAAGAATAAACAAAATAAATACGGAGTGTCATGACAAGCATAACAAATATATAACAATTATGTTCATGCAAGGATATACTCAAAAGGCTTCCACAATATCTTTTTAATTTTTCAAAATTTTCAAGCAAAGATAATTTACAAAAATAACACACACCATGAATTTACACTACGATAACCAAATCGTAGAACGGAATGAATGGGTGTGAAAAATTTCGATAGGAAAATCAACTCAAATAATCATAACATATGTGCACGATGAACATGGATACTCCTAACGAATGAACTTAAAATCGTCCTTGGGTGAATGAATGTTGAATTCTAATGATATCGACTCAATCTAATCAACAAATCAAAGTCTAAAATTATTTCCACACCAATAACGTCTAAAACAGTGTAATGTTTTTTCAAGACTTTGTCACGACGTGCAAACCCGTTGATTTATTTCCAACCAAACTCCCTCATGAATAATAATGATCATGCATTTCTATTCAATTATTTTCTTTTGAATGATCATATCAAACTAAACTATGTTGGCCATGGATATTTTTTTACAATGCCACACTTTTTTGTCTCTTTCAAACGGTGGCTTTTACGCAAATTTTATTTTCTCCTTTTGTTGTCCTTTCCTGTGCCCACTCATCATTTTTTCATATTAAACGAGTCCTTCACAGGCAACGGTTCTTACATGCAATACTTTCATTATTAAGTTTTATCGCATATGGTTCGTTTTCAAGACACGGTTGAGATGAAAACACTTTGACCAATATGTGATAGATAAGCACAATAATCAAATAAATCCGTGCACATGTGCATTAAAGGAAATTATGAGACAAACACGTAGAAAGTAATCTAAAATCTCATTTTAATGACTCCATACATTATAAAGCACATGGATGAAATGATGTATCGTCTCAAAACATTATCAAATAGTCACATGGATATGGAATGATGTTGTGACTTAGTCATCCTAAATGTAAATCCATAAATGGTGTAAAACAAAAAACAAAACCTTTTTATCTTTTTCCAAAAAAATTATCACAATGAAATCTTCTTGGCTTTTTCAAATTTTTTCGCAAAAAATAGAAAATCTTTTTTGTATTTTTTCAAAAGTTTTCAAAAACAAAAATCTTTTTGGGTTTTTTGAAAAATATATCAAAATGGAAAAACTAAATACAAAAGTGGTACACACTAGCAATAGGCATAAAATATCATCATGAAAGTTATCCTATGCTTGCAAAAAAGTCGAAACCTCAACCATTAGGTGCGGATTGGTTTTTCAAAGGTGGTGACATCCTATGAAAAACATCCATCAAATCATGTGAAGTTTTGACTAAATACTCAACTTGCACTCTAAAGTGGTCAAAATCTTTCATGTGATGTGTAGGAGCATGCAAAGTATCATATGTGGGTGTGCGTGTGGGAACACATATGTTGATGTCTAAAATTAGATGGATTCCGATATTATAATCTGAGATAAATAATATGAAAACACTTAAATCACACACACAAAACAAGAAGTTTTTAAAGTGGTTCAACTACAAATTAGCCTACGTCCACTATGAGTTGTTATTACTTAGTGATCTTAATAGCTCAGTGGGTATGAGATTCAAGGTGTCCCTCGAGCTGGGGGATTATTGTACATTTATAGAGGTTTGAAACCTTAGACATGGAATAATTTCATATGCCAAGTGTTTACATCTGTATACAATAAATACGTCTCTTGGGATTCAGTGTCTGTTGGCATTCTGAGCCGAGTAACCTTTACAATTCTGGTTGGTCAGCCTTCTGGCATTGGTCGGCATTCCAGCTGACTAAGAACATTTAAGGTCAAATAAGTAGAATGAGGTGCCACGTTGTACGACATGTGTACCTTCTTCATTGGTCCACGTGTAAGTGTAAGTTTTACCTACAACAGAAGCCCCCAATGCTCTATGCTTGATACTTTCTTGAAGGTATGAAGTATTCAATCTGGAAAGTAGGTAATCGACTTTCTACATTTATAAAATTTTGCTGCTACTGTTTGAAGATGGCATTTTCATAAATAATTTGACTTTTAGAGAACCGCTAAAGGGAAAATCTGTATTATCTCATTTTTTTAAACTGTCCGTCGTAAAAACGTCAATCATTGGTACATTTAATCATTACTTTTGCTATTTTTAAGACAAACTATTGAAGGCGGGAAGCTTTCTCAAATTTTTACTTACCCCAAATCCTCAAACTGTAGCAGGTATTTCTGAGTTTTATGCGATCGTTTATCGCTAATAGCTATTCGCCCTTTCCTTCTATAGTTCTTTCTGAATCCTTAATCCTTTGTAAGAATTCTTTCTTTTTCTCTATTTTTCTTTATTTCCTCTCTTTCTGAGCCATGGTTCACATAGTTGATGAAGATTCTCTAGAGAAATTTAGGGAAAAGAGAAAAATCCCATCTTGGGTTAGTTTAGAAATACCCTATGATCCTATAACTGTATATTCTTTGGTCGTAGGTCATTGGATCCCAATATTGTTAATAGTTGAGCGTGGTTTCACATTTCCACCAAATCATTTCCTTCTTCATTTTTACCAATACTTTGACATCGTTCCAGTAAGGGTATCCCCTAACACCTGGAGGGTTGTCAGTGGTGTGAATAAATTGAATGAAATCTATGGAACCTATATTGGGATTCCAGAGATCATGTTCTGCTATAAATGGGCTATTGTAAGGGAGAGCACATATTACTTAAAAACCAGACAAACCAATAGGGCTTTAGTTTTGAATTTGCTTGATTCTAATAAGGATTATTGAGATCATGCTCTAATAGTTAAGAATTGGAAACACGCTCCACTTGGCACTAGAGTGTCCTACAATGGTCCTAGATGCCCTCATGCAGGTAATGGGATAGGTTGTTATTTTAGTTCTTGCCTTTCTTTACTGATTTCTTTTCTGATGTATGCTAACTACTACTAATTATTGTTATGTTGCAGAAGAACGCAAGAGAAGGTGCCCCAAATAGGGTGAAGTAAACTTGGAAGAACTCAAATTCTTATGGGGACTTAATCAAAGAACATGAGGAGAGCATCCACGATCAGCTTCTTTGTTGCTAGAGTATAAGAGATGCATAACCTCCCTCGACCCACACCTGTTGTGCCTTCAATTATGGTTGATTTGGAGGAGGATTCAATGTCTACTTCCTCCACTATTGAGTCTGTTGGTGCTGGTGTTGAAGTTATTATTAGTGGCACTTCTTATTCTTTTGACTCCGATCTTCCCATTTCTGTCAGCATGGGGAAAAGTTAAATTCTCAATCTTTTGGAGGAGGAAACCACTACTGGTTCCAAGAAATCAGTTGGAACTGATACCCCAAAAAATAAGGTTGAGGCTGGCAAGAATCCCCAAGCTAGCAAAGGTGATAAGTCTCCTTTCAAGAGACTAAGGAGGGGTTCTTCTGAAAAGTAGGTTGAGAAAGTTGTTGATGCCGATCAACAGGGGTTAGTTGGTAAAGTCCCATCTGCTGCTGATTCATCTGTACCCTTTAGTCCTATCTTAGCTAGGAAGATAATCAAGGCTGTTACTCTCCCAGACCATAGGGTTGCTTCTACTTCCATACCCCGATCAAGACTATCAAACAGGGCTACTCAAAGCTTGGCCATGGTAAGTTTTCATATCTGAAGTTGGTTATTCATGTCTTCCTCAATTTGAAATAACTTGGTTTTTTTTCTTACAGTTCTTGGTTGATTATAAACAGATGTTAGAGAAGGACGACCAACTACGTTCTTCTTCGGGAGAGATAGAGGATGACTTTGAGGGTCTAAAGAAATCCCTGAAAGAGTCCTAACAAGATTTGGAGACAAAGCAGAAGAATTGGGAGGAGAAAATCAATGCTACCAAAGAGGCATGATGAAAAGTTGATCAAGCTCTGACTGTGGCTACCTTGGCCTCCATTCAAGCTGAGTACAGGGTAAAAGCTTTTGAAGATAAGGTCTTCAACCTGCCTGCTAACCTTTCTGTTGAGAGGGCTAAAAGATAGAAAACTAAAGAAACATCCTTTAATAAGGGATGGGATAAGTCTATCTCTGCTACTTCTGTCCATATATCTTATGGTAATAAGAAATTCTTCAAGGATGGTTGGTCGACAACTTTGAGGGAAGTTGGCACTGCTGAAGATTCAGAGCTATTTTTTAGGCATAACTCAAGCTCCTCCCAACCTTGATAATGAAATTGAGGATGATGCAGGTTTTGGGGAATCCTCTCTAGAAATTGGGTTAATTATTCCTTCAGCCAATTAAGACAATGCACATGTTGATTCAGCTTCCCCACTTATCGATCATGAAATAACCCCTGAGGTAGAAAAGGATAAGAAGATGGTGTAGACTTATTTGGATTATAGTCTTTGTATTTTACACCTTTCTTTTATCTTCTTTTTGTCTTTTTTGATGTACCTTTATGTAACGTTACCATCTATTAATGAAAGAACTTTTTCTTTCATTAAATTGTCTATTGCCATCACATTTCTGATGCTTAGCTGTTGCTCTATCTATTTTTATTGTTGATCAATTATTACTTTATCTTTCGAGTTTAATGCCGAGATGGAACATATTACTTCCACTGACTCCGATCTACTCAAACGCTGCCACAATCTGTTTAAGGCTGGCCACTTGGATTTAACAGATGAAGAACTAACAAACTTGATTGGCATAGATGTTTCTGATCAAGCAAAGGTTTCGCACACTTATCTCAAATTCCTTCTTAATCAGGTTATTGCTAATAATGTTGCATACTTCGAAATTATCGAGCAGCTACAGCGTAATCATAATCGATCGAAGGCTTATCTCCATGCTGATTATAAATCTAAATTCAAAGCTTTGAGTGAAGCTGATGGTTTTGATAAAAAAAACTTAAAAAATATACCTCGAATTTGAATAAGAGATAAATTGTGCTAAAGAAGGAGGTTAAAGCGTCTCAACAAATTATAGCTTTGCTGGAGAAAGAGAATAATGCTTAAAAAATAAACATGATAGCTTGAAGAGGTCTAATACTGATGGCTCTAATGAGGGAGTTTCTTTCTTGGAAGAAGAGAATGCCAGGATGTTACAAGAGTTAGAATCTTTTCAAGGGAAGAAGACTAAGTCTAGCTAGTCATCCCGAGGAACAACTGTTGGTCGACGAACTCTTAAAGAAGAAAGAACTCACAAAATTTTGGCTGATCAAGTTGTGCAGTTAAGGGCTAAAACTTCAGCTATTGCTGATCTTTTAATTCTATTAAAAACCAAGGAGTCTACTATTGCCGACCAGGTGTTTCATTTAAAAAATAAATACGATGTTCTCAAGAAACTTTAGCATCAAATTAGAAAAGTTAACCTTTTAATTCCATAAGCAACCCAGGGAAGTGTGGATGGAAGATTATAATGAAGTCTTATCTCACGTGCATGATCATTTGGCCCAGAGTCATCCCGAGGGCTATAAATGGGGATGGACCAATCTGCTTACTTTGTTGAAAGTTGACCAGGACAACAAACTATGGCATTAGAATGATCCTGGTATTTTAGACGGTCCAAAACCTCCGTTCAAGTTAGATGTAAGTCAGATTCCTGCCGATTCAATTCCTTAGTGTTTATTATCCAAGTATATAGGGGATTATGAGTTGCATGATTAATTTAAGATAATTGTACCTCCTCATCTAATTAACCAGTCGAGTAATAATAACAGGATGATGCTACAGGATTTTAACTTTATCAATTCCCCCTATACTTTGGATGATCCTCCAGCGGATATGGATAAGGCTCAGGGTAAATGCCCAGTCAAATATTTATCTCTTTTTCCATTTTACCATTGCTGCAATCTTGTAAAAAATTTCTTGTGAAATGAAAACATCTTTTCTTTATTCATTAATGCTAATTCTTTGATATTTGTGTTTACAATATGGATACTTAATTTCGCCAACGATTAGTTAATCGACCGACCAACTAGGTAATCTGCTTAATTACTATCCTTTGCTATTATAAGGCCTTAGATACTACTAATATACCTAAATAAAACCAACTTTATTGTTTTGATCGAAGTATTATTATTAGTTTTTAGTGGAAAACCAAGTGTATTAGGGATGCGTATGTATATTCCTGTAGTAGGAATGTATATGTATATCCCATTATGTAACTCGGTTGGGTAAAACTTATAAAGTTTTACAGGCTTATCGTTATTGATTCGTCCAAAGGAGAAATCATATAAGAAGTAATGATCATTAATCGGCTTCCGGTTCATGACCTGAAATCATTTATGAAGTAATGATCATTTGTAGCAAGTGGATTTTTATTCTTGACCTCAAGTCATACAAAAAGTAATGATCGTTAGTAGAAGGAGTAGGGAACTTTTTAATTTGGTTGGCAAAAACCCAATTGGTTGGCTGATTAACTTATAACACAATAATTAATTTGGTCGACAGAAACCCAGTTGGCTGACCGACTAACGTATAGCATAGTAATGATCGTTTTGCATACTTGTTGGGGGATGTATATCAGCATACTTTGAAAAAAATGAAAAACTAAACTAAAATGAATCGAAAATCATAAATTTTTATTCAATTATGGGAGAAATAAAGATTACATAGTCTTTTTCGATTACTGCTAGTATTTTGGAGATGATCGACATTTTCAAGGGTTTTTAAACTGTTCTCCTTCCAAAGTCTCTGAACGAAAAGTACCTGGTCGGACAACTACTAAAATACGATAAGGACCTTGCCAATTTTCTTCCAATTTATTCCCTTTTTTTATCACCTTCTTAAGTACATAGTATCCTTCTTTTAAATAGGTCGACTTCATCCTTTTGTTATAAAAACATGCAATTCTCTATTGGTAGGCATAAGCCTTATAGCAAAAACTTCTCGTACTTTCTCCACTAAATCCAGGTCCAATATCCTCATTAGATAGCTTTTTGGAGAATCATAGTTGAGAACCCTATGACTGGGTAACCTTTTATCACTTGGCACTACAACCTTAGTGTCAAATGCAAGAATGTATGGGATTCCGTAAGTGGTAGTTCTTGGTGTTGTTTGGTAAGCCCAAAGAACAAAATGAAGATCATTTATCCAATTATCCTTAGCTGCTTCTAGTCTCTTTTTTAACCCATCGAGGAGAATTTTATTTACGATTTCAGTCTGACCATTGCATTGTGGGTGCCCATGTGCAGAATGAAGTTTTTAAATCTTTGATTAGACACAATAAGCTTCAAAAGCATCATTGCCGAATTGAGTGCCATGGTCGATAATAAAAGCATATGGTATCCCATATCTACAGATTATATGCTTCCATATGAATTGAAAAACCTTCTCGTATGGCATATCTATCATTTTCTCTGCTTTAACCCACTTGGTGAAATAATCGACTGCAACTACTAAGTACCTAAACCTCCCTTTTGTGGTCGGCAGTGGGCCAACCAAGTCAATTCCCCAAATCACAAAAGGCCAAGGTGAAGTAATAGGTGTTAAGGCATCCCCAGCTCTTCGATGAATTGTTGTAAAATTTTGGCACTTGTCACATTTTCTAGCAGAGTCCCTGTAATATACTTTCATGGTCAGCCCATAATATCCCTGCATAGTAATTATTCAGACCAACGAACGTCCAACTGAATGAGCTCCACGAGAGCCCTCATGCACTTTTTTTATTTGTTCCTCAATTTTTGATGGATGAACACATCGTAGTAAGGAGATAGTGTATTCCTTTTTGGACAAAACTTCTCTTTCCAGGACATATCCTGCTACTTTGTATCTTAGTTTCTTCTCCTCCTTTGTATTAATGGGTAGAACACCTTTGTCAATGTAGTCCTTGATTGGATCCATCCATGATGGTCCCAAATCCATGGTAATAAAGTTGATCATAAGACCTTCTTCGATGCTTCTAGATGTTAAGATCTCCGTCGGTATGTTCCTTTAAAGCTCAATGCTGGTCACTGAAGCTAATTGAGCAAGTTCATCTGCTTGGGCCTTGTCCGTCCTTGAGATTTTGACTATTTGGATAGTAGGAAATTTTGTTATCATTTCCATGGTCTTGGCCAAATGTCTAACCATCAAATCTCCTCTAACTTCGTATATCTTCAGAACTTAATTTATGATTAACTGGGAATCACTATGGGCTATTACTTGCTTGGCACCCAGTGAAAAATCTAACTCCAGGCCTGTGATGAGTGCCTCGTACTCGACCTCGTTATTTGAGACTTGAAATTTAAATCTTAGTGCATATTCAACATCAAGATTATTAGGGGTATTGAGAATAATACCAGTTCCACTACCTGTAGTGCATGAAGATCCATCCACGTACAATTTCCACAAGGTAATCTCTATATCAAAGCATTCTATAGAAATCACTCCATACTTGACAATGTTCTTCATCTCTTCCAAGTATTTCTGAGAAAGCTCTTGAACAATAGAGGACTCAGGTTGATTGGCCGTAACTTTAATTTGCCTTGAACTCTCTTCTGAAGAAGACTATTGTTCTGAACTTTCTTTCAAATAAGCCTGTTCTATTAGTAAAACGTTTGGACTCTCCTACGAAGAGGTTTGTTGTCTTGGTAAAACACTCGAACTATCTTCTATGGAAGCATGCTCTGGATATGTAAACTCTGCAATACGATGTTCATAACTTATATCATATTAGCCTAATTCCACCGCCCAGTACATAAGTCTTCCCGATTTTTCTGGCTTATGAAGTGCTTGCTAAGAGGTAAGTTTGTGTATGCCACTATCGCATGATCTTGGAAATAAGGACTCATTTGTCTAGATGCTTCAATCAGTGCTAAAGATAATTTTTCCAGGCGTGGGTATCTGATCTCTTCTCCTCCAAAGTCTTTACTTATGTAGTAGACTGATTTCTACACTCCATCTTCTAGTTGGATGAGTTTTGAGCTAATAGTTGACTAAAAAACAACTAAGTACAAATACAACTTCTCCCTTATTACTGGTCGGGACAATAGTGGTGGTGAACCCGGTATTTCTTTAATTTTTGGAACACCTTTTCACATTCTTCATTCCACTCAAAGATTTTTCTCAACACCTGAAAGAATGACAAACATTTAGTCGTTGCTCAGGACACAAAGCGATTCGGGGCAACTACTCTTCCAGTAAGCCTTTAGACTTCCTTCTTTCTAATCGGAGATTGCATTTCAAGCAAAACTTTGATTTTTATGGGATTTGCCTCTATACCTCTTTGATTGACAAAAAAACCCAAAAACATTCCTTATCGGACTCCAAATACACACTTGGTCAGATTGAGCTTCATCTGATGCTTCTTCAACTGATCAAAGGTCTGAGAAAGGTCAGCAATGTTATCAGCAACCAGTTTGATTTTCATGAGCATATCGTCTACATAAACTTTCATATTTCTTCCAATTTGCTCTTCAAACACTTTATTGACCAGCCTATGATAAGTAGCCCATGCATTATTCAATCTGAAAGGCATTATATTGTAACAATATGTTCCTCGGCTAGAGAAAAAATAAGTATTTTCCCTATTTTCAGGCTTCATTTTGATCATGTTATAACCAAAGTGCGAGTCCATAAAGCTGAGCAGCTCATGACTAGCAGTTTCATCCACCAATTTATTGATCCTTGGTAAAGGGAAATGATCTTTTGGACATGCCTTATTGAGATTAGTGAAATCCACGCACATTCGCCAATTATCATTCTTCTTTTTTACCATCACTACATTTGATATCCAGTTGGGATACTTGATATTGACAATGAATTGAGCCTTCTATAATTTTTCCACTTTTTTATATATATATACAAATATTTCTGAGCTGAACACTCCATGCCTTTATTTAATCGGCTTAACATTATGGTTGATGTTAAGCTCATGACAAATGAAATCAGGGTTAATGTTAGGCATATCTTCGTGACTCCAAGAAAAAAGAACTGCTCCACTCCTTAAGGAATACAATCAGTTCCTTCTTGAGGCTTATTGATGGATGGTGCTAAGGTAGAGCCAGTTTGACTGGTCCTTACTGGTCTTTCATCATCTAGGATCACACTTTCTGTAGTCTCCACAACCTCCCCTTTAACTAGCTTTGTCTCCTCTCTAGGACCTAAAATATCCACTTGGTAAGTGACAATCTTTTTCTTCAACTCTACCACATCACCTTGCTCATCAAAAGTAGAATAGCACTCTCAGGCCACCTTTTGATCATCTTTGACTACACCGACTCCAAAGCGAGTGGGGGACTTCAGACACTGATGGACGGTGGATGGTACTGCTTCGAAATTTTTCAATCCAACCCTGTCGAGAATCATATTATATGCAGATTTAACATTTTGATAAAGAATGAAAAAATGAATCTTCTTTGTTTGGTTAATTGACCTAACGCCAAGCAAGACTTCTAGTTTCATGGTTCCCAATTGATAAATTTTTTCTTCCAAAAAACTAATTAAAGTTCTATGGTATGGTTCCAATTCACTAACTTTAAACCCAAACTTTGGAAACAATCAAATAACAAAACATCGATCGAGCTTCCATTATCGACTAGGACCCTGGCAATTGTAGCTTCATCAATCCTGATGGGGATTACTAGGGGGTCGTTATGTGGATACAATACTCTGGATAAGTCATTTTTTGAGAAGTCGATGACCAGCTTATCTTTGTTCACCTTCCTGGGTTTATTACCATCTTCGTCAGTTAGGTTGATGCATTTGATAAGGGAGCAGGCTTCATTTATGTAAGCTTTTCTTTCAATAGCTTCGTCTCCTCCTCATGCCCCCCTAAAATAACTCGACAAACAAAAGAACCAAAAGTAATCATTTTAATTTCTTTCTCTGGTTGTTTGGGTTTTTTCGAAATATCCGGATCATCTTCATAATCATCGTGGCCTCTCTTTTTATCCTCTCTAGTCTTGCAAGGTGATGACAACCTTCTATATGTTTCTCGATCCTCTTACCGATCAACGAATTTACTCAGTTTTCCTCGGCAAATGAGAATTTCAATCTCATTTTTTAAAGCGATGCCCCTATTAGTAGTGTGTCCATGATTTTTATGGAACTCAAAATATTTTGATTTGTCTCTTTTAATAGATGGCATTTGCATTTTCCCTGGCCATTTCAGATCTTTGCCATTCCTGATTTCCTCTGGGAGTGTATTTGGCAAACTTTTTAGATTTTTCCTTTTTTTTTCTCCTTAGTTTCCTTCGACTCTTTAGTCTCCTTTTTATCTACTGGCTTTGATGTCTGTCCCTGTTTAGAAGCCATTACTTCCTTAGAATTTATTATTTTCTCTACCTTGGCCATGAATTCAACCATGGTTTTAGGTGGATCTTTTGTCAAAGCGTAATACAACTTCTCAGGAAGTAGTCCGCTGATTAAAGCGGTTATGTCTATCTTCTCCTCGTAGTTAACAACCTCCAATTTCTGTAAGGACATTTTTGTCCATTATCAATTTGTATGTCATACGCCGTTACACCGTTGAAGAAACTCAAGATCGTATCTACATCAACGGATCCGAATATCAAAGTGTCTTCAACATCATAGCCTCTGCGAGAATGAACTTGGTAAAATTTTGTTTTTATGTTCCTTAAAGTTCATATTTAGTATTGGGAAATTTTTATAAAATGTTTTTTATAAAAATAAGAAGTAAGTTTTTTTCAAGCAAAATGAGGCTTTTAAAAGGATTTTATTTTTCTGGGAAAATCGGACCGGTCCGCCTCCCTTTCGGACCGATCCGCCACCGGACCGGTCCGCCCTCTACCCGGACCGATCCGCCTTGCTCGAGGTCCAGTATACCACGGATCGAATGCGAACCGATAAAGACAATTTTTAAAAGAACCGATCCGAGGTCGGACCGATCCGCCCCCAAGCCGGACCGGTCCGCCTGGGATAAACTCGAGCAGTTCCGTCAGATTTTTATCCACCATCTTATATTTCCTATATATATAACTATTCCGATGGTGTATTTCTTCAAGTCTTTGAGAAAACGTTTTTAAGAGATAAAACACAACAAGGCTTCGTTTTTTGATGTGCCAAACATCTTTTTGATTCACACACAAAAATCCCAATTACTTTTGTGAATCTTTTGGAACCCTAGAACACAATTTTGTTATTGTTCAACCTTTGTGGGGAGATCTTTGCAACCGAGGGCTGCGTGTCATTCCCGAGGGAGTCTCTACAAAGTGTTATGACTGCGTGTCATTGAGGAGAGCTGCGGTTCTACCTTTGTTGATTGGGCTGCGAGTCCTTGGAGGGTGCTGCGTGTATTCTCTTGCTGAGTTGAAGACTGCGTGTCTTTGTGGGTTGGCTGCGCGTTGATCCATTGCAGATTTCTCTATGTAATTGTAAGTTGCGGCTTGTATATTCATAGTGAAATAAAGGTTTTACCCGAAAGGGTTTTTTTTCCTGAAATCTGTGTCTCAGCATATTTTTTGTGTCACGTGCTTTATTTATGGTTTGACACACACACGCACTTTAGATGCATGATTAGGGGCTGAAATTAAATAAGTGTGCTATATTAGAAAGTTGTGAAGTTAATCAATTATCACGCATTCTCAAATTGGTATCAGAGCAGGTTACGCTAATTTATTGCGTATTCCTATTTTCCGCAAAATCGTGTGATATTGATTTTTTTTGAAAAATCAGTTTTGTGAAAATTCGCATTTTTTTTCTATGGAGCACTTATATAATCAGATGCCTATTTTTTATGGGTCTAATTATGCCTATTGGAAAGCTCGTATGAAATCGATTTTAAAATCTATTGACGAGCGGGTTTGGTTGCTTTGCGAAAATGGTTGGACTCCTCCCACGGTCACTGTTAATAACATCATCTCTCTAAAACCCGTGTCAGCCTGGACTGAGGATGATTATAAGTTGTCCAATTTTAACTCCCGTGGTCTGAGTGCTATTTCTGGTGCTATCTCTCCTGATGAGTATCGCCGAATCATGACGTGATCCACGTCTAAGGAGGCTTGGGATGTTTTGAAACTGACACATGAGGGTACGAACGCTGTTAAAGAGTCTAAGTTACAAAATCTGGCCATCCAATTTGAGACTATCACCATGTCTGAGTCCGAATGCTTTGATGAATTTTATGCACGTTTGTCGGACATTGTTAACACTAGTTTTAATTTGGGTGAGGTGATTGATAACACGTGTGTCGTTAAAAAGATTTTGAGATCTCTTCCAAAACGCTTTATTCCTAAAGTCACTGTTTTGAACTCTTTGGGAAATCTGAAATCACTTAAGTTGGAAGAACTTGTAGGAGATCTTCAAACCTATGAGATTGACATGTTTCCTAAAACCATTAAGACTAAGGATAATGGTATTGCTTTAAAGACTCATTTTAAGAAAAAGTTTGTGAGTCTGATTCTGAGGAAGATGTTGATTTTGATAATATGGCCTTGTTTGCGAAAAACTTTAAAAAATTTCTCAACATGAAAAGAAATAATTCTTCCAATAAAAAGAATTTTTTTGAGAAAAATAAAAGGAAAGGAAAGGGCAAAGAAAGTGATGAGAGGAATGACTCTGATGAGGAGTGTGAGGAGACTTAGAGAACATCACCTGTTTTGAATGTGGGGGGAAGGGACATAAGTCGTTTGAGTGTCCTACTTGGCTTAGAAAGAAAGGGAAGAAAGTAGCCATGCCTGCCACACTTAGTGATGATGAGGGAGATGTGTCGGATAAAGATTTAGGACATGGGATGGTTGTCGCCTATTCTAGTCGTGTAAGCACACCCAGTTCGTCTCACAAAAGTGCACACGAGAGCGATAATAGTGATTCATGTTCTTCAAGTGAGGGATAAAGTGAGAGTGAAAGTGGAGATGAAAGTGAGCTCCAAAAAGCTTTTAGATATTTGTACACCGATACCTTGAAAACAATGAAGTATAATAGGGATTTAGGTTTTCAGGTTTTAGATTTGGAGAAAGAGAAGGAGGTTTTGAGAAAGGAGAAGTGTGATTTGGCCGACACGTTGTCTAGTCTGACGACACGTGTATCCCAACTCGAGAGTGATCTCGAACGTGCCCGGGAGGTCAAAGTCAAGTTTGAGAACGCACCTAAGAAGGTTGAAAAGGTGGTTCTTAAGGGTAAAGGTGAGAAGTTAGGAATAAGTCATGACGGTGCTTCTTCTTCCCAATCAGCACCCGAGCCGGTTCCCACTTTAGTGACAGTTTCACATGTGTCTCACCCTAACCCACCTAGGCATCCCATTCCTATTAGGAAAGTGCGTCCTAGAGTTTTTGAGAGAGGTGTTCCTAGGCCTATTTATGTTTGCTCACATTGCAAGAGGAGAGGGCACCTTAGGGAATTTTGATTTAAGTTGGGGTATGTGTCACGTTTTGCTTCTACACGTGTTTCTGGGACACATGCACCCACACATGATACTTTACATGCTCCCGGAGACTAAATGAGAGAGTTTGCACATTTAGGAGAGCAAGTTAAGTTTTTAGTCAAAACTTCACAAGAACTGATGGAGGTTTTTCATAAGTTGTCACCACCTTTGGAAAACCCCTCTGCACCTAATGATTGAGGTTTGACTTGTTTACTAGCATAGGGTGATTTTCATGATGACATTGTTTGCCTATTGCTAGTATGTATCTTTTTGTATATATTTTTTGTTTTGAGAAATTTTGAAAAACACAAAAAGATTTTATTTTGACAAAATTTTTGAAAAATCCAAAAAGATTTTTGTATTTTGTTTGCACTGTTTATGGATGAACACTTTGGATGACCAAGTCACAACATCATTCCATTATTTTCATGTGACTATTTGATAGTGTTTTGAGACAATAGGACAATTCATCCATGTGCTTTATAATGTTTGGAGTCATTAAGATGTAATTAAGTGTTACTTCCTACATGTTTGACTCATGTTTCCTTTAATGCACACATGCACGGATTTGTTTGATTATTGTGCTTGTCTTATCACATGTTGGTTGGGTGTTTTCACTTCAATCCTGTCCTTAAATCGAACCAAGCGCGATAAATTTTGATAAGGAATTTGTGCATTTAAAAACCGTTTTGTGAGTTTGTGTGTTTTATTTTAAAACGGGGAAGGGCTGCGAAAGGTTCATTTTGCCTTTGAGAATACTAAGCCACCGTTAAATTGGACCTAAAAAATGGAGGAATTTTATTATCCGAGGTCCAAAGAGGTTAAAAGAGCCCAAAAAAATTGAAAGGCAATAAAAAGAAATTCATGCCAATTATGGGCCATTTAGGTTTTTGCACCAATTCTCCAAAGTTTGAGAATTTAGATTACCTCAAAAAAAAAATATTTATGAGGGAGTTTGGTTGGAGAATTAAAACGGGTTTGCACGTCCTTGAAATTCTTAAAAATGCGCTACATAGTTTTGGACGTTATTGGTGTGGAAATGACTTTGACTTTGATTTGCATAAGACGATGTCATCTAAATTCAACAATTTTTTTTCACCTAAGGATACTTTTGATGTTCATTCGTTAGGGGTATACATATGCATCATGCACATATGATTGATTGAGTTGATTTACCTATCGAATGTGTTCACACCCATTCATTCCATTTCCATGACTTGGTTGTTTGAGTCTAAATCCATGGTGTGATTTTTGTATCATATTTGTTTAAATTGGTATCCTATCTTTGTATGAAAAATTTGAAAAATAAAAAATAGTTTGTATACCGTGACACCCCGATTTTGCTTATTGGATTCATTCTTCTCATTTGTCTATTTGGGGACATCATAAAAAGGGGGAGAAAGAATTATCATATTATGGGGGAGTTTGAATTTTGGGGGAGTTTTTGAGATATAGCTTATGTTTTTATCTTATATTGATATCTATGTTTATCTCATTTCAAACTCGATATGTCACGTGGTATTTGCTTTGTCTCATGTGTGTAGGTATGAAGATTGAAGATCAATATGTTGCACACCCTGATGATAAAAGCTTTGAGATTTGATGATTGTTGAAGATTGAAGAACAAACGATGAAGATTTAAACATTTGTATCTTTCCATATTTAGGGTTCATGGGAGGGTTGATAATTCAGATATTTTTTATGTATGTACTGGCATAGACATAGGGGGAGATTTGTAAGGACATTTTTGTCCATTATCAATTTGTATGTCGTACGCCGTTACACCATTGAAGAAACTCAAGATCGCATCTACATCAACGGATCCGAATATCAAAGTGTCTTCAACATCATAGCCTCTGCGAGAATGAACTTGGTAAAATTTTGTTTTTATGTTCCTTAAAGTTCATATTTAGTATTGGGAAATTTTTATAAAATGTTTTTTATAAAAATAAGAAGCAAGTTTTTTTCAAGCAAAATGAGGCTTTTAAAAGGATTTTATTTTTCTGGGAAAACCGGACCGGTCCGCCTCCCTTCCGGACCGATCCGCCACCGGACCGGTCCGCCCTCTACCCGGACCGATCCGCCTTGCTCGAGGTCCAGTATACCACGGATCGAATGCGAACCGATAAAGACAATTTTTAAAAGAACCGATCCGAGGTCGGACCGATCCGCCCCCAAGCCGGACCGGTCCGCCTGGGATAAACTCGAGCAGTTCCGTCAGATTTTTATCCACCATCTTATATTTCCTATATATATAACTATTCCGATGGTGTATTTCTTCAAGTCTTTGAGAAAACGTTTTTAAGAGATAAAACACAACAAGGCTTCGTTTTTTGATGTGCCAAACATCTTTTTGATTCACACACAAAAATCCCAATTACTTTTGTGAATCTTTTGGAACCCTAGAACACAATTTTGTTATTGTTCAACCTTTGTGGAGAGATCTTTGCAACCGAGGGCTGCGTGTCATTGCCGAGGGAGTCTCTACAAAGTGTTATGACTGCGTGTCATTGAGGAGAGCTGCGGTTCTACCTTTGTTGATTGGGCTGCGAGTCCTTGGAGGGTGCTGTGTGTATTCTCTTGCTGAGTTGAAGACTGCGTGTCTTTGTGGGTTGGCTGCGCGTTGATCCATTGCAGATTTCTCTATGTAATTGTAAGTTGCGGCTTGTATATTCATAGTGAAATAAAGGTTTTACCCGAAAGGGGTTTTTTCCTGAAATCTGTGTCTCAGCATATTTTTTGTGTCACGTGCTTTATTTATGGTTTGACACACACACACACTTTAGATGCATGGTTAGGGGCTGAAATTAAATAAGTGTGCTATATTAGAAAGTTGTGAAGTTAATCAATTATCACACGTTCTCAAATTTCTCATGGTTGACTGAGTAATATACTCCCTGGTAGTTTCTTATACTCGTTTTCTGACATTTAAAAGATGTGCCGCCTACTTGGTTGGTTTATCCCCGAAGCAAAAATTTCTAATAAATAGCTTAGCGAGTTGAGCGAAAATTGCAATTTGTCCTCGGGGTAAGTTGTTATCCCATATTTGGGTTGGGTCAGTAATGCTGCTCGAGAAAGCTATGTATCTCATCTCATAAGGAATAACATATATGTCGGTCTCATCTTGGTATTATTCAATATGCAAAACATGATTAAAAATACCATCATACTTGGGGGTGATTGATGGTGGATTAATTTTGTCTGGCGTAGGAAAATCCATAATGGCTCAGATAAAAGGGGATCCTTTCGTCAGATTTCATTGTAGTGCATTCTTTGCCCTAGCTATTTCTCCTAGACGATCTTCCAATATATGGATAGACCCTCTCCATGAAAGATCCTCAATATTGGACCTGTTTGAAGTTGCTCGGCCAACCTTATCATGCATTTTCACTAATCTCTCTTCCTGGGAAGTCTACTTGGCGTATACGATTCATCGAATGCTTAATCTAGTTTTGATATATTCTCCACGTTGATCGGCCTGATGCCCATGTGATTAAGAGATTTCCCTAGGAGGACATCTATTTCTAGGGTCCAATCGATCGAAAGCTGATTCTATACTTAACCTTTCTAAGAAGTTTGGTCTTTTTGGAATGAAAGATTGACCATCATATGGTTCGAAGGACCTGATAGATGAAATGGATCCCGGACGATAGGACCTATCACGAGACGATCTTAAATGACTACTTCTGAGACGAAATGGAGGTATTCCTCTTCCATACAATGGCGCCATGATTTGTTTAGATGGAGTAATAGATCTTACTTGTAGTGATTGAGCCAATTGCCTTATGGTTTCTTGCATTGCCTCCTACCATCTGTCAAGATTCATTAGGACTCCATTTAAATCAATAGTAGGAGGAGGAGGATATGGAATGATAGGATTGTTATCATTTCGGTTACTACTCTCTGGATTATTCATTGTAGAAACAAGTTGGTAAAGAACGATGATAAACAAACGTTCCCACAGACGACGCTAATTGGTTAATGTCTAAAATGGGAAGGATTCCAATATTATAATCAGAGATAAATAATATGAAAACACTTAAATCACACAAACAAAACATTAAGTTTTTAAAGTGGTTCAGCTACAAATTAGCCGACGTCCACTATGAGTTGTTATTACTTAGTGATTGTAATAGCTCAGTGCATATGAGATTCAAATTATCCCTCGAGCTGAGGGATTATTGTACATTTCTAGAGGTGTGAAACCCTATAAATGAATTTCTTTCATATGCCAAGCATTTACATCTGTATAAAATAAATACATCTATTAGGATTCAGTGTCTGTTGGCATTTTGAGCCGATTAACCTTCACAATTCTGGCTGGCCGGCCTTCTGGCATTAGTCGACAATCTAGTCGACTAAGCACACTTGAGGTTAAACAAGTAGGATGAGGTGCCACGTTGTACTATATGTGTACCTACTTCATTGGTCCACGTGAAAGTGTATTTTTTACCTACAACAACATGTATTAGCATAACGAGGTAAAGACCTATGAGACACACTACCCAACTTAAAGTAAAATTCCCTAAGGTTTCCTCTCTTCTTGTAGTGGGAAAAAACATAAACGAGTCTAAGAACACCTCTCTCAAAATGACCAGGATGCGCTCTCCTATGTGGAAATAGACGCCTAGGTGGGTTAGATCAAGAGCCACGTGATCAATTACAAACTCGAGAACCGGCTGGGGTGCAACCTGAGAAGTAGACGCACTGTCATAACTTATTCCTAATCTCTCAACATTACCCAAAGCGGTATCGATCTTTCCAACCTTCTTAGATGTATCCTATATAGTAATCTTGACCTTCCAAGCATGTTCTATATCTCTCTCGAGTTGACACACACGGGATATAAGTTCACTCTTTTCCCGGCCTAAGACGATCAACTGCTCACTTAAAGAAACCTTTACCTTCTCGATTTGACTCGATGACGCCTCACATCCCTTCAAAGCTGCTATCTCTCTCTCCAAATTCGACACCTCAAGACCAAACTCTTTATTCAACTTCTTCCTATTTAAAGTCTCGGCATATAAATCTCCAAACGCTTTTTTGAGATCGCTTTCACCCTCACTTTCAATCTCGCTCTCACACTCACTTGAAGCACTCAAATCATCATCGGGACTCTCACGTATACAAGTTTCCTCATCTTCGTGGGACAAACTAGATGTGCTCACGTGACTAGACATAATGGAAAAACACATACCATGTGATGATTCATCCCCGAAATCATTCACGTTATTGTCACTATCGCCAAGAGTGGTTGGCATAGCAATTTTCTTTCCCTTTATCTTTAGCACAGTGGGACATTCAAACGCTTTGTGCCCTTTGACCTCACACTCAAAACATCTCGCCTCTTCCTCTTTTTTTCTTTGGAAAATTTGAGAACCTTTTTAAAAATTTTAGCAAACATGGCCACATCATCAAAATCAAACTCTCCCTCAGACTCCGACTCGGACTCACAGACTCTCTCTTTTCTAGATTGTGCACTAAGTGCATTCCCTCTATCCTTAAACTTAACGGTTTTGGGAAACATGGCGATCTCATAAGTTCGAAGGTCTCCAATGAGTTCTTCTAACCTAAGTGTATTTAATATCCTAAAGAATTTAAAACAGTGATCATAGGAATAAAATGGGATGGGAGTGACCTCAAAATCTTTTTAACAACTCTCATGTCCTCAATTTTCTCTCCCAAATTAAAACTCGTATTGACTATGTCCGATAACCTAGCATAAAACTCGTCAAAACACTCGAACTCTAACATGGTGATAGTCTCAAACTAGGTGGTTAAATTTTATAATTTAGATGCCTTAACCGTGTTGGTACCCTCATGTGTCAATTAGAGGATATCCAATGCCCCCTTAGACGTGGTGCATGCCATAATACGACGAAAATCATCAGAGGTGATGGCTCAAGAAATATCGCTAGGCCACGTGAGTTATAGGTACTCTATTTATAATCATCCTCGGTACAGTCAGACATATGTTTGGGATTGGTGACATTTTCAACGGTGACAGTGGGAGGAGTCCACCCTCTTTCACAAACAAGCGAAAAACGTTGATCAATAGCTTTTAAACACGATCTCATGAGGGCTTTCCAATAGGAAAAATTTGTGACATAAAAGATGAGCATCTGATTATATCAGTTTTCCATAAAAAAGATTGCAAATTTTTCTAAAAAATTGATATCACAAAAATTTTGTGAAAAAAGGATCTCAAAGTAATTTGGTGAAACCTACTTTGTTACCAATTTGAGAATGCGCGATATCAATTATTTATGGAATTTTAAAATTTCCAATTTTAAACTTATTTAGTTAGAGTCAATCTTCAATCCAATTTAATAAATCCCTAATCATGCATTTATGTGGATAAAGTAAACATGCAATCAAAAATCAAGCGACATACAAGATTCAGGAAAAAAACCTTTAGGGTAAAACCTTTTATTTGACTATATAACATAAATTGCAACTTACAATTACATAATGAAATTTGCAATGAATCTCCCGTATAAATCCATATAGACCACAACCTAGCACCATTAAAGATTCACTCGAGAACCTCAAGAATCGCAACTCTTCCTCCAGAAGTAAATACCCACGAGTATCCCCAATGACCGTACCCGTAAGAAAATTTCCCCCTTAAGAACCATAAATCCAACAGCAGAGAAATCTTTTCTACAAGAGAAACTTCGACAAGAAGTCTTTTTGTGTTCCAAACGACTCACAAATGTATATCGGATCTTGTGTGTGAATCAAAAATAAAGTTTTGTGCCCTAAATGTGAAGACTAAAATTTTACAGATTTGCAGTTTTCGTTTGGCAAAAGTATTAATGAAAAAGTCTTCCAAAATAGGTATTTACAGCAAATCAAAATGCTTGAGGCGGCGCAAGTTGTTCGAACGACTTCTTGATATCGTTAGAAGCGACCTAAAAAATGACCTTAGAAAAAACAAAACAATGTAGGGTCATTTGAAGCACAGAAGGAAAGACCTATCTCGCTACCTATTAAACAACATGTGATGCCGTTAGAGAGGGTCGTTTGAACGACATATCAATATCGTTTGAACGACATTTCTTTGTCATTTAAACGACATAAGAAAATTATTATTATTTTAAAAAGCTTGCCTAGAGGTCTTCCAAAAATATTTTTACTTAGAAAAATGCCTCAGTTTGTTAAAAAATAGTTTGAAAAAATATCCCAATACAATCGTAAATCAAATTCTAAACTTAAACACAATCCTTACCAAAATCAATCTCGTAGATGTCCGTTGTTGAAGAAACTTGATATTTAGATCCGTTGTCTTGAACAAATAATTGTGAACTTCCTTCGATGGTTGTAAAGGTATATGACATAGTCAATGTAAAATCAGGACTATGAAAATTATGTCCTTACAGTGAGGAGCACTGGACTGTAGTAACGAACATTTTCAGTACCTTAAAGGGACTAAAGATTATGTGTTAGTTTACTCAATGGATACTTATGTACTTTTAGGGTACACTGACTCAGATTTTCAATCAAATAAGGATTCCAAGAAATCAACCTTATGATATGTGTTTACCCTATGAGGTGGAGCCATAAGTTGAAGGAGTATCAAGCAATAATGTATTGTTGATTCGGCCAAGTAAGCCGAATATGTTATTGCCTCTTCAAAGGCATCAAAGTAGGTTATTTGTATCAATTACTTTCTAAGTGATTTGGGCGTGGTTCCTTTATTACAAAGATGACTATTAAACTTTATAGTGACAATAGCGGTGCCGTTTCTAACTCGAAAGAATCAAAGACTTATAAAATTGCTAAGCACATTGAGCACACGTATTATTTATCACGGGATATCGTGCAAAAATGTGATATCATTGTGACTAAAATTTCATCTTAGGACAACATATCATTTTACAAAGAAATTTCCAGTTAAGGCTTTTGATAGTCATATAGAGGGAATGGGTGTTAAATGCATAGGCAAATGGGTTTAAGACTAAGTGGGGGATTTTTGCGATTTTATTCTTAAAGCTATTTATGATGTTGATTTATTAATAAAGACGTGTTAGGTTCATAATGAGGATCATGTTTATGATAATGCCTTATATAGATTCTAAATATATTGTATTAATGTCAACCAATTATACTTAGTAGGAATTCTGGTGAATTGCGTTTGGCCAAATCATAGAAGATCATTATTCAAGTTTAATTAATTTGAATAGTTCACAGTCTATATATGGAGTAGACGTCTTATCTTTAAAGTTATGAGTGTTATCTTATTAGTTTATCTTGACTACGGGAACATGTTTGATGGTTCAATAATTTGTCTGAGATTTCAAAGAGGATCATATAGGTACATCGGGAATGTATTAAACAAAACCACAAATAAGATTTAAGTCTAAACGATGACTATATTAGACATTCACAATCTTATAATGTTTGAAAAGTGTGCATATATTCTCAATACTGAGGATTATGAAAATCTTAATGTACTCATGATTATTTATTTGATTGTTATGGGTACGCTTCAATTGATTCGGTCTAAATCTCGACATGTTGAGAAATAATTCTGTGGACATGTTTGAGATCATAATTTGGAGGAATCCACGTTTGGGAGATATCCTAAATTATGATACCCTCGCGATTAACTTATACATTTTTATTCTACCACTAAGCCTGATTAGTGGATTAATTTATAATCCGGCATAGTATTAGATAAGTTAAGTTTGATATTAAAGAATAAATAAGATGTTGGTGAAAATAGATTAACGACGAATTAAATTTCAGCAAGACATTATTATATGCTTTACGCGGTAATCATATTATACACTATCCAACTTTGCAAATATGGACTCTTTATTCGAGAAATTTTGAAATAATTAAATTGGAGTGTAATTGGAATTAAGTGGAATTGACTACAACTAAATAGATATAAAATAAATTATGGGGTTGTAATTTGGATTTTTTTTTGTTTTGTTAGGAAACTAATTTAGTTATTTTGCCTTGGGTCCCGATTATAGGACTAGTGAAATAAATAAAGCTCTTTATGTCTATCATTAGTCTAAACGCTTTTAATCGGTATCAATTATGACACTATACAAAAGTTTTTTGGAATGTGGATATCGTTCAAATGAGGGGTAACCTCGTTTGAAACTGTTTCAAATGAGGGAACCATATTCAAGACCGAAACCCTCATTTAGTGTTAAACTTCTCATTAGGTCCCTTCGTATAAAGCTATCGTTCAAACAAAGCCTTCTCTCGTTCAAACGTGGGACACATTCCAGGAAACGTATAGTACTCAAGGTGTTTTATGTTGATAAGTAAATAAATCCTAGGATGTGTTTTCCCCTGGTATCAAGGTAGTTATAATAACTTTTCTTAATCTTACACACAAAAAGATATAGTGGGAGAGAGAGAAATAGAGAGAGAAAGAGGGGGAGAGAGATTAAAAGCATGGTGAGGAAATAAAGATTTGTACACATAACAAAATAACCTTCTCAAGTTCTTCAAGATCCTAATCTCAAGAGGTAACCATGAACTATTTTTACTTTGTAAGATTATATACTATAAGATTTAAGTCATCTCTATCTATTCATCAAATATTTTCCACCTTATCAAATCACTTACATAATCTACAAATATATGGTGATATAAATACTATATTTCTTCTTTAGATTTGTTTTATTTTCTTTCGAATGCATGATCGATTGAAGATTTTGGGCTAGCAAAGTTTTTTCACAAAATTAATCCCCAATAAGACTAACCTCACACATAGTAGGAAAGGTTTCAATCGATGAAGTGAGGACAATACTTTATTTTTTAATATTTATGGGGACTACATCGTGGTAGCCCAAGTCTATATTCACAATATTATGTTTGGATCCACTAGTGAGAACCTTGCTCATAGTTTTCGTTTGCTTATGCAAAATGAGTTTAAAATGATCATAGTTGGGAGCTCAGTTTTCCCTTTATATTTAGGTGAATTAAATGGAGCATGGAACCTTTATTTCACAATATAAATATACAAAAGACATTGAAAAAAATGATATTGACTCTTCAAGGCATAATCTCATTCCCACGAGTGTGTCCGAAAAGCTTGGAAAGGATGTGGATGAAACATTATACCAAAGCACGATAGGTAGTTTATTAGACCTCTTATCTAGTCATCTCGGTTTATCCTTTAGTATAAGAGTTTGTACTCGCTACCAATCGTGTCCTAATGTATCCCATGTAAAACTCGTTAAGCGTATCATCAAGTACATTGGTGGGACAATGGATATTGGTATGTGGAATCCCAGGGAGATGTATGGGGGTAATAAGAGTACCTCCAGTGGTTGCTTCCACTTAGTAATTTGTTTGGTTTCTATGAATGCCAAGAAGAAAATTTTCGTGTCTTTTTCTCGCTCCAAATTGAAATATATTATAGCGAATCGTTGTTGTACTCATTAAATTTGGATGAAACAAATGTTTTAAGATTATAGTATTGATATAAATTTCATGAATATATATTGTGTTAATACTAGTGCCATTTATATATATATAAATCCCATTCACATTAACACACGAAACACATTGACATTCTTCTTCATTCTATTCCAAATTTTATTGAAGATAGGGTGGTGTTATTAAGTTATGTTTCAATTGATTATAGATTGTCCAATATCCTAAATAAATCTCTTGATTGTAATAGATTTGAATATATCACATCATTATTGATTGATTTCTTAGTAACATGTCTAGTACTTATAAGCTTCACCTTTATATTTGTTATGTATCACATGATATATTTTTTGTTTGAGTTTGATTGTATATTTTTCTAAAAAAATATTTTTGATGCAATCATTTATATTCTCTTTACATTATATATTCATTTCATATCTCTTATATATAAAGAGCTATGTTTTTACCACTTTCCTTTTGTTTGGGAATATGATGTGTGATTCATGAGATGAATTCAATTTTTTAAGCCTTATAAACATTAAAAAAATTATAGTATGAAACTCATTCTCTGTCTTGTTTCACTTTACACCGCATTACACATTGATTAGATGGAGTTTACAAGTTATGAAAAAGATATATGGTCTTCTTCTAAGTGTCAAAATTTTCTTAAGACTTATGAAAGAGTGTATAAACTCCTAAAATGTGTATGTGAGGATTTTTGTTTCAAGATTTGGAAATATTTGAAAAAGCTTATGCTGTATAAAAAAATCATGAGAGGAGAATCGGTTAGTGCTACCACATTGGAATGTGTGATGCTACCTTTGAAAGTGGAAATAGTATCCCGTCGTTATTTTTATGTGAAATTTGCCACTTGAAATATATTTTGAACTACAAGGAATGTTTCAAAAATTAATTTCTTTTCAAAAATTGCGTTACACCAAGGATGTTTTAACTAATAAATTGATTATTTAAGGGGGAAATGGTAGTTAAAAATGACCTGAAAGGGTGGAATAATTTCACTAGAGTCGAATCTTTGCATTCTTTGTTTGTAATTCCTTAATCCCAATTTAAATAGAGCTTTGGCCTTTCTCTCAACAGTGTTAATTTTTTTTGTTTTGAACGAAGGAGATATGATATAATTATCTTAGTTAATAATTTCGTCATATTATTATCCTTTTAGATAATCTTCCCTCGATGATGAATACTACCATAAACTCATTTCTAGTAAGTAGCATAAATTATGCTCATATTTTTACTCACGCGAAATAATCTATGCATTTTTATCTCTAATTGCATATCCTTGTGGTTATTTCCTTGTAAAATCGTTTTTTAGAGAATGGTTGTATGAAAACATATCTATGTTTCTATCTGAACCACATGCTATACTTTTCTCACAATTACTCCAAAGTACCATATATTGCGTCTACCTCATTTATGCTTTAGTTTTGATTCCTTATCTTCTTTCCATTATCTATTTTTTCTTTAAAAATGTGAGATGTTTGTAGTAAGGGTGAGATTATGAGGGTTTACCTTATTTAGGGGAGTATTTATAAAAAGTATGCTAGTTAGAAAAGAAAATGTAAAAGATATGACCATGCTTTACTGTATATATCTTTTGTTGTTTATACTCACTTTTAACATAATGTTTTCTTTGCACATTAGTACATTAAAGATATTGCTATTGTGTGTAGGAAAATATGTCTAAATCAATTCTTGAAAAGTTGAAGAGCACCTTGTTTTTGTCTTGTTATCTTTCCTTATGTGTATTTGACAAGGCTTGTCATAGGTGATAAAATATATATTTATTTGGTTTTAGTCTTATGTGGTATGTTTTTTCACATAATAAATAAAGGAGGAAATCGTAAGAATATAATATACCCATGTGCCCTCACTAATTGGATTGTCTTATTTCGATTTCCAAATCACATTTTATGAGTTTGTCCTTGAGGTACTTATTTGACTGGAATACTTTCTCAAAGTTCAATATCTTGAAGCCATTTCTTTTTCAAACCCGTAACCAAATGATCTCATTTTATGATGAAGGTAAATTGAGCTAGATAACTTAGAGTTTTTAATGGTTAAGAATATAAAGTGTTAAAATATTTTTCAAAACCTTTCGTATGTTTTTTCCTTACCAAATGTCTTTGTATTTTTATTTATAAATTATATCTCGGAAAAGACATTTTTGTAAAATTCTAAGGAAAAGTCACAGTTGCAAAGCCTTCTCCTCACAGATTGTGAATCCTCTAAAGACTTGGTGGAATAACTCTCGCTATATACCCGGATTCTTTTGCGGAGAACTCGTGATCGTGAAGCATGTATTCGCGTTCGTGAACTCCCTGTCAACGGTCCCACAATATCCATTGATCTCAGAGAAAATATCTGGCTCCATACGCATCCTTGTGTCATTGGTGCTTCAGGGTTGCGAAGACTTTGGTCACATCCGTGACACTTTTGCGACGGCCAAATTAAAAGATCTACTGTTTTCAAATCCAAAAATCATCTAAGACATTTTTCTCAAATCACCTTTTTGGCTTATGGGACTCATTTGCTTACACTCTTACATCCTAAGCATGGTGTATATGTGTATCTTAGCTTGTTTTTTTTCATCATTTCTTTTATTTTCTCAATTTTATGAGCTTAAAACCTTTTAAGGAGAATAAAGTTAGACTAAATCCTTGTTCTTCTGTTTCATTTTTCTATTCTTTGCAGTTTATCAATTTTTCATTGATGAAGAAGCAAATTTGTGAGCCATCAAATACTTTTATCAGCATTTATCTTTTTAAACTTAAGACCTTATTCCTTGGGATAATGTTGTGATAATATGGTTCATTAACATATTCTTCATCCACAAATAAGAAAAAGTTCGAGTTGGTTAAAGGATAACATCATTGATCGATTAATCAAGACATCAGTGAAAAGGTAAACAATTGTATATATAATATGGTTGGATGAGTTTTGTGTCAAAAGAAATTGAGTCATGCATAAAATCAAGAAACAAATTGTAATTTTTTGGACACAAATTCAGGCTTACTACTCACTCGGTAATTGGCCACTATAATAAATCATTTATTTAACATGGAATTAAAGATACTCTTCCCATTCTTCATCTTTATACTTGATGGATTGTAGGTAATAGATGCTCTATCGATTTTTGATGGGACAATAGGCTTGGTAACCCCATCTCTAATGACTTAAATATTGACTCCCATATGCAGAATAGTCTCAAAGATCAAGTTTCTGATATTATTCGATGTAAACAATGGAAGATTCCCTCTTCTATGCAAGTTGCCTTCCCTCTTTTAACTCATAAGATTACTGCTAAAACTTTGTCAATTCCTAGTAATGATAATGCACTTATCTGAGAGAAATCTAATATCGGGGATCTTTCATTTTCTAAGGGTTATAATTATGTTAGACAACTGAATTCCAATACATATGTATTTAAGAAAATTTGGCATAAATTTATTCATCCCAAAGTCTCTATGCTCTCTTGGAAATATTTTTATATAGCCATCCTACTGAAAACATGCTTGAAGTTTGTGGTATTCCAAATGTCTCCATTTGTCTGCTATGCAACAAAGAATATGAATCTTATAACCATCTCTTTGTGGATTGTGACTTTGCTAAAAAAAAATTGCTCTCGGACTGCTGATTTGTTTAATGTCACCATTCCTAATTTTTCTAGTGTAGTTGATTTTAGGCATTTGATTTGTCATCAGTTATTTGGCACTCAATTATCAAATATTTGGAAGGTTGATGTTCTTTATATTATGTAGAAAATTTGTTGGCCAGAAATAAACTTAGATTTGATAATGTCAAACCTAGTTTCATCAAAATTTATAACATCATTAAAGCTTGGGTTTAACTTATCAATCCCCTAATTCCAAATTTTTATAAAGGTGTGGGAAAGTTATGTATTCTTGAGAAGATTGGCATTCACCCCAATTTTTGGAAAGCTACTCAAATACAACTTGTGCTATGGAAATCCCCAATTTTAGATTGGATTAAAGTTAACAAAGATGGTTTAACTAAAGGTAATCTTGGTCCTGAAACCTATGGTTTTGTATTTAGAGACTGTTCTGGTAGATATTTGGGTGGCTATGGTAAAGGCATTGGTATTAACAGTTCTTTCTTTGCTGAATTACAAGGTGTTATCTTAGCTATTCAGTAGGCTGGTTTAAAAGGGTGGTCTAAGCTTTGGTTGGAATATGACTCTCAAAGTGTTGTGGAATGCTTTAACAAGAAACACAATATTCCTTCTTGGCTTTTGAGGATTTCTTGCGATAATTGTCTATACCATATTTATAATATGAAATTATTCTGTTGTCATGCATATAGAGAATGCAACTCAGTTGTAGAGGGCCTCACCAATTTTGGTCTTCTTTATCCTCAAGGAAAGTGGTGGGATCAACCTCCTGATCCTCTTATAGTTCATATAAATCAAATTATGTTAGGGAGGCCTGCTTATAGGGTTTCTTAGCCTTTTTCATAGATTTTCTTATATATAGTGTGTCGCATGTGATTGGGGGGGTTTATTATATGATAATCTAGATGAGACATTTTCTCCCCTTGCGATGCCTCATGGACCTCATTTTTTGTTCTTGTATTCTTTCTTTTGATTCTTAATAAAATTTCTCTTTTTTGCCAAAAAAAAGCCAAAAATCTTGATTAATAGTGAGACAATAGTTAGAGAGGGTATTTCTCATTAAAATTAAAGATCATACTACCTCTCTACACTAAGGTTTTCGCATGCCAATATTGAAGATTTCAAGATACTATCATTTGAGTTAGTTTTAATTGAATCGTCTAAGGCCAAGAGTTACACATACTTACACATTTATATTCTTTTATGAAATGATTTTTATGTTGATCAAGTGATTTTTTTTAAATCATTGCCTTGCTAAGCTTCTTTAGATGAATTCTAAATTCCACCTACAAGCACGTGCATAGATGGCTTTATACCCGTATCCACAACTGCATGGAAAGGCTTAGAAAATGTTATGCCTATATTCGTGCGCATGGGTGAAAATCACCATCGTGCGTAGGACCAAGCACATTTTAGGTTCAAAATTCAGTCAGACTAAAAGCGTGCGCGGAGTCAATTTGGTACCGTGTACACGACTGTCACATATTCCTCGTGATAAGGCTTTTGGAAAATATCATGTGCACTGGTCCTAATTATATCCATGCACACAACATGACCCGGTGATTTAAAAAACTCTATAAATAGAAAATTGTCCCTCCCATTTTGAGATATCCTTTTCTTGAGTTTTCTAGTCAAGTGATCATATTTAAACACTTCATTGTCATTTTCACTTGATCTTCACAAAATTAAGAGAAAGCACGAATCAACCCTTGATTCATAATTTGTGAGATTTGTGAGTAATTTGAAATTGAGTACCACATAGCGAAGATTCAATTCTACTTATTCTACAACTCAATTTGAAAATCTAGGCTCCAAGATCTAAAAGGAGGTTTTTGGTTCATTAAAGAGGTCAAGCACGATACGATTTGACGAGGGATAATGAGACTTCCATATATGGTCAATGGAGCTTTGAAAGGATCACTCTTGGAATGAGTCAGAGTTCCAGTGTCCATAGGTAACTACTTATTAGGGAACAAGAGTTAGGTGCTTTCTTGCATTATGTAAAACTGATTTTCAAATTTAATGAGAGACTACGATGGACCGAGGGTTTTACCCTTAGGTAGGGGTTTTCCCTTGTAAATCTTGCCTCTTGCCTTATTATGTGGTTGATCATTACTTGCATACACATTTCATTGAATATAAAAAAAATCTAAGTTTGAATCCAAAATAATCCTTTGCTAAATTGACTTAGGGTTAAAATCTAGTTAATTCATATAATTAACTTTTAGTTAATAATAACTTATTAAATTTACTTAGATATATTATATTTCCAAATATATGCATGTTAATTAGGTTGAATATAAAATTTAGCCTAGGGGAATTGATAAATTAGTTGAAATTCTCTTTAAAACCAATAAAACCCATATAGGTTTCTTTGAGTTGAACACATTGTGTAGAACACACCACCCTCAATTTGTATCATTGAGGTTTCTCTTATAAGCACTAACGTGTTAAAGTTTTTGTTGCTTCTTTATATGTTTCTTATAGTGTTCGTTACTAATATATCTAGTTTGGGGTATGTTTAGATCGTGGGTTGATAATGGAATAATATGACGATAATGGCTCCACTAGTCATCTATCGTACTTTGATGGCTCAAATCATGGTATTTAGAAAGTTTAAATTTGTACTCACTTGAGATCAAAACATGAAAGATCGTAGATAAGTGTTGGCGATGGATGGAGTTATCCTATTATTGAGGAAAGTGGAGTGAGAATGAAGAAACCAAGGGTTTCGTGGTCATATATTTATAAGAGCAAGTTTCATAATTGCTCATTATGTTTTAATGTTTGGCATATTTTGTCACACCTCTACATCATTATGTACATTCTTAAAAACTTCAATCGAAGACAAGTTATAATGACTAATGTAATATTCGAACATCCAAGAGTTGAGATCACCAGTACAATCATATGGATAAGGTATATGAGGTTGATTTTGTGTGATCAATTTATCCAGGGGTCTTTTAAAAGTGTTTGAAAATATAAAATATATTTTGAATTATTTTTAAAATCTTTCAAAGTCGTTGGAATGACATTGGATGTCGTTCGAACGAGTACATGTACCTCATTAGAATGACTTCGAATGAACCCCGAACGATATTGATTTTGACAACATGTGGCTCGCCTCTGTTATCTCATTAGATATGTCATTTGATGGGAGTTCGAACGAGATTGGGTGCTACGTTCAAACAAGATGTACATCGTTCAAATGAAATGACAACAAATTATTTTTTACCTGATTTCAAATGAAATCTTTCAAATCTAACTCTTGGAGATTTTTATCCCTATATATAGATATACGAACTTGCAATTTTTATCAAGACTGTTAGACATCTTTTTGTGGTCAAACACTTTGTTTTTTAAATACAAACCCCCTGGATGTTTTGTGCGAACTTTATCAAATCCTGAAGAACACATCATATGTTCTAATCCATGTGGAGTTGATTCTTCACTGAGGAAGATATGAAAGGAGTTTCCTGAGACTGAATGATAGACACCGAGGCAAGTGGAGCTCGTTGTGTGGGCTGTTGCCAAATCTTTTTGTGTGGAGCTTGTTGTGTCTCTTTCTGTAAATAATAAGGAAGGAAGACATAACTACAATACTTAGGGGAGTCTAAGTCAAGTGTCTCCATGTCATTCTGTAATATTTAGTTGTAACAATGCCAAAAATTAAGAGTTTTCCCTGAAAGGGATTTTTCCCTCATCTTCTATTTTTGTAGTTTATTTCTTTCAAATTAGATTCAATATCTTACATGTTTCGATTCTCCCAATTAATCAGGATTAAAATTGAATTTGGCTCGTGTGTGATCTACTCTATAATTTTTACATTTGACTATATAATCGAACCATCCCATAAACTCGTTTTACAAATTGGTATAAAATCTTGTTTCCATAAGTTATTTAGATGAATCTTGGTGGTCACATAGAGAATTCGTATAGTAGGCTACCTTTATTTGATGGCACAAATTATGCCTATTGGAATTCTCTAATGATATCGTCTCTAAAATCGACCAATGAGCACATTTGGCTTGCTGTTGAAAGAGGGTAGACTCCTCTTATTGTGACTAATGAAAATGTCATTAGTCTCAATCCAGTTGCAAATTGGACTGAAGATGATTTTAGGCTGCGTAATTTTAACTTTCATGGTTTGAATGCTATTTTTGGTGCTATCACACCAGACGAATTTTGTCGTATCGTGATATGTATCACGTCGAAAGAAGCATGGGAAATCCACCTGCTCACACACAAAGGTACCAATGCTGTCAAAGATTCTAATATTCAAAACCTTACCATACAATTTTAGACTATTAACATGCTTGAAACTAAAATTTTTGATGAATTTTATGCTCGTTTGTTTGATATTATGAATTCTAGTTTTAATTTGGGTGAGAGAATTCTAGAAATGAGTGTTATTAAAATTCTGAGGTCACTCCCATCTCGTTTTAGTGCAAAAGTTACCATCCTCAACTCTTTGGAAATTCTAAACACAATTAGGCTGGAAGAACTCGTAGATGATCTTCAAACTTACTAATTAGAAATTTTCCCTAAAACCCTAAAGAAAAAAAGGAAAAAGGAGTTGCTTTAAAATCTAAATCAAAGAAAAAAGAGGTTTCTGACTTCGATTCTAATTTTGATCAAGATGATATTACCTTGTTTATTGAATAATTCAAAAAGTTTCTCAAATTCAAAAATCAAAATTTATCCAAAATGGGAAATACAAATTTTGAGAAAGACAAAAATTTCAAAGCGAGTAAGAATTTTTATGAGAATGATTAAAAGAAAGTTAGAGGTGGGAATCTTAAGAAAGGCGAATCAGAGAGATGTTATGAGTGCGAGGAGAAAGGTCACTAAGCCCATGAGTATCCCACTATGCTTAAGTGACAGGGCAAAGAAATAACCACCTATAATGCCATTCTAAGTGATAGTGATGTTGAGTTGGTGGATTCTAGGGATATATTGCTGCATGGATGTAACTTCACAAAATTCATAGCTAGCCACGTTATCACTTCAAGTACGTCTCACACCGATGAGGACATTTCTAAACGTCATTACCTAGACAATGAGTCGAATCATTTTGAAGAGTTTGAGGGTGATAATTTGAGTGAGGGAGAATGAGGTTTTCAATACGCATACTTTCGAACTTTACACCGAGTCATAAAAAACCCAAAGGAAAATTAAAATTTAACTCTTAGGGTGTTGTCTTTAGAGAAGGAGTTGAAAGTTTTGAGACATAGTGAGACCTCAGTGAGAATCTCTTTGAATGAGAAAACAATTTTGGTGGTAAGGGAGAAAACTGACTTGACCAAAAAAGTGGATAGTATTACAAGAGATGTTCAAACATCATTGGAGACTCGTGAGAAACTTGAAGCTCATATTTTCCAACGCGAGAAAGATCACAAACATTCTCGGGAGGTCAAAGTTAATTTAGAGGACACATCCAAAAAAGTTGGAAATATGTTCCTAGGTCTCGCTTTAGGTTTTAATGAAAGGCGTGACGTAGGTTACGAGGTTGAATCCATTTCTAATACCGCATCTGAACCAATTACCAAGTTTATGTTAAATCCCAATGGGCCTCGACCGAACCCACCAAGGAGAACTCGTACTAGTCATTTTAACTAAGGTCGACCTAAATAAATTTATGTTTGTACCCATTTCAAATGAAGAGGTCACCTTAGGGAGTTGTTCTATAAGTGAGTATCTCAGACACATGCTCCCACACACCACTATAACGACTTTGCTAGTCTTAGAGAGCAAGTTGAATTTCTATTCATTACTTCTAAAAGTTTAATGGAAGAATTTCAAAGGATGTCTATACCGTTTGAAAACACTTCCAGCATAATGGCTAGTGCTAACAAGGGTAAGGGAAAGTAAAAGGTTACCACCACCTGGGTACCTAAAAGTGATGACAAATACCTTATTATTCACGTTGCTCTTATGGTTCAAGATAATTTTTAATGGTATTTTAATAGTGGGTGATCTAGGCACATGACCAATGACAGGTCACATTTTACCAACTTTGTGGATTCCAATAAAGGAAAACTCACGTTTGGGGATGGGAGGAGGTCTATTATATTAGGACGAGGTTGTGTAGAGATTTTTGGATTTCCTAAGCTAAACAATGTGTTGTATGTTGAAGGACTCAAGGCTAACTTAATAAGCGTAATCTAATTTGCAATGCTAACTTTGCGATAAAGTTTGACCGATCAGAATGTAACGTTATTATCAATCCGGTGAACTTTTATTAGATTGTTTGAGGACTAATGAATATTGCGATGGTATCATTACCAAGTCCTCTTTAGTGTGCAATAGTGTTTAGGCCTCTACCATGGACATTGGTATAAATGACTAGGTCACGCCAATTTTAGAGATCTTGTGAGGTTAATTCAGAAAGACCTAGTTTGTGGCTTACCATCACTTGGAGAAACAATTTACTCAATTTTTGGTCCTTTCCAACAAGGGAAACAAATCAAGAGTTCCCATAAGAAGTTGAATGCCATTACTACTTTCCATGTATTGAAGTTGATACACATGGATCTTATGGGTCCTATACGTACGGAGAGTATTGATGGTAAGAAGTATATTCTAATAATTGTTGATGTCTTTTTAAGATATTCTATCGTTGTATTTCTTAGATAAAAGTTTGATGCTACTGAGTTTCTACCAGTCAAATGTCGTGTTCTTCAAAATAAACATGGTGTCACTATAAATCGTATTTGTAGTGACAATGGAACCGAATTTAAAAATAACCAGTGTTGATGGTTTTTATGATGAAGTTAAAATAAAACACAAGTTTTCGATCGTTCGTACTCCTCAGCAAAATGGCACTATTGAGAGGAAGAATTAAAAAATTTAAGAGATGGAAAGGACCATGCTATTTGGAAGGAAAACGCTGAGATATTTTTGGGAGGAGGCGGTAAACACTGCATACCACACGGTGAATAGAGTTTATTTTTGTCCACACACTTCATACTCCATATGAATAGTTAATCGACAAGAAACCCAACCTATCTTATTTTCAAGTTTTTTGGAGTCCCTGCTATATCCTTAGAGATAGAGAGCACTTAGATAAATTCGACTCTAAAAGCGACGACGGGATACTTTTAGAATATTCATCGACTAATAGAGCCTATTAAAGATGATTAACTGGTAATGTTTATTGATCATGATATTACGTGTGAGAACAATTCACCCTTGGTGATGATCTCATTGTTCCCCACACCACCACGATGGACCCCACTCTTACTAAATAGGATATGCCCACTTGGGATCTAAAAATTCATGACCCTACTGACATACTTGGTGATCCCAAACTTGGTGTCAAGACTCGTGCTCAACTATAGAATGAGGTTATTTACTTTTCCTACATTTCCATGGTAGAGACCAATAATGTGAAGGAAGCACTCAAAGATGAGCATTGGATAAGTGCAATTCAAGATGAGTTGCTTTAATTTCGAAAGAATGATGTTTGGGAACTAATCCCCTGACCTAGAGAAACTAATGCGATGGGTACCAAGTGGGTGTACAAAAATAATATGGGTGAGAATGGAACCAACCTATCATCAAGGTTACACATAAGTTGAAGTTATAGACTCTGACGAGACATTCGCTCCTTTTTCTAGGTGTGATTTCGTCTGCTTAATAATTTCCATAACATGTCACCTATGATTTCAGTATTACCAAATGGATATCAAGAGTGCCTTTCTCAATGGCATTCTTCAATAGGAGGTTTACGTGGAATATCCAAAAGGGTTTGAAGACCTAAAGTACCCAGAATACGTCTTTAATTATGATTTGAATCAAACACCCCATACTTGGTACAAAAGGATAACTTATTATCTCTCAACTCGTGGCTTCATGAGGAGGGGATTTGATATGACGTTGTTTGTTAGGGGTGCGGGTGGTGCTATCTTAGTTACCCAAGTCTATGTGGATGACATAGTCTTTGGATCCACGTTTTCCCAGCATGCTCACACTTTTGAGGAGAAGATGAAGAGTGAATTTGAGATAATCATGATTGGTGAACTTACTTTCTTCCCAAGTCTCCAAGTGCAGCAACTCAAGAATTGGATATTTATATCTACATCAAAATATTCTAGGGACCTTATGAAGAATTTGGTTTGGACTTCGTTAAGCACTCTCGCACACCCATGAGTTCCTCGATAAAGATTAGCAAAGATAGTTTAGGTAAGGATGTACAATAAACACTCTATAAAGAGTATGATATGTAGTCTTCTATACTTGATCACCAGTTGTCCTAATATCGCTGTTACACCCCACTTATTAATATAACGGGTGACCAACCCTCTACTAAAATAAAACTAAAATCTCCAATGGCTCAGTTTTAGCATCACCGTTGAAAACCAATTAATTACTAACCACATATTATTTAATCAAGTCGCGCGACAATTTTAAACGTTAATTAAATTACAATAATTAAAACTATTTACCATAAACCATTCCAGATAGATAATTAACTACACAATCACATAATCAAATCTGAATACCGAAATATAATAAAAATCATTAGCCGAATAAACCATCAGTTTATAATCCAATACAACATCCATCAAAAGAAAAATAAATAAAATTGAAACAAAAGCTGACATTGGGCAACATGCTCGGATAATAAATGACTGAGTCTTATATAGAATCTCAAAGAGAGAATACGGATACACAATCCCTGCAACACTCAATCACTGCGGCAACTCCGATGACCTGAAAATGATGATCGTGCTTGGCGTCCCTATGGCTAGACACCTAAAAGTTTTTGAAAAATATTTTGATTCGAGTCAGAGCCCAAAACCTTTCAAAAATATTTTGCAAGTAATTAAAAATGAATTAATAATTATGTGTACATTCTTTCATATTTAAATTGGTGTCCCACTCCCATGAGATAATCCTCACCCCTCAACTACAATGCGCACCTAACATATGAATTATAACCTCTAGTTATGTTGCCCAACCTAACTACTCTCAATATACCCTTAAGTCAATACGCTACCCTAGGTCGCGTGAATATTAAATAATTATCTTTCACATCCACTTAAAAATTATAATTCTCAATTATAATTAATCAATTTATTTCAAATTGCTTTCACTAGTTATTAATTTAGTATTCCCACCTTAGTGTCTTATGCCCTTAAGAAATTTTATTCACTTTTATATACATATATCATATCACACCAAGTTTACATACATATATATCACTCACTATATATGAATAACCGCCATTCGTCAGAGTAATAACTCACTGGACGAGAATCTCTAGCATCCTATCAAGCTTCAGAGAATACACACCTCTACCTGGACAATCGGGTCGATATCACACCACTAAACCCAAAATATAAACTTAAACTCGAAGCGGTTATAGTCATACATCCGTGGGGAATAACCATATAACATTACCCCACTAGACTCTAAACTCACATAGTGTGGTCGTGCGACAGACCTATAACCCAGGGGACCGATATTACACCTGTTGGGATTCGCCAGGAGATATTGCCCATAGCGCGCAACCTCCACCGATAGCACATCCGCTAGAATAGGTATATATATATATATATGCATACATACATACTTTATGTATACCATATATATATCCAATAATTCGGCTAATCGTGCATGTCACTCGTAGCACTAGCCTATACTTCCCGACTCAAATCTTAATTCCCAATTATTTAAATATTCACTTATTTAATTAATTGATCTTAATAATAGCAATTCTGGGCACGTAACCTTTCTCAACCAACCCGAATCCCGTTTTACCCGAATTTTCATCATGAATTCATTATTTAATTTTTTTTGAGTATTATTCATATCAAATACCCTAAATCTCACCGCGAATATTTCTTAACCATCTTAAGGACAATTAACAGATTTATAAAAATGTTTCAAATGTCCTACATTGATTCATGGACATCCTAAATAAATCCGGGACCAAACAAATCATAAAACCCCATTAAATAACCAAACTGGGCATAACAAGGCTGGTGAACCGGTTCAGATTGAGGGCGAACCGATTCGCCCCTAAAGAACAACCCAGTTCGCCCCATTTCAAAATTCAGAAAGGTTTCCTCAATCAATTCACCTATAAACCCAATTACACCAATAATTCCCATTCTTCGTCGATCCTAAATATGAAACTAACCCATTTTCATATTTAATTCATATATACATTATCATTTACATGGGATTGACCCTTCTATACATGAATTGTGCAATTCTCCATAATATCACAAACAGTCACAATTTCCAAATCTTTTCAATCAAGATTCAATCTTTATACACCGGATCCTACTTTTAAATTTTAGATTACATAATCCACATATCAATCCTATGAAATCATGTCCCCCAAACCCATTATTCATATGAATCCCACCCAAAACATTTGTCACCAACTCTAATACGAATTAAATTGCAAACATAAAATACTAAACAAGTTAATCACTTGCCTTAAAGTTTGTAGAGTATGATTTTGTCTTTGTTGATGATAATCCTAGCCTAGAAATCTCCAAAATCTTCTCCCAGTTGATCTCCTCTTGAGTCCTTTGTAACACCCTGTATTTTTAATGACTTTTAAAATGGGATTAATTAGACTTAATTGTGGGATAATTAAAAATTAATCCGGATTTAAATATTACTTGAGAATAAATTAATATGAGATTTATGTTGAATATTACTTAGTTATTAAAAGTAATATATATGATTATAACTTTACATATCATTATGATTTTATAAATTATCGCGAGTTGTGAATACGAAAATTACGATAATTAAGTTGGGGCGCGCGTGTGAATCTTGCCGGGATTATATTTAAATGGAATGAAAAGTAAATTATTTTTATGTCATTCGAATGGTCATTTCTAGTGCACCGTTGAGTCCGTGAGCGAATTAGGCAGAAAAGTCTACCCGGGGGTTTGATTTAGGTCTCGAGTCAATTGGGAACCAAAAGGACACCCCGGAGGGGTATTTTGATCATTTTATTTGGGAGGTGAATAGTAACTATGAAAATTGGGTTTTATTATATAAGTGAAGAGATTAGATAACCTAGGTTCATTCACCCAAAAATAAAGAAAAGGTCTTGAAAAGTGTGAGAGGTTTTTCCGAGGAGAGGAACAGGTTTTGAGAGCAAATCAAGGGAAAACCACCTTGCACCACCACCGAAAAAGTGATCAAAACAAGGAGGGGACATCCTCCACATATCTTCTCTAAAGGATCAGACCTACATATTAAGGCAGGTGCAATTATCGTTCCAATTAGTGAGTATAATATCCATGTTAAATTAGAAGAGATAAACATCCATGAAAACTATGAATCAAAGATGAAATTTGATGATTTTGATGTAATTCTTGAAATGAAAATCATTTAGGATTATTCCTTTGATGAAATTAGAATTAACATCGCGAAATTATGGGATCAATTGAATAGGAAATTTGGGGTTATATGTGTTCTTGGGAAAGAATTATATAATGCAGATTTTCTGAATTTAAAATAAGATTAGCATGCACTACACCAAAATGGGCAAATTGTCACCTTTCAGCCGGCCAACCTTGTCAAGGTCATTGACCGTGACAAAAAAACACGTGTTTTATGTCACGGTCATTGACCTTGACACGACCGTGACAACTAATTGTCACGGTCAATGACCGTGACAAGTCCGTGACAAATTTAATTGTCACGGGCTTGTCACGGTCAATGACCTTGACACGACCGTGACAACTTTTCCAGCAAAAACCCTTTCCCCCTTCTTTTTTTCCTCCCACCCTTCCCTCCCTCTCTCTCTCTCTCTCTCTCTCTCTCTACTTTCAGGTCCAATTTCTCTCTCTCTCTCTTCCATTTATATATATATTTGTGTGTATATTTATGTGTGTATGTGTATATATATATGTGTGTATGTGTGTACGTGTGTGGGGGGTGGGGCAGGGTGGGGCGGGGTGGGGGAGGGGGTGGTGGAGGGGGGCAGGGGGTGGGGTGGGGTGCGGTGTGTGTGTGTGTGTGGTGGTGTGTTTTAGGGGAGGGGGTGGTGGAGGGGGTGGTGGAGGGGGGCAGGGGGTGGGGTGGGGTGGGGTGTGTGTGTGGTGGTGTGTGGTGGGGGAGGGGTGGGGGAGGGGGGCAGGGGGTGGGGTGGGGTGGGGTGGGGTGGATGTGTGTGTGTGTGGTGGTGTGTGGTGGTGGAGGGGGTGGTGGAGGGGGGCAGGGGGTGGGGTGGGGTGGGGTGTGTGGGACTATGCATAAAGAAGTACCACAATATCTTAATGTTAGGGTTTGACACTGAGAAACTTATGGTATAAATGTATTGAAAAGAAATCATCATATACTAAGAAAATTGACAAATTAAAGTTAGATAAATCAAGGACTAATGGTGGTCCATATTTCAGTTTGGAAATGTAAGATCTACCGCATCTGAATCTAGGAAGAAATGACACTGAGAAACTTATGGTATAAACAATTAAAAAAATGGGCGTATGCCGCCTATTTGTGAGCATATGATATTCTTTAGTAAAAGGCGAAATAGTAGTTCATTGTGTGCTCATTGTGTGGCCTCATCAATCTACAATACACTACATAACTAAAAGTTCAATAAAAAAGCCGAGGACTTGCTTTATCTACACATAAGCATGATATATATACTCCAAACAACTGATCTCTTTATTTATCTACACATAAGCATTGAACAATGGTTAACCTTAAAACTAAAATAAACAGAGTATAACTTGATAAACCCAGTACCAAATAATTATATTTAAAATTCCACATCTGATCATAAAAACTAAAGTAAGAGTGTGACAAATACAAACAAAAGATACAATCATGTCTCCCTTTAGATTCCAACATCTATTTCCATGCACACAAATACACACATTTCAAACTCGTGAAAAAACTACAAAAAGTGCAACATAATGCATATGTTAAGTGAAAAATATAGTCATAACTTGTGCTTATGGAACTATTTTAGTTGGTGCACAAACTAACGGTCAAAGTAATAGTATATAATTCCAACATTTCAAACTACTTGAACATCACAAATGGATACGAACTTAAAATATAAATTGAGATAACCTTAGAATCTAATTAGGGTAAAAATATAATGGCATAAACTAACATATATACACAACACTAAAAGTAGACATCAATTTTATAAATAATTGATAATAGTTGGATAATAATTGGATAATAAACATCGGGAGGGGGTGGGGGTGGGTGGGGTTTTGAATATTATTTACATTCAAAATAAATAATTGATAATAGTTGGATAATAATTGGATAATAATTGATATTTTCATTCAAAATAAATATTTCATTCAAAAATATTGGATAATAATTGATATTTTCATTTAAATTGATAATAATTTTATTCATGAAATTAATTCAATTAGGTAAAACCCATGATAATGAAATTTATGCTACAATTATAATTATCTCATGTCATAATTTTATTGATAAACAATATATGTAGTTGTCACGGTCGTGGTGGGGGGAGGGGGTGGGGGTGGGGGTGGGGTGGGTAGGGGTGGTGTGTGTGTGTGTGTGTGTGTGTGTGTGTGCGCGCGCGTAGGTGCGTAGGTGTGCGTGTGTGTGTGGCGGTGGGTGGGGGTGGGGGTGGGGCACCCATTTAATAACTCTTTAAATATTTGGAAAAAACATAATATTACAAAATTGAAACGAAATGGTATTGACGGAACTTACACATACGTTATAATATAGACGGAACATTTTTTTATCTGTACTATTAATTCAATTAATTCAATTAGGTAAAACGAAATGTGTACTATTAACATTTTTTTTTATCTGTACTAATAACATTTTTTTTACAGCAAAAATGTCTCCTTCAGATGTTAAGGCGAAGATGATGATGTTGTTTATGATGATGTCGTCTGGGTTCGGTGGTAGCGGAGGCGACGACGGCTCCTCCACCGCTAGGCTCCCCAAATATGGAAAATTTGGGATTACCGTCGAAAACAAGTCAGAGCTTTTAGCGAGATCCCTCGAGATGCTAAAGACGGTCATCGGCCCGAGGTTTATGAGTTGGAAGGAGGTGCCGTATGAGCTCAAGTTAGCTGTTTGGGCGGCACTACAGGTAATATTTATATGAATATTTCAATTTATATTTATATTTATATTTATATTTATTCGCAACTAACATTGTATTTGTTGGACAGGAACAATTCAACTTGGATCCAAAGCTACGCGATTCCGTCTTGGAGCAGTTGAGGGAGCAACACAAGACGTGGAAGAAAAATATGCTGACACGGTACTTTGGAAAAACACGAGAGTCCATTTTACAATGGCGCGGATCCGTCCCGCCCAAGGAGCCGATCTCATTGGCACAATGGCAAAAGTTCATTAACAATGAGATCGAGGATCGACAATTGGCATCTTGCCAATCGGGCAGGGAAAATCGGGCTAAAAAGACGGACGTGCACTACTCCGGCCGGACCTCTTACGCTGAGGTGGAGCATAGGATGCAGGTAAAATTTAATTTATCTATAACTACAAAAATATATTATTGGATATTATTTTACTTTGTGGGGTCGATACTAATTTTACTTTACTTTATTTTATTTCAGGGGGTAGGGAGTGGGCCAGGGGGTAAGCCACATAGGCTCGATACTTATGTGGCTCTTCGGACGAAGAAGGGGAAGGACAAGGAGGTGTCCCTGAGCGTCGCGGCCACGATTGTAAGTAATCCGACAGTTTAATTATTGTTAATTACGTTATAATTTTTTAGTTTACTTATTTTACTAATCATGTGCTTTTTGTCGTTTCAGGCAAAGCTTAAGGAAGTGCATGAGTCGCAGTCTGATGCCGACAAGGCATCTTTGTCCACAGACGCACTCAGCCAAGTGCTTGGCTCTGATCGCAAAGGGAGGACAAGGGGAGTGAGCTCACGGGTGGCCAAATCTAAGAACATCGGATTGGAGACGAGCGACACCGGGTTGGCTCAAACGGTGGATTCACACGACGCGAAGCTATCCCGTTTGGAGGCGACGGTCCAAGATATGTACGCATTCATGAAGCGTACGTTGGGTGGAGACCGTAAAGGGAAAGGGAAAGGGAAGGAGAAAGCGGTGGAGGAGGAGGTGCGGGAGGACGAGGCGCAGGATGACGAGGATGTGGACCTCGCTGCTTCATCACCGACACGTTCGTACTTCGACGATCCACTTCCCTATTTGACGCCCTCCAACAGACCATTGTCGACAATTGGTTGGCCGAGCGTGTTCATATTGGACGTATTTGATGGCCAGCGGATAGGGCGGGGGTTGAGGGACCCGAATATCGTCGAGAGTGGAATAGTCCATGGACGTGTGCTTCAAGAGATGGAGTCCAAGGTGCTCGTCACGCATGTCATACCCGGGAAGGAGAACTCCCTATTGTGGTTGCGCGAACAATGCGGCACGACGTATATTAGTGGGTGCGTCAATTCGTATGTCGTGTGACCTACTCACCTCCTCAGTTTTATCCAAGACATGTAGTAACATTATTTTTAAGTTTGTCCATTTTAATTATATTTGGATTATATCGTCATGTATATTGTTTTTACTTTGAATATTTGGATTATATCGTCATGAATATATATTTGCATTATCTTTAGTTTGTGTTGGATATATGATGTTTGGAACAGGTACAACGTTGCTATAACAGGTACAAATATACTGCTGGGCAGTGGCGGTGGCCATACTGCCCAGCAGATTTTTTTTCAATTCTGGGCAAGAGGGGTCACGGTTTAGAACCGTGACAAACGTGTCACGGTCATTGACCTTGACACGACCGTGACACAAAATGCGAGTTTTGTGTCAAGGTCAATGACCGTGACACGACCGTGACAAAAAAAGTTGTCTCGCCTCGAAATGTCACGGCATTGACCTTGACAAATTGGATTTGTCAAGGTCAATGACCTTGACAAATGGGCAGATTTGGTGTAGTGATGATTCATCGAATGTCTATGATGATTTTGAAATGTTTTGATGTTATAAATCATGTATATACTTGGGGATATCAACTGGGATTGATTCTTGGGAGGTTGGTGTCATTTGAAGTTGGGATTTGCATACTGTTTCTGGGTTTTATGAAGAACATAAATGGTGAATATAGAATCGAAGGATTTTAAAGATTATATTGATTTAGATACAAACCCTTCTTGAAAATAAGGAATTAGATGTCTTATACGTGTTATAATCACCCATAAACATGTATAAATGATGTTGGGATAATTGGGATTCGTTAGAATATATTCCATGTGGGTTTGGGTGTAACTAAATGGAGAAAACGCTAAAAATTGAGGTTGCAGATGAACTGTTGAAACGTCGAACGAACTTGGAAGTCGTTTGAAGTCGTTCGAACGAGACATGATTTCATTCGAACGAGATGCTATTTCATTCGAACGAGAACTCAGGGACTTCTAACGAGATTTCAAAAATCATATTTTAGCCCAAAAAAGTTAGAAATTCGTATTTTGGCCCACAATAGGTTCAGAATAATTTTTGGTACATTAACAAGGAGTGAGTGACTTAGGTTAATGTTGGAAAATTATATATTGAATTAAGAAAGGAATTATGTGAGTGATAACTACATAATAAAATACGATAATGAGATTTAATCATAATCAACAAGTACGGGTAGTATTCGAGGAATACCATGGGTACTTGGGGTAGGATGAATTCCTAAAATGAGACATAGGTCAAGTGTTTACCTATTATTATATATGCTGAATATATACCTATTGCTTGATGATTTATGTGTATGACATACCTAGCCTACTTGCTATCGACATGAAGTTTGCGCGTTGAGGGCATTCATATCCCGATGAGCCTTATGGGGGATTTTTGACATGTTGCCTCAAAACATAAGACTTAGGTTGGATTGCCATTAGTGAGAACAACGGTATTGAACGATCAATTGGGTGCGTAGGTATGTGCGTAGCCCAAAGGCTTAGTACTATGTTCGCCTCCAATACTTATGTTTGATATTTGTGGTTCGAGAGATATACCGAACCAACAGTCCTTTATACAGTGACGAGATGTACTCGAACTAGATAGCATAGTATACGTGCACCGTAACTGTGTCTCGGGGTGCAGTATTGTATATATATATATATATATATAATAGAGTGAATGTGTATATATATATATACATACTTGTGATGTTATCTACTGTGTGAATTAAGTAGACATGAAAGATAGTGAAATCTGAAATTAATTAAGTTTGAGAACACTTAATTATATTGAGAATTGAACTAATATTTATTACATGTATTGCGAAGGAAATACGTGGGGAAGATAAGGGTTATGGATAGTTGACATGGTGATATAATCTAGTGAAAGTGGGAATAGTAACTAGAATAATTTGGAGATGCGTTAGGCGTGCACAATAAATCAGAGGTGAGAATATCAAGAGAGAGATCAAGAATTTAACATGTATATAATAATTCCTAATTGTAGCATTTATTCACCTGATGTTTTTAAAATCTTTTACAATCGGGATCTGACCCATTTCCTTGCATATTCTCTGCTCTATTGTATCTTGCACATTAGGTGTCCAGTATCAAGGATGACGACATAGAATATGGATGTCTCGACGGGTTATAGATACTAATGGAGATGCAGACTTTGTTCAGATGCTTCCAATATATTGATTCATACATTTGTAGTATTTACTTTCATCTAGGGAATGTCGCCCATGATTCTAGAGGTTGTAATTAGTTATGTCAGTATTATAGATATCAGTTTTATTTTGTGGTAATGATATATTTAAACTGGAGAGTTTATTCCAGTCACATTTATTCCTATTACATTTAGTTTAGTTGTGATGTGATGTTACTAAATTATTATTTCGTATTATGGAATGGTTTTAATTAAATTAAAAATGGAAAAGTTTTGACACTAGCTTAATTATTTATTAGGTGAATTAATAAAGAAATTATTTTTCAACAGTTTTGCTGAGAATGAACCAACTGGATATTCTGATTTAATTTAATAAAGGACTGATCACCCGATATTTAATTAGGCGGGGTGTTATATCCTTTTGGTGTTCCTATTGAGTTCTTTGAGTTTCCTCCTCTTTTCTCTCTAACTTCTCTCTCAAACTCTTGATATATCAACTTAAACTCTATATTTAACCAAGTGATTCTTCTCTAACCCCAAACCTCTCAATTTATAAGACTAATCCCAAAATTAGGTAAACATGGATATTTAAAATGTCCCGTATAACCTTGTGCGGGTCCCATTCAGTCTAAAAAAGCTCAGAACCCAATCACTACCCCCAGGTACTTAATTTTGATTATTTCGACTTATTTCGGATTAATCCTACACTCAAAATCATCATTTGAGTCACCCATCATCAATTCACTATCTTATTCCCAATACAACTCCGCACGCGCGTCCCGAATAAGATACTGTCAACCCGTCTATTTTTCCCACTTATGACGTAATATAAAATAATACAATTTCATTTACTTATCACACAAGTAAATATAATAACACATAAATATTAATCCATTTCTAGTTAACTAATATTTATTCAATTCACTTTATTTCACAAATTAATTAAATTAGTGATACAAGTATAATTTAAATATTCTAAAAAATACGGGATGTTATATACTTTCCCCCTTGCAAAGGAATTTCGTCCCCAGAATTCGGATATGCTAGGTACGATCAACTTCAAATATTTACCCGCATGGATCTGAATGTACCCGGAATGAAATCATGGTAATTTTATGGAGCCTCCACTATACACCCGCTAACGGTACCATCCTGATTAAAGGCATACTCGCTATAGCCCAAGATTAGAGACAAGTCTATTCAAATCATTTCATTCTGATATACTCCATAGTTCTTAAGGTCTCACTTACATGATGATATGAAAAACCATCATGAACTTGCTAAAAATGCTCTAATAAGACGAGCCTATATGCCACTGGCTCTATCATCTCAATACTGAGGAAAGGCCCCAGTTCTCTAGGTGCCAACTTCCCTTCTTACCAAATCATAACTATATGAAATAATTTTGGATTCACTAAATCCTTGCCGATGGACTCTGCATCACGTCTGGCTCGAGAAGTTTGTTATCCCATCCCTTCTAATTAGCCAGAGGGCATATGACAAGGCCTTCCGCATCGAGGCTTAAAATGCGCATTGCCAATAATACATTGGTACGATTCATTACACGCAACTCTACCACCGATAATTACTCCTCCAAGTTACCTCAATATCTAGAAAGTGCATTTCTCACATTTTCCCACATCTTAGTCACCTTTTCCATCTACTCCTCGGTCTACCAGTAATATGTCTTGCTCCGACGCAACTTTGTCCCCATCGCCTCCTGATACTCCCAATCAGAGGTGGGACTTAAGGATGTTATCATTATCCATAAAATGTTAGGCATCAACTTGTGCCAGTACATTTTCTTTTATTTAATGGAATATCGGACACACTACCCGGTAGTGTAACTCACCCAAATTAATAATAACTGCCCATCTTGGTCAACCAATTCCATAAACTCAAAGAAAATCTTGACTCTTCCACGTTGTTGGTAACCCAACAATGAACTTTATTTGTCTACCTATCCATTCCGTCACTGGAATCACTAATCTTTAACAAAATGGTGGATCTCCTCGGATCAACCTTTTCCCATTTACGAGTGGTGCATTTGGAGACAACTTCACTATGTCTCACTCCACACTGAACCACATGCTCAATATCACACATCACATGGCACCAATCACCCCCAACAATTTGAATGAGTAAGACTCAGTTCTACTTTCTAAAACTGTAGGATCCTCCATTGTCAAGGGATATCTTTTACCTGTGTTGCCAAAGTCTTTCAACCCATCTAGGGTGTGATACCTTTCCTTGATATATATATATATATATATATATATATATATATATATATATATATATATATATATATACACACACTATTTCCTTCCTCAACCGAAGTTCAGTCCATCTTTATTTTTAAATTCTTCTTCTAATGCCCCATAAACATGCGGTTTAATACATTTATTCCATGTCCCCTTGTCTCGAACAATACTGAAAGTCAAACTAACCAGGGCGCCCATTCACCCTATATCCCATGCATATCTGCATAAACATCACAGTTGTAAGATATTTATCTGATGTTCGGCCTCGCATGCTCAACATGGATATATCGTAAGGGTATTCTCGATCATCCCACTAATCGTAATTTAATTCTTCTCGAGATTGCCCCACCCATCCACTGGTGGTGCAAAAATTTTCCTAGGGCTTCCTACATAGCACTACTCGACTCCACGAGCCTTATATAGTATAATAGCCCTCAACTCAAAGTGTTATCCACATATGCATGTAATAACTAAAGTACTAACCACTGCCTTAGCTCCCGTTACATCTCTCAACTCCCGACAGTCACTGGGATTCATGTGTGGGACATCTCGCAAGTAAAATCCAAACAACAAATCCCCCAATACATTACTATCAAGCATTGTCGATTATTGAGTTCTGTAGGCCCAAAGCATATAACAAGAACACTCAAAATCCTATCCCTGGGCATGTAAGTCTGATCCTCAACTACCACATCTCTAAAGGAGGCCCATAATATGGTGCTCGCACTATCACTAAGTACCCAACGCTAAATCAATAATGAGCTAAATCTCTCCCTTCGACGGTAAACTCGGTATACCCTAAATCATATCAGTACAATTCCTACGCACCGGGATCGAATATAACGATATAACTATACTCTTCTAAGTCTCTAATATAATATAGTATATACACGGGCTCGACCCTCTTTCAGGAGAGACATCGCAAAAATAACACATCCCGCCCTGGAACAGCGAACACGATAGCCTTATTGTAACAGTCCACCATCGCTCAACCATTGCTACCCACTCCATACCCAGGATAATATCATACTCGCATATCACATTTCTCTAAAATGAATATATCTACAAAAACATATTCCTCCAGTGTCTGCACCCGCTCCCCTGCAAGTGCAACTAAAGAGAGCCCAACTACCCAATGGTAAATATATATACAATATTAATACTAACAATACATCCACTAAACACGTCTCACGTGCAAATCTAGTGCTATCAAAATACGGTGACACACTCGTGTCACGTAAAACTTACCCTATTTACTCAAGGATAAAAATCGTACCTTTAACTGCTAAGGGCACTGGCTGTTCAACTGGTTCTTAGATGTAATACTCACGTTTGAACTAACCCAAAAACTGTTGCACTTTTTGCGCCTACTAGGCACCCTGCTCATGTACCTTATCTCACTATAGATAAGTTCGACGCATATAGCCCTGCTCTCTTTATATGAAACACCTCCTTATGTAATCCCCCGTCTCTAGCCCTGCTGGTCATGTTAAGGTTTCATTGGTTGCTGGCCTTGGTTAACTTAGCCTTGCTGTTCCCTTGGCCATGCGGACCCTGCCTAAACCCATTATCATCTGGACTGAAGCCCCTCGAATAGAATCTCTTAGCAAAATACCCCAACTTGGAATCCCTCTCTCGATGACGACCAGTTTGCTACTGGGATGCCCCACTAGCGCCATTACCCCCTAACCTGCCTGACTGGATAGATTCCATTACTCTCTTGATCCCCTTCATATGGAAGCGATGATCATGACAGTGTAATACTGCAGCATTGATGATATCAACGTACATCTGCAATGTCGAGTTGTCTAATAAATGTTGTCTGGTCGTCCAATTCAGCCCATCCATAAATTTCAACATTTTCTTTTCCTCCATGTACACCTCTTCTGGTATGAAGTTCACCAGGCAGGTGAACTCTTCCTCATATTCCACCATTGTACAGTCTACCTGCTCAATATCTAGGAATTTACTTTGCATCTCAGTTTGAATAGCCGAAGGAAAAATTTTGTGGTCAAACCGCACCCAAAACTCGATTATGGTCATAATGTCCCTCTCCTCGAAGGTAGTTATCAACTCCCACCACTGTAAAGCCGCACCCACTAGCTTAAAAGTGGCAAATATTTTCTTCTGAATATCGCTGCACTCAACCATGCGAAGGTGACATTGAATATCCTTCTTTCACTGACTAGCAACTATTACATCGGCACTACCATGAAAGTGTGGTGGATGCCCCTTTTAAAAGGCCTCCCTAACCCTCTACTATAAGGATGGTCCCTAGTGGGCCTGGACAACCGGTGCCATCGACTGTTGTGGCTAACCCTGAGGAAAATGCTGAGTCATAGCGGTCATAGCGGCATTGACCACCTGAGTATTAATATTAGCCACCTTTGCGGCTGTCACAGTCCTCTGTGTCACCTATTGAACCTCTCCAGCATTGGCCCTTCCAGCTGCCCTAGTCTATCGTTCTCTCCTGGGAGGCATTTGAAACCATACCAAATTGGTATAAGATTCAATTCAATTATACATAATAGCAAGAGAACGTAAGTCGTAATATGAATCCACAGTCCAAAGCATAGGGCTCTACATCAAAGAGAAAGCAATGTTAAAAACATAGTAAGTCCGCACATATCCTAAGGACACTAGAACCTGATACCCTGATACAACATGTAACACTCCGCTTATTAAAATAATGGGTGGCCAACCCTCTAGTAAAATAAAACAGGAATCTCAAATGACTCATTCTTAGTATCACTTTCGAAAACCAATTAACTACAAACTAACTATTATTTAATCAAGTCGCATGTCAATTTTAAACATTAATTAAACTACCATAATTAAAACCATTTACCATAAACCATTCCAGATAAATAATTAACTTCATAATTACATAATCAAATCTGAATACCGGAATATTATAAAAATCCATTAACCGAATAAACCATCGATTTACAGTCCAATGCAATATCCATCAAGACTAAAACGAACAAAACTGAAATAAAATCCGACATTGGGCTATATGCCCGAATAATAACTAACTGAGTCATATCTAAAATCTCAAAGATAGAATAAATTTACACAATCCCTGCAACACTCCACAAATGTTGTAGCTCCGATGATCTAGAAATGATGATCATGCTCGGTGTCCCTATGGTTGGACACCTAAAACTTTTTAAAAACTATTTTGATACGGGTTAGAGCCCAAAAACTTTTGAAAATATTTTACAGGTTATTAAAATGCATTAATTATTATGTGTACATTATTCCATATTTAAACTGGTGTCGCACTCTCATGAGATAATCCTCACCCCTCAACTAAAGTGCACACCTAACGTATGCATTTTAACCCCTAGTTATGCTATCTAGCCTAACTAGTCTCAGTATACCCTTAATTTCATATGCTACTTTGTGTCACGTGTATATTAAATAATTATCTTTCACATCCATTTAACAATTATAATTCTCATTTATAATTAATCAATTCATTTCAAATAATTTTCACTTGTTATTAATTTAATATTCCCAAGTTAATGTCCTATGCCCGTATATCATCACTTTTATATACGTATTTCATATCACATCAAGTATACAAACATATATATCACTCACTATATATGTATAACCATCATTCATTAGAGTAATGACTCATTGGATGTGAATCTCTAGCATGATATCAAGCTCCAGGGAATACAGACCTCTACCTGGGCAACCGGGTTAAAATCTTACCCTCGGACTCAAAATATAAATGTAAACCAGAGGCGATTTTAGTCACACATTTGTGGGGCATAACCATACCACATTACCCACACCAAACTCTAAACTCACATAGTGTGGTCGTGCGACAAACCTATGATTCAGGGACCGATACCACACCTGCTGGGATTTCCTAGGAGAGATCACCCATAGTGCGCAACCTCCACCGGTAATATATTCGCTAGGATAGGTATGTTTCATATAATTATATCACACACACACACACACACACACACACACACATATATATATATATATATATATATCCAATAATCGTCTCTATACCCGTATATATATCCAATAACCCGGCTAATCGTGCATGTCACTCGTAGCACTAGCCTATACTTATAGAGTCAAATCTTGATTCCCAATTATTTAAATATTCCCTTATTTAGGTAATTGATCTCTATGATAGCAACTCTGGACATGTTACCATTCTCAACCAGCCCATATCTCGTTTTACCCGAATTTTCATCATGAATTCATTATTTAAATTTTTCGAGTATTATTCATCCCAAATACCCTAAATCTCACTGCGGATATATCCCAACCGCCCCAAGGCCAATTACCAGATTTATAACAATATTTCAAAGATCCTACATTTATTCACGAACATTTTAAATAAATTCGGGACCAAATAAATCACAAAACTTAATTAAATAACTCGGCATAATAGGGATGCCGAACCGGTTCGGCTTAAGGGCGAACTGGTTTGCCCATGCAGAATAGCCCAGTTTGGCCTATTTCGAAATTTAGCAAGGTTTCATCAATTCAATTCTACTATAAACCCAACTTCACTAAGAATTCCCATTCTCCACCATTCCTAAATATGAAATTAACCCATTTTCATATTTAATTCATATATACATTATCATTTACATGGGATTGACCATTCTATTCATGAATCGTGCAACTCTCCATAATATCACAAACATTCACAATTTCCAAATCTTTTCAATCAGGACTCTATATTTATACAGGGGATCCTACTTTCATATTTCATATTACATAATCCACATATCAATCCTATGAAATCATGTCCCCAAAACCTATTTTTCGTATGAATCCCACCCAAAACATTTGTCACCAACTCTAATATGAATTGAATTGCAAGCATAAAATACTAACCAAGTTAATCACTTGCCTTAAGGTTTGTAGGGTATGATTTTGTATTTGTTTATGATAATCCTAAAAATCTCCAAAATCTTCTTCCAATCGATCTCCTCTTGAGTCCTTTTGGTGTTTCTCTTGAGTTCTTTGAGTTTCTTCATCTTTTCTCTCTTACTTCTCTCTTAAACTCTTGATATATCAACTTAAACTCTCTTTATAACCAAGTGACTCTTCTCTAATCCTAAACCTATCATTTTATAAGTCTAATACCGAAATTAGGTTGACATGTATATTTAAAATGACTTGTATACCCCTATACGGGTCCCATTTTATCTAAAAAGCCCTCGAAACCTAATCACTACCCCCAGGTACATAATTTTTTCTATTTCGACCTATTTCGGATCAACTGTACACCCAAAATCATCGTCCGAGTCATTCATTATAATATTTCCATCTTATTCCCAACACGACCCCACATGTGCGTCCCGAATAAGGTACTGTTAACCCGCCGATTTTTCCCACTTACAACGTAATACAAAATAATACAATTTCATTTACTTATCACACAAGTAAATATAATAACACATAAATATTAATCCATTTATCACTAATTAATATTTATTCAATTCACTATACTTCTCAAATTAATTAGATAAATGAGACACGTGTAATATAAATATTCTAAAAAATACGGGTTGTTACATAACAATATCCTTTAGTGTTGGAGTTTGTGCACATTTCCAAGCGTTCGTAAAAGAGTCACACTTACTTACACTTAAAAATATCATCAAATAGATAAGTGACGCTAGTTCTTATGGAATTTGGTGTTCCTTTGATACCAATGACCGTTTGTCAGCTTATTCGAATGTCGATTGGGCTAGGGATGTTAATGGTTCTAAAATCACATCAAGTGTATGCTTTTACTTTGGGAGTTCTCTTATCTCATGGTTGAGAAAGGAGAAAAACTCCATTTGTTTATCCATGACTGGGGCCGATTACATAATCGTCGGGAGTTATAGCACATAACTCTTATAGATGAAGCAAATATTGGAGGATTATGGAATTACTCAAAGCACGGTGACTAATTCTTGCGATAATACCAGTATAATCCACATTTCTCGTAATCCAATCCAACATTATCGTACAAAGTACATTAGCATTCGTGAGCATTTTATTCGTGATCTCGTTGAGGAGAATATCTTATGCTTGACTCCGTGAGTACCAGGCATCAATTGACCTACATTTTCACTAAACCTTTAGATGCACTAGCTTTGAGGATCTCAGGAAGTCTTTGTGTATTTATTTCATTGATTGAGTTCGGGTATTGGTTATAATTTAGGGTGATTTTCATATTTCTATCACTTATTCCTACTACTAGATTGTGTTTTTATGTTTATATTTTGAAAAATCCAAAAAGATTTTATTTTGATAAAATTTTCAAAAAATTCAAAAAGATTTTTGTATTTTGTTTTACACCATATAAGGGTGCGCATTTAAGATGTTTGAATCAAAAATTCATTCCATCCATTCATGTGGCTTAATCATGGTGTTATGAGACTTGGATATGTTTCTGTGTGCGCTTAATTATGCATGTTTAGCATTGCATCATTCTATACTGATTACTATCTTCACGCTAGACTCATTATATCACCTTGATTGCACATATGCATGAACTTTTGAAAATTTCACTTACTTGTCATATGTTGAATGGGATGTTCTCATCTCAATCGTTCTTAACCAAGTGCACTAGAAACTAATTGTGCACGTAAAAACTGTTGCCCAGATTTTTTTTACCGAAAAATTGGTTTATATTTAAGCAATGGAAATGAGTTGCGAAAGAAGCGGTCTTCTTTACATTAGAGGCAACCATTGGTAAGAGACTAAAAAATGATTTTGGCACTTAAAAACAAAAGTGCTAAGGCCAATTTTGTTTCAATGATGCTTCATTAAAAATGGGCAATATGATTCCTTCAAAAATTTTGAGAATTTAGGCTTAAAATGTGAGATTTTTAGGGTGTTTATTCCTTAAAAAACATTAAATAGTTTGGTGTTATTGATTTGAGAAGCATTGAAATTCGTGATATTTTGTATGAGTTTAGTTAATATCAATTTGTTCAATTTTTTCACTGAAGGTTAACTTGAGTTCTTTCTTTAGGAGTGTCACTTTAACTTCGTGCACTGTTGCTACATATGCATATGTTGAATTTTTTGTGCATTGAGTTCACATAATTTCATTCCATATTCATGATTCAGATGTTATTGTGCTACTCTATGGTGTGATTGTTTGTATTTGTATATATATGTATATTAATATGCTCAAAATTTTCAAAATTAGTTTGTTGGTTTGTTGACGTTTATTTCTTATGCTTAGTTGTCTATACTTTGTGATGATATTTCATATTTGTTTCCTCGTGATTCTAACTTCATGGTTTAGCTTCTAACCTGTTGTCTATTTTGGGCAAAAAGGGTGAGAACATATTGAGGGGGGAAGTTTTATGTTTTAAACTTCATATGTGTTATGGTATTTCCTTTGTTTCATATGTGTAAGTCTTTTTCGCATTAATAATATCATGGACTACATGGTGAATATTTTCAAAATAGATAATTTTACAAGTGTCTTTCCCCTTTCGGGTTTGGAAGGGACATTAGTAGAACCTATCTTAGGGGTTATTTTTTCAATTTTTTTATTTTTACCGTAATAGCCAAATGGGGAGATTTGTAAGAGAAAGTTTTACAATTGCTCATTATGTTTTTAGTTTGGCATATTCCGTTACTTTAAAGATGGGGTCCCTCTAAGTGTGTGGGTGAAAACAATTTTTTCAAAACCTTTTTCCAATTTTATTAAGCACCAATTTTGTGAACCAATTTTTAGCTAATCTCAATTTTATCTTATTAACTCTAAACACGTATCTAGTGAGATTAAGTAAGATAAAGTAAAGAAAGCTCAACAATCACTATGATACGACAATTAAAAAGAAAGAATTACAATCTTACTCAACGACTCGATCCCCACAAGCCTTGACGCCTCTTCTTCTCTATAACCACTCCTCTACAAAGCAATGTAGGAGTCCACCTATAGAAGGTCCGCCGCATACGAGTCCATGCTTACCTTGACATCTACCGATACAGCTTCAGCAACCGTCAATCAGCAAGTACGGAGTCCATCGCACGAAACTAGTTCTTTGAACGATGAAGAATAAAAAAAATGGTGTGCATACAAGATTTATATGAAATATGGTTATGTAAACACTGATTTTTTAAACAGGGGAGGAAGTTTTTACTTTGAAAAGCTTTGGTAAACAACTGCAAAAAATGTATAGGTTTTGTTATATTCTAAATGTTCTGCACACTCGTTTTTCTCAGCTAAATATGCCATAAATAATATTTTTGAGGCGGCGCGTCATTCTAACGAAACCATGATGACGTTTGACGAAACACATAGCTCATTAGAATGAAATATGCATATCGTTTGAATGACCCCACAATGTCATTTGAACACACACTGATGTCGTTTGAACCATATAAATATTAAGGTAAAGTTCATATGACTCTGGACACAAGATAACTCATAAAAAACATTTTAAAATCAATTTTAAATAAAATAACATCCTTAGAAAATTTTATCGGGAGTCCATAAATCAATAAGCATTCATACTTGAGAGAATCTCGAAAATCCAGGTGAAAATGTGAAACGTGCAGCCAAACTCGCATGATCTATCTTTGAATCTTGGCCGCTACATCTTTAACACAACGTCATAGGCTTAATGGGAATCGTGACAAGTAAAATTTATCCTATGAATCAAAGTGACTTTTGTCCGAAATAATACCAATACATACAAATTGACACGATTTGGAAATTTGTCGTTACAAATCTCCCCCTTTGGCTATTCCAGAACAAACTCAAAAAAAGTGAAATGCCTAAGCCGGATCGTCAAGATGAATGACCTAAATCCCATCCCATAAACTAAAAAGAAAAATTCAAGACACAAACTAGTATATGTAGAACATCCAACAAGCATGAACTGAATGAATGTGATGTAGCTGAAAAATCTGAATCTCTGAGCGATCAATACACACATCAAATAAACAAATACCATCAGAAGTAGGCAGGAACAAATGATATACAAGTAATATGATCAAAATCAATAAATCAATATCAATATCAAATTAAAACTCCCCCTACATCACATATCTATCTCTCCGCTTTTTGTCTCTAGTAGACAACTAGCGGGATAAATAAACAAACACAATCATATCTAGCATGGCAATAATCACTTGATATATCTAGATAAACATGAGCAACTAGCTAATAAAGGATCAGTATATGACATGGCATAACTAGTATATAGTCACATGAAACAACCATCAATATCAAATGACGTGACTAAACAAAATTTCATCCAACAATGCAGTGTAATAATCAGGCATGAATAATCCAAATAAGATGCATATAAACTGTCCAAAATAGTCCCGAAGTACCATATCAGCAAAACAGAATAATATGTATCAAGCATGTACTGATACATAGCAGAAGTCTCGAAAAGCCAAAACAAGACGTTCGAACAATGTATAAAGGTCGTTCAAACGATATAACGATGTCGTTGGAATCATGTGACATACTTCCACTAATGAATAGAAATAGTATCACTTCATTCGAAGCACGTTCGAAGGGTCCTACCTAACGTCCATCTTACAACCAAACACTGTATGTCGACTGTCGCAAACGCGAAGCTCGTTAGAACCACAAATTGAACGACGTAAAGAAGTCGTTCAAACAACTGCAAGAATTCATTTAAACAAATGTAAAACTTCTTAATTCCAAGACAAAAACAGTGTAAAACCAAGCCAGAAACCTTAAAATCTGATGTAAGCAATTGACAGTTCGAAAACAGTAACAAAACTGACTGGAAAAACAAAAAACATGAGTTACACGTTAACATAGTATCAATGTCTCTAAACATCAAATGGAATGAATGGGTGTAACTAACATAAATGAATCATAATCCAAACACAAAGATACTTTCATAAAGCTCTATTTGACTGGTAAATATCATCAAACTACATTTTAGCCATATATGACAATTAAGTTTTGAACTTAATGAACTAAACAAACATCGTACACCTAAGTCTAGAATTTTAATGATTCTACCAAACAATAGCGTCATGAGATGACTTTTTCAACCTAAGACTTATTGTGCAAACCCGTTGATCTTCAATAAAACTCCCTCAAACATAAATGATAATTCTTTTCTCTTTCATTTTTTCTTTTGAAGATTTTATTTCTCTTTTGAGAGATTTCTAATTGGACCATTTTTGGCATATTTTACTTTCTATTGCCTTAATTTTTTCTTGGGCTCTTTTAAACGATGGATTTTACGACGAGTTCACATGCCTCTCGTAACCCTTTCCCGTGCACACTCATCATTTTTTTCAATTAACTAAGCATATCCTCACGAGCAACGGTTAGTACATGCACAACTCCTTCTAAGTCTAATATGCGTGTAGATGAAAAATTAAGAGGAGAACATCTCACCAAACTCAAATATGCATGAGAAGTCAAACATTCAAATAAGTTTATGCATATGTGCGATGGCATATACATAGTCGAATCTAAATGCATATCAACTTTGAAACAACCCCATTAATCAAATGGTTATGATCAATTTATGCATCCAAAATCATGACCAAATGTACTAGCCATGTGAAAAGATGAAGTGAAGGGGGTCCAAGCAGACCAATATGACATATCAAGTGTAAACTGATCACACAAAAAGAAACTAAAATCTTTTTGTGTTTTTCAAAAAATGTTTTTAACTAAAAATAAAATCTTTTTGTATTTTCAAAAAAATATAAACCCAAAAATCTTTTTGTATTTTCAAAAATATATATAACTAAAATATTTTTGTATTTTTCACATAAGACTCAAATAAAAGAAAAATATAATACAAAAGATAAACATGTCATAACACTAGGAAAGATATATCATGAATCAAGACTAATGTATGACAAACATGTTAACACAATCATCCGTAAGATCTATCATGAGAAGTATCATGTGCAAGCAAACGAGAGTCATGAAGTCTAATTCCTAAAGCCTCTAAGTCCGATTTTCTAACCCAAGTAGGTGTGTAACGACGCATGGGGGTTTTAAGAACCGAAACGACTTTATTCTTAAACTTCAAAGGAGCATTTTTTAGGTCATAGCATAAACGTCTAAGGTGACCCTTCCTACCGCAATCAGTGTAAGTGTAAATACATCGATGAATGTTACCTAAATGTGAACCTTTCCTAACGTTCCTACTCGGCTCTCTCACATATATAGTGTTGTCTTTGGGAATGGGATAACTACGACCATCGAAGTCTATACTATACCTATTATCATTGATTTGGATAGTGCCTAACATCCTATCCAACATTTCTGACCTAGCCTCCAAATCAAACTTAGCATTACTCGAATCTCTCAATATATCATCAAGCTCTCCTATCCTATATTCTAGAAAATGCCTAGACCCCTCAAACTCTAAAATCTCCTTTTTCACAGCATCCATCAAAGCACGAAAACTATCTTCACCCTCAATGCATTCTAGTTTCTCCCACAAAGTATTCACCCGGGCCCTCCGCCCTCAGACACTCAATCAATGCAATATTATTTTCTACGACACATTCTATTAACTTAGTTTACAATTTCAAGTTTTCCTTCTTCAACTTCACTATTTCCTCATACAATTCACGGAAGGTGACTTGTAACTCACTTTCCTCTACATGTTTATCCTCACTCGCTTGACCCACACTCAATTTGGATTCATACTCTACGGCCTCGGAAGTGTCATTCACATGAGTGACTTTATGAGAAGATTTATCATTGCCTCTCACATGACAATATGAACGCAATGTAGTTGCGCTCAATGGAGGAATCATCTCCCTCTTTCGGTTCACTATCACTAAGGGTGGAGTTATATGCAATCAATTTCTTGCCCATCTTATTAAGTCTAGTGGGGCACTCTGCTACCATATGGTCGTAGCCCTCACAACCATAACACCTATCCGAATCATCCCTCTTATTATTCTCACTTCGGTTCTTAAGGACGTGATCGGCCATACTATTCTTGAATTTTTCAAGTCTTTTGGCATCCGATACCACTATATCACTAACGCCTGTAGCTGATCTTTTAGCATCCGACGGCCCCGGGTGGTCCTGAACATCCGATACCACTAACACATGTGGATGATCTCATGGAAAGTACCTTGCTATTGCGATCATCATCGCTTGAACTGCCTATACCACTAATTCGGTTACCTATGCAACAGAAATCGTCTCTGGCAGTTGCTGCGATAACTCTGGCTCCTAATGAGCCTCCCTAGTCTCATCTCCCCCTGCTGCCCTAACTTCTCTCTCTCTCCTGGGCAGCATATGAAATGAGAATCGAATTGTATGAGTTCACCATCAAATATAAAGTAATTGGCAGAAGAACGTAAATGCGCATACGTATAAGAATACAATAGTTCTATGATAGGGCGCTACATCAAAGGATGCTAAGATGAAACATGAAAAGTCGCACAGATCCTAAGGACACTAGAACCTAATGCTCTGATACCATTTGTGACACCCCGCCTAATAAAATACCGGGTGATCAGCCTTATACCAAATTAAAACCAGAAACCCAGTTGGTTCATTCTTAGCATCACCGTCAAAAACCTTTTTTTAAACTTACTAACCACCTAGTATTCCAAAAGGCCGGTGCCAAATTTTATCTTTTATAATTAAAAAACCAATAACATGCGGAAAGATAATATGAGTCATACACCACGACTGAATTAAATCAACAGAATAATTAATTAAACTACATGTCGAATAAACCATCGGCCACCAAATTAAATAGTCTAATACAAACATCCAACATCTGAATAAATAAGTCTGAAAACTGTACTGAAAAGTTTGGGCGACAAGCCCTAAGTAAAACTAAAACTGATAAATGATTCCTACTCTAGGAAGGAATGAACGATGCATCTAAACCAAATTCCTGCTAGCGTCCACATATGCCGCAGCTCCATGTCCCTGGAATAGAATATCAAGTCCGGCGTCCCCGTGGTTGGACACCTAAAAGATTTTGAAAATAATTGTATAGCAAGGGTTAGAACCCAAAACATTTTGAAAATATTTAGCATGTAAATTAACTGCAGTAATTTAAAATGCATGAATGTGCTTCATATTTAAGTTAGTGTCGCACTCTCTTGAGGACATACTCATCCCTCCACTAATGTGCACACCTAAAGATTACCTTAACCCCCACCTAGTTGTACTACCCAGTCCAACTAGTCCTTATAATCCCCCCTTGCCTTTCTACTCTAAACTGAGTATTATTATCCATGGGTTATAAGTTATCTCAGCAAGTAACTTAATTAATTCCTTTTAAATAATATCATATGACTGTGGCATAAGTTATATAAAACAAATACATCACACATTGTATTATTACCCGCATATAATATTTACTACCATCATATACGTACCTTTACTACAACATCCACACATATATCATAAGTATATCCATCCCCCCCCGAGTATACCCTCTCCGGATGATTCCCTCTAAAGTGCTATCTCACTAGGTGTGCTCACATAACCTAGTTAGCCAAGTTGGAATCGCTCACTAACCTGGCCCAAAATATAAACATAGTGGAGGCGATCATATTCCTTCATTGAAAGTGAGATAAACCCCTCACCCATATACCGAACGTAATGACATGTGGATATACTCGCCCTACTCCTCAAGCTAGGGGAATCACCCACATCGCGCAACCTCTCTTGATAGCACTAGAGTATATAAATTAAATAAATATCTAGTCCCTGATATTTAATAGCACACATAAAGTACACACATACATATATACTATCACCACGCCGTATATATATAATATAAATCTCGACTTTACCGTGTACTAAAACCCGTAACACTAGCATGTATATTCTCGAGTCGATGGTCCGACTCAAATTTAATTAATTCACTCCTTAACCAATTTTATTACCTTCCCGGGTCTACGATCCGACTCTAATTTAATTAATTAACACATCAATTAATTTAATACTTGGTGTCGCTCAACCTATATACCCGGACTCGCTCACTTGGCCCGTACCATCGTTAATACCCAATCCTATATTCCACCCCATAATTAATTAATCACACGTCAATTCCTTTAATAATGTAGTTCCACTCAAGTACAATACCAGAACATTTTCCCTCGGACCAATAATCAATACCTACGAATTATTTCCCGAAATTTATTCATCTGGTGACATACAATTATCACCCTCCTAAACCCAATTATATCCCCTTATAATTGCTATGGAATATGTGCTACATATTCATTTATCACTAAATAAGAAGTAGGGGAAAAAATCTTAAATTAATTTCCCTTTATATATAAAACTGGAGAACCTGCCAGAATTCTGGGACCATTGATCGATCGATCCAAACCATCGATCGATCGATCGAACAGGTCTTTTTTTTCTCCTCCCTTCTGTTCAGCCATTAACGACCATCCAAGCTTTCTTTTCTCAACTCCCAACCTCAATCCATCATTTTTATATATCTATTATGAACTATGATCAGAATCTAAACCCTTTTTTCATCATAAATTTCACGAGTTGTCACCACTCAAGAAAACGAATTTCTACGATACAATCCCAATTAAAATTCAAAAATCTGATTCTATAATCCCCATACATGTTTTTTGTTGTAGTCCCAATACCAAGCAAATACTGAATGCTTTTATCTCATCAATTGACCCATTAAATCACATAACATGTTCAAAATAACCCACCCAAAATGAATTTTGGTTTCCACCTCCCATAATACGAATTGATTATCATCAATTTAAGAATCACAACAGTTAACCACTTGCCTGGAATTGTTCGTAGAGTCTGATCCGTTGGTGTAGAGAATGGTTTGATGACGAACACTCAATTCGTCCTTTAATTTGACTCCAAAAGTTCCCAATTTGTTCTTGACTTGCTTCCTCTGTTTCTCTCTCAAACCCTAGGTTTAGAATTGTGTTAACTGTCGTTCAACACTCCCTCAATTAGGTTAAAAAAAACTAATCCCGTTTTTAGCCACATGGGCCTAATTAAAATGGCCCAAATCACCCCGTGTGGGCCCGGCTATGCCCAAAAATGTTTCGAGATCCGATTACTACCGCCGGAACTCTTTTCTGACTAACTCGACCCATCCGGACTCAATCGCGCACTCAGAATTGTCATATGAAGTACTCTATAACATTCTTAAATTTTGACCTCAAAATGCGACACACGAAATTTCGAACAATTTAACTTAAAGTCGTCAAATATAAATAATTTTTCCCACTCAAATAAATTCTCCAAATTACAAATTTAAGTTTCTCCAATTTAAATATTTTTATATCTCCCAAAAATAATTAAATATTAAATCCTCAAAATTACGGGGTGTTACGTACTCCCTCCATTACAAAGGAATTTCGTCCTCGAAATTAAGATTAGCCTAGTGCTCCAAGATTCAAATATCACTCTCTAGTCCTGTGCCTCTAAGCTCGCTACATTTATCTCTCCCGCTTCTAACTAAGAGTTACGTAAATATGTATTTTAATTAACCAGGGTGACCATACACCCTGTACACGTGCTTAATCACACTAAAGTTTCCCTAATTAACGAGGGTTCCCATACATCCTATCCCCGTGCTTAACCGCACGAAAGTTACCCGACTATGCTAGCCGTAATCCATAATATAACTTCCAACCCATAGTCATATCACATATGTTAATAATAGTCGGGGTACCCAACCCAAGTACTAACGACTAAACATCTTCCCACTTCAACATTGCGCTAAGTTTCATGCGTGGGACGTCTCGCAAGCGAAATCCAAACAAGGAACCACCCGATACACTACTACCTAACATTGTCGATCGTGAAGATCTGTTAGATCCTTAGTCCATAGTACGTACCCCCAAATACTTGTCTCTTAACACAAAAGAATACACTCCTAGTCTTATGCTACAAAAGACAACATCAAATACCGAGCCCTTACTATCACTAGTTCTTGAATAAAATAAATCCCGAGCTATCTCTCCCTGCTCGAAAATAAATCTAACCACCCTGATTCACTTCAGTAGACACCCCTACTTATCGGAATATAATGTGAGAACACAAGACCTCACTATGTGTCTATCGCACCACACAATACAACATATATACACATATATATAGGCTAGACACCCTCTCAGGTGATACATAGTAAAAAATTGTTCATACCCTGGTGTCGCGAACACCAAAACTTACCCTCACTATCCATAATAGTTCAAATCCATCGTTATCCAGCCGATATTTGGGAAAAATCATCTACCCTACTCCCATAATTCTCGAAAGTAGTAACTCCTTGCATAATACTTATCTCCTCTCTGTGTACACTCCCACTCTCTCGTGGTTAACACCAAAGAAATCCTCTACCCCACAGAAATATATATATGTAATATGGTTGCTATAGACAGCGCACCCACTAAATTCGACTTACCCGCGAACTCTAGTAAAAATAATTCTCATATTGTGACACCATCATTGTCACTCAAAACATAACCCATGCCCATAGGATAAAAAGATAATTACCTCCATACTCTAGCTGCAATGGCTGATCCTCGGGTCCCTGAGCGGCTTCCCCCTAATGGAACACACCCATGACTTATTATAGTGGTTGTATATCCAGGACCTCATCATGTAGTTGACCCCTGCCTCATTTAAGACAATCTTTCTTCACGTGTCCATCTTCCCCACAAATGAAACACCTCCTAATAAATTCACCCTGCCACTGACCCCTTCCTTATTGGCCTTGTCGGAAGTCCTGGCCATCCTGTCGATAGTCCCCAGATCTAAATCGCTTGGCCTGATCCCTTTCAGAAATCCTTCCCCTGATGTCCCCCTGTCTGCTGCTGGGATACCCCACTGGTACTGTTTCCTCCTGCTTTATCCGAATGACTGAGTTCCACTCCCCTGTTGCTTCCTTTCATATGGAAGCGATATTCCTGGCAGTGCAGGATTGTTGCATTTACGTCATTCGTATAAGCTACTAAAGCGGGATTACCAATCAAATATTTCTTGATCCTCTAAACTAACCCATCCATGAACCTCGACTTCTTTCTTTCTTCATTGCATACCTCATCCGGTACAAAATTTTCCAATCGAGTGAATTTTTCCTCGTAATCGGCCACTGAACGGTCCCCCTGAGTTACCTTACCGAATTTTCTCCTCATTTCAGCCTCAACTGTTGGCGGGAAATACTGGCAGTCGAACCGAACCCAAAATTCTGCAATAGTTAATGTATCCCTTTCTTCAACTGTGGTGATCGACTCCTACCACTGTACCGCTGCTCCCACTAACCTAAAAGTGGCAAGTATTTTCTTCTGCACCTCATTGCAATCTACCATGCGTAGATGACGCTAAATATCTCTCTTCCACTGACACGTTAGCACCACATCTGAACCCCCTTGAAACTCTCGTGGATGGACTTTTTGAAAGACCTCTCGTACTTGTTGCCACTCCGACGGACCAGGGTGGGCCTAAACATCTAATACCACTAATGCCTGTGGCTGATCTCATGGAAAGTACCTTGCCATTGCGATCATCATTACTTGAACTGCCTGTCCCACTAATTCAGTTACTTGTGCAACCGAAATCATCTCTAGCAGTTGTTGCGATAACTCTGGCTCCTGATGAGCCTCCCTAGTCTTACCTCCCCGTGCTGCCCTAGCTGCTCTCTCTCCTGGGCGACATCTGAAATGAGAATCGAATTGTATGAGTTCACCATCAAATATAAAGTAAGTGGCAAAAGAAGGTAAATGTGCATACGTATAAGAATACAACAATCCTATGACAGGGCTCTACATCAAAGGACGCTAAGCTGAAACGTGAAAATCCCCACAGATCCTAAGGACACTAGAACCTGATGCTTTGATACTATCTGTGATACCCCACCTAATAAAATGCTGGGTGATCAGTCCAATACCAAATTAAAATAGGAATCCCAGTTGGTTCATTCTTAGCATCACTATCGAAAACCTTTTTTTTAAACTTACTAACCACCTAGTATTCCAAAAATCCGGTGCCAAATTTTATCTTTTATAATTAAACAACCAATAACATGCGGAAAGATAATATGAGCCATACACCACGACTGAATTAAATCAACAGAATAATTAATTAAACTACATGCCGAATAAACCATTGGCCACCAAATTAAATAGTTCAATACAAACATCCAACATCTGAATAAATAAATCTGAAAAACTGTATTGAAAAGTCTGGGCGATAAGACCTAAGTAAAACATAAACTGATAAATGATTCCTACTCTAGGAATCAATGAACAATGCATTTAAACCAAATTCCTACAAGCATCCACATGTGTCGCGGCTCCATGTCCCTAGAATAGAATATAAAGTCTGGCGTCGCGGTGGCTGGACACCTAAAAAGTTTTGAAATTAATTTTATAGCAAGGGTTAGAACCCAAAAGATTTTAAAAATATTTAGCAGGTGAATTAACTGCAATAATTTAAAATGCATGAATGCGCTTCATATTTAAGTTAGTGTCGCACTCTCTTGAGGACATACTCACCCTTCCACTAATGTGCACACCTAACGATTACCATAACCCCCACCTAGTTATACTACCCCGTCCAACTAGTCCTTGTAATCCTCCCTTGCCTTTCTACTCTAAACCGAGTATTATTATCCATGGGTCATAAGTTATTTCCCCAAGTAACTTAATTAATTCCCTTTAAATAATATCATATGACTGTGACACAAATTATATAAAACAAATACAACACACACTGTATTATTACCCGCATATAATATTTACTACCATTATATACGTACCTTTACTACAACATTCACACATATATCATACGTATATCCATCCCTCCGAGTATACCCTCTCCAGATGATTCCCTCTAAAGTGCTATCTCACTAGATGTGCTCACATAACCTAGTTACCCAAGTTGGAATCGCTCACTAAACCTCGCCCAAAATATAAATGTAGTGGAGGCGGTCATATTCCTTCTCTGAAAGTGAGATAAACCCCTCACCCAATACCGGACGCTATGACCTGGAGATATACTCGCCCTACTCCTCAAGCTAGGGGATTCACCCACATCGTACAACCTCCCTTGATAGCACTAGAGTATATAAATTAAATAAATATCTAGTCCCTGATATTTAATAGCACACATAAATTACACACATACATATATACTATCACCACGCTATTTATATATAATATAAATCCCGACTTTATCGTATACTAAAACCCGTAACACTAGCCTGTATATTCCCGAGTCGATGGTCCGACTCAAATTTAATTAATTCACTCCTTAACTAATTTTATTACCTTCCCGACTCTACGATCCGACTCTAATTTAATTAATTAACACATCAATTAATTTAATACTTGGTGTCCCTCAACCAATTTACCCGGACTCGCTCACTTGGCCCGTACCATTGTTAATACCCAATCCTATATTCTGCCCCATAATTAATTAATCACACCTTAATTCCTTTAATAATGTAGTGCCAATCAACTACACTACCCGAACATTTTCCCTCTGACAAATAATCAATACCTACGAATTATTTTTTGAAATTTATTCATCTCGTGAAATACAATTATCACCCTCCTAAACTCAATTATATCCCCTTATAATTGCTAAGGTATATGTGCTACATATGCATTTATCACTAAATAAGAAGTAGGGGAAAAATCTTAAATTAATTTCCTTTTATATACAAAATTAGCGAACCTGCCAAAATTCTGGGACCATCGATCGATCGATCGAATAGGTTTGTTTCTTCCCCGCCCTTCTGTTCAGCCATTAACGACCATCCAAGCTTTCTTTTCTCAACTACCAACCTCAATCCATCATATTTATCATTTTTATATATCTATTATGAACTATGATCATAATCTAAACCCTTTTTTCATCATAAATTTCACGAGTTATCACCACCTAAGAAAACGAAATTCTACGGTACAATCCCAATTAAAATTCAAAATTCTGATTCTATAATCCCCATAAATTTATCTCTAATACATGTTTTCTGTTGTAGTCCCAATACCAACCAAATACTGAATGCTTCTATCTCATCAATTGACCCATTAAATCACATAACATGTTTAATTTCGTAAAAACCCAATTTCATGCAATAACCCACCCAAAATGAATTTTGGTTTACACCTCCCATAATATGAATTGATTATCATCAATTTAAGAATCACAACAGTTAACGACTTGCCTGGAATTGTTCGTAGAGTCTGATCCGTGGTGTAGAGAATGGTTTGTTGACGAACACTCAATTCGTCCCTTAATTTGACTCCAAAAGTTCCCAATCTGTTCTTGACTTGATTCCTCTGTTTCTCTCTCAAACTCTAGGTTTAGAATTGTGTTAACTGCCGTTCAACACTCCCTCAATTAGGTTAAAAACCCATAATCCCATTTTTAGCCACATAGGCCTAATTAAAATGGACCAAATCACCTCGTGTGGGCTCGGCTATGCCCAAAAATATTTTGAGACACGATTACTACCCCCGGGTATTCTTTTCTGACTAACTTGACCCATTCGAACCCAACCGCGCACTCAGAATTATCATCCGAAATACTTTATAACATTCTCAAATTTTGACCTCAAAATGCGACACACGAAATTTCGAACAATTTAACTTAAAGTCGTCAAATAAAAATAAATCTTCCCACTCAAATAAATTCTCCAAATTATAAATTTAAGTTTCTCAATTTAAATATTTTATATCTCCCAAAAATAATTAAATATTAAATCCTCAAAATTACGGGGTGTTACACTTGCTTGGAGGTAAACATGTCAAGCTCATAGGTTTGTAGGTCGCCTGCAAGCGCTTTTAGTTTCGTTGAGGCAAGCAAACCCAAATAGTTTAAAATGGACACCTTTGGATAAAATCTAGTAGGCAACGACCTTAAAATTTTCTTTATGACTTGATTGTCCATTATTTTCTCTCCCAAGTTAAACGACAAATTGACAATATGGGACAACCAAGCATAAAACTCATCAACCATATCATTCTCTAACACCTTAATCGTTTCAAATTGGGTGGTGAGATTTTGGATTTTGGACCTCATGTGTAAGTGCAAGAACATCCCATGCTTTTTTAAACGTTTCACACATCATAATACGATTATACTCTTTCGGGGTGACAGACGAGGAAATAACATGTAAACATTTAGAATTGTATTGTGCAAGTTTGTTCTCGACATCGGTCCATGACTCAACTAGTTTTAAATGAGTGGCCTCACCTATCTCATGATTGGTGGAGTCCACCCCTTTTATACCACTAATCAAACACGCTCATCTATAGCCTTAAGTCATACGCATCTTCAAATAAGCATAATTCGACCCATCAAACATAGGTGTTATAAAGCCATTATACATTCTGAAATTCATACCTAAAGACACACGGGATAGCTCACACGATAAAATAGTGTTTCTAGCTCTGATGGCAATTTTTAAAGATGGTATCCCTCTAAGTGTGTGTGATTAGGTGAAAACACACACACTTAGATGATATTTTTTTAGCATTTCACGTAAAGCCATATCATGGATCCAAGGCTAGAATTTTTCTTTCTTTTATTTCAGACTTTAACGTCACTTGTGTTTGATTCCTTGTACGTGCCACCTGGAGAGGGATATTTTCTCCTTATCTAATAAAACTCTAAATTCATTCAAAAAAAAAGGTGAAAACACTTTTTTTAAAAACTTTTTCCAATTTTATTAAGCACCAATTTTGTGAACCAATTTTTAGTTAAGCCAATTTTATCTTTTTAACTCTAAACATGCATCTAGTGAGATTAAGTAAGGTAAAGTAAAGAAAGCTCATAAAACATATTGATGTACAAGGAAACCACTAAGGAAAAAACCTAGGATGGCCTAAGCCAGACAATCACTAGGATACGAAAACTACGAAGGAAGAATTACAATCTTACTCAGCGACTCGATCCCCACAAGCCTTGACGCCTCTTCTTCTCTTCAACCACTTCTCCACAATTCAATGTAGGAGTCCACCTACATAAGGTCCACAACACACGAGTCCACATGTACCTTGGTATCCACCGATACAGTTTCAACAACCATCAATCATTAAGTATGGAGTCCATCGCACGAAACCAGTTCTTCGAATGATGAAGAATCAAACAATGGTGCAAACATAAGATCTCTACGACGCATGGTTATGCAAAATCGGATATTGTAAATAAGGAAGGATATTTTTTCTTTGAAAAACTTTGGTAAACAATTTCTCTGTTATGTTCTGGATGTTTTGCACACTCATTTTTCTAAGTTAAAGACACCTTAAATAATATTTTTAAGGTGGCACATTATTCTAACGAAACCATGATGTTGTTTGAACGAAGCAGGTATCTCATTAGGACGAAACGTGCTTGTCATTTGAACTACTACACAATGTCGTTTGAACGACCACTAATGTCGTTTGAACCATATAAAAGTCAAGGTAAAGTTCATATGACTCTCAACACGAGATAACTCAGAAAAAATATTTATACTCAGATTTAAATAAAATAACATCCTTAGAAAAATTTACCTCGAGTCCATAATTCATTACGCATTCATACCTGATAGAATGTCAAAAATTCATGTGAAGACGTGAAACGTGCACCAAAATTCGACGATCTATCTTTGAACCTTGGCCGCTACGCCTTCAACACAACGTCATATGCTTAACTGTAATTGTGACAAGTAAAATCTATCCTATGACTCAAAGTGGTTTTTGTCTGAAATAATGCCAATACATATAAATTGACACTATTTGGAAATTTCCCCTTATGGTTACACCTTTACATCATCATATACATTCTCAAGAACTTTAATCAAAGATGAGTTAGTGACTGAATGCAATCATCGGAGATGAAGAGTTAATATCGTCATTACAATCATATGGAAAAGGTATATGAGGTTGATTTTTGTGTAGTCAATTTATTTAGTTTTTTTTTAAGTATTTAAAAACATAAAATATTTTTCAAAAATATTTTTTAAATGTTTTTTGAAAAAATTCCCAATCGTTCGAACGAGTACTTGTACCTCGTTAGAATAGCTTTGAACGAACTTCGAATGAGATCAATTTTGGAAACTTTTATCCCACTCTCTTATTTCATTAGATATGTCGTTTGATGGGTGTTCGAACAAAATCAGGTGCTTCGTTCGATTTCGAATGAGTGGGCAAAAATTTATTTTTACCAAATTTCAAATGTAGTATTTCAAGTCTATCTTTTGGATATTTTTATCCTTATATATAGAGATACAAACTTGAAATTTCTATCAAGACATTTAGACATCTCTTTGTGATCAAACACTTTATTTTTTCAAATTCAAACCGCTTGGATGTTTTGTAATTATTCTATCAAACCCCGAAGAACATATCATGTGTTTTAATCCCCGTGGAGTTTATTTTTCAATGCAAAACATAGGAAAGTTGTTTCCTAAGGTTGATCGATGGACACCGAGGCAAGTGGAGCATGTTGTGTGGGGTTTTTCTTGATTTTCCTCGATTTTTGTCAATAACAGGAAAGGAAGACATAACTGCGATATTTAGTGGAGTCTAAGTCTGTAAGTCTGCCCGTGTGATTCAGTAATACCTAGTTATAATAGTGCTAAAAATAAAAGGGTTTTCTGGAAAGGGATTTTGTGTTTGTGGTTTGTTTCTTTCAATTTAGATTCAATATCTTGCATGCTTAATCAAGATAAAATTAGACTAAAATTGACTTTCGCTTTAGTGTGACCTACTCTATGATTTATACATTTGACCATATAACCGGACCACCCCATGAACCTATTTCATAATATTGACTTTGTAGATTGTAATTATAACTTAATTGCATTGAATGAATTATTTGCATCGACGAGTACACAAGATTATAATTGTGTACTCAATTGTGAAATGGCATAACAAGCTTGGGAAATTTTGAGAGTGCCTCAGGAGGGAACTTCTAGATTTAAAAGAGGTAAGTTGTAAAACATAACGATTATGTTCCGGTCAATGATAATGAATGGAGAGGAGATGTTTAATGTTGAATACTCTAGATTGACCATGGTTGTCAATATCTTATTTAATCTTGGTGAGAAGATTCAAGAGAACAAAGTTGTAACAAAGTTATTCAGAATGCTAGCTTCTAGATTCAAGACCAAAGTGGTTATCCTTAATGAGATAAAAGACATTGACACTTGTAGTTTAGAAGAGTTAGTATTATCACTTAAAATAAGTGATTAATAAGAGAATTTGAGTGTGTTCAAGCTAAAGAAGGATTTAGAATTTGTGGTCGAATCTAGTGAGAAAAAGGTTTCTAGCAAAAGTGATAAGAGATTAAATCAGAATATTGAGGTAGATATTTTTGTGATATTTTAGAAAATTTTAAAGTTCCAAATGTATTTGTTTTAAAGAAAAATATTTTTGATTTTTTTTTTAATTTTTTTAATTTTTGTTTTTGGAATTTTTTTTAATTTTCTAAAAAAGCATACTTGGAACGAACATATGATTAAGTCACTGAATTTAAACAATAAACAGGAAGAATATTCCACACCCCCTAACTTAAATGTAGCATTGTCCTCAATGCAAATCAAGAACACACCATGAAGAGAGGAAAAGAAAGATATTACCTAAATGGAGCGATCCCCGATAAGTACGAGTCCATTGAATCTAAAAAAACATGTTAGAACCAATCACAATAAAAGGAATAAAAAAAACTTTAACTATTTACTCTAAACTATAACTAAAAAAATTAAAAGGAAATAAAGAACCTAACTATCTACGACCTACGATTTGAATTCCTAATAAGTTATACACTAGAAGTAAAAAAAATTGAGGGTCCACCCAAAATACGATATGACTTTGAGGGATAATTGGTGTACCCCCATTTTCATGTATACCTCCCAGAAAAGAAGAATTATATTTGAACAACGGAAGTCATGTGTAACGCTGAAGAAATAAACCATCACCAATTAAATTTTTTAAACGGATGATGGGGATTTGGATGCTACGGGGGACATGTACAATTGGGATCAAGAAAAATATAATAACCTCCTAAATATTTTTAAAGTACTATGGGAAGCAGGGCACACAAAAAGGAAAAATCCATCTTGAAAAATAATTCACGCAAAGAGTCCTCATCAGTAAAAGGTATAAAGTTTCAAAAGTGTCAACTGACTCATAGGAATCCAGCGGTACTTTTAATGGTTTAAAAATGGAGAATGATAATGGTGATGAAATAAATTCAATCTCAAGTGATTCATCGTCACTTATAGATTGAATTTCAAGGGAGAAAGAGTCACTTTCGACGAGACATTCTTCAAAAATTTGAGCTGAAACATAAGTCTCAACCACCCCTTTGTTTCCCAAAGAAGAACTAGTCTCCTTGCAAAGTGTTTCGATTTCTAAATCATCACCAAGTATTTTCTTCGCGCCTTGAATGAAAAGAAGAAAGGTTTCTTCCAAAGTAGGCTTCCTTGGCTCTAGCACCTTGGATTCCTCATTTGGCTGAAAACGTTCTTCAGCTTAAAAAATATCAAAAGAAAACTCGTCATTGGATTCGAATAATGCATCTAACTCTTGTTCCCCAAAATGATTTTCTTTCATATATTTCTTTTCGAGCCATTCATTCCCAAGAATTCAAAGTCCCTCACCAATGGTAATAGGTCGAGGCACGAATTCTTGAAAATAAAAAGTTTGAAAATGATTTTCTTCCAGATATTTGTTTTCAAGCCTTTCATTCTCAAGAATTCGAAGTCCCTCACCAATGGTAATAGGTCGAGACGCAAATTCTTGAAAATAAAGAGTTTAAAAATGAGTTTCTTCCCAATATTTGTTTTCAAGCCTTTCATTCTCAAGAATTCGAAGGCCCTCACCAATGGTAATATATCGAGGCACGGATTCTTGAAAATAAAATGTTTGAGAACTATTCCCATATGAACCATTATAATTATCGAACTCACTACAAAAAGACATGATTATCGAATAGTTTGTAGATGGGAAATTCACATAAAGATGTGTGCAGCCTAGAATTCAATATTTCTTAGCGCTCAAATGTCCAAGCCAATAAAAAAGGTTAAAACAAAGAATACAAATACAAAGGAAATCTATACTACAAAATAATAAATCAATTACAATCTATAACAAATAATTCCCTGGCAACGGTGCCATTTTTTATGTGGCAAAAATCGAGCGTCCGTGTAATACGTTAATCGTTGTTATCGGCTTTCGACCGCAATACAAAAAAATCTAAACTTTATCTACACTCTTATGGAGTATAGCAACTAGTCTTGGTATCGAATCCACGGGGAATGTTTGATAGATTTTAATTGATTTATTACTTCGAAAATAAAAGTGTTAAAGATCATGATGATGATGGGGGAGAAAGGAAAAAGATGAAAAATAAAGAAGTTAACTAAAACTAATTAAAACTTAAGCAAAGAATAAGAAAATGGTATTAGGATCACATCCTCGACATGGTCTAAACAACGTGCATTTAGGATTTTTGGTTCGAAAATAATTAATCGAGCATAAACAATTAATCATAAGCATCACGCATGAAGAGACTTAACCCAAAAATACAAGATAAAATTTTCAATCGAAAACGGTCCAAGTGTATTAAAATCAGTTTTTCTCTTTAAATACTAACGTGGAGTGACAAAGAAATCTAAACGCATAGTAAACCAATTTTTACAAACAAGGTTTCGATTCAATGTAATTTTACCTAAAACTTAACTTTCGAAGCTCAAATCCCATCAATGGCGGAAGCATGATCCCTACCCTTGAACTAGCTACTAAACATGATGGTATTAATAATGCAACAATCCATTAACAAGCATCTAAAAATAATGAAACAGTGCTGGAATTTAAGGTTACCAAGGTTGAAGAACACAATATGCAAGAAGAAATCAAAGCTTGAAAAAGAATCAAAAAAGCTATTGAATTGAAGGTGCAAAACTTGTAAATTATTCTCCTAGATATTTCTTCTTGATTAGGAGCTTTTACATGAATGAAAACTAATTTAAAATAACCCTAATGACTAAATATATAGGTTAGAAGTCGTTTAGAAGAGTCCTCAAAACATAAAACTCTCTAAGTTAACAATTTGGACAAAAATAAAAACCTCGCTTCAGATAATTTGTAACGGGTTTAAAGCGTGACAACATTTTATCACGGATCTGGAGCATTACTGATGGCGAACCGGTTTTCCTAGGACCCGAACCGGCTCGATTTTCCAGTGTAGCCCAAGCGATGCCTTGTGTGCTCGAAGTTCTTTTATTTATAGTTTTGCCACTAAATTTTCTTCTCAACTTCAAATGCGCATAACTTCTTCACCGTAGCTCGGATTGAAGGGTCGTTTTTTCCAGTATTATTGTGACTTAAAGATCGTTAATGTTTTAGTTTAATTATCCTCCGGGTCCCCACTATAAAATTACTAAAATGCCCTTCAACTTCCTTTCCTTTGTTTCTTTCAATGTGTCGATTTCTCTCCCGCATTCACTTGCAAGAAACACCTGTAAAGCACACAAGAAATACACAAAATAAGAAATAATTAACCAAAAGGGTTAGTATCAAGAATATGAGATAAATACATTCTATTTACATCGCACGAGACCACAAAAGAATCGAAATTAAGGGGATAAATATGAAATAGTTATGCCTTTTCAAATACCTAAGGCAGTTCCAAGAGCAAATCTAAGTTAGTGGTAATAACAACAAAATTTCGCGCCATTATTCAAGAAATATATATGCAAGTATGCAAGTATGCAAGTTCACGGCATTATATGTCAAAACATGATTTATTATCCAATGCCATAACCAGTAAGACAAGGCTGTAGCCGCTAATCAAAGGTCGCGGACTTAAGATACAAACACCCAAATTTACTATTCAAAATCTCAGTAAGATCAAAAAGAGGAAAATGTGTGGTTTGGGCCAAGAACACACCAAAAATAGCAATTCGTATTCTTAGCCTAAAATCGATCATAAAATCCCAAAAATCAACCATCAACCTAGCATTTTTTGTCAAAAACAATCCTATATCATCTCTACAACCCTCGTCAATAATAATCGACACTTATAACTCATCAGCGATGGACATACAATCCTAAATTCTAAAAAAAGAAAACACTAAGAAAACCCAAAAAGTCATAAAATGATAGAAATCTAGTTCTTAGGTTCACATTTTAAGTACATTTGACTACAGTTTAGATTCGATTCAGTTACATGAGTTACCAGATTATGCGGTTGAGTGTTTAGAATCCAAGTTAATATATATTCTACAACATTCAAGAACATAAACTCAGTAAAATCCCAAGTTCTATTTCTTTTGAATCTAGCTTTGATATAAACGGGTTTTACCACAAATTTATGGACAAAATTCGCAAATGCGGACAAGATAATGAATAAACTACAAGAAAATAAGGGAAATCTAACCAGAAATCAAGTAAACAAAGTCATCAAAAATTTCCCTTAGAACAACCAAAAATCGCATAACTTTTACTCTCAGGTGTTGAAAAAGTAAATGAGACCTAAGACCCAACCCATTTATATAAAGGGGAGCATAATACAAAACTTCACAGAACTTAAAACTCCCGAGCAATAGGTCACGATATAACAATGCTTCATCCTCTTAACGATAGGCCTCGTCATCAAAAAGGCTTCATCCTCTTAACGATAGGCATCGGCATTTAAAAAGTTGCATCCTTCATAAGGCCTCAGCCTGTATGCATCAGTTTTAGCATGCAAAAGCCTCATACCTAAAAATCTTTGTATTTGAGATTCTGGAAGGATAAACATGACATAATTTGAAGCATCTTAAGAAAGGCCTCATCCATAAGGCAAAGCTCTACGTACATTAACAAATCCCTAGTATTAAATCACTTACCTCTTAGACCTGAGACTTAGGGGCTTCTGTTATGCCCAAAATATATCGTCCAATGACCAAGAGACATGTGGAATTGAGGCTCACATAGATAAGAAGATATATGCTCAAGGACAAGTAAAATGCCTCAACCTATAAAGAAGGTAAAGGTTTGGTACTTAACCAAGTCACGGACCATACTTCATCAATTATTTAAATTCATTAAACCATGGCTTAGTATATTGAAGGTTGCGGAACCTAATAACAAAACTATCCCAAAAGGCCATATCCAGTTACATAACATGTCGCAACCTCTCAAGAACAACATGGCTTCAAATTAACAAGTCGCGGACCCTTATATGTCAGCATTATATTGCTAGTTATCCACCTTCTAGAAAGACTCCTTCATATCATCCTTATTTACAAGGCATGTGCATAATGCATGTGAGGTCCCAACCTAACTACTATATATAGAGGTCCATGCGTCCTCATTCGATAAAAAACATATGGGTAGCGAAGTTCTTCCCAATTCTCTTTAGCTTCTATTTACACTAGAGTTCCTACATAGGTCACCTGCTCTGGTAACCCAAGACAGCAGCAGTCGTGGCCTTTTACTAGTTTACCCTACAAGGCCACGACCTGATTAGCACAACACATGTGTGTTTGTATGTATATCCTACCTCTTTCTTCTTGTACACCTCTAAGCATCCCCATCTATACTTAATGCATGTATATAATGAGAATCATGCCCTAAAGTGGACGTATGCTCATTTTCATGGTTGAACCCATCTAAATCCCATTTTTATCTCTTTTTTACTTTATTTATATACTTAAAGTGTTGTGTATCTCTTTGTGGCAATATTTACTTTAGTAAATCCATTTTGACGTAATAACATGGATGTTTGTGATTGTTATTCTATCAATTGCATACTTTTGATCATACGCTATACGCCATTTTAGAATTAGGTTATGACTTCTAGTCATTCTCCATAGATCTTCCTAATCATCTTTTTATGTGGTTAATTGAAGACTTTTTCCACATCACTTAGTTGAATCACATGTTATGATAATTGAATTTGCAAGAAAATTGCTTGAACAAAAATTGACCATGATATGCGATCAAACATATTCTACCCACACCCTCTAGGTTCGTTTTAGGTTAAACACTCGCATAATAAACACACATACTCAGATTGTACATACTCATGATGCTAACATAAAACCATCAGAGTAGCCAAGATGGTGTGAGTATCACAATCATCGTAATGTCCTGCCTACCCACACCCGCACATGCAATGACGAGCATCAATTTGTCTCTAATACATGTTTATTATCTTAAGCATTAATTATCTTTCCATTATGATGTTTTCATTATTTACAACTAGAATTGAAATATAATTCAGGCATCGCATCTATCTTTAGTCCCATGCCTAAATATCACCATAACTATAAGTATTACTTAGTCTCTCACTTAGGAAGAATACCTAAAATACAATCAACAACTAGTCTCACCAGGATAAAACAAAGTAACGACGTATTACCTAATCTCATGCGTAAGAAATACTCAAATGTACAGGTTAACACTACCTAGTCCCATACATAGGAAGCATCAACGACAATTAATATGCATACTCTCTAGTCCTATAGCTAAAAAGTAGCATGCTAATAACAAGGGTGAAAGTACAACTAACGTGCGTAATCCCAACGTCCCAGCGACATCATTTTAATAACATACACAATTTTTACATTTAGTACATTCTTAATCCAACATTATAATTCTTTATTTTTTAACTATACAAGTCCTATTTCATAAGCATAAAAAAATCTAAGCATATGATGCACAAGTTCTACAAAATATCCCAATAATTTTTCCAAATTCAATATTTCAATACGAGTGAATTAATCAAATTAAATCATAAATTGGTACAAATATGCGTATTAGTAATTTTTAGCAACATTTCATACATTCTACATCTTATTAATCATTTATATGATTTTATAAATCAAAACCTATTATGAAATTATATATATGAATTAACAAGCGAGCCATCCCAATAACCAACAATAACAAAGTCTACTACTCTAAGCATGAGGTATTTTAAGTATTAAAACCAATATTAGAAGTTGATAAAAATGAATTTGTAATTAGTTTCTCACTTTCCCTAATTAAGTTGTTAATCGTCTTTAGAAAATATGCTTATTTAATGTTTAGGCAACATTTAAATCAAAAACTACTTAATGAGAAAATTACAGATATTCTTGCGTGATAAATAATTATTCTACAAATCTGATCAGACCTCTACGTTCGTCTCGCAGAAATATGCAACGTTTCTTTTATGGCCTTCATTAAAATATTACTATAAATATCTCCAAATTAGGGTTGAGTTGTTGTTATAATGGAGGTTTAGGGTTGAAAAAGGGGGAGAAAAGAATTTTATAGCTTCTGCTTTGTTTTTTAGGAAGAGTTGTAAAAGTGTACGTAAGAGAAAAATTAAAGTAGCGTTCCCTTTAAAACCCATGCCAAAAGAGTCCTAACGAAATTACCTAAGCCTAAAACAAAAGTCCCCAACCAAAACTCCTCGCGCGTGCCCAGCTGCAAGCACGCATGAACAAGACCACGGACGAGGCTCACCGTAATCGTGGGTCCCCACGACCAACCCCTATCTCCCTCCCTTATTTTCTTCTCCTATTTTAATTTAAGAATTAACTTTTAAAAGTCCTACTTATACCAAACTCTAAACAAAACCAACTCGTGATTAAATTTTCAAAAACCAATAATCGGAGTCCAACAAATCATAAAAATTCTAAATTAATCCATAAGTTTAAACCTAAATACCAATTTGTAATATTATTAATCAAATGCACAAAATAATCATGTAATTAATCGAAAATCATAAAATTTAATTTCAATCAATTATTTTTAATTTAATTCAAATTCTAACTAAAATAATCATTTTGTAGGAAAAAATTTCCAATCGAGTCATTTGTAGTATTGGCTAAATTTCGCTGGACAAAACATTTTGGTCACTGTGGTTCTTTCATATATCATCCTTGAATAATTTGGGTATCTTCCTATTCACCTTCATCAAATTCATTCCAAATGTTCTTTTCCCAAAGGTATTTTGACCAGGTTCTCTTTTATATATGTTGGAGACAAATTAAATGTGACTAAATTAATTTGTAAGAAGTTTTTCAGTCAGTGTAAAAATCCTGTATTTTTGTTGGAAAACTTCCCAGGTCGTTCGAACGAACCTGTTCGAACGAGTTTGCTAACGTCAATGTGCTCAAAGTACTCTGACATTTTGTTAGAAGATTCGTTAGAATGTCGTTCGAATGAGATTCTTCACATTCTTTGCTGGCTTTTCGTTAGAATAATCATTCGAACGACCTGCTGCCAGTTTGATTTTTTTTATTTTCGATAGTTTCTCCCTTAACTGTTTTGGTCCACTACTTTTTCCTTATCTATCTTTAGTGGACAAAAACAACAGTTAGGACTTTAACTTTTGAACACAAGAGAAAACATAAAACAACTTTTCCCTTTTGTCTCCAACAATAATGTGATCTTTTAATCATATTTTGAGAACCAAAAACACCCATCAACATCCTACAAAATTTCCATACTTGCTATGTGCGTTGGAGCTTCGTACAAGTGATGATTGGAGACGGTAATTGGGGTTTGATGGATCCCGAGACACGAGAAGTGTTGTGCAAAGCATTGGATCTTCGCATACTACAAATGGAGGTATTGGAGACGGCATCGACGAGTCTTAGTGAGCCAAGTCTGTAAGTCTTTTGAGTCTCTTTGTAAAACCATATTTGTAGTGGATTTGTCTAGGCCCAGCCATCCGAGGTTTTTCCCATTTGGGTTTTCCTCATACATAGGCGTGTTGTGGTTGTGATCTCTTATTTCATATTGCATAATCACCTAGATGTATGTGTAGGCTAAAAGGATAAAATTTGGCTTAATTTATATTTTCGACTTAAATTGAAAATTTCCACAACCTACATGTTTATTGTTCTTGCTTACTCGAGAATTTGGAAAGAAGATAAAAATTGGAATATTTTTATCCTTGCTTAATTTGATATTGGTGTGGTGTGTGTATTCTACGAAATAATTTAAATCTATAAAACCTTGCAACTTCAAATTGGTATCAGTACGAGTCTCTATAAGTTATTTAGAGGAATCCTGGAGGTTATATGGAAAGTTTTTCATCGAATTGACCACCTATGTTTGATGGAACTAATTACACCTATTGGAAAGCATGTATGAAGGCTGCCCTAAAATCAATTGATGAACGTGTGTGGGTTGATGTTGAAAGAGGATGGTTCGCTCCTACTATGATTGTTGATGATGAAACTATTTTAAAACCTATAGAAAATTGGAATGAGGATGAATTAAAATTGGGTAACTTTAACTCTAAAGGTTTAAATGCAATATTTAGTGTTGTGACTCCCGAGGAGTTTCGGCGTATCATGACTTGTGAAACTTCTAAGGATGCTTGGAATATTCTACAAGTTACTCATGAGGGAACGAGTTTGGTTAAAGAATCTAAACTTTAAAAATAAACCACTCAATTTGAAACCATCACCATAAAAGAAAGTGACACATTTGATGAATTCTATGCCCATATTTTCGATATTGTTAATTCATGTTTCAACTTAGGTGATAAAATTCTTGAAAATCGTGTAGTATAGAAAATTTTTAGATCTCTTCCTAAACGTTTCATTCCAAAAGTCACAGTTCTTAATTCTTTCGGAAACTTAAATTCATCAAAACTTGAAGAGCTTGTAGGCGATCTCCAAACATATGAATTAGATGTGTTCCCTAAAGATATTAAAACAAAAGATAATGGAGTAGCCTTAAAAGCTAGGAAAGAAGAATTGTTTGATTCCGAAGAGTCCGACATGGACCCTGATGATATAGCCTTATTTGCTAAAAAAAATTAAAAATTTCTCAAATTTAAAAAACAAAATTCTAAGTTTAAAAAAACTAAATTTGAGAAAAACAAAAACAAGGCAAGTAGGAGTTTTAATAATCAGGAACAAAAGAAGTTAAAAAATGAAAATTTTAAATGAGATAACTTTAAAAAGGATGATTCTGAGAGATGCTTTGAGTGCTAAGGACAAGGTCATAGAGCATATGAGTGTCCTACTAAGCTTAAGAGACAAGGTAAAGAAAAAGTCGTTTATAATGCTACTCTTAGCGATAGTGAAATTGAGTCTGACGACTCTGATGATTTCGTTCCTTCTAGAAATAACTTCACTGCCTTTATAGTGAGTCATGCTAGTAATTCAAGTGAGTCACATCCAAATGTTGACAATTACGAGCAAGATCTTCAGGTTGTTTCCACTCACTCAACAAGTAGTGATGAAAAAGTAAGTGAGAGTGAAGTAGATGAGAGTGAATTATAATCCGCCTATTCTGGACTATACACTGAGTCTCTTCGTATTCAAAAGGTAAATAAAAAATTAACCTTTAAAGTTTTAACTTTATAAAAGGTGTTGAAAATCTTGAAGAAGAAGGAGGCTTTGGTTAGTCTACTTGAGGCTATAAAAACTTCTCTTTCAAAGAAGCTTATTTTGGTGAGTAAAGAAAAATGTGATTTGACAGAGTCTCGAACTCGTGTTAGCAATGATCTTCGTAAATCCTTGGAGATTAGAAAAGATCTTGAAGAAAAATTTATCAATCTTGAGAAAGATCTCGAGTCCTCTATGGAAGTCAAAGTCACTCTAGAAGATAATTTAGGAAGAATGGGTAAATTATGTCTAGGTCCTATTTTAGGGTATAAGGAAAAAGGTTACCAAGAGAGAAACGGTATAGGATATGAAGAAGGAGAGTCATCCAAAGCAAAATCCGTACCCGTAGCTAAGTTTGTTACCAAAACAAATGCATCTCAACCTTATTTACCTAAAATAATTCCTCCTAAGAAAAATCCAAAAGTGACTCCAAAACAACCCTATGTGTGCCCTCATTGTCACAAACGGGGTCACCTTAGAGATTTTTATTACAAGCTTGGGAAGAACTCTTATTTCACAACTTCTAAGCAACACTATAGATCCTTAGCTAGACTTAAGAGACAAGTTGAGTATCTAATTAATACATCCAAAGGTCTAATGGAAGAGTTTCTAAGGTTCTCTAAAGCCCAAGGAAATAATTCCAACCAAAATACTAGAGTCGACAAAGGGAAGAATACAACTAAAGCTTGGGTTAAGAAAGATGAGACCAATAAAGCGTTAGTTGTTCATATTTCACTTAAGGCTCAAAATACCTCATAATGGTATTTTGATAGTGGTTGTTCGAGACATATGACAAGTGATAAAATTCTTTTTACTACATTTGAAAACTATAAAGATGGCAAGGTCACCTTTAGCAATGGAAGTAAGTCTCTAATCAAGGGAAGAGGCACCATAGAGGTTTCTAGTTTACCAAAACTAGAAAATTTTCTTTATGTTGATGGACTCACAGATAATTTGATAAGCATTATCCAATTATGCGATGACAACCTTGATGTTAAGTTTAGCCAATCAGAGTGCACCGTTTATAATAAATCGGGTGAGGGTATTTTACAAGGTATGAGCACTAGTGATAATTGTTATGAAATTGTTCCAAAATACTCTTTAGTTTGCAATAGTGCCAAGGTCCCATCTTCCGATCTTTGGCATCAACGGTTAGGTCATGTAAACTTTAGAGATCTTGATCGCCTAGTTAGGAAAGACCTAGTCCATGGCTTAAAATCCTTAGGAAAACCTACCTCCTCAATTTGTAAACCTTGTTAATTAGGAAAGCAAATTAAGAGCCCTCATAGGAAGTTGAACTCTATAACCACCTCTCGTGTCCTAGAATTGATTCATATGGACCTTATGGGTACCACTCGTATCGAGAGTATAGGAGGAAAAAGATATATCTTAGTGATGGTAGATGACTTTTCTAGATATTCTATAGTAGGATTTTTAAGAGAAAAGTCCGATGTGGTTGAATTTTTAACGGTTATATGTCGAGTCCTTCAAAATCAACATGGGGTCATCATAAATCGTTTTAGAAGTGATAATGGAATCGAATTTAAAGAATCTGGTGTGAATGCCTTTTATGATGAAGTTGGTATTAAACATGAATTCTCAGTCGTTCGAACTCCACAACAAAATGGTATAGTCGAGACAAAGAATCGAACGATACAAGAAATGGCAAGTCCAATGCTCCTTGGTAGAAAGTGCCTCGTAGGTTTTGGACGAAAGTGGTTACCACCGTTTGTCGCATCGTGAATAGGGTTTATTTGCGTCCTAATACTAATACAACGCCATATGAATTGTGGACTGGAAAGAAACCTAATTTGGCCTATTTTAGAGTTTTTGGTAGTCCTTATTTTATCCTTATAGATTGAGAGCTTCTAGGTAAATTTGACTCGAGGAGTGATGAAGGTATCTTCCTAGGATATTCTCAAAATAGTAGAGCTTTTAGAGTTTACAAATTAGTAAATTCTAAAGTTATGGAATCAATAAATGTAGTCATAAAATATGATGCTCCAGTACATGTGTTGATAATGAGGAAGATTCTCCTTGTACGTGTGAAGCCCCCTCCGATGTTGAAAACATCGAGTCGCTTAATGACTCGGTGGACCCCATAATTGAAACAAAGGATCCTTCTCCATGGGTTCATAAAAGTAATGACCCCTCCAAAATTACAGGAAATCCTGAATTAGGTGTCAAGACTAGGTCGCAATGTCACACCCCGCAAAAACCGACAGACGGGGTGGCCAGCCACCGCCGCCGAACTATGTCGGGCATGATCTAAATAAATACCATCCTTAGCATGAGACAGATATGATACATAAATGAATCAGTCCATAAGATAAATAATTGAATCAATCTCAAATGATCATAAACAGCTAAGCGATAAAAGATCCATCACATGCTAACTACGAATAAATCCAATCTCCAAAACTGAAAAAAAAAAATTGAATAATAAAGATCTGAATAATCCAACAGAAATCATCTAAACAACTTTGGAACCGAATGGCCTAATAAAACTCCAATGAAGTCTCATAATTAAATACGACTGGAAAAGAAAGTCTAACTAAACTATGCCATGAAAATAAATAACTCCAGTTGCACCTCCAAACGATAAACTCCGATAAACTTATGCAGCTTCTCCAATTCAAATCCTGAAAAAGATTAGTCAACGCATGGGTCAGAGCCAAAGCCTCGAGCAAGAATACACACTACTCCCCTCAAATAGGATCCTTGAACTCAAACAGTAGCATTATACGCAATAAATATCACAATAGAATATTTTAAATTAAACGGGATGATTAAACGTGATAAATATAAATCAATAACTACCCGCAGAAATTCCCATTATAAAGGCACACCAATATGATTTTAAATTCTTAAGTACCACGATATTAATTTAATTAAATGAACCAACTTTATTGTTCTCACTTTTTTTTTATTAAAGTGTCACACTTCTCCTTGTCAATCGTCCTCTGACCCGTTTAAACTGTCGGCCCCGACACATGACAAGGTTCCACACACGACACGACATAAATCGTCCTCTGACCCATTTAAACTGTTGGCCCCGACACATTATGTCGCCACAAATTTTAATACCCGTTTTTATCTTAGGCATTAATTCTCAATTTCTAAATTTATAATCACCCCACCCTTTTAATCGATGTGAGATCCTCAAAATACCCCTTAGTCCCATAACTAAGGGTCCCCAAGTTATTATTACGTCCTAACCTATGTATAGGAAGAATTTATATCCTAAACTTCGACCTAGTCTCATGCCTAGGTTAGCGTAATGATGAAAAAGTACCAAAAATCAGCCCACCTCCAAGATGATAAAAACATGATAATCTACCCTCACTAGTTCCATACCTAGAAGGCGTAAATCATTAAAAGGCCTACCCACTAGTCCTATACCTAGAAGGCATCCTAAAGTATAGGGAGAGAAAAATTATCCAACAATCCGTCGTCACAAAGGCAATATAATAATACCAACAAGTCACACCAACAAGAATAATTAATCAACGTACAAATCTATGCATGATAGTCCAATTCAATTAAATCTTTAATTCAATTATCACAACGTCAAAAATACCCAAATAGTCTCATTTAATTATTTTAAATTAAACATACCAAGTTTTCATCATATATATATATATCAAAAACCAAATTTCATTATCTCTACATGTATTACATGAGTAATATGCACCCAACTTTATTTATTTCAAAACTAGGGTTTTTCTATATGCAACCTACACCAATAAAACCCAAAATCACTCACGAATTCTACGTACCCAAAGGGTTATGAATATTATTCAGATTAAAAGATTTTATAAAATCAGCCCCATAGTTAGTGTTCACTTTTTCTAATTAAGTTACTAATTATTTTTAAGAAAACATGTAATTAAGTGTTTAAAGACACGTAAAACACATAATACTAAAGGAAAAGAATAGAGTATTCATGCCTGTAAAGATTGTGTTGAAAATCTTATTAGAAATTTGGATTCCTCTCGAAAAATTAGCAAAGAAGTGTTCTTGAATCGATCGTGATTAACCCCAATTAAGCCTCCCAAAACTTGTGACAAAAACTTGATTATGAAGAAGGTTGATGATTATGAGTGAGAGGAAAAATATTTGGAAGTGTTCTCTCGTGAAAAACTTGAGAAAAAATGATTATGAGAAGTCTCCCTACGGATTAACAAGGTTATATATTGATTAGGAGTCCTAACCCTACACGAACTCTCATTAAAAAAAACTTGCAACGCACGATTTCTAGGGCCATCGATCGATCTATGAAAATCATCGACCAATCGATCATGCCTAAAATCTGATAGTTTCCCTCAAAAATGCCATAAGGCAAAATATTAAAAACTTCATATAAAATCCGTTTTAACTCCGATTTCAATTCCGCTTGAAGTTTTATTCTTCTAAAATCATAACCAACATATTTATCCAATAAAAATTATTAAATCCAAAAATTTATTTTTCTCGAATATTCCAATTAATTAATTAAAATAATAAATAAAAGCACGAGGTGTTACACGCTACTAGATAATGAGGTTAATTATTTATGTTATACCTCTAAAATTGAACCTAAAAATTTTAAAGAATCATTAAAAGATGAACATTGAATTAATATCATGCAAGAAGAGTTGTTTCAATTTAAGAAAAATGATGTTTGGGAATTAGTCCCTAGGCCTACTAATACTAACGTCATTGGTACCAAATGGATTTTTAAAAATAAAATGGATGAAAATGGTGTCATTGTTCGTAACATAGCTAGGTTGGTTGCCCAAGGTTACACCCAAATAAAAGGTGTTAACTTTGATGAGACTTTTGCTCCTGTTGCTAGGTTAGAATCGGTTCGTCTTTTACTAGCCATAGCATGTCATCTTAAATTCAAATTGTATCAAAAGGATGTCAAAAGTGCTTTTTTAAATGGCATCCTTCAGGATAAAGTCTATGTTGAACAACTTAAAGTGTGTGAAGACCTTAAATATCGTAGGCATGCCTTCTTTTTAAAGAAAGCGTTATATGGTTTGAAACAAGCACCACGAGCATGGTATGAGAGGCTCACCTCTTATCTCCTTTCTCGCGGCTTTTTGAGAGGGGGAGTAGATATGACTTTATTTGTTCGTCACGATGAGAATGCGATCTTAGTTGCCTAAGTGTATGTTGATGACATAGTTTTTGGATCTACATGCTATAAATATACTCATCTTTTCTCAAAAGAAATGCATGATGAATTTGAGATGAGTATGGTCGGTGAGCTTACCTTCTTCCTAGGTCTTCAAGTTCGTCAACTCGATAATGGGATATTTTTGTCCTAAACTAAGTATACTAAAGACCTTGTAAAGAAATTTAAACTAGAATCCTCTAAGCATGGACGTACTCCAATGAGCACACTCTCTTTAGGAGTATGATAGGTAGTCTACTTTACCTAACCGCTACTCGTCCGAATATTTCCTTTAGTGTAGGATTTTGTGGCCACTATCAAGCCATCCCAAAAGAATCTCATTTACTTACCATTAAACGTATTATCACATATGTTAGTGGGACCATATCTTTTGGGATATGGTATTCCTTTTACATCAATGATTGTCTATCGGCATATTCGGATGTCGATTGGGCAGGAGATGTTGATGGATGCAAAAGTACACATGGAGGTTGTTTTTACTTTGGTAGTGCAATTGTCTCATGGATAAGCAAGAAACAAAATTCCATTTCTTTTTCCACAGCAGAGGCCGAATACATAGCCGCTGGGAGTTGTTGCACTCAACTCATTTCGATGAAACAAATGTTGGAGGATTACGGTATTCCAGAAGGCACTATGACTATTTACTGTGACAATACGAGTGCTATTAACATTTTCAAAAATCCTGTCCAACATTCTAGGACAAAGCACATTACGATTCGTGAACACTTCATTCGATAATTAGTTGAAGAAAAAGTCATTTCCTTGAGCTCTGTAGGCACCGATTATCAATTGGCCGATATCTTTACCAAACCTCTAGATGCCCTTAGGTTTGAAAACCTTAGGAATTCATTGGGGTTTTATCCATTGATTGAGTTCGGAGTCGGTCATCTAGTTTAGGTTATTTCTCATGTCTATTTTTATACCTATGAACTAGATTATTCCTTGTATATACTTTTTATAAAAATTTAAAAACATTTTCCTTTTTTGTCTGTAGTAGAATGGCCTTTATAAAACTTTTGTCCATATAAGTAATATGTATGATGTTTTCGGATCTCTATCTCATTCCATATCCACGTGGCTTTCGATGAGATGCTAATCCGACCGGATTTGGAAAAATTATCATTATATTCATCCGATTTATTTGTGCTTAGCAATGGACACGGGCTGCAAAAAACAATTTTTTTTGCGTGAATTTTATATTGATGGAAGGCATAGGTTGAAGATCAATGGTTTTGCATAATTAATCCATATTGCTTATGTTTTGGTGACGCTATTGGAATGAGAATCATCAATCTTCCAAGCGTTTATTTTTATGGATAGTATTGCATCATATTCCATTTATTGTCACAAGGCATACGAGAGTGTATATTACATGAATATATTGTTTGGCATTTTGCACTTTTGTGTTGTCTCTATAATGCTCTCACTCGTATTGTTCACACCCCTACATTCCCGCTCTCATGGTTTGGAAATATCTACACTAATTGGAACATATTGAAAATTATTATTTTTGGTTTCTAACCTTTCAGGCCTTCTATTATGAATTTTTAACATTTTTTTTTGTTTCTTTTGAAGTTTTCAAAACGTTGTTTTTTCATTAAAAAATCTCGTTCGAATGAGTTTTGGCTCCTAAGATTGTGTCTTTTCGTTCGATGTTCGTTCAAACGAAGTCGTTCGAATGACTTTCCAACGACTTTTGAATTCTCGTTGGATATATCTTTAAGTTTCGTTCGAACAAGATTTAATTTCGTTCGAACGACCTGCATTTTAAAGTGGCGATTCAGTCTATTTTTTCTCACCGTTTCAGCTTCCACTTATTTTCTCTCTCTTCTGTTCCAACACGAACCCATTTCCCCATTTTACCCTACCTTCTCTCTCTCTCTCCACTCTTCCTTAACCCCTCTACATACCACGATATCCCCTCTCTCTCTACTTTACCTATTCTTCCCACTACCTCAATTCCACCATTTCTACACAGCTACACCCCATTTCTGAGATTACACCATTTCATGATTTCCTCCCTCCTCACCTCTATTGGGTACATTTTTTTTATTACTTTTTATCTTTTTTGTTCAATTTTTATAGGGTTGAGCATATATGAGTTGGGTTACTTAGAAATACTCAAATAATTTTTTTCTTCCCAGTTCATATACACTCTATCCATCTCTTTCGGGTTATATACTCTTTATATACATTTTTTCCCTCAATTAAGTGTTAATATCATGAAATTTTTTTCCATTTCTTCAAATATCAATTTTTTTAAATTTCATGACATTACATTTCACTTGTCTTCTGTACATTTCCTATTTTTATATTTTGTTGCTGCTAAAGGAGTTTGGGATTTTTCTGGTTTGGTTTTGTTGGTGTTAGTGATGGGTGGTTTGGGTGGTATATCCTTGTAGGTTCTAGACTTTGTTTTTCTTCTTGTCCTCCAATTATGATAATTCTTGGCAGTCATAATCGACATAATCACCACATCGCTGTATCTGAAGAGGAGCGTTCCTCCTCCTCCTCCTCCTCTTCTGATGAGAACCATTCTACGGAATCCTCCATTCCCAACCTTAAACTACATTGGCGAACTCTTGAAAATCACACCTTATATCACATTCAAGGGTTCACAACTCGTGCTTTTGTACGTGAAAAGGTCGTTGACCTCCACTCCCTCTCTAGCACTATAGTCTTCACATGGATGTCTACCTTAGGTTGGGATTCCCTTTTTAACCTTACAGATACTATTTATCCCAATCTTATTAAGGAGTATTTTTTTAGGATGCATGTTCTAGAAAGAGGTCTTTTCTCCGTTGTCCGTGGTCGGTAAATCATAATCACATATGAGTCCATTGCCCGCCTCGTAGGCTTACCTCGCATCAACAACCTCTCTTATCCTTGGCTGCCTGACTCTCGCCCTGCGGGACAACTCATTTTGTCCACCGTATGTCATACGGTTATTCCCGGATGCATCACAATCTTTTATAAAAATCTTAATCCAGATTTTATGATCCTTAACAGGATTGTGTGTACCTACATCCTTCCTCATGCCAATTCCACTCAAATTTCTAAGGCACATATGGAACTCGTGTTTTCCATTAGCATCACGGCTGGTATTGACCTTCCCAACTTCATCTTTGGTGTTATTAAAGTCGTTAACGTAAATCCACTTGGTCCGGTTAGGGACGCCTTACCTTTTGCTGTTATTATTACTTGACATTACCTTGCAGTTGGCTGTCCTCTTCCTCCCTCAGATATTCCCATCACTCAGTTTCAGCACATTAATATGACTTCTGTTGGTCGCTCCGGCGGTCACCTTCCTCGTGATACACCTCAGTACACTCCTTCCCAATCTGTGTCATCCCACTCTGCCGCTTCTACCACTCCCGCACCTGTTCGACCTTCTTCGTCACGGTCACATCCACCCCCCATTCCTCCCATTGAGTTGGAGGACATTATAGTGGTACGTTCACGGGTTCAGGAACTTTAAGAGGAACATTGACAGGATAGGGCTCTTTTGCAGGAGCTATTGCTTACCATGCAGTGTGACCGTCAGCGAGCCGATGAGGCTCAATCTCATAGGGAGGAGGCTCAGTTACATAGAGATGAGTCCCAATCCCGATGTGATTATGTTCTCATAGAACATCGTTGGGAGATACTCCGTTTAGAGATACATTGTGGTGCGGGATCTTCAGGCACCGAATCCGCTCCAAATGATGCTCCACATGATGCTCCTGCCCCTTGATGTCACTTTCCCTCTGGTTTTATGTCACTATTGAACGTGTGAGAGCGAGGAATTTGTATTTTCTTCATTTCCTATTCTCACTTATACCAGCATCTTGTATTTTTTGGATTTGGATTCTGTTGGATTTAACTTGTCTTATATTAGTTTTAAAAGCGTTAATGAGTAATTCTAGTTCCTAATTTCCTATATTTGTTGGATGGATTGATGTCTGATTGTTGTTCCTTATTCGTCTATCTCTAATCCTATTCCTATACTTCATTTCCTTATTTATGAGCTACACTTGTTATATTCTCTAACCATGCAGGTTTTCGTTCTATCCCTTTGTCTTTTCCGGACAAAAAGGGGGAGGGAGCCTAATATTTTTGCTCTTACGCTCTATATTTCCCCATGCATTTTATGTCTTTGTTGGTTCATGTGTGTGGGATTCCTATTACAAATTCACAGGTCACCTTCAACAATGCAGCATTTAAAGTTTGTCAAGTCTGTCCTTATATTTTGGGTTTTGGGGATGGGTTTTAGAATCGACTTTACGGCTGGCTTAGCAAATTCAGAGTCATGTTGTTTGTATTTTATTTATTTTATGCTTTATCCCGGAATAGCCAAAGGGGGAGATTTGTAAGGACAAATTTCCAATCCAGTCATTTGTAGTATTGGCTAAATTCGGTTAGACAAAACATTTTGGTCATTGTTGTTCATTCATATATCATCCTTGAAGAATTTGGGTATTCGGCTATTCACCTTCATCAAACTCATTCCAAATGTTCTTTTCCCAAAGGTATTTTGACCAGGTTCTATTTTATATATGTTGGAGACAGACTAAATGTGACTAAGTTAATTTGTAATAAGTTTTTCAGTCAGTGTAAAAATCCTGTATTTTCGTTAGAAAACTTCCCAGGTCGTTCGAACGATCCCGTTCAAACAAACCTGTTCGAACGAGTTTGCTAACGTCAATGTGCTCAAGTACTCTGACATTTCGTTAGAAGATTCTTTGGAATGTCGTTCGAATGAAGTCGTTCGAACGAGATTTTGAACGAGATTTCGAACGAGATTCTACACATTCTTTACTGACTTTTCGTTAGAATGCTCGTTCGAACATAGTCGTTCGAACGACCTGCTGCTAGTTTGAAATTTTTTATTTTTGGCAGTTTCTCCCTTAACTGTTTTGGTCCACTACTTTTTCCTTATCTATCTTTAGTGGATGAAAACAGTAGTTAGGACTTTAACTTTTAAACACAAGAGAAAACATAAAATAACTTTTCCCTGTTGTCTCCAACATTTATGTGATCTTTAGATCATATTTTGAGAACCAAAAACACCCATCCACATCCTACAAAATGTTCATCCTTGCTATGTGCATTGAAGCTTCGCACAAGTGCTGATTGGAGATGGTAATTGGGTTTCGGTGGATACCGAGACAAGAAAAGTGTTGTGAAAAGTATTGGATCTTCGCGTACTAGAAATAGAGGTATTGGAGAGGATATCAGCGAGTCTTAGTGAGTCAATTCTGTAAGTCTTTTGAGTCTCTTTGTAAAACCATATTTGTAGTGGATTTGTCTAGGCCCAGCCATCCAAGGTTTTTCCCATTTGGGTTTTCCTCGTACATCGGCATGTTGTGGTTGTGATCTCTTATTTCATATCGCATAATCACCTAGATGTATGTGTAGGCTAAAAGGATAAATTTTGTCTTAATTTATATCTCCTACTTAGATTGAAAATTGCCATAACCTATATGTTTATTGTTCTTGCTTACTCAAGAATTTGGAAAGAAGATAAAAATTGGAATATTTCTATCTTTGCTTAATTTTTTATTGGTGTGGTGTGTGTATTCTATGAAATAATTTAAATTTATATAACCTTGCAACTTCATATTTTAATAAATTAATCCATTTGATTAACTAAATCCCCTTACCAAAGATACGGTGTATTCCAATAAAATTCGTACTATAAAATTTTCCAATAACATCCAGCAAGTAAGCACACTAAAAATAAATCTCGTGTGGGTGCATAGATGACAAAATACATGATAATATCATCATATTAAGAATATGTAAATACATATCCAATTATACCAGAGGAACATTCTTATAGGGCCAAATTTGGTTGTGTCCATCACATAGAAAAAAGATCACCTTCAGTTTAGAGGGACCCAAAGTAAATGTTTAAAGGGGCATGTGGGAGCAGATTCTTTCTTTCGACTGTAGTCACAAGTAATCATTTTTGCAGGATTAACAACCATCATACTACGGATATGGTAAATAAGGATTGAAAGTCCCATCTTGTTATTTTCCTATCAAATGATTGCTTAAAATCTTTCACAAAATTAGGATAACATTTCTCAATTTGAGAAAAAATACCAAGCCAGCCAAAAATCATCAAAAATTGAGGTACACAAGTCTCAAAGATTAAATCTAAATCAGCATAACATTACTAATGCATGGAGCGCTAAGAGAAAAGTTTATCGAATCTTGAAATGGCACCGCTAGACATCGAGGTACATGAACGTGACTTGGAACCAATAAAAATAGCCTAAAAATCACGAGGTAAGATAAAGAGAAAAATATGAAAAAATGGATAAAACAATAGATAAACCAAAGGATCCTAAACTTAAAATTTGTGTATGAATTTTATGTAAGACAATTAGTCAAACAATCATGAAATCTCACCCACATTTGACACTAGAGTAACAAAGTCCCAAATAGGTATAACAATGTAAGAAATTAAAAGGCTAAACACTACTCTAAGAAAATCAACCTTATCTCACACTACACCATTTGACTAAAATTGTCATACATTTTTGGCCAGGTGTTGTCAAGGTCCAAAATTGTGACAAAAAACATGCTCGTGTTATCAGGGTCCTTGTCTTTGACAACCAACAAGAACCACCTTTTCACTAAAAAAAATCACTTTCCCTCCTCTCTCTCATCAACCTGACTCCCTCTCTCTCCAACTTAAAAAATCTACCATTTTCTTTCCCCCAAAGGTACGATTTACTTATATATATCGTGTGTGTGTGTGTGTGTGTGTGTGTGCGCGCGCGCTCGCATATATATGTATATATACATATAAATGAAGTCGTAGTTGTAGTTATTTAATGTGCGTGTTTGTTTGTTGTAAAATAGTTCTATTTACATGTATGGCTTTGATATTGTTAGAAATAATTTATGAAAAACCTAGGTTTGAATGTTAAAACTATTATTTATCACAGTGTGAATATTTCCCTCTTGGTCCCAATTGAAGAGATTTTTCATAATACCATGGATCACAAAGGCAATAACTTAGCACGCTAGGGCATAAGTAGAAGATAATCTCATATGTCATCCTATTAACTCAACCGTTTGGAAAAACATAAATTGTAACTACCCAATGTAATATTCAATTGGTACTATCAACAGATGGGTTCAATCCATTAAGTAAACTATGCACCAATCAAAGTGCGTGGTCGGTGATCTTAGCACCCCTAAATCCTCCTCATTCGTTATGAATGAGATCGAAATTTTTTATGTTGTCTTTGTTGATACATGGTCCAAAGGAACCAAGTGGCGACATTAATGTCTACTTGGCACCATTGGTAGAAGAAATGAATTAGTTGCGGGTAACAGGAGAGAAATAATTTTATTTTAGTAAACATGAAGACTTCATATTAAAAGCTTGTTGATCTGGTCAATTCATGATTTCCCAGCTTATGAACTTTATCGTACTGTAATGTTCATGAAAACTTAAGGATAGTGGCAAAATTATATATCATTCTCATAGGAGATTCATGCCTACCAATCATAAGTTTCGATTCGATAAAGGTTTTAATTTTTTATCGGGTCAGATCGAACATAGACTACCTTCGAGAAAGCTTTTAGTTTCAGAAATTGAAAGGATGTCTTCCAAATATAGAGATAATGTACCAAGGAATAATCCTAAATTCGTAAATGTTTAGAATAAAAAGACCCCTACCTAGAATGAAGCCATTAAAAGAAAGCCGTGATCTAGAAGGTCAAAATTATTCGACTTGTCGCATTGAAAGTGTAACCCTTTATGCCATGTATTAGATATCATTCATGACAAGAAGAACATCATCGAACATCTTATGAGAGCATGATTAAGTGAAATTCATTCAAAGGTTGGAGAAAAGGCAAAGGGTGGTCTCAAAGTCTTTAAAATTACGCTGCAATTATGGTTGAAAAAAGACAGTTTTGGGAGGAATTTAATTCCCACTGGGACATATACTTTGACGAGCGAATAAAGAAATATTCTTTTAGACACACTCCATAATTTGAAAGTTCCCTTTAATTTTTCATCAAATTTATAGAGAATAGTGAGATATGCCACATGTGATCTACAGAAGTGCAAGTCTCGTGATTTGCATGTGATCATGCAAATGGTCCCTTTATTTTTTAAGCATTATTTCTGTAATTGAAAGGATTTACGGAGGTACATTATGCAGAGTATCATTTGTTTTGCACTTTTGTACACAAACGTAGTTAACGAAAGCACAGTGTGGCTATAAAGTAACTCTAGCTGAAGCAACTTGAGTGTTGGAGAAGTTCTTCCCCCGGCATTCTTCGACATAAGTATACACTTGTTAGTGCACTTATGCGATAAGGCGCTTCTTTGCGGACCAGTAAGATATCCATGGATATATCTATTTCAAAGGTATACTTGCTAATTTAATATATGGGTGAATATAGTTTAATTTACATAAATTAATTTAATATACAGGTTGATAATTTTTATTAACTTTAATATATAGGTTGATGAAACTTTTCAAAGAGTATGTTAAGAATACGAGGTATATTGAAGGATCAATCACGAAGGAATACATTATTTTGTAGAAATTCGTGTTCGCTGGGGAATATATGTCTGATCCTAACATTATAAATGATGTAGTTGAGTTCGTCTCATGTCATGGGCAAACGAGTAAGACACACAAGTTTACTATATGAGCAAGTGGCATGTTCTATGTTTGAAACCCATAAAGATGTCTACGAATGAAGAGAGTAAGTTTGTGTTGTAATTTTACTTCGTGTTCTTATCTTATATACTTTATCACCGTCTTGATAAAAAAAATTATTCAACGTAAAGAATAGAATGCTTTCGGGCATAATAAAAAATAAAGGACGGTTTCAAATTCAGAAAGTGAATTTAGACTGTGTTTGTCACGTGAAGTATTTATTACGTCAAACGTCCCTTAATAAATGATAAATAATTGAAACCTTTAAAACTAATTTAATTAACTTATGTAATCGATAATTTCAGTTGTTGAATATGGGTAATAACACATCAAGGCTTGCTCGTCTTGCCACAGGACCCAATTTCATGGAACACGAGTATAAGAAGTATTGGTTGAATGATTATGTATTCCCTCCGAGGTTATAAGAGCAAAACACTTTGTTACAAAATAATTTCTTACTTATTTCACGATGAGTGATAAAGATAAAAATATCATTGAAGTAGAAATTACTTACAGTAGTGTAATTCAAAATATTATCTAATTAGACTATATATATTTCAAAGATGTGTTTTATTGTGATTGGGTAAGAGTTGAGGACAAAAGTACTTATAAAATCGATTTGGGTACCAATTTGAAATTTTTAGACTCTTCCAAGATGAATAATGATGATGCTAGGATTTAGCACCACCAGATAAGTGATGATGAGCTCAAACAGTAACAACAATGGCAGTCATAGAGATGTATATGCGTGTAAGTGTATAGAAGGGATGAGTATAAGAGGAATAAGACAATGATGTATAGTGGTTCAGCCAATTAGGCCTACATCCACTATGAGTGTGTGATCCACTAAATATGGTACTAATGGCTTTGGATACAATGCACATAAGCTCACTCTCTCTCTACTGTGTGTACAAGCAGAGTTTTATCTAGGGTTACAAAGTATCGATCCCTTTACAGGGTTATAGATGACAAGTATATATAGGTCTTGGGGGTGCAGTGTACCCCCCCAAGCATGCATGGTGCATGTGAGTTATGATCTAGCCAATCCCCTGCTGACACCTGGAAGTGACACCTGTGACTAATGATGACATAATATTCCCTCACGTGAGGGGGTGATATTATTATAACGGTCTTCCACATATCATATGAGTCCCACACGCACTATTCCACGCATCTCCAAAATCACGCACTGTGATGATGTCACCCTCGGCCTGCGATGTGAGACCGAGGGTAAAGTTCCTGCTGGCAGCGAGCTTGTCCTAGTATGGGCCTCGTACTTTTGTACCCTCATAGGGTCGTCCAGACCAAAATGAGGGGTCAGTCCCTTAAAGGGTCGCCTGAGTTATGATGATGGGTCATCCCCTTGAAGGGTCGTCTGGGCCTGATGAGGGGTCGTCCCCTTGAAGGATCGTCTGGGCCTGATGAGGGGGTCGTCCCTTTGAAGGGTCATCTGGGCCTGATGAGGGGTCGGCCCCTTGAAGGGTCGTCTGAACCTGATGAGGGGTCGACCCCCCTTAAAGGGTCGTCTGAGTCATAATGATGATTCGGACCCTTGAAGGGTCGTTTGGGCCTGACGAACAGTTGGCCCCTTGAAGGGTCGTCTGACATTAGTTGAGAGATCATCTTGGCCTCGTCCAGGAGGAGGACACCCTCGGCCTGGTCGAGGGTATATATGGGTATATCAATCACTCCCCAGCCCTTAGTCATCGATGTTGTTGAGATGGCTGAGGGATAGTGCTTCTTTTGAGGCAAGTGTAGGATCGGTTTGATGAGTGACACCTGTCAAGAAGATTTGACACCTAAGCAGACACCCATCATTGTTCCAGTTTCCCAGATGTGGCGGCTGAACGCTTAACCTGGGACTTTGGGCCCTAATGATACCCCCCTCGTGGGTTGTATTTTACCTTGGTTAATGGGCCCACTCATTAGCGAGATATTTAAATGATTTTTTGAAGTCATTTTCTTTCTTCTTCGTGCCTTAACTCTCTCTCTAGATTCTCAACAGCTTCCATAGCCATTCCTGCAACCTTTCTGTATCAAGCTTCATTCAGCCGTTGTTTTCGTCTTCAGGTAATTTTCTTTGCCATAGATTCCATTTTTAATCTTCAATTTCATTTCTTGCATTGGGGTTGACGCCCCCTTCTGTTGTTTCTAGGGTTTCCTTGTGTTTTCCAGCGTCTTCTCCGGTGAGCTGAATTCTTCCTTTTCTTGAGTGTTCTTGATCAAAACCCATTATTTCTTTAATTTTAATCCAAAAGTCCAACTTAGTCAACTGCAAACTTGTTTGTAGTTAGGTTAGCCAAATTTCCTCAAGTGTAGGGTCTTCCCCTTAATGCTTAGGAGGCTTTATGATTTAGCCCAGGAATTCCCATCCCTGAGAGAGAAGTTCTTCGTAGAGATTAGGCGAATAGAGGAAGAGGACGAGAGGAGACGAGGGTCCGACCCTAATTGGGTACGACCCATTTTCCCCATTCCTTTAGCCATAATAATACCATCTGAGTCTTGTGGGTCGTCTTGTCGTCCAGCCGAGAGTCATTCATACGAAGGAGAGATGGATGAGAGAGCGTCATCACCAACAGGTGCTGGGCCCTTTGGGAGGAGAGAGACTTCTGATCTTAGCCCATGCAAATAGGCCGAGGGAGTGGTCCCTTTCGAGGTTGTTCCTATGATAATATTATACATTTATGCCTTACAGATGGCCTTTCCGGGAGGGCCTCCGACAGTTGATGAGGCGAGGGATCTGAGGGCGATGGTGAGGACTCTGACGCTGATCCAGTTGACACTTCCCACGCCTCAGCTTATGTTTCCACTGTTAGGGGTCGTGACCTCTTGTTGTGGAGGCATACATTTGGTGTGCAGTCCAATGTAACTATGAGGGTCCCCAACTCAGACGAGAGGGTCTTTCAGGGGGACGAGGGGGAAGTTGTCGTTTATGAGCAGATGCTCAGGGTGGGTGTGAGGTTCCCTCTGTACCCTGCTATAGTCGACATATTATCTGCCCTCGACGTTACCCCCTCTCATCTTCCTCCCAACTCGTAGAGGACTATCCTTGGTTATGTCTCTCTGTGGAAAAATACCTTCACCGATGAGCCATCGGCCGATGTGTTCTTAGCCTGTTACAATATCACTTCCTCGTCCAAACATCCTAGGTATTATCATCTGGGGGAGAGGAAGTCCGATAAAAAAATTCTCCACGTGGCACAAACCTCTAACCATGACTCGAAGAAGACATTTTTCTTTTTTCTGGAGATTGGGAATTCGCCCCTGGGGTTCAGTCTTTGGACGACGATCCGAGAGTCCCAAGGAGATGGTCTAACCCTTCTATGAAGGCTAGGTCAGACCCTGGACTTAGTTTGGATGAAAAGGACATAGTTGATTATCTCAGGGAGCAAGGGAAGGAGGGTGAGCTTGCCAAATTCAAGCTTCCTCAAAGAAGCGGGCCTGAGGGTCGTCCCCTTGATAGAACTATGTGAGTAGCTTTTTTTTTCAATTTTCAATTTTCTAAAGTGCTTACTCTTTGCTACTATATCTTTCTGATGTATCATCTCCCTTTTTGGTTGTCGTGCAAACATATCTGATCAGCTCTGGGAGATGACTGCGCCAAGTTTTTCGTTTGGCCTGGGCAAGAAAAAAAGCAAAGAGCCTCAGCAGGCTCCGAGGAAGACAAAGGTCGTGGGGCCGACACCTGTTGAACCAACCGCTGACAGCCATAAAAGAAAGGGCCAGAAGTTACTATCGATCCTCGGTCAGATTTTAGGACGAGGGCGAGGGTGGAGGCATCTGAGGGGACTGGATCCTCTTCCAGTATGGGGGCCTTTTGGTCCCAAAACTTAACATTCTTGAAGGTTGAACCGTCTTCCCTCATAGCCAACCTGAGGGCAGCCAATGCCTCAATGTTTTCCGCTCCCTCGGCCGCTGACTATGACTTCTTGTCAAAGATGTCCGACTAAAGTGTATGATTACAATCTGCATACTCTGGCCCAGGTATTCGTTTTTACTTCATTTCCTCAGTCAATTTTTCACTAACTGTTCCCTCGGCCCCTTAACATGTGCCTTCTTTTGTGCAGTCTGTTTGTGCCTTTACGTCAGCTACTAAATGGATGGATGAGAACCAATAAAAGTTCTATGAGGCCGAGAGGGCTATTCAGCACGAGGCCAATCTAAAGACTGAGCTTGAGACCACAAAGGCCGAGTTGGAGAGTGCAAGGATTAAATATGCAAGGGTCCTTGATGAGATGATGAAGCAGCACGATGCAGATCTGAAGGTGAGGGATGACCTCTTCAAGGCGAAGGAAGAAGCCCTGAATGTCCAGTTCAAGAGCGAGATAGCCAAGGCACTGAAGAAGGCCGAGGTCGATGCTGCGGAGGCCTATAAACTCTCAGACGAGTTTCAAGGCTTTGATCTCGAATACTTGGAGAGGGGAATCAGGACGGCCTGTCGGTGAGTCATCCTTAAGTTTTTTGATGTTGTCTATTCAGTCTGCCCCTATCTTGAGGTGGTTTAGTTAGATGACCCCCTAATTGCCGAGGCCTTAGGCCATGTGGAGTCCCAAGTGCACGTCGAAGGTATCGGCACGTCTGAGGATCGGCCTATCTTGGTCATAGAAGAAACTCCCATCGATGTTGAAGCCTTTCCCTCTGATGCCGCTCAATAGGGTGGTTGTCTGTATCAAATACCATCTTCATGTGACACATTCTTGTACTTTATTTTTGTTGGACAAACATTTGTAACATTTTATAATATAATGCCTCTTTCTGTCTTCTATGCGTGTCTCTTGTATGATTTACCTTGTGATGTTTTGAATTAACAATCTCACTAACTCCTCCCTCGTCCTTCTTGAGGGTAAATAAGGGGTCGTCCCCACCATTTACCCTCATCATAGCCGAGGGTGGTTTCCCACCAACTTAATGGTTTTAAATTTGGAGTCCCCCCTCGTCTTTCTTGAGGGTAGATGAGGGGTCGTCCCCACCATTTTCCCTCATCATAGCTGAGGGTGGTTTCTGCCAACTTAATGATTTTAAATTTGGAGTCCCCCCACATCTTTCTTGAGGGTAAATGAGGGGTCGTCCCCACCATTTGCCCTCATTATAGCCGAGGGTGGTTTCCACCAACTTAATGGTTTTCAAGTCCTCCCTCGTATTTCTTGAGGGTAAATGGGGGGTCGTTCCCACCATTTTCCCTCATCATAGCCGAGGGTGGTTTCCACCAACTTAACTGGTTTTAAATTTAGAGTCCCCCCTCGTCTTTCCTGAGGGTATATGAAGGTGGTTTCCCCCAACTTAATGGTTTTCAAGTCCTCCCTCGTCTTTCTTGAGGGTAAATGGGGGGTCGTCCCCACCATTTTCCCTCATCATAGCCGAGGGTGGTTTCCACCAACTTACTGGTTTTAAATTTGGAGTCCCCCCTCGTATTTCCTGAGGGTAAATGAGGGGTTATCCCCACCATTTTCCCTCGTCATAGCCGAGTGTGGTTTCCACCAACTTAATGGTTTTTAAGTCCTCCCTCGTCTTTAAATGGGGGGTCGTCTCCACCATTTTCCCTCATCATAGCCGAGGGTGGTTTCCACCAACTTACTGGTTTTAAATTTGGAGTCCCCCCTCATCTTTCTTGAGGGTAAATGAGGGGTCGTCACCACCATTTTCCCTCATCATAGCCGAGGGTGGTTTCCACCAACTTACTGGTTTTAAATTTGGAGTCGCCCCTCGTCTTTCTTGAGGTAAATGAGGGGTCGTCCCCACCATTTGCCCTCATCATAGCCGAGGGTGGTTTTCACCAACTTAATGGTTTTCATGTCCTCCCTCATCTTTCTTGAGGGTAAATGGGGGGTCGTCCCCACCATTTGCCCTCATCATAGCCGAGGGTGGTTTCCACCAACTTACTGGTTTCAAATTTGGAGTCCCCCCTCGTCTTTATTGAGGGTAAATGAGGGGTCGTCCTCACCATTTTCCCTCATCATAGTCGAGGGTAGTTTCCAACAACTTATTGGTTTTAAATTTGGAGTCCCCCCTCGTCTTTCTTGAGGGTAAATGAGGGGTCGTCCCCACCATTTTCCCTAATCATAGCCGAGGGTGGTTTTAACGAGTATAACCCCAATCATACTAAAATTAATTAAACACAAAATGAGGGACCAATGTGACATTCTCATTAACATTCTAAGTGTTCTGTTGCATCAACACCCATTACAATTGTGGTCCAATAGGACATCACAACACTACTGATAGTATTTCTTCAAATGATCTGCGTTCCAGGGGTTGAAAAAGGGTTCCCCCTTAAGGTTCTCTTGTTTATACGTTCCGGGGACAACTTTATCACTGACCCTATATGGGCCATGCCAATTTGGGTGGAGTTTGTTAGGCTTTTGCCAAGTCTTTTTGAGGACTAAGTCCCCCACTGGGATTGGCCTTTTCTTCACCCTCTGGTTGTAAAACCTGACAGTCCTCTGCTGGTAGGCAGCTTGCCTTATCTCGGCGTCTTCCCTCATTTCCTCAATCAGGTCTAAGTCAAGTCTCCTCTCCTCCATATTTCTCTGGGGTCATACATTTGGACCCTGTGAGTAGGAAACCAAATCTCGATGGGGATGATGGCTTCTGATCCATACACCAGAATGAACGGGGTTTCTCGGTAGGTGTCTTTGCTCTCGACCTGTAGGCCCACAGTACAACGTACAACTCTTCAACCCATCTTCCTTTTGCCTCCTCGAGTTTTTTTTTTATCCCATCTAGGATTGTTCTGTTTGTAACTTCCGTTTTCACGTTGGCTTGTGGTCGGCCTGGGGTAGAGAAGAATTATTTGATACTCACCCTTTTACAGTACTTCTTCAGAGATGTGTTCTTGAATTGAGTCCCGTTATCTGAGATGAGGGTATTGGGGAGACCATATCTGTATATAATGTTTTTCCAGATGAACTGGAAGGTCTTCTGCTTGGTAATCGTGACCATCGGCTCCGCCTCCACCCATTTTGAAAAATAGTCAATTGCTACAACGAGGAACCGGTTATTGACGACCCTAGGCAGGGGGCCAACCAGGTCAATCCCCCACACTGCAAATGGCCATGGGGATGTAATGGAGGTAAGAGGCTGATGGGGATGGTGAGGGATTGTGGCAAATCTTTAACATTTATCACACTTTTTTACATATGTCGTGGCATCTTTCCCCAAGGTCGGCCACCAGTACCCCTGGTTACTACTCTCTTCGCCAAAGATCTGCCCCCAATGTGGATTGAACATGACCCCTCTTTCACATATTGCAAGATGTGTGGGACCTCAGACGGGTGCACACACCTAATTAAGGGGAGCAAAAACCCCTTTTTGTACAAGGTGTCTCTGATGACAGTGAATTTCACAGCTTTGTATCTCAACTTCTTCCTTTCTTGTCTTACTTCTAGCATCTCCCCCTCTTTAATTTATCTGAATAGAGGGTCCATCCATTAAGATTCCCTGGAAATATTTAAACAAGTGCCAAGTGTTCCCTCAGTATCTTTAATAGTTGGTCAAAGTAAAATTTCCACTGGGACTGTCCTCCTGATATCTGTCCTAGTTACCGAGGTCAGCCTAGCAAGTGCATCAGCTCGGCCATTATCGAGCCTATGTATCCTCTTCAATTTCACTTCTCTAAATCTCTTCAATAGTGGCTTCACTCTTTCAAGATATTTGGCCATTCTCTCGTCCCTAGCCTCGTAGGCTTCTAATATATGATTCACCACTAGACTTAATCACTATGGACCAAGATCTGGCTGATGCTAAGAGACTTAGACAAGGAGAGGCATGCTATAAGGACCTCATATTCAGACTCGTTGTTGGAGGCTTTAAAGTTAAACCTCAGGGAATACTCAATGTCTGTGCCATCAGGTGCTGATACTATTAATCCAGCTCCACTTCCGTTGTCGCAGGAGGACCCGTCAATGAAGAGGCTCCACACAGTCTATTTTTTTGAGGAATCTCCCTAAGTGAGGGACCCCTATCTAAATAGATATCTTCCATCTTCGTTTTCGGCCACTTTTTCTCTAGTTCTGCCTGTCTCAGCCTTATCTATGGATGGATCAATGACTCTGCCTTATCGGGTATTTATCTTATCGAGGCCTTCCTCTTCAGCCTCATCATTTTCCTAAGTAAATTCAGCCACGAAATCACCTAATCCTTGCCCCTTAATGGCCATCCGTGGTTGATATACAATGTCAAACTCTCCCAACTCTATAGCCCAGGTCATTAGCCTCCCTGATTATTCTGGCTTGTGTAAGACCTGCCTAAGAGGAGAGTCAGTTAGGAATGCCATTGTATGGGATTGGAGGTACGGCTTCATTATTCTTGATGCATGGATCAAGGCATAGGCTAACTTCTCTATTTACACCGAGTTTCGTACTCCATCCTCTTCTCTCACAATGACTGCGTTGATGGCTGATTCTAGGATGGCTGAGTACACATGTAGTCATTCACCCTGCACTGGTCGTGATAACAGCAAGGGAGACCCGAGGTATAATTTTAATTCTTTGAAGGCCTAGTCACACTCTTTATTCCATTCGAATGCCTTCAGAGAATTTTGAATAATGGTAAACACCTGTCTGTGGCCCTAGACACAAACCTATTCAAAGCAGCAACTCTCCATGTGAGCCTCTGAACGTCTTTAATGGTCTTGGGGGTCTTCATTTCTATGAGGGCCTTTATCTTTTCGAGATTGGCCTCGATACCCCTTTGGTTGACAATAAACCCCAATAACTTCCCTGCTCCTGCCCTGAAGACACATTTGGTCGGGTTGAGCTTCATTTGGTACTTGTCCATCATGTTAAAGGTCCTCTCAAGGTCGGCCACATGATCCTCTGCCTTCAAACTCTTGGTCAGCATGTCATCTACATAGACCTCCATGGACTTCCTGATTTGTTCTTCAAACATTTTATTCATAAGGTGTTGGTACGTTTCCCCAACGTTCTTTAGGCCAAAGGGCATGACCCTATAACAGTATATCCCTTTGTCGGTAATGAAAGCCATTTTTTTTAGTCTTCAGGATCCATGAAGATTTGGTTGTACCTTGAATAGGCATCCATGAATCTCATGAGCTCATGGCCTGCGGTAGCGTCTACCATCTTATCAATGCGGGGAAGAGGGAAGTTATCTTTGGGATAATGTTTGTTGATGTCTATGAAGTCTACACACATCCTCCACTTCCCGTTGGCTTTTGTGACTATGACCGCATTGGACAGCCATTCGGGATAGATGACCTCTCTGATAAACTCTGCCTCTTCCTACTTCTTGACCCTGTCCCTTATGACCTCATATTTTTCTCGAGAATCAATTCTCCTCTTCTGCTTTACAGGCTTTGCACCCTCTACCACATTGAGCTTGTGGCACGTGATTTTGGGGTCGATCCCCGGCATATCTGTATAACTCCTCGCGAAGATGTTTTGTCTTCTTCTTAACAGCTTGAAGAGGTCTTCTTTGATATTTGCCTTTAGATCCTTGCCTATTTGGACATTTTTTTTCAGTTCATCCTCATTGAGGATGATGGATTCTACCTCTTTCGCATCTTCTCCTTTCTTTAACTTTGTTTCATCCCTGGGGTCGAAGGTGTCAATATTATAGGTGGTTGTAGCCTTCTTGTGCGCCTCTTTTTCTTCAGCGGAATTGAATTAGCATTCCCATGCCGTCGTCTGGTCTCCCTGGACTTCCCCTACCCCATAAGGGGTCAGGAATTTGATCATCTGATGAACCGTAGATGGCACAGCCTCAAACCCCTTGAGGGTTACTCGCCTCAGTATAATATTGTAGGCCGAGAAGACATGTCCGTCCATCACAGAGAAGCTGACCTTCTTGGTAAGCCATCTCGGCCACTCGTCCCCCATCCTGACATCGTCCTCATACACTCCTAGAGGATGAACTTTTTCCCCACTGAACCCAATCAATGGGTGATGGTATGGGACGAGTCTATTATGGCTGAGGCCTAAGGCTTTGAAGCACAGCCAAAACATCACATCTGCAGAGCTACCCCCATCTACCAAGATCCTCGGCACCTTAATCCGTGCACCCTGGTAGTGATGAGTAGAGGGTCATCATGCGGGGATAAGAGGCCTTTGAAGTCCATTCTTGAGTATCAAATAATTCTTCTCTCTCTTTTTTGACCTTACCTCAACAGAGGTTGAGTGCACAGCCTTTGTCACTGCCTTGGCTTCATCTATATGGGCCTTCCTGTCTGCGACCTCTGACCCTCCTCCTGCTAGTCCCCCGGAGATCATCCCCACATCGAGTGAGATCATATTAAGTCTCTTTATAGGGTCGTGGTCGTCTCTGGGTGGGAGGTCGGGGTCGTCCTCATCCTCTGAAGGGTCGTCCCTTCGGTTTGGAGGATCTTCTCTGCATGCATCACCTTTCTTCTTTCTGGGGCTGTCCCCTCGATCCCTCTTGAAGGCACTCTTGTCAACGTACTTTCTTAACTTCCCTTCTTTTAACATTTTTTCAATTTTGTCTTTCAGAGCAAAACACTTGTCCGTCACATGGCCATGGTCTTGGTGAAATTCACAACACAGGTTTTTGTTCCTCTTGTGAGGGGTTGCCCTCAACTTCTCAGGCCATTTCAAGGATCGGTCACTCTTTATCTCATTCAGAATGTGCTCGCAATTGACTGTCAGAGGGGTATAGTCGGCAAATTTGTCGTCTATAGACCTCTTTTTCCCCTCTTTGTTCTTTTTCTGGTACTTGCCCCCACTGGGGCCTCCTTTTTCGTCTTCGTATTTTGCTGTCATCGCCTCTTCGGCATTCATAACCTTTCCTGCTGTTGACAGCAATTCAACCATTGTCCTCGGAGGGTCTTCAGCAAGCTTCCATAGCAGCTTCCCCTTCTTGAGTCCTCTAATGAGGGTTGTCATGGATATGCTTTCCTCAGTCTTCGACCTCTAACTTTTCTTTGTTAAATTTGGCTATGTAGTCTCTCAAACTCTCATTCTTCCCCTGCTTAACATAGAGCAGGTGTGTGGTCTTCTTCTGTGGCCTCACTCCAAAGAAAAAGTTATGGATAAATCGGTCTGCTAACTGCTTAAAGTTTTTAATGGAGTTCTTTGGAAGAAACATATACCAGACATGTGCAGTCCCAGTCAGAGTGCCAGAAAAGGCACGGTACCTCATCTCATTTGAGATAGAGTATATGTTTGCCGCTGATTGGTACATATCAATATGGTGGAATGGGTTGGTGCTCCCGTCGTATCGGGGGGAGACCCCTGGTGGCTTGAACTTGGATGGCGTGGGGAAGTTGACTATCTTCACCATAAAGGGTGAGCCTATAGAGTATCCTCTCTTAAGAGGGTCCCGTCTTTACATAATATCACCAATCTTATCTTCCAACCTTTGGATCTAGTCGTTCCAGGGCCTCATAGGGTAGGCTTGGCCGATGTTATCCCCTACCGCCTCTTTGAGGTGAATGGAGGGTTCCACTGTGGCAGGTCTATGTCGGCTGTTTACTTCTCCCTGACCGTCGTCCCGTCCATGGGGTCGGCCATCTGTTGCCTCCCTTCTGGTCCTCGCAAAACTTCTCAACCGGGATAATTTTTCTCAAGTCATTTACTGGGCCGAGCCTCTCAAAGGCCGACCCTCTGCTCAGACGATCGAAAGTAGAGCCCCTCGGGCGATCGTCAAGATTTTGCCTTCCACACTTCCCTCTGATCTCCTGGAGAGGTCGCACAGTATTGTTGGAGACCTCATACGGCTCCCAGCACTCTATGGGGGCCTCCTCCCCCTCCAGATCATCATACCTGTCTTCTGGGCAAGGGTTTCCTTGCCTCCCCTGGCATAGATATTGGGGGTCAGAAACATCCCTCCGCCGCTGAGGAGGCGACAAGTCTTTGCATGGTGCCTGAGGTGGTCCCCTGGCCTCATGCTGCCCTGGAGCTGCCGCTGGAGTAATCATCTCCGGTGAGACTCCCGCTAGGATTTAGCACCACCAGATAAGTGATGATGAGCTCAAACAGTAACAACAATGGCAGCCATAGAGATGTATATGCATGTAAGTGTATAGAAGGGCATAATTAGGCAATTAGGCCTACATCCACTATGAGTGTGTGATCCACTAAATATGGGCACTAATGGCTTTGGATACAATGCACATAAGCTCACTCTCTCTCTATTGTGTGTATAAGCAGAGTTTTAGCTAGGGTTACAAAATATCGATCCCTTTGCAGGGTTGTAGGTGACAAGTATATATAGGTCTTGGGGGGTGCAGTGTATCTCCCCCCCCCCCCCCCCCCAAGCATGCATGGTGCATGTGAGTTATGTTCTAGCCAATCCCCTACTGACACCTGAAAGTGACACCTGTGACTAATGATGACATAATATTCCCACACGTGAGGGGGTGATATTGTTATAATGGTCTTCCACGTGTCATATGAGTCCCACGCGCACTATTCCACGCATCTCCCAAATCACGCACTGTGATGATGTCACCCTCAGCCTGCGATGTGAGGCCGAGGGCAAAGTTCCTGCTGGCAGCGAGCCTGGCCTAGTTTGGGTCTCGTACTGTCGTACCCTCATAGGGTCGTCCAGACCAAAATGAGGGGTCGGCCCCTTGAAGGGTCGCCTGATCTATGATGATGGGTCGTCCCCTTGAAGGGTCGTCTGGGCCTGATGAGGGGTCGGCCCCTTGAAGAGTCGTTTGGGCCTGATGAGTGGTCGGCCCCTTGAAGGGTCGTCTGAGCCTGATGAGGGGTCGGCCCCCCTTAAAGGGTCGTATGAGTCATGATGATGAGTAGGCCCCTTGAAGGGTTGTCTAGGTCTGACGAGGAGTCGGACCCTTGAAGGGTCGTCTGATATTGGCTGAGAGATCATCTTGGCCTCGTCCGGGTGGAGGACACCCTCGGCCTGGCCAAGGGTATATATGGGTATATCAAAGAGCAAGGAGCATATAATTGATGAGTCATTTATTTGTGCATTTGAAAAAACTCTAATAAGTGTTTTAATCTAGGTATATTAAGAAGGAACCATAGTCAGACATCTTACAGTCGTCGTAGCGTCTCATCAATATCGTGGATGGCACGTTAGCACCTACCAAATATCAATTTATTTTGGATGACAACCCGAATTTGAAGCAATTTCTAGATACTTTACATGAGTAGAGTAATTTGGGTTGTAAAATGTATTGAGGATTTCAATTTGTGATTTGTAATATGTAGTTTGTTAAATGTAATGCGGATCTAAAACATTAATTTATTATTAGTTAACTAGGGCATTATGAGGTGAAAATGTAATTTAACAGCAAAATTGCCCAAAAATAGTCACGATCACTTTGCACGGTACTGAACAAACTTGTAGAAATATCTAGTGCAGTCGTGTGACTCAAGTGGTGGGAATTAGGTAGGAATTTCAAAAATTCAAGCCTTAAGCTTGAAACTAGGGCGTTAGGGGGTGACAACATAATTTCATACTAAAATTTCCCGAAAAGAGGCACGATGCCACATGGAACTAAACTAAATTATAAAAATAATCGGTGCAGTCGTGTGACTCACGGGATGGGAATTTGATAGGAAATTTGAAAATCCAAGCCTTAAGCTTGAAACTAGGGAATTAGGGGGTGAAAACTTAATTTAACAATAAAATTGTCCGAAAAAAGGCATGATCACATCAATGTGAACTAAAATAACATGTACAAACGATCAGCAAAGTCGTGTAAGTCATTAGGTGAGAATTTGGTAGTAAATTCAAACATCCAAGAGTCAAGGTTGAAACTAGGGTGTTATGGGGTGAAAATATGATTTAACAATAACATTTTTCAAAGAGTGGCACGATCATATCGCGCGGTACTGTACTAATTAGCAAAAATAACCCATGGAGTCGTGTGACTCACAGAGTGAGAATTTGGTGAGAAATTCAAAAATATAAGCCTTAAGCTTGAAACCAGAGCGTTAGGGGGTGAAAATTTAATTTAATAATAAAAATTCCCAAAAAAAGTTTGAGTCATAGGATAGACTTTGAGTTGATGATCCCATAAGCCTATGATGTTATTTGATGAACACATAGCGACCAAGCTTCAAAGAATGTATATTCTAAGCCACGTTTACCGTGCCACGTTTGTCTTCACATATATCGAAGATCTTGTAGGTATGAACGTATAAAGTTTATAACTCCTCGGAAAGTTTTTATAAGGGTGTTCTATTTTTAAAACTGTTTGGAACTTAATTTTTTCAAAAATGATCATTTAGAGTTTACTATAGACGGACTTTTATTTTTCATTGAGATCATTCAAACGACATCTCAATGTCACTCAAACGACATGTTAAGTTCGTTCGATGTATGTATTAAACCGTGCATCAAACGAAGCCATCTGTTTTGGTTTTGATGAGGTCATTAAAAGCGATGTGAAATCTCGTAAAAACAAGATCTATATCTCATTCGAATGACAACCTCAAATCGTCTGAACGATGCGCCGCCTTGATTTTTCTATAAAAGGATTTTAAGACTCAGTTTTCTTTTTGACGGATGAACTTTTTATGAAAATGAAAAGCAGACCCGTTCTCAAATGTTTCTACTCCAAAGTTTCACCCTTTTGTTTACAATATCCAAGAATCAGAAATCGTATACTTTGAGATCTTATTTGGGCACCTAGTTTATTTATATCATCTTGAGAGGACTTCTTTTCATGCGGTGTACTCCATGCGTGTTGATTGCGGTGAAGAATCGATGGATTCCATGTTCTGAATCGTAGACGATTGACCAGCGGTGTCGATGGATACCGAGGCACACATGGATTCATGTGTTGTCGACCTAGCGTGGGTGGACTCCTACATTGCATTGTGGAGGAGTGGTTTAAGATAGAAGAGCATCAAGGCTTGTGGGGGATCGAGTCGTTGTGTTAGTCTATTATCTATGCTTTGTAAAACCATATCATAGTGATTGTTTGGATAGGTCGTCCGAGGTTTTTTTCTTAGTAGTTTCCTTGTACATCGACGTCTTGTGGTTTGATTTATTTAATTTATCTATTATCACCTAGACGCATGTTTAGGGTAAAAAAATAAAATTTCGTAAATCGGTTTTCACAAGAAAGGTTTAATTGGTGCTAAATTTAGTTGGGAGAATTTTGTTTAAAGGTTCAATCTTTAAAATTGGAAAAACATAAAATATTGAACTTATGTTTATTTGAACCACCCTAGCATTCTCATCCTGGAGGTATAAAATCTCCATATTTATATTAAATATTTCATTTTCATATCAGCTTTTATCATATGTTTTTTTAATGTTAATTCACTAACTTTCTTATATTAAATGTTTGTTGGACACCAGCAATTCAACTTGCCACCGGAAGTGCGGGACGGTATATTGGTCAGTGTACGTGATCAGTGGAAGACATGGAAAAAGAGCATACGCGCTCGCTATTTTAAAAATGATCGAGAGTCAATGTTATGGTGTAGGAACGCTGTCTGGGCGAATGATCCAATCATGTTGGCCAATTGTCAGAGATTTATGGATAATGGGGTGTTTGAGAGACAGTTGTCAACTCGTGACTTAATGAGGACTAACCGATCGAGGATGGTAAATGTGCACTACTCCGGGAGAACATCTCATGCAGAGGTGGAGCATAGGATGGTAAGTAAATTACTTTAAATCATATTTTATTTAGGGGTAAGTAAATTGCTTTAATTTGGTCAGATTCTGTAAGAGTCTGGGAGTGTCCCGGGCGAGGCTGCTAATCAACGAGACTTTAGTAAGTTATAATTGAAATTATATTATCAATTTCATATTGTTTATTAATTTTATTTTTCAAAGTTAATAACGTGTTTTATACTATTTTAGGAGAGGCTAAAGGTGGTTCACAACACCTAGAGTGACATCGACAAGGCATCTTAGAGTAAGGATGCACTAAGCCAAGTGTTGGCCTAAAACAGAAAAGGTTGTACTCGAGGTGTCATCTCACGAATAGGAAAGTTAAAGTTGTTGGGCATTGCTTGTAGTAATAATAGGTTGTCCTCCAAGGTTGACACGTACAAAGAAGGTAAGGACTCAAAATAGGGAAATATTCAAAAAATAATGAACCATATGTTTGAATGGGTCAAACGTGTTGTCACAAATCTAAGGAAATGACAAGGACAAGGAGAAGGATGGTGAGGAGACCACTACTCCATCCCATTCACCGATGTCGGTAGACTCATCATCCCCATATGATATATGCTCTACCCCTAACCCCACTCTTCAGACTCAATTTTAGCTAGCTGGGGAGTGAGTGTATATCCGTGATATGTGAGGAGGAAACCAAATTTCCAAGAGAGTGAAGGATATAATCATCACTTCGGGTACCAAAGTGCACAACCGTCCACTGCAACATTTTGAGTCCAAGGTCATAGCTACAAAGATTTTACCATGGAAAGATGACGAGGTATTGTGGTTGGACGATCAAGTCAGTGTTTGACATATTGACGACACGTTAGGGTCATACATCGTTTGGCCGACTTTTCTCCTCGAACCTTATTCAGTTTTTGTAGGGTTTTACATTTGATAAAACCTGAGTTGATGTAATTTACCTTGCGATGTTTTGGTTTTAATGTAATTAACTTGAAATGTTTTAAATTGGTCTGACATACGTAATTGGCGTATTTGGTTTTGATTTCATTGTGATCGCATATTATATTATGGATTGTGTTGAACAGAAACAAGACATTTTTAAGCAGATTTTCTGCGAGGGAGTATCTACTACTCCGTAATTATTTTTTTCTGGTCTACAGTTTTGTCATGGTCAAGGACGATGACAAATTCGTGACAACTCAAATTTTGTCACAGTTCTAAATCGTTACAAAGACGTGACACAAATTACATACTGTTTGCAAGGCAAGAAATTGCCTCGTGCGCACGGTTTAGAATACATTTCATCATTGATTGTAATCATGTCTACAACAAAAGTTAATCTGCGGATGAAAAAGATTGGTATTGAAACGGTCAAGGATCATGACAAAGACTGTGACAACACAAGTCTTGTTAAGGTCCAGGACCGTGACAAGTCATGTGTTGTCACAATCCTTAACCGTGAAATATCTTGGTCACCCAAGTTTGTGGGTGATATCCTCATTGTACAAAGGTCGTGATAAAAGGGTGTTGTCACAGTCAAGAACCATGACAAAAGGAGTTATCACACCTAGACTTGTCACGGTTCTTGACCATAACAAATCCCCTACAGCTCAAATGGTGTAGCATCAAGATAAATAAACTTATAATACTGAGACAAAAATTTAGCCGCAAACCAAAAACTACAACGCTAAATCCTAAGATCTAAAAAGGAAAAATTCAAAAATTGTAGGAAGAAAACTTACCAAGATGATGAATAGACGATAGATCCAGGATCTAAAAAAATTAAAAATAAATAAATAAACTTCAACTTCCAAAGTATGAAACTGGTAGGAGGAGAGATGAAAACGAGTGAAGAAATATCTTAGTTTAGGGATAACAGTGAAAGCTGTCAAATGAGTTCTAAAAGGGGAACTTTATCATCCGGAAAACTTTCCCGGACACGAAAATGTCTGTTCACAGGAGCGAGATTTTTGTTGTAGTGAATCCTAATGCTCACAGGTCACGAACATATATAAAGATATTCAAATATGCAGGAAGAAAGGCACAAAGATGTGTATAGTCTAATCTTATTAGTTTCAAGAGTTCACTATATCCCAAAAAAATGATATGACCACATATACTTTCAAAAATCATACTCAAGGTTTATGGTTATATTAAATACACTACATAAATAATGATATAGGATTCAAAGGCCTAAAAGTGAAGCAGAAATTTAAAAATATAGGTATTTTAAGACATAACTCGGTATCAAAGTGAATACAATAAGCATTAATCAGTAAAATCGAGAATGAAGATTAATGTTTGAACTCACCTTTGAAGATTTTGGCTTATGTGAAACTTCGAAAAAGTTTCGTTTCTTTCCATAATTTTCAACTAACACTTTTTTCTTCCTCACTAAGCAATTTATGAATAAAATATTAAAAGTGCCATATATTTTGTGTTACCCAATTTTAGATAGATTAAAATCTTTGAGAAATATATTGCAAAATGTTTTTGCAAATGGCACTTTCAATATTTACAAAAAGGTGGGGAACTATTTGTAAATTTTCAAAAGTACAAACCCGCATCCTCAAATTGTAATCTCGACCACTCATTATCTAATGATTTTTGAATATTTTAGAAGTTTTCTTTTTCAACTTCAAAAATGATCGAAATCTCTCATACACGAGGATTATAAATAACACCCTTTTATCAAAAACCATATAAAACTTCTAATTTATGTTATAAGCATAGAAAAATTTCCTTCATTATATTTTGGATGAAAATAACTCAAGTTATAGTGTAATGTAAACTGCATGAGTTACGACAAAATACTCTAAAATTTGCAACCTTAATGCACCAAGGCATTTCAAGCTACATAATTTTAAACATGTAGTATATAAGCCATAAACGAAATCGATTGCAAAATATTGAAGCATTTAAGTTAAAAGTGAATCATATGGGATATATATATATAGATACAAAATTTCACACAAAACGTTTTTTGGTAGAATAACCAAAGATCGTATTTCTTCCACTTGAAATAAAACTTTTCAAATGTCCATATTTGTAACAATAGGAATAAACGAACTTCACTTTCCTTCTGCTTTTCACAGATTACCTGGTTGAAGAAGAACTCTTTAAGGGAGATGGTAAAATGGATAACAATGTAGGGCTCACAAGGCTAAGATGGTCATAAGATGAAGGAATATCAGTACCAAAATCTATAACTCTCTTATTTTCAAATAACTTCCTCCTAAAATCATATAACCCAATTTGTTTTGTTCTATTTTACAAATCCAAGTTCAAAGTGGATGCAGAATCTCAATCTCTAGCACGAAAATTTTGTTCGCTAAGGCAATTCTAGAGTATTCACACTTTTACAAATATTTCCTTAAATACTTAGTTTAAACACGAAGAAAGTTATTTGTACTTCCTTTTATGCTAAGTGGTTTACAAAATACTATTTTTTATGTCAAAGTCTCTATCACATCTCTTACTCCCCAAAGCCCTTTCATTTTCAACATTGGCTAGCATGGTGGAGATTTCTATATTCTTCTTCTCGGGTTCCATGAAGTCCTCAAATTTTGATCACATGCGGTGGTGATACCATTGTTCACACCTTCACCATCATCGAAAAAGGTGGTGGTGGTATTATCAACACACAGGGGATAAGAATCAAATTATTCCAAATCACCGGGTTCATCAAATTTCCCTCGTGCCATAAATGCCGCGTAGTTATTGTTGGGAGACTCTTGATCCAAGTCTGAGTCATCATCACTAAAAGTGGCTTAGTACGCGTTATTTAAACTACCTTGACTTCCAAAGGACATTTTTTGGAATAATGTTATTTACCAACACATGTATAACATATGACGGCACTTGGGACTCTTGCTTTTTCTCCCCCACTTCATTAACCATACTCTCACCTACGCGATTAAGATTTTGGGTTGCCTTTAGTTAGAAATCACTTTTTCCATGTATTGGCAAATTTCCTAATGAGTAAAGCCACATTATCCTCACTAACATCAAGGGAATCTAAAGATGGAGGAAACTTGTGAGATTTATGGGTAAAGATTATGCACTTTTTATTAATAGGTTATCGTGGACAATAATTCAAATTCACCTCATAGGTTTAAAGTGATCCCACTAACTCATTTTCTTTCAGTGGATTCTTATGTAAACCTCTAACTTGTCTGATAGAATCAATTTTTCCACAGAACCTAAATGGAAGAGATATGAGGATCTTATCGATAATGATATCCTCTTTGATAACCTTACCCAAAGCAAACGATGAATTAACTATGTCATTTAGTTGAGCTTTGATTCGTTAAAAGTTTTTTCTCATTAATGAAAAGGAGTTCAAAACTATTAGTGAGGTGTTGAAGCTTCTCATGATTCAAAATGGAGGTGCCTTCATAGGTTGTTTCCAAAACATTTCATGCCTCCTTTCAAATAATGTACTTCGAAATAAGCTAAACTCATTAACAGTGACACAACTAAAAATTGCATTTAAACACTTCATATCACGCACTCTCTTTCATGTCATTATCATCCCAACTAGATCTTATATTGGGGACTGCAACATTATCAACGCTACACCAAAAACAACAATCTGGCACAGTTTAAAACTATTCCAGATCAAATCTGACACGGTTTTGAACTGTGCCAGAATCGGGTGTTCCAAAATGGGCATGTTTTTTTTTTTTTTGCACAGTTTAAAAATGTGATGGATTAAACAGGAACACTTTTGGCACACTTTAAAACCAAGCCAAAATTTGATATTTCTGGCACACTTTTAGCACACTTTATAACTGTGCCAGATTGAGTACACTTTTGAAACAGTTCAAAATCGTGCCAAAATTTGATACACTTTTGGCACGGTTTTGAATTGTGCTAAAATTTTTGGATCAAAGAAAAAAAAAATTATTTGAAAACAAGAAAAATCACAAACTTCAAAATATTACAAGTCTTAATAGTTCACATACCAAAAAAATTGGGCAGAGTTTCCTCTATTTTCTAGACATTCTAAAACTTGCTAATATAAAACCTGCGTAATGTAAAGCCCACACGGCCATAAAATAAAATAATAAAATTTCAAAAGTCCGCACGGCCATAAAAGCTAAAAATAAAACTACAAAAGCCCGCACGGTCATAACACAAAAAAATAGAATCTTGAATATTAACGACATTAAATAAATAATCGCCTTGTTGTAAACCATTGATTTCATGTGTTCCACGTGGATAAAAGCTAATAACACAATGTTATCTTGCAAAAAAATAGGATACAAAAAAGCGATGATATTAGTAACCATGTAAAAAAAATTAAAAAATCTTTTTCAAGCTGAAAATTTGCATATACGAGTTACAATTATTATTGTATTCTCAAATTTGAAGTCTTGTGACTACGTGATCAGCTTCTATGAGTTACATTACACCCATGAGAGGTGTCAGTGCCTCTTACGGGGCCATTTGAGGACTTGTTTGAGTTTACACCCTCAAACGGTATGTTTTTAAGAATAATATAAATACTTTTAAATTATCATCATATTCTCAAATCGGGAGACTCGTGACTACATGGTCAGTTCCTACAAGTTATATTGGTCTCATGCGAGGCGTTCATGCCTCTTACAGGGCTGTTCGGGGATTGGTTTGGGTTTTCACCCTTTAATGTCTTGTTTTTAAGCCTAGTCTAGATATTTTTAAATTATCATCATATTCTCAAACCGAGAGACCCGTGACTACGCGGTCAAATCCTATGAGTTACATTGGTCCCGTGCGAGGTGTTCGTGCCTTTTACGAGGCCATTTGTGGGCTAGTTTAGGTTTTCATCTACTAACGGCATGTTGTTAAGCTAAAGTCTAGATATTTTTAAATTATCATCGTATTCCCGAACTACAGTTGTGCGATCTCGTTCGAACGACAGTTGTCCTCATTCGCGCGACATGCTATGTCATTCGAATGACGCCGAAGACCTCGATATCTGTGTCAAATGTTGTCACCACTACTTGTTGGTCAAAATTCTTTTTGCAGCATCTTGAACAAAATTCGACCCAGATTTTTCCTTCTTTCCCTAAAGTTGTTTTTTAGGCTTTAAGCCTTCCTTATAAATGCACACTTCATTCCAATTTATCAAGTGCAAACATGATAAACCTTCAAGATATCATTCTTACTCATTTTGGAGTATTTTGTGGAGAAGTCGGTCCCTTCTTCATTGCTCCCTATCTGGAATTCTTACGGGAGATTCCAGTCAATGACATCAGAACCGACACCTACGGGTATTTTCATATGTCACACTTATTTTTATTATAATCCGTGTAACCGTTCTTTAAAAATTATAGTGAAAATAATATGGTTTTGCCCTGCAGGGATTTTTCCTGATATTTTGTGTCACATGCTTTATTTAATTATGGGATGACATACGCACACACATAGGTTCATGTTTAGGGACTGTATTTATTTCGTTCAAAAATAGACTCTAATTAAATATGGTTTAATTGGAAACTTGCGAATAATTTTTAGTTCAATATCACACATCGCGCATTTAATTGGTTCGCGCACTTTTCAAATTGGTATCAGAGCGGGCATCGTGTATTCCTTTTTCCGCAAAATCGTGTGATATTGATTTTTTTTTTTAAATCAGTTTTGTGCTTATTCGCAGTTTTTTTCAATGGAACCTTCATTTAATATGATGCCTATTTTTTATGGGTCTAATTATGCCTACTGAAAAGCTCGTATGAAATCTTATTTAAAATTCATTGACGAGCGTGTTTGGTTGGTTTGTGAAAATGGGTGGACACCTCCCACGATCACCATTGATAATATCACCTCTTTAAAACCCATGTCAGCCAGGACTAAAGATGATTTTATAATGTCTCATTTTAATTCCCGTGGTCTGAGTGCTACTTCTCGAGCCGTCACTCCCGACCAGTTCCGTCGAATTATGACGTAAACCACGTCTAAAGAGGCGTGGGAAGTTTTGAAACTGACATATGAGGGTAGGAATGCGGTTAAAGATTTAAAGTTACAAAATTTGGCCACCCAATTTGAGACTATCACCATGTCTGAGTCTGAATGCTTTGATATTTTTTATGCATGTTTGTCGGACATTCTTAACACTTGTTTTAACTTGGGTGAGGTGATTGATAACACGCGTATCGTTAAAAAGATTTTAAGATCTCTTCCAAAACACTTTATTCCTAAAGGGACTGTTTTGAACTCTTTGGGAAATTTGAAATCACTTAAGTTGGAAGAACTTGTAGGAGATCTTCAAACCTATGAGATTGACATGTTTCCCCAAACCATTAAGGCTAAGGATAGAGGCGTTGCTTTAAAGACTCGTTTTAAGAAAAAGAAAGAAAAAGTTTGTGAGTCCGATTCTGAGGGAGACTTTGATGATTTGGCCTGATTTGTGAAAATTTTCAAAAAGTTTCTCAAAATTTCTAAAGAAAATTCTTCCGATAAAAAGAGTTTTTTTTATAAAAATAAAAAGAAAGGAAAGGCCAAAGAAAGAGGTGAGAGGGAAAAAGAGAGTGACTCAGATGAGGAGTGTGAGAAGGAGTTTGAGAACGTGACTTGTTTTGAATGTGGGGGTAAGGGGCATAAGTCGTTTGAGTGTCCTACGTGGCTTAGAAAGAAAGGAAAGAATGTAGTCGTGCCCGCCACACTTAGTGATAGTAGTGAATGTGAGGGTGACAAGACTAGTGGTGAAAAGTTTGTTGCTTTTCCGACTCGAGCGAGCACACCCTCTTTGTCCCACAATAGTGCACACGAATGCGATAGTGATGATTTGAGCCCTTCAAGTGAGGGAGAATGCGAGATTGAAAGTGGAGATTTGTACACCGAGACCTTGAAAACAAAGAAGTATAATAGAAATTTAGGTCGTCGAATTTTAGATTTGGAGAGAGAGAATGAGTTTTTAAGAATTGTTGAAAATTTAAAAAAGGTGTCCCTTAATTTGGAAGAGTCTAATTCTTTGCTTGAATCAAATATTTTGAAGTTAAAAAATAATTTAAACGATTCAAGTAGGTTTGATTGTGATGGTAATGGCTCATTTTGTTCTCATGCTTCTAGTTCTAAAGCCAAAATCATTATTTGTTTTAGAGGGTCAACCGTTCCCAAGGACATTAGACAAAGTCAACCCATAGGTGTCGTTCCACCCGTTTACACATGTTCACATTTGGGGTAGGAAAGGTCACCTTAGGAGATTTTGTTTTAATATTGGAAGATGTCCTTGGAAGTTTAAGTCTAGTGTTCCCGTGATTCCCAAAGTCCCCACACGACGTTTCACATCTACTTGGGTTAGAAAATCACTTTTGGATACGCTATATTTTAGACTTGTTGATTCTCGTTTGCTTGCACATAATTCTTCTCTTTCCATATCATATAGATGATTGTATCCGCATGTTTGTCATACGCTAGTTTTTTATTCATGATATGTATATTTGCTAGGATTATGACATGTACTTTGTGTATAAATTTTTATAAAAATTTACAAAAAAATAAGATACTAAAAATCACACCATGGATATAAACTCAAACAACCAAGTCATGGAAATGGAATGTATGGGTGTGAACACATTCAATAGGTAAATAAACTCAATCAATCATATGTGCACGATGAATATGTGAGCTCCTAGCGTATGAACATCAAAAGTATCCTTAGGTGTAAAAATTATTGAATTTGGATGAAATTGTCTTATACAAATCAACAAATCAAAGTCAAAGTGATTTCCACACCAATAACGTCCAAAACTATTTAGCGTTTTTTCAAGATTTTCAAAGACGTGCAAACCCGTTATAAAATCTCCAACCAAACACCCTCAAATATATTTTCTTTTTAGAGGTGTTAAAATACATTCTCGAACTTTGGAGAATCGGTGCAAAATCCTAATTGGCCCATAATTGGCATGTATTTCTTTTTATTGCCTTTAACTATTTTTTCGGGCTCTTTTAACCTCTTTGGACCCCGGATAATAAAATTCCTCAATTTTTTAGGTCCGTTATAACGGTGGTTTAATATTCGTAAAGGCCAAATGAACCTTTCGTAGTCCTTCCCCATTTTCAAATAAAGCACACAAACTCACAAACGGTTCTTACATGCGCACCTTTCTTATCAAGTTTTATCACGCTTGATTCGTTTTAAGGACAGGATTGAAGTGAAAATACCCAACCAACATGTAATAAGACAAGCACAATAATAAAACCAATCCGTACATGTGTGCAATAAAGGAAATCATGAGTCAAACATGTAGGAAGTAACACATAATTACATCTTAATGACTCCAAACATTATAAAGCACAAAGATGACATGATATATTGTCGCAAAACACTATCAAATAGTCACATGAAAATTATGGAATGATGTTGTGATTTGGTCATCCTAAGTGTTTATCCATAAACGGTGCAATCAAAATACAAAAACTCTTTTTGGATTTTCAAAAAATTTATCAAAATAAAATCTTTTTGTATTTTTCAAATTTTTTTTCAAAAACAAAAATTTATACAAAAAAGATACATACTAGCAATAGGCAAAAACAATGCATCGTGAAAATCATCCTATGCTAGTAAACAAGTTAAACCTCAATCGTTAGGTGCGGAGGGGTTTTCAAAAGGTGGTGACAACTTATGAAAAAATGCCATCAAATCTTGTGAAGTATTGACCAAAAACTTAACGTGCTCACCTAATTGTGCAAAAGAATTAAAGTTTTAGGGTGTTTGGTTGGAGATTTTATAACGGGTTTGCACGTCCTTGAAAATCTTGAAAAAGCGCTAAATAGTTTGGGACGTTATTGGTGTGAAAATCACTTTGACTTTGATTTGTTGATTTGTATAAGACGATTTCATCCAAATTCAACAATTTTTACACCTAAGGATACTTTTGATCTTCATTCGTTAGGAGTTCACGTATTCATCGTGCACATATGATTGATTGAGTTTATTTACCTATCGAATGTGTTCACACACATACATTCCATTTCCATGACTTGGTTGTTTGAGTTTATATCCATGGTATGATTGTTAGTATCTATTTTTTGTGCAAATTTTTTTTTTTTTTAAAAATTCAAATATAGAAGATTTTTTGTGACATTTACCATATTCTTTGTTGTATATTTTGGGTAAAAAAAATTAATTTAAAAAAAAGAAAATTTTTTTTAAAAAAAAATCAAAAAAATAGAAGTTTTTTTTTTACATTTTCCATATTTATGCTTCTCATATCTGTCTATTTGGGGGCATCATAAAAAGGGGGAGAATGAATTATGGGGGAGAATGAATTATGGGGGAGAAATTATGTTGATTTATCAATGATTTGCTTAAACTTAAATGATCTTTGATTTTTGCATATCATTATAAATCAAACTGTTGCGTGTCATGGGTATTTGCTTTATCTCATGTGTGTAGGTACAAAGTTGAAGTCTATTGGGTTGCACACCCTGATGAGAAAAGCTTTGGGAGTTTTTGAAAGTGTTGAAGATTTGAATATGTTGAAGTTTGATTGAAGACATGTCATTTAGTATTCTCAGACCGAGGGTTTAATTGGGATATTATATTGTATGTCATTTGTTTTGGGGAGATTGCATAATTCGGATTTTTTATATATGTACCGGCATAGATATAGGGGGAGATTTGTAAGGACATAATTTTATAAATGTCCGGGATAGAATCGAGGATTTTTATGTTTTCCCTAGATCACGGTTTGTGTGTCTGATACCGCTACATTTGGCACGTCATCACTATCATCCACGACGGCCTTTATCTGAATCCATGCATCCATCATCTTCACACCTGCATCATGATTCATGCGACATGGTGGTCAACCATTTCCCACAACTCCACGATGCACTATCAGTAAAATGATTAATTGGAGTTGTTTATATTTGCACAAATATTTGGAAATTTTTTAGAAAATATTTTTTGAAGTCTAAAATTATTTTTTATCAAATGCAGAATTTTTTTCTAAGCTGAAACGAACTTTTTTGAAAACCGTGCTCGCTCAAACGACATAGCATGTCGTTCGTACGAGATCAGTATATCGCGCGATCTCGTTCGAACGACAGCTGTCCTCGTTCACGCGACATGCTATGTCTTTCGAACGACGCTGCCGACCTCGATTTTTGTGTCAAATGTTATCACCACTACTTATTGGTCAAAATCCTTTTTGCAGCATGTTGAACAAAATCCGACCAAATGAATTATGGGGGAGAAAATCTTGTTGATTTATCTATGATTTGCTTAAGCCTCATTGATCTTTGATTTTTGCATATCATTATATTTCAAACTGTTGCGTGTCACGGGTATCTGCTTTTTCTCATGTGTGTAGGTTCAAAGTTGATATCTATTGGATTGCACACTCTGATGAGAAAAGCTTTGGGAGTTTCTGAAGTGTTGACATGTCACTTAATATTCTCAGTTTGAGGGTTTAATGGGGATATTATCTTATATGCTTTTGGGAGTTTTCATAATTCGGATTTTTTATGTATGTATCGGCATAGATATAGGGGGAGATTTTTAAGGACATAATTTTATAAATGTCCAGGTAGAATCTAGAAATTTTCTGTTTTTCCTATATCACAGCTTGTATGCCTGATACCGCTACATTCGGCACGTCATCACGATTATCCTCGACGGCCTTTATCCGAATCCATGCATCCATCATCTTCACTCGTGTATCAAGCTACATGCTACGTACTTCTCAACCGTTTCCCACAACTCCACGATGCTCTATCAGTAAAATGATTAATTAGAGTTGTTTATATTTGCATAAATATTGGGGAATTTTTTAGAAAATAGAAAAAGGATTTTGACCAACAATTAGTGGTGACAGCATTTGACACAGAAATCGAGGTCGTCGGCATCGTTTGAACGGCATAGCATGTCGCGCGAATGAGGATAGCTGTCGTTCGAACGAGATCGCGCGACATGCTGATCTCGCGCGAGCGACGGGCTATGTCGTTTGAGCGAGCACGCTTTTCAAAAAAAAAAATCGTTTCAGCTTAGAAAAAAATTATGCATTTGATAAAAAATAATTTCAGACTTCAAAAAAGTCCCAAATATTTTCTAAAAAAGTCCCAAATATTTATGCAAATATAAACAACACCAATTAATCATTTTACTGATAGTGCGTCGTGGAGTTGTGGGAAATGGTTGAGCACCACGTCGCATGAAGCATGATGCACGTGTGAAGATGATAGATGCATGGATTCGGATAAAGACCGTCGTGGATGATCGTGATGACGTGCCGAATGTAGTGGTATCAGACATACAAACTGTGATCTAGGGAAAACATAAAAATCCTCGATTCTACCCCGGATATTTATAAAATTATGTCCTTACATAAACTAATCACATTGGTCATCATGACATCTATGAAATTAAAAATTATCATCAAGTTGGAGACCTATTACTCTTACTCTTACATCATCCTCGCCAATGTGCAATTCTTCTTCACATTCACTATATATGCGGGGCGGAATCAATGGATTCAAAAATTAAATGAGATATCAATAAATCAGTATGAGTGGCAAACATTTATGAAGAGGAGAAGCAAGATTAAGAGCACGAAGCATTTTAAGAGTATTCAAAATCAAGATATCAAACACATGGAAGTGATTGAGGTTGATGAAGGTGATTTGTCTCCCAATGCTACTGGTACACCTGACCAAGAATATAATGCAACTACTGAACACCTATATGCTACAGATGGTGATATGGATGATAAAGATTTCGCCCCAATTATTGAAGATCACATGATGTTTTCAAAAATATTAATGGAGAGGTATTGTTGTAAAAGGCCTAAAGTTGTAGAATAAGAATGTTGTCCAGAAATCAAGAAGTGGAACTAGAGTTTTAGACCCTCTTTTTAAGAGAATTACCCGATCAACTGTCAAAGGTAACAATAAATTCAACCATCTAATTTCTCAATGATTTCTTGCCTAATATGGAATATTCAAGGAGTTGCCAAAAAATCTTCCACCATAAGAACTAAGAAACTGCTTAGAATTCACAAAAGATTGCTTTGTTGGAGCCCAAAGTCGATTCGAATAAAATTGAGCTGTATAAATTCAAATGGTGATGTAACACCCCGCCCGCCCGGAGAGAGCGAACGGAGCGCTACTATCGATAAAATAAATCCAAATCCACAAGTAACAAGTAACAAGGTATAGAGCATCTAAAACAAATTCCTCAATATACTAAGAGAAATCCACTAATCTCAAATTTCTTCAAATTAATACAACAAATAATCTCTCGAAGTAATACAACTACCTATGTCGAAATAAAATGCTTTATACAACAAAAATAAATACAATCTTTTCAACTCGGATAAACTTCCCAAAATAATCCACGCTAAAATCCATATCCAAAATAAATCCAAAGCGCCCAAATTCGCACTAACCTACCACTAAAAGAAAATATGGGGAAGAACATAATACGACAGGAAAGATGCTCAACAAATATATTAGTGGTTAATAAAACGTAATAATACGAGTATGAATATTCAAATCAAATGCTAATCAAATAAGCATTTTTATCAATATAATTTCTCAACAACACATAATCCGAGCCACTAGGCCTCACCATACCGCGCCATACTTTATCAAGTAGCCGGAACAGGAATATTGGCGGGTGCCCAACCTTGCTCAACACAATTATAATACCACATGAATCAAAATTAGATTCCAACAATAATTTCCAGAATTCCAATTAATTTAGCAATTCAAATATGCGTCAATAAACACATGAAACCAAAGGGAATAACACTCGCGATATTAAGGAGCATATTATGTAAAACTCCATACCTTAAACCACCAAAAGGATACCAAGAAGAATCTGCCCACAAAATCATAACACACCATCAAAAACCAGTCCATAAAGATCCACAAAACTCCTCCAAGATCAACCTCAAAATAGCCCCAATAACACCTCCAAAAACCTAAGGTTAAAAGCATAAATTAAAGGGGATTTGTGTACATAAAAAGGAGAGTAATAAAAATATGTTTGCTGCCAAAAAGTTATACCAAAAAGGGTCACCCACGACCTTACTTTATAAGGTAAAAAGAATAGAGTTGGAAACAAACTAAAACTCCTTGAGAAACCTGTTGAGCACAAAAACTTATGGGATCGATCGATCGATCCCTGGCGTCGATCGATCGATCGCCCAGTTTTGTCGACAATTCCCTTTAAAAATGCTATAAGGGATAATTATTTAAAAATCAATATAAAATCCGTTTTAACTCCTTTTTCGAAACCGTTTGAAAATATCATCTTTAAAAATAAAATCCAACATAATTGAGCAAGAAAAATAATTTTATCAAAAACTTTATTTTTCCTCTATTTTTTAAAATACCCCAAAAATTACGTGGGTTGTTACACTTCCCCACTAACAATGGAATTTCGCCCTCGAAATTCACCAAAAGCCTAACTCTCAAAATCAGGCCACTACAACTATCTCCAAAAATAATCTCGTCTCCCAAAAATAAATTCCTCACATCTAATCTAGATGCCTAACACGAAACGATCATCTAAAAACTCTATCTTCAAAAATACGCGCCATAAAAACGCAACAGACCCAAAGCCCAAGACCCGAAGGTGGTCGTATGCCTAAGCTCTGATACCATTCTGTAACACCCTGGGAACCCAAAAATAGATACGCGAGGTGCTACTACGATAAAACTAACCGAATCAACAAGTAACAAGGTATAGAGCATCTAAAAAAAATCCCACAATATAATAAGAGAAATCCACTAATCTCAAATTTCCTCACATTAATACAACAAATAATCTCTCGAAGTTATACAACTACCTATCTCGAAATAAAATGCTTTATACAACAAAAATAAATACAATCTTCTCAACTCGAATAATCTTCCCAAAATAATCCACGCTAAAATCCATCTCCAAAATAAATCCAAAGCTCCCAAATCCGCGCTAACCTTCCACTAAAAGAAAATATGGGGAAGTACACAATACGATAGGAAAGATGCTCAACAAATATATTAGCGGTGAATAAAACGTAACAATACGAGTACGAATATTCAAATCAAATGTGAATCTCATAAGCATTTTTATCAATATAATTTCTCGACAACACATAATCCGAGCCACCAGGCCTCACCATACCGAGCCATACTTTATCAAGTAGCCGGAACAGAAATATTAGCGGGTGCCCAACCTTTGTGCCATATTAAAATCTCATGACAGCATGCTCTACACAATTATAATACTACATGAATCTAAATTAGATTCCAACAATAATTTCTAGAATTCCAATGAATTTATCAATTCAAATATGAGTCAATATTCACATGAAACCAAAGGGAATAACACTCGCGAGATTAAAGAGCAAGTTGTGTAAAACCCCATACCTTAAACCATCAAAAGGATACCAACAAGAATCTGCCCAGAAAATCAGATCACACCATCAAAAACCAGTCCACAAAGATCCACAAAACTCCTCCAAGATCAACCTCAAAATAGCCCCAAGAACACCTCCAAAAATCTAAGGTTGAAAGCATAAATTAAAGGGGATTTGTGTACATAAAAAGGAGAGGAATAAAAATATGTTTGCTGCCAAAAAGTTATACCAAAAAGGGTCACCCACGACCTTATTTTATAAGGTGAAAATAATAGAGTTTGAAACAAACTAAAACTACTTGAGAAACCTACTGTGCACGAAAATTGAAGGGATCGATCGATCGATCCCTGGCGTCTATCGATTGATCGCCCAGTTTTCTCGATAATTCTCCTTAAAAATGATATAGGGGATAATTATTTAAAAATCAATATAAAATCCGTTTTAACTCCGTTTTTGAAATCGTTTGAAAATCTCATAGTTAAAAATAAAATCCAACATAATTGAGCAAGCAAAATAATTTTATCGAAAACTTTATTTTTTTCTCTATTTTTGAAAATACTCAAAAAATTACGCGGGTTGTTACAGGAGATTTGATGGTTGTTATTGCAATAAATCATGTAAGGTGTGGATTAGTTTAGGTAAATTGAAAATTATCATCAAGCTAGAGAGCTATTACTCTTACATCATTTTCGTAAATGTGCAATATGCGGGGAGGAATCAATGGGTGATTAAGTTGGAGACCTATTACTCTGTAATATAACTGTTTATCTAACGGTTATATAATTATTTATATAATTGTTATATAATAGTTATACAAACAGTTATATAACAGTTACATAACTTTTATATAAATGTTATATAAACAGTCATATAAAGTTTATATCAGCCGAGCTCAAACAATCCCGCAATCTCTAACTGTTATATTTGCATATTTATACCTTAGAGGGAAGTACTTCGAAGCAAGGTGGCGTAGGTGGAAGAGGATATTGTGGAGAATCCTTTTTTTCGCATCCTTCCTATTCGTATATGTGTACCTCACAGAAATAAAATTAATAACTAAATGTTAAATTGGAAAATATAGATGTTAGCGTCCAACATATATTAAACTAACATTTCTTTAAGTGATACATAATCGATTCCCAAATGCTCATTTTACTAAAGCTATAATCATCATCCATGATAGTAAGAAATGTCAGACCAACTAATGGGAGGAATGGTATAGATCATTCCTAGCTCCACTTTCCTCTTGAATCTAGGAGGTAACTACTTCAAAACCAAAACCTCGTCTCTCAAAGATGTGATAAATTATCGACATCAAAAATATCTTGGAACTCACTGTCATATCAAAGTAATGAATATCCAATTGATTACTTTGATATATCCCTTGCAATCCAACTCCGTAATGCCTCAATCCTATCCTCAAACAACTTCATCATATTCGCAACAATAATCATCTCATACAAATAAAATGCAATAGACAAACACCCTAAATTCAAGATCCCTAAACAAGCACTATACAATCCGACCGGCACTGAATAGTACTAGAAACACGAAAACTTATTATGCTTACATGGCATTGCAACTAAATGAACCTCTTTATCTCAAATGCATAGCAAATCTATCTATAAAACAATACGAAACAAAAAAACATTAGTACATTACATAAATAGCATTTAAAATCTAATTATTGAATTAAATGAGACCTTGTGATCGTAAAATCAAGACGCGTGAAGATTAATCAACTGAGGTTGTTCAATTGGGGAGGTAGACTCGAATTTGCAACTGAGACTGTTCAGCATGAACTAGTTATCAAGAGTAAATATTCAAAGAAAAGTCATTTTGTGTTTAGTTTTTAAAATTAGACGCTTGTATACAGTCATTTGTAAATCAACCATTCAGCTTAAATTTCAAAGCATAATATACATGTATTCCTATTAACATCAAATCGCGTTTGAAAAAATGATTGAATTCACATAATCAACAGGCTATTGCAGTTCCAGCGACTGTATCCAATTTATAAGAGACAGAATACACCTATCTATACAACTCAAAATCCACAGCAAACAAGACATATCAAGTTGAAGCTATTTTAACTATAAAGGAGCGAAAGACATAAATGGATTGAGGCAATCCTGCGCAAATATGATATGTTTCTCGCATGAGTCTTCAATTTTACCTTAAACATGTGAGAGAGTTACATTCTGCATAGTCAATTTAAGTATTTACTATTTTTGTGCAATGTTTTTTACTTAA